>OZ020245.1:3353804-4047814 GCA_963971285.1 Astropecten irregularis | reverse complement strand
AGATCCTATGAGCATTCCTGAAGTTTATTGTAGGTCTTCATTTTTAGCGGTTTTCAGTCATGGATCCTGTTGATACATTGTAATTTTGATATTTGACTAATTCATGTAAAAAAAGACTCTGCAGCATCTTAGTAAATATTTGTACTTACCGAATGAACATCGATAAAAACTGATGAAGCCTCATGTGAAGGATTATATGTTGTCGTACACATTTCGCCTTTCGTCGGCCAGTGAACAGAGGAAGTTGGAGAGCAGACAATTCCAAGTTGCTTTCACCTGAAGAAAATTTAAAAAAATAACCCCATAATTATCTTCTGTGAACAAAACTGGTTTGCACCACCACCATTATCAACTGTCCGGAAAATGGGCCCAACTAGATTCTACCTGATGATAGTTCCCCCACATCGACGTCCTTATCCTTCAGAAGATGGGTTTGCCAGGATGGAATAAATTTAAGGACGAAGCTTGAATAGAAGCTTTTCAGAGACTTCTGTCCATTTAGTTTGTCCTTAAATTACTACACAGCAATCAACGCATATGCATGTCACATTTTGTAACGGACGTATAACTTCCATGGCGTAATGTATTTGACATGTTATAAATACATATTAAATGTAGGTAAACCATTCACAAGTCAGCCATCCGTACCTTAATATTACACAAATTAACATGAAAACATTAACTAAGGTTAATTACCTTCACAAGATGACCAAACCTCCAAGCCTTCAGTTTGTTGTCCATTTCCATGCTGTTATGTACGTCAAGTGAAGCCACGCATATTCGAACTCCCGAAAGTACTTGCTTGTTGTGTAAATTGAATGTCTGTCATGTATGTATTGTAAAACTTACCATGACGTTATGAACTCTAATTTCTTACCACTTGATACATGTAAAGTACTTACTTCACTTATGTAAACTTTACACAATCATTGTAAACTTGTATGTTTACTCCCAAAATATGAAAAATTATTTTTACAAAACAAATGTGTATAGCTTTTTCATGGGATTTTACATAAATTAAGTATTTTTTTACACAATATTCTTTACATATTTTATTTTTTACATTCGTTTTCTGAGTGCATGCGTTGCCCACTTTTTGAGAAAACAGCGAGAAACGGCCATAGTACTCCTTAAGTGTTTTCTCCTTTATTTTTGATCTTTTAAAAGATCTAAAAGATTTTTGGTCGTTGTTCTGGATAAATACACAATTTCAGGCGGAAACATTTTTACTGTATGTTTCTACCACCACCATCTTCATACCCTGAAATTATAAGTAAATCTGTGAAAATGTCTGTTTTGGTTTCTTACCAAAGTATGATACTACTGTACCTTTAAAGTAACCAACTGAAGGCGTTTTGTTTATTTGCGCCGGAGTCAGCATCACATAGTACATTGTACATGGCGGATGGTAATACGCCCAAGTTGCACCTTGGATTTGAATTCGTTGTTTATCATACCTACGTGAATATTAAGAATTTAAGATCGATATAGACTTCGTGAATTGTATTTATGAATAATGCAAACCTAGGCCGATGTGAAATGTACATGCACTGCACAGAATTAAAAAAACGAATAAAGTGTATAGAATAATTCGCTGTATTAACATCTCACAATGTCGAATAACTAAAACGAATGTTCATTGAATAACCAACCAGGGGTCGATTTCACGAAGCCCTGCGATCGATCGTAACACGAGTTACGAAGGATAACCCATCGTAGGTGGACTATCCGACGTTGGGCTTCAATGCATCAACACGGTCCTACGATTGATAGCAAGTTACGATGAGTTTGGTGAAATCGACCCCAGGTCCCGGCGCCCAAACCGTAATGAAGGTATTGTCGTTATATTTTTTCCATAGGCCTACCTCTCGGAGCACCCCACTCGGCGTCATATACGCACACCCAGCCCTGCCCCGGCCCGCCCCGCCCCGCCCCGCAACGCAGCGCCGCGCCACGGCACGCCGCGCCACACCATACAATAAAACTTTACAATACCATATACCAGTACAACAATGTGCCCACCTTTTTTACTGGGCATGGTAGATTTAATGCAACCATCTGGTGTTGGTGGCACAGAATGATAGTAGATACTCCCCAAAGGGTTTCGTCAACGTCAGTTCGTGCGCAGCGCGGCTTCACATTCAACCTACAGAGATGAGCTCCGAATCTGACTCTGAGATTTTTAGTCACAGTGGATCGGTCAGTGGTATTAATAATGCCGCATCTGCTGGAGACCCATTGCCATTTCTTACGGACGAGCTGAAGCAGGAGTTTGAAGGATATGACTTCCCGTTCAACAACATCGTGATAGAGGGCGGAGGGAACAAGGGCATAGCCATCCCAGGGGCTATACGGGTCAGTAAATATTATACTCGGTATAATTATGTTCCCAATTACCAAACTAAATTGGGGGTGTTTAAGTTGCAAGGCATGAAAACCCAGCTCGATAGTCACACTGATGAGTGTCAGTGACTACTGAGAGACGATTGGAAACCAGCCCGACCGCCAATTCAGCCTTGCCATTATACCAATACACCCCAACCAGGTTCGATATGATTTAAATCAATCTGTCACAGTAACAACTAATTTCGCTTCATCACAGAACTCAGTTGAAACGTCTTCAGACGATTCAATCGCGAAGTTTTAATATGAAGGCCAGGGCGTCGATGAACAATTCTCGTCGTCCCACTTGTGTCTTTAAATGTTTACTGTAATCAAATTTGGGAAAGGGGTCGGAAAGTGCTTAAAATGATTGCTTAGTACATTAATGACTGTATCATATGTTTATGTATAAAGTGCTTCATTTTGACCGAAAAGTTACAAAATCAGTACAGTATGCCCCGCCCCCCAAAAAAGTCCCCCTTGGAACCGATCCATGCAACAATAGTGTCTGATGTCACCTAGAGCATTTTTCCACAAAGCCAACTAACCCCGCTAGATAACGCTAAAACACGGCATTTCATTTCAGTAGAAATCAACTCCATCGGCTTTTAATCGGCATCGATATCGCCTTTTCATCAGTATTGACAACCTACTCCGAGTAGGTTTTTGGTGATACTAACTTATATGAACGTCATACAACTCCATCGGCACTTCACACGCTAATTAATTAGCGATAGTGTAGGCTGTAGAAACAGCAGCTTAATTGGAAAAACTTAGCGGTAAGTTTAGTGATATCCACTTACTGCTAAATAGCGATGGGCCTGTCGTTCCACAGTATATACAGGGTGTCCCCGAAACCACCAACCACCCCCCCCCCCCCCCGAAACTGAGATTTGTCAATGTTTATTCCTATTTTGATTTCACTTTTGAATAAAAAATGACACATATTTGAGCAGCTTGTTCCGGTCTTAAAGGGCTTGGAGTTAGTTGGTCTATAACTTAGACCATTGTAATGAGGTAGTTTTGCTGCTAAGCCAGTCTTTAAAGAGTTAGCCTGCTTGGAGCTGGCTTAAAACTGTCTTTTTTGCTTCTAATTTCCCTTACTTGATTGCATGTTGTAATAACTTTTGTTGCCAAAATGGCGCTGTAATCATTACTTAGTTGTTTTGAAGATTTAAATAGAGTAGCCTTAGGCAGACAGATGAGTTTCTGAGGGCAGGCTGAATCCTGTGGTTAATGTGATGATAATGAGTTATACCGACGAGGGCTCGATATGTTTTTACATTGTTATTTTCCATTGCGATTCAACCATCCAGCAACACAATAAATTATGTGCCGACATTGTTCATACTGTACATGCTATTTACATGACAGAGTAGACATTCTTTCAGTAACCATAATAGGGCTAACAAAGACTGGCTAATTGCAGTCGGCTAACTCCGTGATTCTTATCTCAAACCGGCCAAGTCTGCATCTTAAAGCCCAGCATTTAAGACCGTTTTATTGCAATCCTATACGTTGCTTTTTGGTACATGTCAACTCGTGTGCATCTCATTCATTTATGTAAACTGATAATGTCACGGTTAGGCCTATTGTTGTTCGTAACGGTATTGTATTTTGAAAAAAATAAACCTCAGTTTCAGGTTGAGTATAACTCTTATCAAAAATATCTACGTGGAAATCGTTGCCATGGCGTACTGACCATCACGGTCACCTTCCTATAACGCTTGAAACAGAACGTCAGTTCTGCCGAATTCAAAATACTTTGCTATCGTTCCTTTAAAGGGATTGCATACGTTTGGTAATTTGAGCCTACTGTTTGTTTCAAACCAATATAATTGTATATATATACCATAAAACTAACCTGTGAAAGTTTCAATTCAAAAGGTGGTAGCGTTTTTGAGATTTTGGCGACAAACTAGATCGGTTATTTCACGCCAGAGAACAGCAAGTCAATGGCTGAGAAGCGTTACGGCCATAACGCTTCTGAGATTCATAATTTTTGGAGATACAAAGTGACATATTTTTCCATAATCGCGGTACTTCGAATTGAACGTTTCTCAATATGCATTATACTATCCAAAGCAGCTGTACTTCTCACCAAGTAAGTTTTTATTGCCATTAATTTTCAGAGTCATTACCAAACGTATGCAATGCCTTTAAGTAAAGAGTGCAGCTGCTCATGTTTTTAAATGCAGACATGATACTTGTGCAGCTGTATAGGCCCCTATATAAATTACGAGTGCATTTTATAGCTACATGCATTCATATTTTGCATAATTATGTTCCAATGCAATATAGGAGCAGCGTTTCCCCATTCGGAACTCAATATGCTGGTTGTATACCTACAGAGTACACGGCTGAAACCGCAATGAAAGGTTATAAAAATGATTCAGTCGTGTAAACAATAAAGTTTAAACACACCGTAGCAAACACTTAACATTGGAATTGCTTTCTATATTGCCATGAAGATATCTAACGGGTATGCTGAAACATTAAAGCTGTGTATTTTTTTTTGTTCGTCTCTCTCAAGTGATCTATATTTGTGTCTCATTAAAGGTATATACGTGATTGGTAAAGGTCACAGAGCAGCACCCACACTTAGTCTGATCATGAAATAATAATTTGAGCTCAATCCTAAAATCTGAGGCACGAGAAAATAGCGAAAACCCGACTCAGTTTTTCTTATAAAACATAAAGAATAATTCTGATCTTACCCCAATATCAAAACTGTTTTCGGTCTTTGATTAACTCATTTCTGGATAAATACACCATTCCAGTCAGAAATATTTTAACAGTATATGTTTCTACCAGCGCCATCTTTATACCCTGGAAGTTAGGCCTATAGTACGTAAATCTGTGAATGCATTTTGCAGGACGAGTAATCTGTTGATATTACACGGGCTTGCTGAAGAATTCGCTGTCCAAAAAAAACATCGACTGGTTTCAGTCTGAAAACTGCTGATCTTGGAAGCTGTAGCAATCATCACGAGCCAGTTTATTTTTGAACCTGATCCACATTGGCATTAATCTGAGGGCCTGTTTGTTTAATGCAAAGGATCCCAGATTTAGGGATCCAAAATATGCAGGGTACGTTAAAATGGGATCCGGATCAGTAGAATCCGTAATCCTGTGCATTAAACAAACAGGCCCTGAGTATCAACCATTCTACTCCGTGCCACACTATGCATGGTGCATTCGTTAAGCTCACACGGGTCAGCCCTTACTGGGAAGGGTCGTGTTTTACTGCACAAAACAAACGAGAGCATGGGGACGAGGTTGACTGGTGTCGACCCGGGGAGCTAAACGAATGCACCCTATACGAACGTCTGATACAGGTGTGCATGTATATTTTGTGCAACGCGGCACATCAGCCAATCAGATCTGTTTTGAGTGGGCCTACATTTCCATCTGGATCGTGACGGAGGATGTTTATTGGTCAATAGTAGATGATAGTGTTTGGTACGATAGTGGATGCCCCTCGATTGGTCAAAACATCAAGGTCAGTGCTAGGTTGGCTTGCATTATTAATCAGGAAATCTGCACACATGATTGTGATAGACGCTTGGTCGCTGTATACGGCGAGTGCGTCTAGCACATAGTCTATACATTGGCATTGCCGTACGGTGATAAAAAAGTTATATCTAGCAAAAACACTCAATGGTCGGTCAGACTAACCTAACGCGAACAAACAGGCCAGGATCATTGGTATGGTGCTCCTAACCTGCCATTTCGCATCTCCCCTCTGGCATCTTGCATGGAGATTTCTATGCTTTATCTGGAGAGGAATATTTAATTGCATGGCAGGATTTGATGCCCGTTAAGTTGATAAAAATTAATAAACGAAATAAAATACAACCCAAGGAATAATTTGTGAACAGCAAAATCCCTTTTTTATCAAATCTAAAGTCAAATAGGTAATGTCGTAGTTTATGTACATGTGAGCGTTTCATAACTGAAAAAAAAAACTTCCAGCAGGCTGCAGCAACCGCTGTATGGAATAAAATCATGTCAAATCAATCGACCTGTTGGTTAACACGCTGCAGTGTTGCCTCGCTGTCGGACTGGGAAATTAATCAATAAAGTCGATTTTTGACTGGGGAGTCTATAGCATAGATTGATGATACCAAATTTGATGCGCAGGCCTAGATTCGTTATCGTGTCGTCCTCTTCGCTCTTATCTTTCCAGAGGGTGTTGGTTGTTCGCTTAGATTTATTTCTAATCGGAACTACATGCTGCGATATAGCATCTCAGCTGGTGCAGATATTACTACACAGTTAAACTGCTTCACAAGTAGTTATCATGATTATTAATTTACATGCATGTATTTTAATTTGTATTTATCTTGCCTATCCCAGAGCCCTCTTTCCATGACCACACTTGCTTACTACCTCCACCCTCCATAAGTCCTCCCTTTTGTCCTGATCATATCATGTATGTATGTATCTTTACTTGCAAATAGTATTCTTGTCATCTTGTCATTCTCCTTCGAGAAAGATCCTGCTAGGATCGAAACTCGTCAGGCCCTCGACCTCCAAGCAGTATTTTGCGTATTTTTAGGTTGACAGTTGAAAGTCTTTCTCCTTTTTTACTCCTACCCCTTGCAAGGTAATTTGGGTAATTAAAAAGTCAAACCACTGAAGTAAGTTTTTCCCCTTTAGAAATTCGCATACAAAATAATGGCAGTGACGTACGAAAGGCATACCATACAATATAAATATCTGGCAGTGGCGTAAGAGAGGTTTATATGAAAAATAGAATTTAGCAATCAGCTCGATTAATTGCCGGCACGACTCTATGTAATCTCCATACATGCTCAGTCTAATGTCAAGGTCGTCATGGCTGCTAGCTGTGTCTTTGGGCCAATTTCACGGCCCTGCTTAGCACAACAAATTGCTAAGCATGAAATTCCTGTCTTTATAAATACAGTATTAACATCCAAATTTCCATTTGGTGTGTATCACTTGTAATTGTTCTTTGGCTGTTGTTCGCTGACCATGAATATCAAATGGAATTTATAATGGTGGTTTGTTTTATTAGGCAAGACATTTTGTGCTAAGCAATTTGTTTGTGCTTAGCAGCTCCATGAAATTGGCCCCAGTATTGAGAGAGGGTTTGAGGAAAAACTGCGGCTCTTACGCAGAATATTGCGTAAACAAACATGTTTTGCCTCCTGCCTTTTTGGTGAAAAAGAAAGAAGGAGAACCCTTTTTCCCAAAATTGCCGACCGACCTATTTTATCCAAAACAACCGGACCTTTGGAAAGATTTTGACAGCCGAAAAAAAGCTCAATGAAAATTCGCCATGAAAACTATAGTATAAATTTACTAAGCTGAAAAACCCATACATTAATTGGTAAGAGTCATTAAGAGGATGATGACAATTGTTACATAATTAAACCAAGAGTAAAGTGTATATATAACTCATATTTTGTTCCGGTTGAAACTCATATTTAGAGTAGGCCTACAGACCAGTAGCCAGGCAAGTAGGAGGCTTTTGTCTGGCGGTGAATTATGTTTAATGGATAACACTTTTTGTACAAAATTAATGGAAGATGAACAAATGGCTGGAGCGGGATTCAAACCTACGACCTCCGGAATACAGTACCGGTGCTCTACCGGTTTTATGGTAGCGTCATTACTGATGTAAGCTACAATATGTAAATATATTTAAATGTAATCTAGGTACGTAATAATTGGCTGCACATATTCCTAGTCTCTTCACGTTGTCGATGTATAGATGATTCCTTATAAAAACTGAAATATTGACGGTGCAAGACACCAGCGTAGTCAAGGCAACAATAAAAACAAACAAAATGCTGAAATTGAAATTGAAATATTGACGCTGAAATATTGACGCTGAAAAACATCAGCGTAGTCATGGCAACAACAAAACAAACAAACAAACAAACAAATGCCGTTAAGTGCACACACCATTGACACTGGCTTGCTTCATTAAATCCATCGATATAGGCCTATCATAACTTAAGAAGGCATTAAATGGAACGTTGGGCACCATTGTCGTGAAATCTCTATTGTAACGGTGGTATTTTCTAAGTGCTATAGTCCCTGCATCAATTCTATTACCATTGCAGGGTCTGTGACCGTAAATTTTTAAAATGTATTTAATTTTTTGATTTATTTACAATCGGAACTATAGGATGTGCTATCGCATCTCAGCTGGTGCAGATATTACTACACAATTACACTAGTTCACAAGCAATTATCATGATTATTAATTCATATGTATGTGCAATACATTGTACTAGGCCCTATACTTCACAACCATGCATGCCAAGACATTGTATAACACTTAAACATGACGTTTGATACAAAATGCGTAAAATTGACATGGTTTTTCAAAATAATGTCGCTTTGTGTGATTTTTATTATTTAAGTGTAAACTCAAATTTCTTACCCGATGGCAAAGATATTAATAGAGTATATTATAGTATAGGCAAGTAGGAGAGTTACGCCTGGTGTTGAATTTTGTGAAATGGACAACACTTTCTTGTTAAAGTCATTGAAAGATGATGGGACAGGATTCGAACCTGTATGCGACGTCCCAAAAAATATACAAGTGCTCTACCAACTGAGCTATATGGAAAAAAACTAAAACGTTTTGTGTCTTTTATGTGTTTACATGGTTTTAACAAACAACATGTTGAGTATTGTGATTAAGGAAGAAATAATCTTTTGTTTTCGTGTGTGGTTTTGTATTTTGTGGGTTAAAAAATTTAGATAGTATACGCTCATAGAAATATTTGAAACGATATTCTCGTTGTTTAGAAATTAATGATAGATGTTGACAAACGCTACACTTAAGTGTATTTAATTATGTGAGCTACAAAATGCAAATATATTCAAATGAATTGAAAGTAATTATGGGCTGCACATTATTACTAGAGTTTCCTCACGATGTCAATCTATAAAATATTTACCTTATACAATTTGAAATGTTTATATACATGTAGATTTTAGATTCAATATATTATTGGTAACAAATTGCATAGCTAGTCTATGTGATAGACGCAGTCGCCATACACCGAGTGAGCACGTAGTGGCACGGAGTAGAACGGGTGAATAGCTGGATATCCTTTTTAAAAGAGGCGAAAGTTTTTGATAAAAATTATATAGATTGTTGCTGATCATTGTGTTACGCAGATATCGCGTACCCATTCATCATCGGTTAAAGGTAGTATCATACTTTGGTAAGACACCAAAACAGAAATGTTCACAGATTTACGTCTAACTTACAGGGTATGAAGATGGTGGTGGTAGAAACATACCGTTAACATTTTTCCGCCTGAAATTGTGTGATTGTGAAATTGTGAAATCCACATCAACCGAAAATCTTTTTGATCTTTTCAAAGATCAAAAATAAAAGAGAAAAGACTTATTTTAAAAGAAATACTGTGGCCGTTTTTCACTGTTTTCTCAAAAAGTGGGCACCGTATGGGGCTGAAATTTTTACAGATGACTGTTACTGTATCGTCCTTGATATTTTTGCCAATGAATCTGTATTCTTTGACAAAAACCAATGTATGATACTACCTTTAAGCTTCACCATTATAGAATCACTTAATTATGCACTTTTTAATTAAAAAATTATGATTTTTAAGAATTTTTATAAATAAAATGGTTGTGATGCATTTTATTAAATTTTCAAAGCAGATGCCTGATTGGCAGGTAACCTTTAAAAATCGCCAATGTTATGGCTGACAATGCCAGTCTATTTTCCCCGGCCGAAAACTCGACAATGACACGAGCATTACACTTTTTACAATTAATATATATTTGTGGTGTTGAACTGAGAAGTTTAACTGACTGTATTTATTCAGATTATAAAGCATTATTTTGGTATAGGCACAAAATACAAGCTAGGCCGGTTCAATTTGAGATATGATCGGAGTTGGTTATGATAGAAAAACCAAATGTATAACTATCTTTCTATCATGGCTGAAACACTAATGGAATTATGCTGTAAATATTTGAGATGGGTCCAGGCCTAGTTAAAATAAAACACCTGTTCGAACCGGCCAGCTAAATTTGTTTCCAAGAACTCCCATGAATAATTGTTTTAGAAATGTGTCTGAATCCAAAGAGCTGACACCTCACTGCAATATGTTTATGCCAATCATGTATCAGCATGATCATGTATGCCTTCTTCAGTACTCGATACCTTAAGTTATAACAAGCTTGATTATATTTATTTAGTGAAGACTATTAACAGTGATCCATAACTCATCCTCGTCCTCCGCGTCCACGTTTCATTTCATTTCATTTCATTCACACACATTTATTTCCATTAAGTACAAGCAAATTGAAATGCAGGAGACAACAATAAATTAATGAAGATACACACTGTATACAAAGAATCAATGCAGGTACATAAATGGAGCCATGTTCAAGAAGCCGAAGCTTGTATAGATATGCCTTAAAGATAACTAGCTTAAGAGATACTAAGTGAAGAGGTGGGACAAAACAAATAAGACGAACACGACAGACAAACATACGGACAGAAAATACAACCGATGAGACATAAAACAATCTGAATACATGGGCAGGACCTTAAAAGCAATAATATAATATGCTAAAACTAAAAGACAAAACAAAAACATTAATGTGCTGTACTGTTGACAGCATGAGACAAGGATGAATAAAGTAAACAAGACATGAGAAAAATAATTCAATAGTGATATAATGTCAATACGAGAACCACGTTTGCCACGATGATAGGACTAGTCCTTTTAATGGTGAATGCAGGTGCCCGATGCATTCACAGTGTGGAGACCGAGCACAGAAGGTTGAGTTTGCCTCCAAAGGGAAATGCTAACGGTGTATAGGCCTCCAAGGTTTTCACTAAGCTGATATTTTGAATTAACTCACAAAAAGGAGGACTTTTCAAGTTATACTTATTCCGTCGCAGAGAGAAGTATTGTATAAGGGACGTTCGGTATAAATTTCAACCCAGGAAAGCCATGTCTCCACAAGGATACAGATTCACTTATCTGCGTTCAGAAAATAAAGAGGAACATGGGTGTCGATCCCGGGGGGATGGGGGGATTTATCCCCCCCCCCCCCCAATATTTGAGGTGGGGGGGTGGCGTGTATTATCATCCCCCCAATATTTCGAGGTTGAATGTCATTAAAGTTTATTGTATAGAAATATTACATGATCCTTGTTGGTTTTTGAGTATTCGCAGTGTTTAATTCTTCTGAATATCGTTTTTAAATGCTCTAAAGTGCGACTTTTCCACTCTGTTTTTTCTTAAAACGTCCCTGGTTTGGGAGGGGGTATCCCACCTCCAACAGCCTTCCCCGCTCGGTCGCTTCGCTCCCTTGCATAGGACACCAAATCACCAATAATCCCCCCAATCATGAAAAGAAATCGACACCTATGGTGAGGAAGAATATTACATAGGTCTACAACCTAGGCCTTATAAGAGTCGTCAGGGAACCAGGCTGACAGTTAAACACCACAACACTGCTGTAGTTACTGTGAACACGCAACAGTCTAATATGCCCCTCCCCCAAAATGCGATCGCGATCACTGAATGGAGTATAAAGAGCAATAAAACGGGAGGATTGATCAGCATTAATCATGCAAACTTAGAGCTACTTTAATTTGTTATATAAAAACCATGTTTTCACATCGGATGGGTATGAGCATTATCTTTTTCATTTGCCATGATGCCAAACCTCCATGCAGTGACATTCATGTGGGGGCAAAAACAGACCCGCCCGGGGTCCATTTAATTAATCTAGGTCAGAGTTGTACGGGCATCGTATGGAACTGAAATTTTCACAGAACTGATGACTGTTACTGTAGCTTACTTGATATATTTGCCCATGAATTTGCATTTCTTTGACAAAAACCAAAGTATGATATTATTTCCTTTAAAGGGATTGCATACGTTTGGTAATTTGAGAGTAATGTTTGTTTCAAACCAATATAATTGTTTATATATACCATAAAACCAACCTGTGAAAGTTTCAATTCAAAAGGTGGTAGCGTTTTTGAGATTTTGGCGACAAACTAGAGCAGTTATTTCACGCCAGAGAACAGTAAGTCAATAGCTGAGAAGCGTTACGGACATAACGCTTCTCAGATTCATAATTTTTGGAGATAAAAAGTGACAAATTTTTCCATAACCGCGGTACTTCGAATTGAACGTTTCTCAATATGCATTATACTATCCAAAGCAGCTGTACTTCTCACCAAGTAAGTTTTTATTGCCATAAATTTTCAGAGTCATGACCAAACGTATGCAATGCCTTTAAGATCAGGATGAGATCGAGTTACGCAAAGCGGCCGGTCTTTAGACTTGTAGACAAGTCGTTAGATGCAACATCTATGACGACTTGTAGACAAGTCTATAAGATCTTTGGTCTAGGGGCCTGTTTGTTTCACGCTAAGGATCCGATATTTTGGGATCCACGTCCTATGCAGGGTACGCTTAAATGGGATCAAGATCCGGATCCGCAGGATTCGTCATAAACAAACAGGCTGATCGCAGCTTAATAGACTTGACCAAGTTCCTTCCTCGGTTCCTCAATGACCTGACCAAGGTCTGAGGTAGGACTTTTATGCTTTATATCCGCATTAATAATTGTTGTGGCTTCTTCTATCACACTCACACGCGCCAGCAAGAAGTCAACTCTGCTTAAAATGCAGAATGGAGCGGACAACGGAGTAGAGGTCGAGTACTGCACAATGGTAGAACACGAAGCAAAAAGGGGACTCGACTTGTACCAAGTCTATGGTGGGGGAGCTCTTTCTTCCTTCCCGGCGTCCGCCATATTTGATGTACAAACACTGAACAGCGTCGAGTGAGCTGAGTGTAAACCTCTACTCATCTGTCCTACATTTCATTGCAAAATGGGGCACAGTTGTGCAGTTGCGAGCTGTTCCAATAATTCTGCTCGGAACACTGATGTAAGGTTTTTCAGTCTGCCTACGGTCAAAACGAGAGAAGGCCCCAAAATGAAGGAATTGACGCAGAGAAGACAGCGGTTATGGCTGACCAAATTGAACAGAGACATCAAGCCTGCAAGCTACAAATACACCAGGGTGTGTGCAGATCATTTCGTGAGAGGTACTGTAGAGTCATTGATGAAAGGGTATGTGCACACGAGTTGCTTACTTTGCTGCTTTCCTCTCTGCTGAAAAGAAAAATCACAGCGGCGGAATTCAGTTAAGAAAGCAGCTTGGCTTGGCTTAAAATAAATTAGGGCCTAAGGCTAACATGTCATTGTTCGGTGTTGTGGTCACGACTGCTATGTCTATGACTGAGTATGTCTGAATTATGACATAGGCCTAGTCATAAGTCAATCATTGGTTATATTAGCATTGCTGACTCATCCTGGCTAAGCTAAGTTCTAGTTAGTAAACGTGACGATGTATATGACATAACATTAGAGGTCAGCTAGACCTGTAAACAGGGCCCAGATAACAGATACACCTACACTTAATGACTTACTGATGATCGTAACCATTGGTCTGACCATGTAGGTATACCTCCATGGGCTGACATGGGGAGAGGGTCTAGGTCCCTGTCCCCATGTCAGGCCAAGGGTTACAATCCTGTCCCCATGTCAGACCTAGGGTTACGATCATCGCAACTAAGACCTGGTATGAACTGGGGCTCTGAACTCCTTTTTTTTAAATAAAAGTTCAGCACCCCAGTTACGCTAACCTGGATCTGAGCGTAGCGGTTTATCTGGGCCCTGTTTACAGGTCTTGAGGTCAGCATTGAGCACGGGGGGAGCAAAAATTATCGTTTATTGCCGTTACACGCCCAGGTCAGTTGCGTTCACATGCCAGTCCATAGCAAGGTAGGGTAGTTGCGATGATTGTAACCCTTGGTCTGATTTGTTCCCATGTCAGACCAAGGGTCACGATTATAACCAATCGCAACTCCATGGTAGAGCTCTGCTTCTTAAGTATCAGATTTTAATGCTAAGTCAGAGGGCAACATTTTAGACATTTTAGTGCAAGTTAACAGCAAAAGGTAGCAACTCTTGTGAAAATAAACAAAGTCCTATAGGCCTTTTCACACTATGAACATCCGACCCGTGTTGAAAACTACACGGGTCCGATCCGTGTTGAATTTTCAAAATTTCAACACGGGTCACTTTCGTTCCGTTTTCACACTACTCAGTGCAACACCGGCATTTGCTTGACACGTGTAATGTTTCGACCCGTGTATTGCGCGACCGTTTCACACTACACACGGGATCACGCTTTCAACACGGATACAAAATTCCCCATACAATATTACGACGCATCGGGCCTTCATTCGCCAATATGGCGGCGCCCAGTAATTTTTAGACGATGTTCGTGTTGTTCATGTATTCCGAGTCTAGCAAGCCTGAGATATAATATTGAAATGTACAAAAAAAATCGTGCGGAATTTTTGGACAAGGATTGCTTGCAGCAGGCCGGTCAAAGGTTACTTATTATTTTGTTCGTTGCATGCAAACCATTACCAAAGATGAGCTCAGCGACGCTCTATCTTTGATGCTACTTCAGTACTGCCACATAAAATAATGTGCTCTTGGCTGCTACGCCATGGTTACACGGATCGAACTCAACCCACAGACGTTCACACTACAGGTTTCAACACGTGTCGGACTTCTCAACACGGGTCGAGAGTTCTCAACCCACCTCCCGAGCAGGGTTGGTTTCAACACGTGTCGAGCGCTCAACACGGGTCGACGCCGTGTTGAAATCTTGCAGTGTGAAATGGTCAGTCTTTTCTACACGTGTCGGACCCGTGTACAACCCAGAGATTTTTCGTAGTGTGAAAAGGCCTTATTATTTCCACCGTGGAACAACTCGACTTAAGACAAGTCAACCACAAAGACAACTCGACTCTAAGACAGCTCGACCGAAAAAACAACTGAGCTTCAGTCGAGCTGTCTAGGAGTTGTCTTGAGTCGAGTTGTTCTGCAGTTGACTTCTCTGACAATCCTTTGATCCAGTGCCTTGAGGTCATGTACTCATCATTAACAAATTTACCATTTGAATGGACTACAAGTACAAGCTGTTGAAAGTTCAGTCAAATGCCTAATGCATTACCCAGTCATAAGTAAGTAGGCCTCCAATCACTGGATCTTTATTGAAGTTAATTGTCTTCATTGTACTTTCTACATCTCAATTAACTTGTAGCTCGAATCCATTGCCTTTTTGTAAAATGTAGGAAGACCAGCATATGAGATGAAAGAGACGGACGTGGACTGGGCACCGACCCTTAACCTTTGCCACTCCAAGGTCAGCAGTTCACGTGCAGCAAGGTCAATTAAACGCCATAAACACAGCATTAAGAGACTGAAGAAAGACAAACAGTCCACCAGTATGAAGACCGCTGAGAATGGGACCGCTGGAACTAGACCAGCAAGTGCAAATGGTAGGTTGAGTCCTGGGGCCAATTTCATAGAGCTGCTTAGCACAAAAATTTGCTAAGCATGACATTTCTGTCGTAATAAAAACAGGATTTACAAACAAATTTTCGTGTGTTGTGTATCACTTGCAATGGGAGAATTTTGGAGAGTCGGTCTTGAGTCAACAGCGCACGCGCAAACCATGCTTGCGCAATTGTGAGCATGCGCGCGTTGTATTGCGCGTGCGTGCCCGTGCGATGTTGACTCAAGACCGACTCTCCAAAACTCTCCCATTGTTCTTTGGCTGTTGTTCACTGTCCGTGAATATCAAATGGAATTTTCAATGGTGGTTTGTTTTATTGGGCAAGTAATGTTTTGTGCTAAGCAGCTCTATGAAATTGGCCCCTGCCTGTTTGTTCATTTATTCCAAATTAGGCTTACACTTCACTTCTACCAGTGCTGTCTGAGCTCACAGAAAAAAGAAATCATGTGCTGGTTCAGGTGGGATTCGAACCCATGACCTCGTGCTTACTAGTACGGATGTCATACCACTAGACCACCAATCTAGCTCAGCTGGTTCACACAGCATTGAGTATGTTGAGCATGCATTGCTGATACACATTGGTGAAGGGTAAGCCTAATTGGAAAAATTTGATTAACGCAACATACTGTACATGCAGAGTACTACTGAATAGGCAAAATAAACACATAGAAAATATAAACCGATTGTCTCCAAAACAACAACTGATCCTTAACAAGTCAAAGTTAACACCATGGCATAAGTCCACATGAATCACAGTATATTGCATAAGCTGCAACAGATTTCACGCTGTGCAACATTTTAGTTAAAACAATGTAAAAAAAGGTTCTTACCAAAGTATGATACTACCTTTAAAGGTAGTATAATACTTTGGTAAGAAACCAAAACAGAAATGTTCACAGATTTACGTATAACTTACAGGGTATGCAGGTGGTGGTGGTAGAAACATAATGTTAAAATTGTGAAATGGTGTATTTATCTGGGAAATTAGTAAAACAAAGACCAAAAATCTTTTTGATCTTTTAAAAGATCAAAAATAAAAGAGAAAACACTTAAGAAATAATGTGGCCGTTTTTCGCTGTTTTCTCAAAAAGTGGGCAACCTATGGGACTGAAATTGTCACAGATTACTTTTACTATATATCTTCCTTGATATTTTTGCCAATGAATCTGTATTTCTTTGACAAAAAGTATGATACTATCTTTAACTAACGTGTGGAAAGTCCGCAACTTGCACAAAACCTCACATAAAACAGCCAATGTAAATGATGCCATAAGATTTCCAAATAATTTGATACATAGTGCTGCTACACTTCATTACATGTTTCCTGAAATCATTCATAAGCTTAAATGTTTTGAGCTGTGCACAGTAATGATTGTACCGGTATGTCTATTGTAAGTTTTATGCATGGCGTAAGCTGCGCACTGTTCGGTTATTTAAATCTTATATTTAATCAACTTCTCAATACCTTTGTATGCAAAATCTAGCATTTGCACAGACTTGTGAGAATGTGTCGGAGGCTTGCATATGGCTAATGTAGGTGCATGTACTGATCAAGACCTCATAATGCACATTAGCCTGATGTTCTGTTTTTCAAAGAGATCGAAATGTAACATTTCCCTTTTCTTTTTCTCTTAACAGCTATCTTGGACTCGTCACAAGATGACAGTGACTTTGTTCCTTCATCCGATGGATCAAGCCATGGTGAGGATGAGCCCTTGTCTGTCGCTCAAGAGATGCAGTTGAAAACCTCCGCCCGTGACATCGATCGCCTCGAATTGCGGCTGAAGGAAGCCAAGGAACAAATACACAAACTGCGTACAAAGGCTGATTGCCTGTCAATGAATGAGGATTCCTTTCGAAAAGATGACGAGAAGGTTCAGTTTTTTACGGGTTTGCCCAACTTCAGTTTGCTCATGTGTATATTTAACTTTGTTGCCCCTTTTGTTAGAGTCACGTATGAAAGTGAATTGAGTCGTTTTCAAGAGTTCCTGATGGTCCTCATCAGGCTTCGTTTGAACACTCCATTGCAGGACTTAGCCTATCGATTCGCAGTTAGTGTTTCCACTCTTGGTCGTATATTTGACCATTGGATTCTTGTTTTGGATGTCAGGCTGTCCCACTTAATCTTCTGGCCAGATCGGGAAATACTCAAACAAACCACGCCAGTCTCATTCAGGCAGTCGTTTGGCAATAACATCGCAGTCATCCTTGACTGTTTTGAGGTGTTGATTGACCAACCATCTACGTTAGCAGAAAGAGCCCCATCACGGTCAAACCACAACCATCATAGCGCCACCAAGTTCCTTATGGGCATCACTCCACAAGGTTTGATTTCCTTTATTTCAAAGGCATGGGGTGGACATGTCAGTGACAAGTATATCACTGAGAACTGTTCAATTCTAGCCAACCTGCTCCCTGGTGATTATGTTCTGGCAGAGAGGGACTTTGACGTCACAGACAGCGTTGGTTTCTACTGTGCCCAACTGGCGATGCCAGCCCATACACCCGGTATATCCCAGTTATCTCCCTTAGACATCGAAGAGACAGGAAAAATTGGAAATGTTGGTGTTCACATTGAACGGGTGATTGGGATTCTTCGTAAGGAGTACCCAATTTTACAGTCTACTTTTCCTACTGATTCAGTCGTATGCAAAGAAGGACATGAAGATACACCACTGGATATGATTGTTCGAGTATGCTGTGCACTGTCTAATATGTGCCTTTTATTCGTGCCCCCTGAATGAAGGAATAGAACCAACTCAAATCGAACCTAAAATGTTTGTGTACGTACAATGCTGGGCCACATTCACTTACTTCAGTGACATTTGTTTGTATGTATGTAACTATGTATGAACATGTGTGCATTTGTATTATTGTGGCTTGTCATAATGTAACTTTTATATTGGACCCTTCCGGCCTGTCATACAAACTGTAGCCATTGACCATTTGGAAGACGCGAAAGCTTAATAACAGTTGCTAGCAGTCGTTGTCGTCCATTACCTCGGTCAAACTCGGTCACATGGGGTATGTGAAACACGTTGCCTTGCTAAAGTGGGCGGGGCTTAAGATCAAAGCCGGAACGGTCCATTATGCCGAAGGGAGACCCTGATGAGACAGACTGTCGTTTAGCTACGTACAGTAGATTGCGGAAATCGCCATTGTTCATGATCATGTAACCATTGTTCATGATATCATGTGACCATTGTTCATGATCATGTGACCATTGTTCATGATCAATGTGACCATTGTTCATGATCATGTGACCATTGTTCATGATCAATGTGACCATTGTTCATGATCATGTGACCATTGTTCATGATCATGTGACCATTGTTCATGATTATGAGACCATTGTTCATGATCATGTGACCATTGTTCATGATCATGTGACCATTGTTCATGATCATAGTGACCAGTGTTCATGATCATGTGACCATTGTTCATGATTATGTGACCATTGTTCATGATATCATGTGAACATTGTTCATGATCATGTGACCAGTGTTCATGATCATGTGACCATTGTTTATGATCATGTGACCATTGTTCATGATCATGTGACCGTTGTTCATGATCATGTGACCGTTCATGATCATGTGACCGTTGTTCATGATCATGTGACCGTTGTTCATGATCATGTGACCGTTGTTCATGATCATGTGACCGTTGTTCATGATCATGTGACCGTTGTTCATGATCATGTGACCGTTGTTCATGATTATGTGACCGTTGTTCATGATCATGTGACCAGTGATCATGATCATGTAACCATTGTTCATGATATCATGTGACCGTTGTTCATGATCATGTGATTTGCCTCGAGTTTTGACCATTCTGTATCATACTATATGGTCTTGACAAACTGAGAATACTGTGTCTTGTCATGTCAGTTGGAGTGGAGTGAAAAATACTTTTGTTTCTTGGAATTACTCTATGAGATATTAGCATACAGTACAGTTGTAAGGATTTAGATTGGATTACTCATAAACCTTTGTATTGCCAATAAATATTATTTGTGAAATGTATTTCTTTGGTGCCTTTATTATGTATATTGTGTATGAAATTTTGTCTGTGCATTTCTGCATTAATTTTGTGTTGCATTCAATACTTCATTTATCCCATGACCATTTCTTGTGCAAAGCGGTGAATTCTAATAATTGAAACGAAGGAATTCTTTTTTTTTTGGTAATATTAATTTTTTAATTCAAATTCAATGGCGCAACCAAAACACAATTTATGGGTTTGGGGGTTGCAGAACATTCTCATTATTCATACATGTATCAGTAAAATGGAGAAGAAGAAAAAAAATGGCCACCCTTTAACCAAATAATTAATTCCAGTGTATTTTTTAAACCATTTCTCACACCTGCATTTGGACTGTTTTCTATTTAGCCTATACTCCCAACAAATTCAGAAAAATCTCGAATAAAATATGTTTCGTAAACGAGGAATTGGATGCCGTGCCTAATTAAATTCATACTAGCTTTATAATGTCCCTCGATCAGTTTGTTCAGGCCAACCTTCTTCATGGTTGCAAGGCTAAGTTACAAACATATCACCGACAGTTGTTAATCACGATATCTTACAAGACTCACATTTATAAAATGATGAAAATTGGGAAATGGATTTCTTCAAAATGGCATTTTCCCAGTACATCGTGGATATATAAGAATCATAAAATTGGCCACTCATACACTGGTCGATGTCGAAAGTAGAGATTCTCAGCAGTTTTCCCCGATTTTCGCATCCCCGGCATCTGGGATAGTCAGTTAGATCATTTTGTCGTGAAATAATTTGTGGTCCTTTCGGCGGGGCCTTTGCGATCAGAGGAATTATTTATTGATGGCGTATCATAATTACACAGTTGAAAATGGGTTGCACCTAAAAAAAAATACTCATTTAATCCCACTCCAATTTTTCTTTGTTCAATTTCCAATGACTTAAAACTCAGTTTCCCTTGTGTGGTTAGGCCTATTTGATGATTATATTTCATTTAAATGAATTAACTAATATAAATTCTTTAAATGTTAATTGAGACTGAAGAGTCAACTCCCAGTCTCTCCCGTTTCCCCTCTTGTTTCCCGAACATCTTGATTTTAAAGTTCAGACGTCGTCTCTCTATCGCATACATGCACCTGGTCTTGACTGGAACACTCGGCAGTTTTGATTACGAAAAACAAAAATAATCCAGGGACTTGGAACCAGTCTACACCTGTTAGTTTTGAGCCAGGCTCCTGTCGCCCTCTATTGTCGAACGTTGATGGCCAACTGTTATTCACCATACCTATAAGCGCCTGATTCCTTTCCTGCTGTTTTTCTTTCGAAAAAACTGATTGAAATAATTAGGCACTGCGTAGAACCACGCGTTTATTGAATCATTTTTACAATACAAGTCACATACTGCTCATCCATTAAGATTTTGACCTGAAATAATTATAATCTTGCTTGGAGTTCGGAGGGCCAGGCGTTTAAATCCAAGCAGGGTCTTTCTCAAAGGCATTTCGGCTTTGAGAAAGATCCTGCCCGGCAAGATCGAGATGTCAGGCCCTCCTTACTTTAAGTTGTTCCCCCTTCATCCATGTTTTAACACAGACACAACTTTCTTTCGGTCTTCATAGGTTCTTGAGGAGCTTGGTTACTGGGAGAAAATCACGCGTTTTGCCGGGGCCAGTGCAGGCGGTATGGTGGCTGCCCTCATGTCTGTTGGGTTCAACTCACATGATGTTGAAGCTATCCTCCGTGGAAAATTCAAAAAGGACTTTCTTGGTGGGTGTGCTTATAGGCTCTGTGAGATAAAACCATTTGCCTCCATAACTGGGGCAAGTCCCCGGGCTCCACTTTTTAGAGGGCGCAAACACGCAAAGGCAAATAAATGGAGTTGCACTGTTGAAATTATTGGAAATCTCATTCGATAAAGTTTGAACAAAGAAAGCAATATTCCAATTTCAAATTGATTTTCTTTTTCATTGGCATATCAGAAGTTGGAATTAGGGGCGCAATTTTAGCGCTTGCCCCGGGCGCCGTTTTCCACGGTTACGCCACTGTCTCTTAATGATAGGATCTTCCCGCTGTGGAGATCCATGTCATTTAGATTGCTTGAAATAATACATTGCTTAAAGGATTGATCGTTAGCAATCCCAATCTGTGTAAAAGATCTAGCAAAGCTTTGCGAAAACATCTGCTGTTACATTTGTCAAAATACTTTTTGCAAACTTTTGCTTTAATACGAATTTGCCAAGAATATTGCATAACGATCGCTGATCTTTCATTTTAAAACACCACTTTTTTTTGGTTTTATGTAAAGGTTTGTATTTTTGCATAATTATTATGAATTTAAAGGTAATATCATACTTTGGTTTTAATCAAAGAAATACAGATTCATGGCCAAAAATATCAATACAGATTCAATAACAGTCATCTGTGAAAATGTCAGTTCCATATGGTGCCCACTTTTTGAGAAAACAGTGAAAAACAGCCACAGTAGTTTTTAAGACTTTTCACATTTATTTTTGATCTTTTAAAAGATCAAAAATATTTTCGATCGTTGTTTTACTGATTTCTGGATAAAAACACCATTTCTTGCAAAAAATATTTTAATGGTATGTAAGTTTTACTATCACCATCTTCATACCCTGTAAGTTGTAGGTAAATCTGTGAACATTTCGGTTTTTATTTACCAAAGTATGATACTACCTTTGAATAAATTTAGCCTTTAATTAAATCCAAAAATATGAAAAATAAAGGATACAGCGTGAATGTTAATTTCTATGTGAAATGGTGAAGAGCTTTGTGGTGTGTTCTCTGTTCCTCATTGTTCTCTCTTTTTTATTCTTATGGCTTAAATTTCAAGATGCAACATTTGGCATACTGAGCATTGTTCCTAACATGGCGTGGAAGTTGGCTGGCATCCAGGCGAGAAAGTCTTGCAGCTGCTTGGACGGAAAATCGAGGAGAAGATGGGGAATGCAGATTTGACGTTTGAACAGGTTAATTAAGAGACAATCTGAGCATACAATCATGTACGTGGTTGGCTTGTTGCCAAATCCCAAATCTTGAATCCCAAATCCTAAATCTTAGGGGCAGGGGAAAGGTTTAGGGGGACAGGGTATACGGGGCGGATCCAGGGGATATGGGGGCGCAGGCCCCCCACCCTTTCTTCCAGCAAAAAAGAAAGAAAGAAAGAAAGCAAGAGGGCGAAAGACTAAAAATAGCAGAAAAAGAAGGGGGGAATTAGCTTTGATCGCCCCGAAATGCATCCGTCGCTATTGAATCGGCGCATGTTATTTGCACCCCCTCCCCTTGGAATATCCTGGATCTACCCCTGGGGGATGTGACAGAGGTAGATGCAGGGCCCGGAAGGATGTACATGTGTAGTAAGGGCAGAGGCAGGGGCAAATGCAACATTTTCTGCAATCATAATGATTCAAAATATGTCAATTTTTTTTTCCATGACTACAGTTGTGAATAGGCCTACATGTATTCATGATTTGTTTTGTACAAATTTTGGCTGTCAGCTTCTGTGCAAATGGTTGTATAATGGTTGACCACTACCATGACTGTGAAATGACAGTCGATTTGAAAACATTATACGAAAAGCTGAAATTAGTTAAGTGTACAAAGAGTTTCTTTCCCTTTTGGTAATTTGTTATGACACTTGTGCGATCGTACATGAACGTCATAACCTCCATTTTGATCAGAAACATAGATTGTACATGCACATAATTATACCTGTTAGACACTGAAAGAGGGAATAACATCGTTATAACAGCAATCGTAACAAGTTTCAAAATGTGTAATTATCAAGACAATGAAGACCTATTCTGATTTGCAGCTTTATCGCCAAACTGGACGTGAACTGTGCATCATCGTGACTCACATAAACTGCATGGACAGCAAGTATTGCCACGTGAAGACCACACCTGATATGCCCATTAGACAGGCTGTGCGCATGTCTGCTGCTATCCCAGGTAAAGTCCATTGTTTCATGCTTCAAGATGATAGCGTCAAGGTTTCACGAGCCATGTAAACAATCAGGTTACTTAAATTTGATGTTAAAAATGCCGGTTCTGGTCATTCATTATATATATTTTTTTCAAAAAAAGTAAAAGTGAAGCGTTTCTCCTGAAATGGTACTAAATTGACGTATTTGACCAACGTTTCGTGCATTTGGACCCTGTGGATTCCATTCTACAGCTGAGAATTGCAGATGGACTAATGGAGGAGACTACATGCTTATCTTTGTCTTCAAACATCAAATCCTCGCCATTGACTATTGCAAATCACTCTCTTCAAGTTCATCTCAACAAAAACCTGAGACTTGTATTGTGCGACTGTTTGAACTTGGTGGCCATTTTCATCCTTAATTGGCATCACAAAGGCACTAAATTCTGTGTGTTAAATAACAACCTTTGTCCGTGCCTTTCGGGAACGTTTCCTATAGGTAATTACATGTTATTACACCAAGTTAACTTTTGGCAATCAACAAGATCTTGCCAAAATACCACCCCCCCAAAAAAAAAAAAAAAAAACCCAAAAAACCTTAAAATGGGTATATTTTCAACTTCAACCAAGCATGTCGTCCCAATTGGTTATCCTAATCAAGGAATATATAAAACGTTAAACCTCTTTAAGAGCTGCATTGAGGTTCAACGTCTTGTTTTGTGAACATCCGTCAAACCAGACTCTCACTGAAGTTACACTTTAAGGACTATATAGGCCTATAATGGGCAGTTTTCAGAAAAGGGAATATAATGATTATCTTCGTATTGTATACTTCCCAGGATTTTTCTGCCCCGTTAAGGTAGAGTCGGGTGACCGAGCGGACTACTTTCTTGACGGTGGACTTCTGTGCAACTACCCAATTCATTGCTTTGATGGTAAAAAGTACATTTTGCTTCACCTTGCTAAACTCACCTTGCTTTACACAACTTGCTTCACGCACTTTACTTCACTCACCCTGCTTCACCAACCTTGCTTCACCCACCTCGCTTCACTCACCTTGCTTCACCCATCTTACTTCACTCACTTGCTTCACCCACCTTACTTCACCCACCCTGCTTCACTCACGTTGCTTCACCCACCTTGCCTCAATCACCTTACTTCACCCACCTTGCTTCAATCAACTTGCTTCACTCATCCTGCTTCACTCACCTTGCTTCACACAACTTGTTTCACCCACCTTGCTTCACCCATCTTACTTCACTCACCTTGCTTCACCTACCTTGCTTCACTCACCCAGATGCTCCACTCACCTTGCTACGCCCACCTTACTTCACCCACCTTGCTTCACCCACCTTGCTTCACCCATCTTGCTTTACTCACCCAGCTGCTCCACTCACCTTGCTTAACTCACCTTGCTTCACCTACCTTGCTTCTCTCACCTTGCTTCACCCATCTTACTTCACCTACCTTGCTTCACTCACCTTGCTTCACCCACCTTGCTTCACCCATCTTGCTTCACTCACCTTGCTTCACCCACCCTGCTTCACTCACGTTGCTTAACACACCTTACTTCACCCACCTTGCTTCACTCACCTTGTTTCACCCATCTTGCTTCACCCATCTTGCTTCACCCCTTGCTTCATCCACCTTGCTTCACACACCTTACAATCTTGCATCGCCCACCTTGCTTCACTCTGCTTTACTGACCTTGCTCCACTCACCTTGCTTCACCCATCTTGCTTTACTGACCTTGCTTCATCCACCTTGCATCACCCCTTGCTTCATCCACCTTGCCTCATTCAACCTGCTTCATCACCCACCTTGCATCACCCACCTTGCTTCACCGACCTTGCTTCACTGACCTTTCTTCACACACCTTCCTTCACTCACCTTGTTTCACTCACCTTGTTTCATCCACCTTGCTTCACTCACCCTGCTTCACCTACCTTGCTTCACTCACCCTGCTTCACACACCTTACTTCACCCACCTTGCTTCACTCACCTTGTTTCACCCATCTTGCTTCACCCATCTTGCTTCACCCCTTGCTTCATCCACCTTGCTTCACACACCTTACAATCTTGCATCGCCCACCTTGCTTCACTCACCTTGCTTTATACTGACCTTGCTCCACTCACCTTGCTTCACCCATCTTGCTTTACTGACCTTGCTTCACTCACCTTGCTTCACCCATCTTGCTTCACTCACCTTGCTTCACTCACCTTGCCTTACTGACCTTGCTCCACTCACCTTGCTTCACCCATCTTGCTTCACTGACCTTGCTTTAATGATCTTGCTTCACCCACCTTGCTTCACCCCTTGCTTCACTCACCCTGCTTCACTCACCTTGCTTCATTCAACCTGCTTCATCACCCACCTTGCATCACCCACCTAACCAAGGTGGAGGACCTAACCAAATTATGGGTTCCCAAAGAACGTTTCGGTGAACGAAGCGACAAAACACTTGGTATCCTCCTTGTGAGTACATTTCCATGTATGGGCTGTGTTCATCGGCTATTGCTATTTCTTTGAGTACAAAGCGGCAATATCAGGTTTTAATTGCTTTGACTGCTTGCATAAAAAAGGCCTAATTTACCCCAAGGAAAGCCCTTGTGTAGTTTTTGGACGTGCTAACAACACATTTGATGCTATCACTGTTGTTTTACACGCAGAACTCAACTTCCGAAAGGGATTTAATGAAAGAAGACCTAGTGAAACGCTTCGACAAGTGGATAAGCCCATCGGAGAAAACGAAATTACCAAATACCAAACTGGTCAGGTAATCGAGGCTTTTTCCCTTTTTTGTGTGTAAAACTTCTTCGAAATTTGATGCAGCCTGAGATTGATTTCACTGATTTGTTGAAACAATCGAGATGAATCTTCATTCACATTGTTTCATAATAATCTTATAGATAGCTAGGGTGCAATGATAAAATTTGAACTGCCACAAGTCATACTCCATCTTCGTGATCTAACCTACAAGACTTGTTTCTAGTTTTTACTTGGTCAGAAACCTTACTCATGCGGATACTGATACTGATTGTATTACCATTGGTCTGACGGCTCTACTGCGGTATATGCAAACAGTTATTGCAGGAGAAAACATTCCTGTTGGCTAAAACTGAATAAATCCAATGTAGTTCCACCATATCCGAGGTCAGCCTGAAAGACTTGTCTACGTGATACCCGATGCGGTTTTTGGGCATGGCAGTGTAGTCATTGAAGTCAAAGATCGTCCCATTCGCTTATTGCATGCTAAGTCTAGAAGCTTACAGTCTATACGTCGGGATAATAAATGCTTCAGCGTATTAGTACCTTAGAAATGACTCTCAGCACCGACCTGCTTTCCCATATACCAGAAAACGTACCAAAGTGTTGGAGGAGCAAGAACGTAAAGCGGCAGAGCACAAGACACTTTTGGCGTCCATGTCCAGATTCATCAAGGTTCTTGGAGATCATGACATCGACCGCAGTGGCACCATCACCTTGGCTGAATTCGAGAAGGCCATGAGCTCAGTAAATATCTGTCACACAGTGTTCTTCAACGAGTAGAAACTTGCAAGATGTTCAAAGGCAACATTGTGTTGACTTGTTGCCTTAAAATTTCCAGAATTGTCTTAGATTTTAGCCTTCCTAAATCTACGAAAAGTGAACAAAGAAAAATTGACTGGAGCGGGATTCATTGAAACGATCCTTAGGGTATGGCGGTTTGTGCGTGGTTTCATGGCTTCTGACTGCCTAACGAAGATAATCGACCATTAGACCCTAGTGGTGACCCACCACCCTATGGCTCAGTTGGTTGAGCACCTGTACGGTTTTCAGGAGGTCGTCGGTTCGAATCCCGCTCCAGTCAATTTTTTTTTGTTCACTTTTCAATGACTTTAAAATTCAGTCAGTTTCCCTTGTGGTTATTTGATGATCATTCTAAATTTACTTAGACTTAGGCCTATAGTCTATTTAGCAACCGAAGGAACCAGTCGTATCCGTAGCTGATAGTTGGTATCCGGCATAATAGTTTGTTCTGTGACGGGGTTATAGCTGTCTCTATCTAAGTAGTAAGCCAGTTTGGAAGAGACACATCGTTCAAATATGTTACTTTGCTTTCTCTATTCAGCAAGATTCGGAATTCACAGAGGAAGACAAGAAGCGTGTATTTGGGGAAGGCTTCAACGACATCAAGTCGCTGTTCCAACAACTAGATATCGACAAAGATGGCGAGGTAAAATGACAATTCAACTTTAATCTTCTAGGAAATGATTATTCAGGGGAACAGGTATAACTCTGAAAAACCTCCAGGGCTGTGAAACTGTCAATCCTATGAGGTATGAGAACGACCTATGCAATGAGTATAATTATAGTCAGTACACTAATCTCACTGCTTGTAATATGAAGCATTTATGTTAAGTCAATCAGAGGAAATCCATAGATTGATCAAACAACCAAATAATCGATCCATAATATCACATAATCTCCGGTCGTTCCACCTAAGCCGCCCCTTTGTCACGGTACTCCCCTTTCTTTCACCTTTTACATACTGTTCTATTTCTCTAGCCTCTTTCTCTTCAGCTCTCACCGTGAGATACCGTCCGCGCTAAGAGCTAGTTATGGGTGATATCTGATTTCAAATACTAATCCCTATAGGATGTTATTATACCGATGATATTATCAACTCCTTGATTAAGCTGAGTAGGGTACTATCAGTGGAAGGTCATGGGTTCGAGTCTAATTCGCCAGAGCTTTTTCTTATAATGAATGGGTTTATATGATGAAATCAATACTTGTATAATTTCTTTAACTTTTCAAACTCAATGACAGCATTCTCCTAAACACGGCCCTCTCGGTTCTTTCAGAAACCATCTCTCTCCCTTAGAAGACTTTAAACCTGCAACTGTTTTATGTTTCCAACACGTGAATCATCCAAACGTATACAAATTTACAAATTAAAAGCATCTGCAATTTTTTAAAGTTGAAAATGCACTTCAACATTAATTGTAATATTGCTGACTGTCTACAACAGCAAATATGACCCATAAAAACTTTATCTCCATATTCGATAGTTTTTTATCTCAACCTTTGTGGAAAATATGCGGCACGCCAGATAAATGAGTTTGACTTTTTTTTTGTTCCTTGTCGCACTACAAATTCGAGTAAAGAAGAACCAGTGGTGACTTTGCGATTGCAATTTTACTGTGCATGAATTTGCATTTATGGCCGCGATGATTCGGTACGTATTATACATTGCAGTTATTCAAAGACTTTTTTCAGTGATGACTTTATTTGAGAGGGAAAAACTTCACATGTAGAATTAAGATATTTATCAACTTTATAATTCAAACAGCTGTTTCAGACAGAAAATTAACAATCTTATTTCAGGAGATGGAGGGGGTCGATAATTATGTTTACTAAACTAACACCTCTGTAAAGAAATCAGGTCCCCCCAAAAATATTTTCCTTCATAAAGTGTCAATCTATTCGATGCCATGATTAGGCCTATAATGATACAATTCTTTTTACTGAAATTAAAAACAAGTGAAGATTACAGACCTCGTTTAAAATGTGAGAATTAATAATAATAATAATAACGGGCATTTATAAAGCGCCTTTCCAAGAAGATCAAAGCGCTGTACATTATTTTTATCCCTGGTCATCGGGCCATAATTTACATTCCTGAAACCATCTCAACTCCCTGGGGGAGCATACAGCCCCATACTGGCAACCATAGGGCGCACAGAGGCTAATCAAACCACAAAGCCATCTCTACCCTCACAGGTACCCATTTACACCTGGGTGAAGAGGAGCAATGTGATAAAGCGTCTTGCCCAAGGACGCAAGCACCATTAACCCATGGCTGGTTTCGAACCCACAATCTGTAGATTGACCACAAGACTTTGGGTTCAACACGCCAGACCACTAGGCCACAGCACCCCACAATTGACAACAACATATTGAAGAACATCTGAAAATAAGTATATAAGTTTTCTAAGAATTTAATAAAGTGCATAGAGTTGAAATACAATTATTTGCTGGAATATGATTATATATACATGTATACAAAATAAATGTTTCACACACATTCAGTTTTTGAGCATTTCATTCGACATTCGATGTAGGCTTAAAATGCAATCAACATCTCATATAAAATATATCTTTGATTAAAGGCAACGATAAAAAATTTTCAGTAAAGTCAGATAAACAAATAATAATATTATTTAGTTTTAGGGGAATCGTCATATTTATTTATTTTCCAAAGACCGGTGAATTAAAAGCACTGGCCCTGAATTTTGGAATCCTTCCAAATTAAACTTAAGATTTGGGAGAATCTTAGAGGATTCAAAGTTCATTAAAATAACAGGATCCGAACTTTAAATTATTCTACTACGCCTACCTCTTATAATTTTTCAGCAGGAACAAGTTAGTGTCATTTAAGGAACAAGGACAATAGACATGAGCAGGATTTTTATCAGCGAACTCCGGATGGAACACCATACAGGCGCTCTTCCAACTGAGATAACCAGCCCTACGTCGATCGGCAGTGTCCCAATACTCCCAAATAGTCAATTATCCGTCAGATACAGAGCAACCTCAATTCTTTCCTTGCAAAATGACCTTAATTAATTAATTCACCTTTGTTTTGTGACATACAATGGCCACTGGATACCCTAACCAAACTCAGTCCTGCCCACAGGATATATGGCTATTGTTCAGCACCAAATGGATACAGTGTACTGCCCATGACCAAAGTTGGATTACAAAAGCCACAGAGCCCAAGCAAAGTCCAGACCTGGCCCGGCTTTTAAGTGGCTAGACCCAACCAGCATTAACACCTCACTCACTTTTACCCAATCTTTTTGATTTTAACATTCTATTTTAACAATTAAGTGTAAAATTTTACAGTGATTTTTATTTACTCAAATAATTTTAATTAGTATTTTCCTGAGAAAGCCATGTTTTTATGCTAACCGTCCAGCACAAACAAGTGCTTACTTCCGACAAGAATTGAAAAATTATGATACAGTTGAGTTGTGCTCCCAACATTATTACTGAATAATGACACACACCTTGTCGTTTTTTTAATTCCTGAGAAATACTGAAATTCAAAAACATGTCCACGTATGAAAACAGTACATACAGCCTCATTGCACCATTAATAGTACGAACCAATAGTATTGGTTTGATAATACTTACGGTAGTAATTGCATGTATCTCATTGTGTTTTGCACTTCAAAAACACCACACTGTGCAGTATCCCTATGGCACATTATTTGGACTTAAACCAAGTTGGGCCATCAAACCCCATATGAGTAACAGTGCCTGGTCCTTTCGCTCCCAAATTATTAAAAACAACATTTATGCATTTAACAGTTTAAGCCTAAATTCTTAGTTTTTTATGAAGATTACTACATGTATAGAGTGATCCCAGAAAGATTTGTGCAAGTGACAATAAGATTGAAGAGATTATGGGGGTTTAGTGGATGGTTTTAAGGGATAAGTGTGGATTTGAGGAAAGAGGGGGGAAATGGTATCGTAGGAGATTTGAGTTTTTAGTTGGGGTTTCAGGGATTTGGGTAGATTTAGGAATTAGCAGAGTGGATTGGTAAGCGATATGAAGAGGGAATTGGACTGGGAATTTCATGAATGTGTTAAGGATCGGGAATTAAGATTCTCCAACATATAAAATGGACATAATGGACATACTCCGATTTGTTTCTTATTTAAATGTATAAAAAATGTATATCTCTATAAATGTTTTTTTTTTTTTTACTTGTTTAATGTTGTAACAAACGTGCAATTCAGCTGATGGCTGCAATACGTGTGGCAATAAACCAGTAATAATAATATCAAGAGATCAAGGGGGATTTGAGATTACAGGGGAGGGATATATGGTTGATGATTAGGGACTGGGTGTGGTCATCAGTAAGGGGAGGGGTACATGGCCATTTGGAAAGAGCAGAGAAAACCCAATTAAGGATAAAAGGAGGATGTAATGAACAGGATTTAGGAAGGGATTCTGATCGGACTAGGATTAGTTGTAACAAGTTGGGAATTCAAAGATGGGGTATGTTGGGGATTAAGAGAAGATACACATTGGGATTAGGCAAGGGTGCTATCCTCGCTGATTAGGCAGGATATACATTCAGGAATTAGGGTATGAGAAACGATTGCAGATTAGGAAAAATGGATCAGGGATTAGGGGAGAGGATGCAACAGAAGATAAGGGGAAGAGGATTACATTGCAGACTTGGGATTAGGAGAAAGGGCAGAACTCAGCAGAGATTAGAATATCGTTGGGGATCAAGGCAGAGATACAATATATATGAGATATGAGGGAGATATAGCTTTAGATTGGGATGATCTAGGATTAGATAAGTTGGTTTTGGGAAGTGAACAAGAAAAGAGGATGCTTTAGACAAGAAGTGGGCACCGGTCCAAAACAAGGTAAAGCGGATTAAGCCTCTTAATTGGGAAGACTGGATTAATCATCTTGTAATCTGCAACTCCTCATTCACCGCAGATAATCTCATCAAGGAATGTATGATTATAGTTTGCTACAAAATGTTGACTTCTTTTAAAAAAAACCGATATGAAACAACACCGGAGTCTGTGTCCTCTCTGTTTCCAGTGACTGTTGGGTCTTTCGGAGGATTTGTTGGAGGGACTAATCCTCTGGCTTCATGGGGGTGACCTGGAGGTCGTTGGCAAGATTCAGCTGAGAGTTCGAAGGAAACGGAATAAAACTTGGGGACCAATCAATCCTCTTGCACAAACAAGCCTTCTCCAAAAACAATCTTTGCAAACCAGATTGTATTCATTACTAAGGGAGAGAAACTTTAATACTGGTCGGGGAACATCTATTGAACTAGCCTGACCAGGCCCGGGACTTCAGCACTGAAATCCTCCTCTTGCAAACTCTGAACTTCACTACAATAGAGCTGCTTGAAATCAATAAAGCCTGGCTTCTGGATACTGTCCATGATCGATGTAGAATCAATCTGTCGATAAGGTTGATAGAAACTTTGATCTAGGACAAGCAGGGGCTTGAAGTTGATAGTTCAAGGCAAGGGATTATAGAAGCACAGGCTTGGCCAGGCTTTTAAGTGCATGGCTGGGCCCAACCAGTATTTAAGTTTCTCTCAGACGAGAAATTGTGATTAAAGCTTCCAAAGATCTCATCTTATACTTGCTTCTGAAGTCAGTATGTCCTTGAAAGACAAACAGACTGGAGTGAGATTCGAACCTATGAGCCCTGAAATAGCGTACCGGTGCTCTACCAAGTAAGCTAGCCAACCCTATGTTGGTGGTGTCCCTAATAGTCAATCTTTGTTCGTTTGGCAGGCAGAAGTCATGCAACCATTCACATACTGCTATATCCCAGGGATCATTTAAGATACATGCAGCATTAGCAATGCTGTTACCTGAGAAACGGTATAATGGAGGACCACTCAAAAAGGATGTGCCTTTTTTTCTCAGACTCGTGATTCCGATTAAATTGGACGAAAAGGAGGAAGAAATTGGAGAAAATAAATTTACGGAAATCTTACCATTAACTGGACAAGGTTCTTATGATTCTTGACACCACCGACACTGTCAACTTTCTTCATGTGCTGTCGCTCTGGGTCCCCAGCAACGAGCACCTCATCCTCACCCTCAGCCTAAAGAGGAAAAATAAATTACAAAATTGCATACTGTTGGGTGCTGTGGCCTATTGGTCTGGTTTGTCATACTCAAGATCTTGTGGTCAATCTACAGCCATGGGCTAGTGGTGCTTGCATCCTTGGGCAAGACGCTTTGTCACATATTGCTCATCTTCAACCAGGAGTAAATGGGTGCCTGTAAGGGTAGAGATGCCTTTGTGCTTCATTAGCCTTTGTGCACTTCACAGTAGCAGCGGCTATATACTCCCCAGGGAGTTGAGATGGTTTCAGGAGTGTTTATGTAGCCCAATGACCATGGGATAAAATTGTTTAAGAACTTAACGGCTTCCGTCAGTTAGAATAAAAATATCAAACACGATCTTTATCAGTGCATTAGTTAACAAAATTTCTCAAAAACAATTGAATTAATTAACAAATATCACTTTGGTGAAAACCTTGCGGAGACCTAGCTACTCCTTTACAATTTCCCTGTGGAGACATATTCAACCTAGTCAGATATGCGCCCATCCGTTCACCTCTTCCAGTATTGCACATGGTGTCCCAGTAAATCTTACTCTTAAAGTCAAGTTTTAGAGCTTACTGGTTCAGTGGATCTGCATTCATTCATGAATGTAGACATTCTGCCAGGAAAGCCAGGAGCAAAAGCAGCTGGGTTGATAGCGATGAAACACTGGCCCTGCAAGAAAAAAGAATCATGGCGTAAATGACAGGCCCCAATCAGTATTAAAGTTTTCTCCCTAAAGACACAGATGTCTTGTCTTGTGATGTGATTTCTTGCCAGGCCCAGGCCTTCAGAACTGTAATCCTCCTCTCCATCAGCTCTAAACTTCACTTTAATAGAGCTGCTTAAAACCAAACAAGTCTGGCTTCTGAATGCTGTCCATGATCAATGTGGACTCAATCTGTCAATCAGGTTTGTGCCAACTATAAGCAGGGACTTGATGTTGATAGTTCAAGGGTATAGGATTATAGGATCCCAAGACCCCAGGCAAATCCTAGCTAGGCCTTGCCGGGATTTTTCCAGTGGCAGGGCCACTTACTCTCTCTCTCTAAAGAGTAAAGACGCCTTATGTGGTCGTGATTCTTGGTGCTCTTACCTTATTAGCTTCGACCTTTTTGTCCTTCCAGTTCCGGACCAACGGACCGAACGCAGCACCGGCCAAAACTCCGCAGAGCATCTCCACTCCCATGCTCAGACCGTACCCCTGACAACACAGGGTGGGGGAGAGGGGTGGGGAAATAGGCAAAACGTAAAAAGAGATCCTGAATAAACATGTAGATAGACTGTGCATGATGACAACAATGGGAAATATTAGCCTTCTTTAATTTTCTTTCTTTACCCATTAATTACCCTTTTCATCCCTGTTCCCCACAGCCAGCATGTATCTTCACCCCTTTGTCCCCTTCCCCTGACCACACTCGTCCACCTCTATCCTCTCTTTGTGGTTTCCCAGCCTTATTGCATGCTTTCCCCTTTTTCTGCTTACTATATCCCCATGTGTCCTCATCCTCTCATCCATTAGTGTGTATCTTTTATACTTGCATGTTCTTGTCCTCTTGTCATTTATCCATTGAGAAAGATCCTGCTCGGATCGAAATGTCAGGCCCTCCTCACTGAGCATTTGGCCTTTGAGAAAAGACTGCTAGGGTGGAAACGTCAAACCTTCCTAATTCCAAGTATTTAGAATTTAATAAAAATCAATAATCACTTTTTCATTTTTGTTTACCTTGTATCCGCTAAGAATTTCAGGTCCACCTAGTGCCATCAAACCTCCACCGTGGAGAACTTCCGAAGGATCCTCTGTAACCTGCAAAATGAGGTGATAATTGATGGTGAGGAACAAGTAAAGACAAAGCTAGAAATGCATAAAATCATATCAAAGCGTTCTTGAAATTTCCATTCCAGAAGCTGGCATTGCTGGGACCTTGTATTTAGGGAGAGAAACTTTAAAATTGGTCCAGACCAGCCATTGAAAAGCCTGGCCAGGCCAAGGCCTTCAGGCCTGAAATCCTCCTCGCCAGCCTTGAACTCTACTCCAATAGAGCTGCTTATCAATCAAGCCTGGCTTCTGTCTTCTGTCCATGATCAATGTGGACCTGTAAATCAGGTTAGTGCCAAACTATGATCCAGGACACAGCAGAGGCTTGAAGTTGACAGTTCAAGGCTAGAGTTTGTAGGAGCCCAAGAGCCCAGGCAAAGCCCAGGCCTGGCCTGGCTTATCGATGTCTATGCCCAACTTGTATTAAATCTTCTTTTCCTTGTGAATGTTTTAGTGAAATTGATTTCGTGTTTGTAAGGGGGGTAAGAGACACATTTATCCTAATTTAACGTACCCTTTCCTTTAGAATCCGTTCCCCAGCCGCTTGGAATAGGAATCTTCTTCATATCATTCAGCTTTTTTAATTATGAAACTCATTTGGCCGAAGCAATTACAAATCACTACTGATTCTTTTTTCCCTGACCGACACACTGTAATCATCCCAAAAAGTTGAGGTCGACCTATTTAAAGGTAATATCATACTTTGGTTTTTGTCAAAGAAATACAGATTCATACGCACAAATATCAAGGAAGATACAGTAACAGTCATCTGTGAAGGTTTCACTCCCATACGGTGCCCACTTTTTGAGAAAACAGAAAAAAAACAATTGCCACAGTAGTTCTTAAGTCTTTTCTCTTTTATTTTTTATATTTAAAAGATCAAAACTAATTTTAGTCACTGGTTTGACTCTTTTCTGGATAAATACAGCATTTCAGGTAGAACAATTTGAACAGTATGTTTCTACCATCACCATCTTTATACCCTGTAAGTTATAATATTTCTGTTATGGTATGCTACCAAAGTATGATACATACAATAATTATACTACCTTTAAACCATCGAATATGGAGATAAAGATGAAGTTGTTCCACTTTTCAACTTTAAAGAATGCATATTCTTTTGAATTGTACATTGTAGGCATGGGAGTAGATCCCGGGGGATGGGGAGGGGGGGGGGGGGTATATCCCCCAATATTTGAGGTGGGGTGGCGTGTATTATCACCCCCCCCCCCCCCCCCCCCGCACCATCTTTCGAGGTTGAATGTCATTCAAGTTTATTGTATAGAAAAATTACATGATCCTTGTTGTTTTTTGTAGTCTTCGCAGTGAATTTATACTTTGTTTAATTAGGTGTTCGGGTTCAAGCCGAACACCTATTGTAATTGTTCGAGTTTTTTTTTTTTTTTTCCATTTTTTTTCTTCCCAAATTTGTCCGCAGGACTTCTATATGACGGTTACAAGATATTGACTTGAAACTTGGTGGGAACTTCGGTCATGATGCCAAGTTGTATTTAGAAGATTGACGTCATGATGACGTCATCAGGTATCAAATTACACGCGTTTTTAGGAAAAACTTTGGTGTTCTATAACTTGTGAACCACATGACCTACGATTTTGATATTGACATATGTTACTCAACACGTAAATCCTAACAATTAATATATTCAATGTTGTGTACAAATGACCTTCACTTCCGGTGTTACCGGAAGTTGAAGTTTGACTCAAAATAACTCGAAAACGGAAGGATTTAGGCAAAAAAAACCTCAATGGTTCAAAGATAGACAAGGTCTTGGGCTTTCAGAAAATATAAACGATGACGTCATACGGGTTGTATAGCGCCCTCTACAGTGGATTCAAGATATACAGTGATTACGTAATCCAAAAGTAAACAACGGATTTCCGCCAAATTTGGTGACTGTGAACTACTAATAAACTTCGACATGTGTGTGAAGTTTGAAATTTGTGACGTCATGCAACCGGAAGTTATGCGCTTTTAAAGGAAAGATGACGTCATTATTCAAATACTGTTTACTCGATAATTACATGACGCACGTCATTGAAAATTGCAATATATTTATATCGTATGCATTCAATGACTTCTGAAAATGTTCAGTTGGTTGTGAAGAACTAACCGGAAGTTATTGTCCATACAATATTAAAGGCGATGTCATTATACGGTATCAGTCATAGTGTACGAAATCTGCAATCAGCATAAACAGTACATGTGGTACATGTATTAATTTTGCTCAGTCACGCAGTTGACGTGTATTTTAATATGCCATTGAATGAGGGACGATTGATCACATACTGTACGTTCCAACATACGTTCACATAACATTTCCACTACGAAATGAGACCCCGAACACCTAGTGGTTGTTCCCACAACCACAATGTCTAGTTTTTTTTTAGGTGTTCGGGTTCAAGCCGAACACCTATTGTAATTGTACGAGTTTTTTTTTTCCTTTTTTTTATTTTTTTCTTCCCAAACTTGTCCGCAGGACTTCTTGGTCACAGGAACAAGATAATGACATGAAACTTGGTGGGAACTTTGGTCATGATGTCAAGTTGTATTTAGAAGATTGACGTCATGATGACGTCATCGGGTATCAAATTACACGCGTTTTTAGGAAAAACTTTGGTGCTTTATAACTTGAGAACCACATGACCTATGATTTTGAGATTGACATATGTTACTCAACACGTAAATCTCAACAATTAATATATTCAATGTTGTGTACAAATGTCCTCCACTTCCGGTGTTACCGGAAGTTGAAGTTTGACTCAAAATAACTCGAAAACGGAAGGATTTGGGCACAAAAAACCTCAATGGGTAAAAGATAGAGAAGGTCTTGGGCTTTCAGAAAATATAAACAATGACGTCATGCGGGCTATATAGCGCCCTCTACGGTTGATTAAAGACATACAGTGATTACGTAATCTGAAAGTGAACGATGAATTTCCGCCAAATTTGGTAGGTGTAAAGCACTAATGTACCTCGACATGTATGTGAAGTTTGAAATCTGTGACGTCATTCAACCGGAAGTTATGCTCTTTTAAAGGGAAAATTACTGAATTATTCCAATACTGTTTACTCAGTAATTACATGAGTACACCAGTGAAAACTGCTTGTAATGTGATTACAAGAGACTCTGATTAGTACCAGATGGCAGTCATTGCAAGGTGATTGGAATGTGCTTCATTACATTGTCTCAGTGGAAACACATGATAGCCTCAACACAGGAGTTTGATACACCTCATACACTTTTAAACAGTCAATTTTAACCATACAAAGGCCCAGACAAAGTTCTTACAGCGTAGATTTGAAATGAACATTGACGGCATCTCTTGATTTTATATGAATTTTTTAATTATTCTCACATTGTGTTACGTGAAAATATGGTCATGTACAAAAAATTGATGATCGATTGACTCTTTTTCCCATACACTATATATGTACAAAATTTCACTGTGTAGAACATGTACATGTACATGTAATGTCCAATTGTGTGACTCAAAACTTTGTTTACATCTTGCTATAGATATATTTGCACGTAAATCTTATTATATATCATAAAATACCAGCACCAAATCTTAATCGAAATGCTATCGATGTAGGTTGCAGAGTATTGTACATCATTTTGTCAAATGACAATGTGTTCCATAAACACTGCAACTAAACTCCATGGGCTAAAATTAAGTTTCTTTACGTTGAGATATGGTCACTTGTAAACCATATGTCTTAACCAAACAAAATAAAACTGCAACACATCATATTATTGTCCAAACAATATTATATATATTTAAAGGTGACGCCATTTCCATAATCAGTCAGTCAATGTACAAATAAGCAATCAACATGATCAAAGTATTTTGTACAGTCACGCAGTTTATGTGTATGTGTTTCAGTATGCCATCATATGAGGGATGATTGATCTCATATTCCAACATACGTTCATATAACAGTTCCACTACGAAATGAGACCCCGAACACCTAGTGGTTGTTACTACAATCACAATGTCTAGTCTTTTTAGGTGTTCGGGTTCAAGCCGAACACCTATTGTTATTGTTCGAGTTTTTTTTTTTATTTTTTTTATTTTTCTTCTTCCCAAACTTGTCAGCTGGACTTCTGTATGACAGTTACAAGATATCGACATGAAACTTGGTGGGAACTTCGGTCGTGATGTCAAGTTGTACCTAGAAGATTGACGTCATGATGACGTCATCGGGTATCAAATTACACGCGTTTTTAGGAAAAACTTTGGTGCTTTATAACTTGAGAACCACATGACCTACGATTTTGATATTGACATATGTTACTCAACACATGAATCTCAACAATTAAGATATTCAGTGTTGTGTACAAATGACCTTCACTTCCGGTGTTACCGGAAGTTGAAGTTTGTCTCAAAATAACTCGAAAACGGAAGGATTTGGGCACATAAAACCTCTCTGGGTAAAAGATAGAGTAGGTCTTCAGCTTTCAGAAAATATAAACGATGACGTCATACACGCTGTATAGCGCCCTCTACGGTGGATTAAAGATATACAGTGATTACGTAATCCGAAAGTAAACAACGGATTTCCGCCAAATTTGGTGAGTGTAAAGCACTATTGCACCTTGACCTATGTGTGAAGTTTGAAATCTGTGACGTCATTCAACCGGAAGTTATGCGTTTTTAAAGGAAACATGATGTAATTATTCAAATACTGTTTATTCAGTAATTACATGACGTACATCAGTGCAAATTGCAAATTGATTACATCGTACGCATTCGATGATTTCTGCAAATTTTCAGTTGTCTGTGATGAACTAACCGGAAGTTATCGTCCGGGCAATTTTACATTATTTAAAGGTGACACCATTTTCAATACGCTATCAGTCAGTGTACATAATACGAATACACTGTGCAATCAGCATGATCAGTATTTGCTCCGTCACACAGTTTAAGTGTATTTCAATATGCCACACATGCGTTCCAACAGACATTCTCATAATAGTTCCAGTACGAATTGAGACCCCGAACACCTAGTGGTTGTTCCCACAACCACAATGTCTAGTTCTTCTTAATATCGTTTTTAAATGCTCTAAAATGCGACTTTTCGACTCGTTTTATTGAATAGTCCCTGGTGTGGGAGGGGTATCCCACCTCCCACTGCCTCCCCCGCTCGGCCGCTTTGCTCCCTTGCGTAGAACACCAAAAATCACCAATTATCACCCCAATCATGAAAAGAAATCGACACCTATGATTTAGGATTGAACACAGTATTAACAATGTAACTTTTCCTTCATTGTTCGACACCATGAATAATAGATGATTGTCAATTATTCACAATGACGGCGAATGCCTGAACAGCAGAACAACAAGACGTTTCTGTTATGTGAAAAATAAAGTTATGTAAACCAAATTATTAATTGAGTTCTTGGATGGCATTCCTTTGTCAGAAAAAAATCCTTTCTGTTTCATTTGAAGCAACATTTAAAGGAAAAATGGAAACATTTCAAACAAATTTTCCCGATGATTTGACCACTGAAACCTGCTCATTTATTTTCCTTACTTCCACTGAGTGTATAGGCCTTATGGTATAATTAGAAAGAGGAATTATTAAAATATTCTAGTACTGTAAGGGGGGTGAAAGACTGATGAAATACTGGACCTTGGTGAACGCCGGACGGCAGGGTCCAGTACCGGCGTCAAAGTCTCTAAGCTGCGGCGGTCATCAACAAAACTAAGGCCCAGCTATAGGTGCAGGTGAAACACCGTATATCAGGCTGCGTCTCCTCATTCACAAGCTGATTATACACGATGTGAAATTCCCTGAAAGTGACATATCCTATCTCTTGTTCAAAACAGCGTACTTCGAAACCTCCACCGAAACCGATCGGTATTTGGATAATTGTTCTTTTTAATAGATGCACGAAAAAAACAAAACAATGTTTTGAAAACGTCCCCACCAATGAAAGAAATTATGAGAATATTAAACGTGGCAGTGACGTGAACAGAAATTATTAACTCGAATTGCACCCTAAACCCATGTGGCCCTTTTTATGTTCACTAAAATTTCAATTTATAACATTATAAATAACAATAATTATGATAATCATAGGAAATAGCACAATAACAGTGCACATTAAACCCAAGAAATGTCTCACACTTAATATAATTATACAGATTAAATAGACAAATGATGAACATAATATAAATTCGTATAGACCTTTCTTTTGCTACAAAAAAAACACTGGCTGCTGGCATGGGCGGTCAAAAGTTGCAAATCATTTCGTCTTCTCGAAAGACGGATTGACCAAGTTCAACATTTTTTTCAAACTTTCCATAGCTGTTTAAAATACATACCATCATTGCTTGTGTTTTTTCATTACATTCAGCAATATCTTTCAATCTTTATGAAACGTTGTGAAAAAATTGTGTTCTCATTATAGTTATTGGCCGGCTTTGATGGCGCTCCATAGTTTCCGCCATCTTGGTTGGACTGTGACGTTGCAAAAGAAACGGTCTATAGTGTCCCGAAAAGACCCACCAAATGTACATTCATTGCATATGCTGCCCCATAAAAATTAGATTCTCTCAATTGTTCATTTTGACTTTCAGTATATTTAAGGCTTTGTTTTATCTTTACAAGACCGAGACAGTTTATATCAAGTTTTACCAAACGTTTACCTCACGTGAGTATTACGAGTTTAAATTCGTTTTTAAATGTACGTGTTACATCATTTGAAAGTAACGCATAATGCTTTAAACACCTTAATAAGAAATAAAATCGTTTCAATTTATGTGCGACATAATGAATAAAATCAAAAATCGATATAACATGAATTAAACATTCAGTCGTATTGAATAGCGCTCCGCACTAATGACGTCACACAAGTGATTAGGCCAGCGCGCGCATGTACAAAATCCCAGGATGTCAGACAAACTTTTCATGCATGCACATATGCATGCACACACCCACACCCACCACACGTTTGCATGGTTGCAATGTTTGTCTGAAATCCGGTGTGTTATTTTTAGCGCAAGTGCGGAGTGCTATTGAATAAACATTTCCTTCTATCACATCACAAATATCTCAAGGCAGCTCATCATACAATGAATTTGATATAAAAAATTGATATAAAAAAAATTTTTTAATAAAATGACTAAACTAGAGTGCATTGCTGTAAGCAAATTTGAGATGCAAATTTCCCTCACCGTATTAACCAATAGGAAGTAAAAACAGAAGAAATAAAATGTTATCACCGTGGAGATATATCAAAGTACAGTGCAACACTAATAAACACGAGTGATGATTTAAATACACCTCCTTATTTTCAATAAAAGAAAAAAACAACAATTAAAACCTCGGAAGCGTGTCTGAGTAGTATCATGCAGAAATATCAAGGCAAATACACTGCATGTTGACAAAGACCCATTTTTACCTTTGACTTCCTACATGTATAGTCATTGACCTCAGAGGTCAAGGGTCATAAGGGACCATAGTAACATACAATACTCATATCACATGACTTGGAGATACCAGTAGCGTGTAGTCTATGTCGATGTCTTACGGACCATTCTTCCCTCTGCGATGAGTTCACGTAGGAAGGCTACGCATCCCAGCTTCCCTTGCTGTTTAGAACAAAATCAAATCAAGTTCCCAACATTACCAAATATCACAACAGGAAGCGACTGTACAATTTTATACAATCATGTATCACAGAAATACTGATTTATTTCTTGTTGTAAATGTAATGCTTCTGGATCTGTATACAGGATCGGTTTTTATCCTTACCAATCCAAGGACTATCGTTATAAGGACTACAATTCATTTGGAGCCTGGCGAAAGGTCATAAGTAATACGTAATACAAGTACAAATCTTAATGCAAGTACTAAACTGCAGCAAACTGCTCATCGGCCACAATTTTGGCATGCAATAATATTATATGAAATACTAGGAGTTAGGAGGGCCTGACGTTCCGATCCTTACGTTTCGATCCTGGCTTTACGTCCATGTTCTTGTCCTCTTGTCATTTACCAATTGAGAAAGATCCTGCAAGGATAGAAACGTCAGGCCTTCCTAATTCCAAGCATTTAAAAATCAAAATGTAGTTTATTTGAGATATGGAAGTAGGGTGACTTTACCGTGACCAAGAAGTCCTTGTCTAGTTTACTCATGTGGAAGTCCATGGTTTCAAGATATAATGTGTTGATTCCCATTGTACGCTGGAGGTCATCCTTCTGAAAAAAATAGCCCCAAATTAAAACTATATACAAGAGGACAATGACATACATCAAAATGATTGTAAACTTCATTATACATAAACTATTACCGTCAGAAAAACGATATTACAGAAAATATAGAATATTTTCCACCTGGGATGTAGTGTCCCTCCCTTGTCCTTTCACTTCATTTGCTGATCAGGGAATTGGAGACTTTTGAAGAGTCGGTCTTGAGTCAACAGCGCACGCACACGCACGCGCAATACAACTCGCGCATGCTCACAATTGCGCAAACATGGTTTGCGCGTGCGCTGGTGACTCAACCGACTCTCCAAAAGTCTCCCATTGTTCAGGAATGGCGGAATCAAATCATGCAGCGAAGATTCGAGGAGAAATGTAATGTCTGTATGCCTTTTGCACTAAGAAGAGTACGCAGCTATGCGCACTATAAAATTGATTTCAGAATAATAAATTATTTCCACGACTCGGAGATGGGAAGGCACCGACATTAGAGGCAAGGAGATTTAGGGATCAAAGGATAACATTTCAGGGAGAAGGTTGGCGAAAGTCTCCCCGATGTTTGTAAAACTCACACGGATTTGACTTGTTTAGTTACCCCCAGGCAAAAGGACTTAAATACCTGTACGAAGATCCTCTTGTTGGTGACCAATAAGCTCTCCATGATAGTACTGAAGAAAGTGCCAATGTCGCAGATATCCAGGCGGCTACATTCGCTGAAACTCTCCATGATGTCCAGGCCTTGCTTCTCGGCGAATGACACCAGTTCGCGGAAAGTGACCTGTGAGAAAAGCCATTCCATGCATAGTAAGGCCGCGTCCCAATTATGTGGCTGCAACCACAAATAACACACAAGTAAATGGAAACGGCTGCAGTCACTGGCGGTAGTGGCTGCCATTGGTACATGCGTACTTTGCAGCCGCAGCCAGAGAACTGGGACACGCCCTAATAGTCAATTTCACATGGATGGCAGACTGTTATACTGCCTACGTTTGGATGATTCACGTGTTGGAAACATAAAACAGTTGCAGGTTTAAAGTCTTCTAGGGGAGAGAGGTGGTTTCTGAAAGAGCCAAGAGGGCCGTGTTTAGTAGAATGCTGTCATTGAGTTGAAAAGGTTAAAGAAATTATACAAGTATTGAATTCATCATATCAACCCATTCATTATAAGAAAAATCTCTGGCGAATTAGACTCGAACCCATGACCAACCACTGATAGTACCCTACTCAGCGTAATCAAGGAGTTGATAATATCATCGGTATAATAACATCCTATAGGGATTAGTATTTGAAATCAGATATCACCCATAACTAGCTCTTAGCGCGGACGGTATCTCACGGTGAAAGCTGAAGAGAAAGAGGCTAGAGAAATAGAAAAGTATTTAAAAGGTAAAAGAAAGGGGAGTAGTGTGACAAAGGGGCGGCTTAGGTGGAACAACCGGAGAATATGCGATATTATGGATCGATTATTTGGTTGTTTGATCAATCTATTGATTTCCTCTGATTGACCTAACATCAATGCTTCATATTACAAGCAGTGAGATTAGTGTACTGACTACTCATGTATAGTAGGTTGTTCTAATATTTCATTCCTGGGAATTGACAGTTTTACAGCTCTTGAGGTTGTTCCCGAAAGTTCTACCTGTTCCCCTGAATAATCATTTCCTCGAGGATTAAAATTGAATTGTCATTTTACCTCGCCATCTTCGTCGATATCTAGTTGTTGGAACAGCGACTTGATGTCGTTGAAGCCTTCCCCAAATACACGCTTCTTGTCTTCCTCTGTGAATTCCGATTCGTGCTGAATAGAGAAAGCAAAGTAACATATTTGAACGATATGTCTCTTCCAAACTGGGTTACTACATGTACTTAGATAGAGACAGCTAGCCCTGCCATAGAACAAACATTTAGGCCGGATACGAACCATCAACTACGGTTTCGACTGGTCCCTACACGGTACCTACACATAGCTTACAAGTAGGGCTACATTTGAGTAGATCTAGATTTGTTTAAAATCTAAGATAACTGTGGAAAATTTAAGGCAAAAAGTCAACATGATGATGCCTTTGAACTCGCAGCTAGGGTGCATGGACATCTTGCAAGTTTCTACTCGTTGAAGAACACTGTGTGACAGATATTTACTGAGCTCATGGCCTTCTCGAATTCATCCAAGGTGATGGAGCCACTGCGGTCGATGTCATGATCTCCAAGAACCTTGATGAATCTGGACATGGACGCCAGGAGTGTCTTGTGCTCTGCCGCTTTAAGTTCTTGCTCCTTCAACACTTTGGTGCGTTTTCTGGTATAAGGAAAAGCAGGTCGGTGCTGAGAGTCATTTCTAAGGTACTGATATGTTGAAGCATTTATTATCCCGACATAGACTGTAAGCTTCTAGACTTAGCATGCAATAAGCGAATGGGACGATCTTTGACTTCAATTACTACACTGCCATGCCCAAAAACCGCATCGGGTATCACGTACACAAGTCTTTCAGGCTGACGTCTGATAGGGTGGAACTACATTGGATTTATTCAGTTTTAGCCAACAGGAATATTTCAAAACAAAATGGTTGTCAAAACAAAATGAGTGACATCAATCTGAAGCTGCATCAAATTTCGAATTATTCCCCCCCCCCCCAATTACCTGGCCAGTTTGGTATTTGGTAATTTTGTTTTCTCCGATGGATGTATCCACTTGTCGAAGCGTTTCACTAGATCTTCTTTCATTAAATCCCTTTCAGTGGTGGAGTACTGCGTGTAAGACAACAGTGATAGCATCAAATGTGTTGTGAGCACGTCCAAAAGGATTTTTTTGGGGGACAATAAGGTCTAGGTCTATACTTATTGTCAAATGCTAACACTCAAAGCAATCAAAACCTTTACTCACAAGCAGGATACCAAGCGTTTTGTTGTTTCTTTCGCCGAAGCGTTCTTTGGGATCCCATAATTTAGTTAGGTCCTCCACCGGTTGTAACCGTTCAAGAAATGCATCACTCGACGCCATGGACAGAAACCAACCTGTGTACACATTAAAAGAAGCAAATATAGGAAACATAAATTTCTGCGCTGGTCTAGATGAAAATAGGTTGAGGTAGAAGCCCTTGCAGCGCAATAATTCATTGAGCTGTTGAGCTTTCTAAGCAGTCCGTTCAACTACCTTGCTATTCAATTAGTCTTCGATCAGTAGCCTTCTTCATTCCCTCCAAGTCTGCTTAGCTAAACCTAATACTCGAGGCATTTCGCTCAGCATGTAGCTTTTGTCGCAGCCACTTGTTGCTATTCAAGGTTGTCCAACGAAGAGGAATATAAAACACTTGTAAATGAGAAGACCCATCAGATAGGCATACGTGCCACCAGTACCAGTCGAGAGCCGGCTAATACCAGCTGTGAAAAACGGGCCGGATGAAAAGCAAGGTGTTTAAAGCAAGGTGTGTAAAACAATGTGATGGAAGCAAGGTGGGTGAAGCAAGGTAAGTGAAGCAAGAAGTATGAAGCATGGTGGGTCAAGCAAGGTGAGGGAAGCAAGTTGTGTGAAGTAAGGTGAGTGAAGCAAGGTGGGTGAAGTAAGGTGATTGAAGCAAGGTGGGTGAAGCAACGTGGGTGAAACAAGGTGTGTGAAGCAAGGTGGGTGAAGCAATGTGAGGGAAGCAAGGTGGGTGAAGCAAGGTGTTTTAAAGCAAGGTGAGTGAAGCAAGTTGGGTGAAGCAAGGTGAGTGAAACAATGTGGGTGAAGCAAGGTGGGTGAAGCAAGGTGAGTGAAGCAAGGTGGGTCAAGCAAGGTGAGTGAAGCAATGTGGGTGAAGCAAGGTGGGTCAAGCAAGGTGGGTCAAGCAAGGTGAGTGAAGCAAAGTCGGTGAAGCAAGGTAGGTGAATCAAGGTGGGTGAAGCAAGGTGAGTGAAGCAAGGTTGTTGAAGCAAGTTGGGTGAAGCAAGGTGAATGAAGCAAGATGAGTGAAGCAAGGTGAGTGAAGCAAGGTGAGTGAAGCAAGGTGAGTGAAGCAAGGTGAGTGAAGCAAGGTGAGTGAAGCAAGGTGGGTGAAGCAAGGTGGGTGAAGCAAGGTGGGTGAAGCAAGTGGGGTGAAGCACGGTGAGTGAAGCAAGGTGTGTGAAGCAAGTTGGGCGAAGCACGGTGAGTGAAGCAAGGTGAGTGAAGCAAGGTGGGTGAAGCAATGTGGGTGAAGCAACGTGAGTGAAGCAAGGTGTTTGAAGAAAGGTGGGTGAAGCAAGGTGGATGAAGCAAGGTGAGTGAAGCAAGGTGGGTGAAGCAAGGTGGGTGAAGCAAGTGGGGTGAAGCACGGTGAGTGAAGCAAGGTGTGTGAAGCAAGTTGGGCGAAGCACGGTGAGTGAAGCAAGGTGAGTGAAGCAAGGTGGGTGAAGCAATGTGGGTGAAGCAACGTGAGTGAAGCAAGGTGTTTGAAGAAAGGTGGGTGAAGCAAGGTGGGTGAAGCAAGGTGAGTGAAGCAAGGTGGGTGAAGCAAGGTGGGTGAAGCAAGGTGGGTGAAGCAAGTGGGGTGAAGCACGGTAAGTGAAGCAAGGTGGGTGAAGCAAGTTGGGTGAAGCACGGTGAGTGAAGCAAGGTGGGTGAAGCAAGTTGGGTGAAGCACGGTGAGTGAAGCAAGGTGGGTGAAGCAAGGTGAGTGAAGCAAGGTGAGTGAAGACGGATAAAATGGAGTATGACGGACGTGGTATTGTAACGCAATGCGGGATCGATGACTTGGGTGCCGATTCTTAGTATCTGTGGTGTATGCCTGGTGGCCCCCGTTTCTTGGATTTGGTTGAAGTGTACCTTATGTTATGGTACAATTTAAGTTGAGAGCCTTTTAAAAGCACGCGGAAAACGTGCCTCGCTCCCGTCAGACAGCCGACCAGAACGGATCTCACAGTACCTGCGTCTCTTGCATTATTATTGTTTAGTCGGTGTTGAATCTCGGTAAGAGCGGGAAGTTCTAATAGTTTGCAATTGGTCTGTGGATCCTGTTAAGAATGTAATCGAGACACATACAGTTATTGATAAATCACTAAGCCACGTTTGAGGAATACGTTTGATTTGTTCTATTGAGATTCACAATAGTGCGCCACCATCACTTTGCAACTTCTTGGCCAATCACAATTAACGTGCGGATTTATTAATTTTGTCGACAAGCATATGGAAAGATGCACAGTTTGTCAACAACATTCGTGAATTGTGATTGGTCAACGCGTTGCAAATTCATGGTGGCGCACTTTTGTGATTCGCCCGTGTCTAGTGTGATGTGAATTATTAATCATAATTAGTATTATCGGCGAAGCGTCTTTGCGAGGGCGCAAGCACGTGGTCATGAAATAAAGGCGAAGCCTATTTCGTGTTACGGAAATCCATATTCGTCCGTCATCCTCATTGTTCTGACCGTCCCAAAGTGTGTAAGCTATAGGATGCATGAAAGCTCTGATCAGCGCTGGGTGTGGTTGAATTAGTTCCTTTGAGTGGTGTGATGCGGGCCAGGCGGGAGTGCCGCCAAAACAAAACGGCATTACCGCGGCTCTCCAACAGACCGCTCGTTCGCGTGGGCCGGCCCGACCGGGTAGTTGGTCTAGAGGGACGAGATCGCCATAGTATCAATACGGTAAAATAATGTACTTTTTACCATCAAAACAATGAATCGGGTAGTTGCACAGAAGTCCACCGTCAAGAAAGTAGTCCTTGCGGTTACCTGACTCAACCTTCACGGGACAGTAAAATCCTGGGAAGTACAAAATAAGATATTATCTTCCCTTTTCTGAAAAAAAAACCCGCATTATAATACATGTAGTCAGTAACCGAGAAGTGTAAGTAAAGTGAGAATTTAGTTTTGAAAAAAAAAAGACTTTGAACCTCAATGAAGCTCTAAAAGAAGCAATACGTTTTATTCCATCAACGGTATAAATAAGACATTCGTCTCTCTATTGGAAAAAGAACCAATTTATTGGTTATTTTCTTTTGCATTGTTGCAAGATCTTGTTAGCTGCAAATGATTAGCTTGGTTTAATAATGCGTGTTTACACAAGAAAATTATTATTCCCAACGTTTGGATCTGAACCAGTTAATTATGTCCATTATGTCCATGACTGAAGACAATGTTAAGCATCCTCCATCAGTCCCTCCGCATTTTGCGAATCTGTCAGAATACGTAAATTTAGTAGCATTTCAGGGTACACGCGCCACTTTTTATGGGGGGGGGATTTGCATGACAAAAGGTGAAAACACCATTTTGAATGACCAGACGCAGCATTTATTTGATCAGATTTAAATAGCATTGTTCACACACTCTAAAAAACAAAGTGCTAATTTAGCACTTCAAGATCTAAAAATTAGCACTTCCAGGTGCCTGTATAGTGACTGCACGCGTTGTGCTAATTCAACACTTAATGCCGTGCTACATTAGTAGCACCGAGGAGGAGCAATGCAAGATACACTTCAGGTGCTACTCGCTGCATTTGGCAGCACTGACAAGGTGCTAAATTATAATACTCTAGGTGCAGCTTTCCACAATTCACAAAACACAAAATAAATGAGGAAAAACAAGATAAGCTTAAGTCAAAAGTTTTATTTTAAAACAGGTAGAACCAAAGCCCAAAGAGGGCAAATTCTTCTGATTACATTTTGCTCATTATGTAATTTGCATCCACATATTTTACTTTACTTTTTTAAGTGTGGGAAAATAGACTCCTTATAACTCAGTTTTATTTAATACAAAACCTTTGATAGAAAATGATTAATACGTTTTCACCTGTTTCAGTCAAATCATTTTGCTCTCAGTCCAGAATTTAGAAAAGCAGGAAGGATAATCTCACAAGGAAATAACTAAAAAATTGCTGCCCTGCAGCACAAACATAATGTGATTTGCATTCACACTTGTCACAAATGTTAGGAAAAAGATTCTGGCCTCCTTCAAAACTAACTTTCATTTAACACAAACCTTCGATACAAAATGCATGATGAAAATCTTTTTTAACGTGTTTCAGTCTAAGCAGTTTGCTCTCCGGAATTTAGAACAGTAGAAAGGTTAAACATCTTCATTAATACCAGTAAATGGAAGTCACTTAGTATACCGCTCAGCACACTTAGATTTTACCATTATTTTGACTTAACAATTTGTTTCATTTAACATTAGATTTTTAAAACTTTATCAAAATGGAAAACCTTTTTTTTCAAATTGCCGGTCGCCACAGGTTAACAGGCTTTCACGCTGCCAAACACAAGCCTCTGTATGAGCTTTAATTGCATGTATTTACGACTTGTATCTATAGCAACTGTATAAAACTAATTAAGCACTCCACTGAACTACATGCAGGGTGTCATATATCCTGGGCCCTGATGTTTTTTCTTGATTGGCTAATTTAATATAAAATTAGGGTGAGTTCAGAAACTTTGATTGAACCAGACTGGATTTTCGTATCATCTGTGCACCCTACTGTAGAAATCAAAGTCTTGGGTTCGAAAAAAGTTTCTTTGCTCACCAAATATTGATTTGAAAATGTCGCCGAGTTAGTTTCCCTACTTTGACAGCCAGATTGAGATTTACAGACTTGTCAAAAATCCCTTCACTTAACTGAATCACACTCAGAACTGTCTAACATAGTGACAATAACATAGCATGGAGGCATGACTTTGCATCTAAAGTGCTTTCAGTGCCATGGCAATTTCTGTCACTCTTGGCGGTAACTTGCCTGTGTAGTTAAGACCATAGATTTGTGTCTGTAAGTACAGAAAGAAGTTGAAGAGTTGAGGTGAGTATTCAAGATTGAATACATAGTGACTTTTGAAGAGTCGGTCAACTGCTACTGTGATGTTGGTTGATGGGAGGTGGAACCCGTATCCTTCTATCTTCAGCAGAATCTGTTCCATGGAAGATCTGGTGCCGAGGACTACCAGGGTGGGTTGCTTGGTTGTCTTATCATGTAGAATCTCTTCCAAAGGCATATTCACCTGAGATAATCAGAACAGGTGTACAAACAGCCTATTCAAGCAATATTTTCTATGCAATGAAAAAAAATGTAACATACAAATTTCATCACTTGTGATCTATGATCTAATTATGTACATGTACTTGCTACATGTACCTGAAGTTGTATGTGATTGTGAAAGAAGTCAAACTAATGCTGACCATGGCCAAAACAAGCTTGGTGATTTTTGTTCAAGTTATTTGTGAGAAAACAAGAATTCTAGACAATTGAATGCACAAACATGATCAGAGATGCCATGACCACAGCTTGTTTTTCTCATCCAAAAGCTCATTATAATTTATGGGCAATTGTGCATAACAAAATTAACAACGTACATCGATAGGCAATACTTGACTTAATAATAGGCACAGATGATATGATACAGCATCTCCAGTACAGTTCTAGACACCCAGGCGATAGGTATATCGTACATTCCTAAATGATGCAAAGTCTATGAAGTACATAGGCCTACCTCATAAAATGTCACGAACAGCTTGTCAATATCTTCACAGGAAACACGACCCTTGGCCTTGGTATTATAAGACGGCAACAGACGCAGCAAGACAAAGAAGCCATACAGTGCTGTCAGCTCTGCAAAACGAAATCAAACAGTCAAAAAAATTGAGACCAAATGCAATAGTGTATTTTGACATTTTGCTGTGAAAATGATAAATAGAACCCACCAATCTGATATGAAAAAAAGGACTAGTGACAGCTTTTGTTTTTAAAGTGTGTGTATTCTTCCTGCCCCCAAAAAGAATTTGTAAAACACACGATCCTACACATCCCAGCAGACACAAGGATCTGTTCACCCTACTGCAATCCTGTTAAATCATAGGTCCAAACGAATTCAAAGCAATTGAAGTTGTGGTGAATTTTGATTGACCTGTTTCCAGGCCTTTTAATGTACATTTGTCCAGTATGAAGGGAAAAGTAATGCTTTGAAATGATTGAACATTAATGACTTATTAGAGTTTGACCTAAAGGGATTTCATGTCATATTACATAAATAAATAAATAAATACCTTCGGTTTTCCTTGAAGTTTGTGCACTGAAGGCCTGGTGCACTTTAACCACTCTTTCCATCTTACAGGTTGAGGCATATGTCAGCAGCATCTGTGCATGATTGGTCCACTTTCGCAGAAGGTTATCGGCAGAATCACTGAAGATGTCTTTGAAATCTTGATCGATCTATAGATATAAATATGCAGTGAAGAAACGTTACCAATAGATACAACAAGAACAACTTGGAAACTCTAATTATGTGTGTCATGTTTGTGACTAGCTGCTGTGATCCCTTTGACAGTGATTGTTACAAATAGAGGATCAAAATTTGGTTTTTATACACATCTGAAAATGCCTTCCTCAAAGTTTCTCAATCTTAAAAAAATAGCAAATGATCTTCAAAGTAGACCTTCAATTGCAGGCACCAAGCACAATTACTGATAGTTTTGTAGTCGACACCATCACAAGACCAGCCACTAGATCAGTCACAAGTAACAGGCACAACAATACAAAAGCAATGTCTTTGTTGCAGTACATTTGAGTAGATAGAGACTTGAATTGAGAGTGCTGGTCTTGTGTTGTTGGTTTAGCTTGTGTAGGTCTTGTGTTGGTTCAACTACAACACTAATTACTAATGACAGAAAACAAAAACTTACCAATTCTGGCATGTCCATAAAGCGAGGGTACTTCTGGAGGATTACAGACAGAAAGGGTGCGTCTGCATTAATCCATGCCCGCCTATTTGGTGCAGACTGGGCCATAGCTTTAGTGACTGCTGGTTTGTTTCGGTCACCAAGGGCATTTCTGCAAAAAGATTCCAGTTCTTCTGCTTCCGACTCTGGTAGCAATTGGGAAGACAGGTCCTCTTTATGGCAAGGCTTTGGAGATTCTTTCTTCATCCTCAGCTTGGCTGATTGAGGTAGACTGCGTCGCATGTTCTTCAGCTTGTCTTGTATGTAGCCACTCTGTCCTCCTGCTGAGCAGAAGAAATGCTCCTGTAGAGAGGAAATATAAGTAAGGTCATTCATTATAAGTAACAGTTTAGCTGCCAACAATTTAAAACAGTTTCATATTTCAATTCAGGTAATTTTCACTGAGGCCATTTTGAAACTTTCAAGGGACTGATAAAACAGAATTGTTCAAAAGAATATGAAAAATATGAGACATTTATAAGCTTATACTATACAAATACACTCATTTGCACATGCCAAATCATTATTGAAAACCTGAAGAAAAAAATTGTTTATGGAAGTAGGCACATTTTTATGAAATTTAGGCACAAAGGCAGCCTGTTCTGGGTAATTAGTAAGTGTAGTCCATCATTTATCCCAGACCAATGTTAAAAAGGGAAAGAATTAACTTGCTATTTTGGTTTTGTAAAAGATGAATAGCAAGTAACAAACTTCAGAGTTGTAATGACTCGATCGAGAAAAAAAAACTTGACTGGGGTCACAAAAATGAGAGCTCATTACAACACCTCCAAAAATGTGAAATACTGGGAAAAAGTTCCATCCTTTTAATTAACACTTACGTATCCTGTTTTCCCAGTCGAATCCGAGAGATGTGGGAAAAGGGCGATTATTGATCTCCCAAGTGCATGCTTCTCTTCAATGGTTGGATAACTGATAACAGTTGAAAAGAACAAAATAAAAGGTTTGGATGAAAATCATCAATTTAAACAATTCAACACTTTTTTTGGCAATGTGGGAACAATGTGAAATAGCAGTTTAAGAAGTTCGACATGAGAGATGATGATGTAAATAAAAAAGGTAGCCACCTACTACTTTTAGCCATTTTAGTGCTCTTTAGCCCAAATGTACCACTGTTGAAGCTAGGTGTGTAGTTCAAAAATAGCTTTTGTTTGATCCACAAGTTTGACCACTGCATTTTGCTGTGCATTTTGAAAGTCATGATCAAACACCTCTCAGAATTTGTCTCATTATGGGTGATAAGTATTAAACAATTTTGGCTTGGTAATACCTTCCACATTTTGCAATAAGATGGGCAACGAGCACGCTGACAAGAGTCATCCTTGATCCTGGGCATATATATCTGTTCTTGTGGTACTCCTTGATAATGGTAGGTCCTTTTGGGTGCTCCATCAAAATCTTACGAGCGTCGAAAACCATCTGTGACTGAACACAACAAAAATGCACCGGTACTATAATTGAATTGCAAATTCAAGCTGGATGGAGCTATGGTTGTATTCAAGACCATCACAAGTCAACGCAAGTCAACCACAAGTTAATTCATTCTTCATCTGAATCACAATGCAAATGTATATAAAAATGACTAACAAATGCATTCCTTTGTTATCGTTCTCCCTGTTACTCATGACTGAGTCAGTGAATGACTTATGATAGACTTGAATTGTTGGCATCAGTTTTCTTCCACTTCTGACTACCTCTCACCTTTGCTGATCCTGATGAAACACAGCTCTTGGACACTGCATCCTGTGAAGTAGATGCTCCATTGGGGTTGGCAAAACTGTCCTGTACACCAGCGACTGAAATGGATGTACATGTATCTCCTGTATATGAAGGCACCTGCAGAATATGCTGAAGTGAAATTGCAAAGGAAATCACCATAAAAATTCAAGTATCAATATTTACAAATCCTCTCATAAAACAAATTCTCGAGCTAGTGGGTCGGATCACATCCCACTATGAGGTTCAAAACATCCAAAATAAATGCACAATATGGCCAATTATGCCCATACACAAATGCATGTATACACAAGGCAATTTTTACAAGCAAGTTGGAGGAAGGCAACTCGCAGATCTATAGCCCTGTACACTACAGGACAGCTTGATGAGTAGCACCAATTTTATTTGTGATATTAAAATTGAAAACATGATGAATCACATTTTATTTGAGATTGATGGGAAATGGGGCCTTAATTGATTTGTTTTTTATCTGTCTGGCACTTTAAAAAATGTCTTGACTTACCTCATCAGTTTGACTTTCTCTGATCTTGGAACTTGTGGCAACTTCTTGTGAATCTGGTAACTCATGATAGCCTAGCTGTGAAGTAGGTGAGCTTTCCTGAGACTCCTGTGACAGAGAAATAATGCAATGAAAATGCATGTATAGACCAACAATGTATTGATCAAGAGAACAACTTTCTCATAAATCCTTTTAGACATTATTGCACATGCCGAATGCCCATATTCAGACACTTGAAAACATTTATGTCCACTGCAACACCACATTGATTGTGCAAATACTGACATGTCAGCTCAGAACAGCATGCTGTCTGCAATTTCCATGAACACTAACGGTCCGATCCTCATTACTCTTTCGCCTGACCATGGATTGAGGACTTATAGTTAAAACTGTTGTCCCTTGCATTTTGAATACAGAGCCAAAAAAATACTTCATGTTTTTGCAAAGATTCATTAGACATCATACACTTACAATTGAAGATGAGTTTCTGGGTGAATATGGCACCTCCTCCGTGTACAAGACTGTACTTGCAAGAGAAGCTGATGACCCTGACTTGGAAGACCCAGGTGACAACTCATTCAGTATTGGTGTTGACTGACTTAGGGGACATTGTGAAGCAGTTAGCACTTCATGTTTTTGGAATTTGACTTCAATGACATCATCAATGATATCATCATCCATATCATCTAGTTCAACATATGGCCCATGCTCTTCTAATTTGCCTTTGAAAGCATGCGTTTCTAGACTCGACAAGGAGAATTTGTGTTTTATTTCCTGGCACATGGTATTGAAATTGCTTACATCAAGCTTCAGCATTTTTTTCTTCTCATGTCCATTCTCTTGGACGTATGTCACGTATACTCTTTTACCCATGATATAATTTAGTGTGAATGATGATTCAGCAACTGGCTCAAAAAGGCCATCAACATATCTTTCAGGTAGTTTTGAGAAATTATGTCCAATTTGTATGCGTCAATAAGAACAATTAAGAAGTGTAAGGGATCATCAATAAATATGGTAAACCACTCATCATCTTCATGTTTTTCATCAGGAACTGGCATTGTTTGACTGTAAATAAGAAAATAAAAATAGTATAAATATTTGGCAGTGCCAAGGACTGGCTAAGGGTTACTGCACCAAGAAAAAAAACAATCAGAAGATGTAATTTCTAGGTGTAACAACATTTTTAGCTTCATACTTGTTCACGTGTAGGGGACGGAAATTCTTAAGCAAATGTGGTTGCAGAAAGAATATCTCACTTGATTCCCTTACAACATAGGAATGAATGTGTTCTTCGAAATTGTCTACTAGCCATACATTCCCTGTCATGACAACGTTTGTCCCCACAATGATGACATGTGATATCTGCCCAAACTGTGGCATTTCATCTGCCATGCCAATAACTACCATTGTGCCAGCTCTGTATTCTGTGCCCCAGTATGTCAGCTTTTGTGTTACATAAACCTCATCATGGGGAAGGAGTCCTGGAACCTGTTTCAGAAGATCATTGAAGTTTTCTACATCCATTACAGAACAACTGACAGTTTCATCAGACTGAAACTCAAGAGTTTTCTGACCATGCTGAGACCACTTGCAGCAGTGGCTTATTTGATGCCTGGAAGCGGCAGTTGAGCAAATGTCCTTGAAGCAATTTACCACACTTGCCAACTTCTTAGCCAAATTATGCTTTGCCTCAAATCGCATAGACCATAAATTGATGAGTGGTCCAAGCTCAATCATGGCCATTGGATAGTGCACCATAAAGTGGTGTTTTGGAAGCAATCTGACAGTTGGAAACAATTGCTGAAATAAGGCATGGTGATCTTGAATAAGATATTTCAAGTACTGACTCATGCCTTCTGTGACTTCATCTGCAAATACTATATCCACAATTGTTCGTAGTTTCAGAAGCAATGACCAGTGCAAATTGCCCAGTGGAATGAACGATCCAATCAGAAGAGGCAAAACCCGCACGAGACACCACATTTGACTTGCTGTTTGCTTCAATGAATTGTCTTTGCCTTTTAGAGTGGATTCAAGGATTAGACATGGCTTATTCTTTTTGTCACAGTTTCCATAACTATGGCTAGATAGTAGTGAACTAAACATATCTAGTGTGAAGAAGTGCTCTTCATATATAAACTTCCAAAGGACTAATTTAACTTCCAATGGCACCACCCCTTCTAGCAGGTCATGCATAATATCTGGGGTTAAATTCATCGTTACATGATAATAACGAAGGGTGTTCAAGATGCTATCTCTCTTAACACCTGAAAGTGATGTTGCTGCAGTGTTGTCACGTGAGTCATCAACATGATCACTGTGACTGTTTCTGTCTCTGCGTGGAAATTCCTCGCCAAGAAACTGTGTTTGAAATGTTTCCCTATGACCCAAACAAATCCTGCATGGTTTATTAGCACCAAAGCTTTCAACAAAGCCCAGCAAACCATTGAGCCCAAGATTGTCTCCACACACTTGTACAAGTGTGCCACGGACAAACCTCTCAGTTTTATCTGGAAGACAGATTTTGGCACCTTTGTCAGATTCCAGTTTCTTAAGTTCAGCCACAAATGGAGCTAATACAGAGTTAAAGCCATACTTCTTCAGATCCAGACAGTTACAAAAGGCCAGCAAGTGGATGTTGTCCAACGAAGAGTTCACTCTTGGTTTCAAGTTTTTGAAGGTGCAATAAAATGCTCCGATTTTGTGAAGACCTCTCTTAGAACCCAAAGGGTTTACAACTTCAAACTCGTCAAAATAAAGACAAATCTGAAGTGCCTCTTGGCATGAAGAGTACAAAGGATGAGTTTTACACTGACGGCCGTCACAGTAGTCTCGCAAGACATGATCACTGCTTGCATGTCCAGATTCAATTTCATGGCTCACATAAGTATCTCCTAGAACCATACCAATGATTGACAAAAGGGAGACATATTGGAATGTCTCTGGTACAAGTACTGGCTTAGACTGACCCTTTTCCCCAGTCCGAACATCATGACGAAAGCCAAGGAAAATTTTCTCAGGCTCAACTACACCAAAATGTTCCTTAAGAAATTTTTCTTGCTTGTATCTAGTGTGGAGGCCTTCAAACAGTGACTTGTTTTTGTCAAACTCTGACAATAAGTTCTTGTACACTACACTATCTGGTGAAACTCCCATGTCTTTACATGAACCTTTAACTTTACACTTTAAATCATTTATTATTTCACCAGTCAAGCTTACAGTCGCTGATACCACTCTACTTAGTGTTGCATGAGTCATGTTAGTGTCGGACAGAAGTGAGCCGATAAATGCAGCTGCTTGTTTTTTTGTACAAAATGGATCTCTCCTGATCTCTTCAACATCCATATTACCAACAAGCTCGTCATTATCACTTAAATCATCCCCACAGTCTTCAACATGATCAAGAGGATCACTTAAATCGTCAAGTAAGTTCTCAGTTTCAATTTGACCATGCTGTTTTGTAACATGCTTCCTAAAAGAATTGAAAGTACTGAAGGCTGATGGGCATTCTCCTTGACCACAAACTAACTGCAAGTTTTTCATGTCAAAAAGAGCATGTGCCATGTGTAAATGGCTTATTAATTTGGAAACAGGACCTGGAATGATGATATTGCATTTAAAGCAAATGTACCCCATTATGCCAATGTTTAGGCCAATTAGGCTATATTTATTAGACCTATACTAGGCTAGCAGCTATCCTAGGTCATCCATGGGCTGGAAAATCTCATGCATGTGCCTCATGTGGCCAACTTGAACTTCCTCAACCTGCAAGGGCTGCTGGCTTTAAATTGACAAAATGAAATACAAAATTATGAATTTTGGGGTAGGCCTATAGTATAGGTTTAAAACTAGGGCTCATGGTGACTATATAGGAGCTGGGGTTTTTTATTTTTTATTTAGCCTCAAGCTAAACCTGAACATGTCTAGCCTTGCTAGCCTAACGTTAGCATGGTTAGGGCCCATAGGGCATACATGCTATACGGGCCTAACGTAACGTTAGGCCTGTTTTGTACTAACGACGTCGGCAGAACTATAATCAATTGTTCATGGTAGGCCTAAATGTTGTGACCTAATGTTGCGAAAAGCTATAAACAAAGCCTTGATTTGAGCGTAACTATATCGTTTATATCAACTATAGGGGGCTATGAGTTTAACTGTATTTGAGGTTTGCATGTTTATATAAATAAAGAGACAACGGCAAAATTCTTACCTGAAACTCATCGACCAAGTGCCCAAGTACGTCTGTCTGCTGGCAATGGCGTCGATACGTCGTGTATGTAGGCTAGGCCTAGCCGCGCCCTATGCATTTGTACAGAGATGTACAGTACATGTACTGTACATGTACTTTGCATTTGTAGCCCAGCGTGCAGCGCGTGTACGGCGGGCGCGCTTTCCATCACAACTGATCATGCTTCAACACGTCATCGATGCGTGATCACAAACATGGGCTATATCCTTTGCCATACGAAGTTCCAGTCAGCACTAGTGTCGTGTATTATAACAACGTATGGGGTGATATCAAAATAATTGCTCTTTCGAAAGTTTCGTCGATTGTTTTTGTTTAAGTTTTTATTAGAGGATGTGTCAATAACAATAACAACCACCCACTTAGAAACCCGAAGTTTAAGCGCGGCCGTCAAATACGGCAGTCATGAAAAACAGCACCGAATTCCAGCACCGATTTTCTAACACTTCAGCCATCAAACCTGTGATCATACCCTAGTGGTGCTAAATTTAACACCTTAAGTGCACGCGATCGCGTAGCACCCGATATTTAGCACTTTGTTTTTTAGAGTGCATGCATGGCTCTTGGGTCGTGAAACCTTGTCGTTATCATCTTGAAGCATGAAACAATGGACCTTACCTGGGATAGCAGCAGACATGCGCACAGCCTGTCTAATGGGCATATCAGGTGTGGTCTTCACGTGACAATACTTGCTGTCCATGCAGTTTATGTGAGTCACGATGATGCACAGTTCACGTCCAGTTTGGCGATAAAGCTACAAATCAGAAATAAATAGGTCATCAATGGTAGATAATTTGCACATTTGGAAATTTGTGACGATTGTTGTTACTCTACTTGTTTTGGTTCTATGGCAATGTTCTTCACTCTTTCAGCGTCTAATATACGTATTAAAGATTAAAGTTTTTGGATTCTGGATTTTGGTCGTCCACGCCAACCGCGCACGGTTTATGCTTATGGTAATAATTCTTAGCCACCTGTTCAAACGTCAAATCTGCATTCCCAATCTTCTCCTCGATTTTCCGTCCAAGCAGCTGCAAGACTTTCTCGCCGGGATGCCAGCCGAACTTCAACACCATGTTAGGAACAATGCTCAGTATGCCAAATGTTGCGTCTTGAATTTAAAACAAAGAAGGAAAAGTAAGATATAACTAGAGATTGTGTCTGTTGAAACAGAACACAAGGCTTTTCCGCATATGATATAGAATATTTCTCAAATTAATACACATCACTTTATTTTGTTTGATTAAGACATATGGTTTAAAAGTGACCATATCTCAACGTAAAAAAACATTATTTTAACCTATGGATTTAGTTGCAGGGTTTATGGAACACATTGTCATTTGACATTGTCATTTGACAAAATGACGTGCAATACTCCGCAACCTACATCGATATCATTTTGATAAATATTTAGTGCTGGTATTTAATGATATATAAAAAGACTTTAATACGTGCAAATGTCTATGGCAAGATGTAAACGAAGTTTTGATTCAAGCAATCTGACATTGCATGTACGTTATACACAGTGAATTACGTACATTACACGTACATGTATGGGGAATTGAGTCTATCGAGCATCATATGTTTTGTACATGACGTAATCTGTGTGCAAAGTTAACGGACTAGTGTGAGAAATATTTTTAAATTCATATAAAATCAAGTGATGACGTCATGATGATGTAAATATTCGCTTCACATCTACGCTGTCGGAACTTTGTCTAGACCAAGTATGGTTAAGATTGACTCTTTAAAAATGAGGTGTAGAAAACACCTGCGTCGAGGCTATCATTGTGTTTACACTGAGACAATCAGTATGAAGCACATTCCAATTACCTTGCAGTGACTGACATCTTGAACTAATCAGAGTCTCTTGTAATCACATCAGCACTTAAGCAAGCAATTAGTTAATGATAGCTTAAGTAGATAAGTACACAAACTGATTGAACGCGCTGATAAGAAAGAGACCTGCGTATTATACCATGGAGTCAATAGTGTTTGCATGGCAGATTTAAAAATTCATAACAATTCATAAAAATTCAAGGGATGAAATCACCCTCACGTAAATTCATAATTTCAATATCCAAACTATACTCCACTAACCCACCAAATTTCAGGGCAATGGGCCATTACCTTGTATGTGTGTTTTTGAGGTCCTTTTTGATGACGTCATGATGACATCACAGTATTTTTGTCTATGCAACGTTCATCTATGTTGTATGCTTAAGAATTATCAAAAAGAAGTTCAAAAATATCTTGTTTCGTTCACTAGATATCGTTCAAAGAACTTTAATAACCCAAAATTTCAATTAATCATAAAAAATCAGAGGCTGACGTCATGATGACTTAGATACATATCAATTTTCAACCCAATCAGACCTTGGGTTCTTTCATATTTGATGTGTGAAGTTTGCCCCTTTAAGGCCATGTCACGTGACCTGTTGAAATGTTCGGGGCACAAATTCAGTATAGGGACTTCCTTTGGACCAGGTTTGGTCAAAATCCACTGTTTAAAGTGACCAAAGAGGGGTCCACAATATTTGTGTAAAAAACTACAAAGTCTATGGGATTTGAGGAGAAGAAGAAGAAGAAGAAAACTAGAGTTTATGGCTGTTAGAAACAGAACATAAGGCTTTACCGCATATGATATAAGTTGCTTGTCAATAACAATAATTGAAAGACCTCGCAAAATATTGTCTATAGGTGAAGAATCATGATCATAGCTCTTACAACTTTTAAATGAGGAGCTACTTCCTGTTTGACCGGAAGTAAAGGTCACGGAGGTCAAGCAATGTGTCACAAAGAAAGACCTTGCCTAACATAGACTTTTGGCGAAACAATTCTGATCATAGCTCTTACCACTTTTAAATGAGGAGCTACTTCCTGTTTGACCGGAAGTATGGGTCACAGGGGACAACCAATGTGTCACACAGAAAGACCTTGCCTAACATTCACTTTTGGTGGAAGAATTATGATCATAGCTCTTACAACTTTTAAATGAGGAGCTACTTCCTGTTTGACCGGAAGTAGAGGTCACAGGGGTCAACCAATGTGTCACACAGAAAGACCTTGCCTAACATTCACTTTTGGTGAAACAATTATGATCATAGCTCTTACCACTTTTAAATGAGGAGCTACTTCCTGTTTGACCGGAAATAGGTGTCACAGAGGTCAAGCAATATGTCACAAAGAAAGACCCTGCCTAACATTCACTTTTGGTGAAAGAATGAACTTTTTATCTCAAACCGTTTATTTTGTTTACACCTGATGACGTCATGATGACGAAAAGTTTCGGCACACAACTACTCTATATGTACTTCCTTCAGAACAAGTTTGGTTAAAATCGGCAGTTTAAAAGTAGCCAAAGTGCCATCTACAAAAAGTCTATGGTAACTCAAACGACAAGAAGAGGAAGAGGAAGGGAAAAAAAAACAGAACAAAAACAAAGGCTTTTCGCTTCCGCAAAAAAAGCAAAAAATTCAGAACAAAAACAATACATTTCGGATCACAATCGGAAAAGCCAATAAGCATGAATTAACATTTAGCTTGTATCATATCGTAATTAACACTTTCTCTAGGTTTAATCCATATTAAAATTATTAGCGAAAAAAAAGGTAGGCCTAAATAACATTGATCTCCACAGCGGGAAGATCTTATCATTGACAGAATCGATGGAGGCAAATGCATGGAACTCCAGTACACCTACCAAGAAATTCCTTCCTGAAATTGCCACGGAGGAACACCTCAATATCATGCGAGTTGAAACCAATAGCCAAGAGGGCAGCCAACATGCCACCGACACTGGCACCAGCAAAACGCGTGATTTTCCCCCAGTAGCCAAGCTCCTCAAGAACCTATGAAGACCGAAAGAAAGTTGTGTCTGTGTTATAGGGGGCCTTTAATCATGAAGACAATTGTAAAAAAAAAAAATCACTAAGGAAACTGACTGAATTTAAAGTTAATCATCAAATAACCACAAGGGAAACTGACTGAATTTTAAAGTCATTGAAAAGTGAACAAAGAAAAATTGACTGAAGCGGGATTCGACTCGGCGTCCTCCTGAATACCGTACAGGCGCTTTACCAACTGAGCTATCCATCCCTCCGTTGGTGGTGACCCCAATAGTCAGTTACCTTTGTTCGTATCCTCTTTGAGTGATCCCCCATGTACCGTTCCCAGGTTGCAGCATTGCTTGCGTGTATCATTGAAACGATCCCTGGGGCACGGCGATGTGTGCGTGGTTTCATGGCTTCTGACTGCCATACGAACAAAGATAACTGACTATTGGGGTCACCACCAACGGAGGGCTGGATAGCTCAGTTGGTAGAGCGCCTGTACAGTATTCAGGAGGTCGCCGGTTCGAATCCCGCTTCAGTCAATTTTTCTTTGTTCACTTTTCAATGAATTTAATGTTATTGAAAAGTGAACAAAGAAAAATTGAATGGAGCGGGATTCCTGAATACCGTACAGGCGCTCTACCAACCGAACTATCCAAGGGTGGTATCCCAAATTATCTTTGCTTGAACAAAACATTAATCCAATCTGCTCCCTTGTGGTTATTTGATGATTATATTAATTAAAAAGCCGTCTCCTATTTGAGTGATCCTCAAAGAACTACTGTTTTCTCAGATTGCTGCAGCATTGCTAATACTGTGCGTATGTTAGCGCATTGCTATGTCTTAAATGACCCTTGGGATGTAGCGGATGTAAGTTGTTTCATGGTTTCTAACTGCGAAAGGAAAAAAATAGTCAATAATTGACTATTAGGGACACCACTAGCATAGGGCTGAATAGCTCGGATGGAAAGAACACCGGCACGGTGATTCCGAAGGTCGCTGGTTCGAATAGCGCTCCGCATTAATGACGTCACATGAGTGTACACAATCCCCGGATGTCAGACAAACATTGACTCACACACGCAGTGAACACCATGCATGCACGCGCGCGCACACACCACACATTAATGTTTGCATGGTCGCAATGTTTGTCTGTGTGCTATTTTTTAGCTATTCCGCTCCAATCAATTTGTCTTTTTTCACTTTTCGATGTCTTAAAATTAATCCAGTCGGTTTCCCTTGTGGTTTTGTTTTGATGGTTTATCCAACTTAATTGTTTACATAATTGACTATTTTTTTTAACCTTTCATTGTGCTTTTAGACGTGTACATTGTGAACGTGTACAACCAGCGCACTAAGTGACAGTGGAAAATTTTGAAAAAACGCTAATCCTAGTATGCTGCATTCGAAAATACAAATAACATTAGAAATAATAGAAAGAAATTCAACAAGCATTCGGAAAATTAATATTGGCAGCTGCCTTTACAACTGTACCTTTTAACATGTGCTCTCGTAAAACTTAATGAAAGACATCAATGTACTTCGAATACGGCAGATGTATCCTGCCAATTGCTTCACCAAGGTCAATACGCAAAAGCACCCACGTAGATATTTTTTTTTCAAAATAAATTTACGAACAGAATAATTTCATACATTTATTTCACAAAATAATTCCATAATTTGGAATCAATCAATTTACAACAATCATTCAAATCATTCTTAGTCGTTGCGCACTCACATGGGTTGATAATACGAACAATTTAAGCAATTAACGTAGTTAGTTATGATCCTGTTTGTTATGATGAATCCTATACCGTTTGTTATGTTTGACCATGGAGTACATGCTCTGGCTAGTTAGCGGCAACTGGTGTTGATTATGTTACAAACATAATTATGATTTTTAAACATAGTTCCAATATTTCAAACCTCGGTTCTTCACTATTCATATGTTTTCTCAATACAAAAGGCCAAGCTGTCCCCAAAATGTTCACCCTTTTTATATCAATATTTCATCAAGCTCCATAAATCATGTTAATTAGGCTTTAACTCGACCAACTCTATATACAGACGGGTTACCGTACCTTTATAACCTACCTACAATATACGCTTCTTTAGCACCATCTGCCAGTGCGACACGCGATGTGATTGGACACTATAGCTGTCTCCGATTGGACAAAGGCTCGGCTAATTAAAGCCCAGTTCATACTTAAAACTGCAAAGCTTGGCGATGCAGCAATGCATGCGTGCAACCCATTCCTTCCCATTAACTTTGTGTCGCAGAAAAATAAGTGTCGTTCCGTAAATCGTATGAATTACGCATCGTGAGTAAGCGTGAACATAAAACCTTGGATTTCCAGAGATTCTTAAAAACAACCAGTTCCTGGTTTCATTTTAAGATCATTGAAATAGAAACACATCGGAGTCCGAACTATAGTTGTTTGCAATACGGGCGCCAATCATTGTTACAGAATTTAAACGGGGAAAAACCTAAACGAGAATAAACACTGAACTACAAAAGTAACTGCATTGAATTGATAACACGACCTCACAAGTACTGTGCACTTATACGCATAAACTGAGCATGGCTTTTAGAATATGGAGTTATTATTGCTATTTCCCGACCCATTAGGAATTTTGTGCTCTCATTGATGAAATCATGCAAACATTATTAGGCCTACTTGGCTAATGACAATGCTAATAACTTAACATTCATAAGAACAGAAATTAGCTTTTATATCTTCGCTGATATTGGACTTTCAAGACCATTTTACTTTTGCGACACTTCATAAATGTTGTTGAAAAAAGTACGTTGTTGCATGGTTCTGACAGCCGTTTCTCTATAGGCCTACATGTACAGAAATTGCCGGTATATTTATTTCGACACTTTGATAAATTGTACTGGCATTGCATCACTGTTGATGATCATGCTTCCGCTATGGTTAGAATAAGCAGTATAGGCACGGTACTTCTATGGACCTTGTACATGTACGTAGGCCTATAGGTTTACTCTATGACCCTCTTTATAAGAACCATAATTCGACTGTACAAGTGGCCAAGGCTGACCACTTGTGACCTTGTGGTCGATGTGATTGCTGACAGATAAGACAGTGTGGGGTCTGGAGATGGTGGTTTTACCCTAAGAGCGCTTATTATGCACATGTGTACGTACGTGTGTACATTATAAATGCACAGTGTGGGTAAGTCGAGGAAAAATGATGTATCATGCATAATGCATTAGCAACAGACCAATTGGAATGCTTTCTTGTGGTCCCCTATTCATCGTGTGGTACGAAAAACAAAATCGCTTCCGGCGGGCCGCGATTTTATTTTTCGTACCACACTATGAATAGGGGACCACAAGAAAGCATTCCAATTGGTCCAACTTCGTACGTTGACTGTCGGCAATTTCCGACAGGTCACGCGAGGTCACGTACGTCAGGGAAAGACAACTCAGAATGTAAATATGTTTAATTCCGTGCTACAGTTAGCCAAAATAGAGCAATATTATCCACATACAACACAGCACTCTTCGGATCATGCACTTTTTAGAAATTTGTTGTATGTTTTTTTCCCACTCTTCTAACTCTTATTCTGCCCTGATAAAATTGCATGTGCTTAAAAAAGTGCAAAAATGAATGCTAAAATGAAATCTCGCTAAACTTTAAAACTAGCTTCGGCGCCTGCGCAGACATGACAGCTGTGTGTCGTGTTCTATTTTTAACACTGATTTTTAACCGTAGCTGATACCTGACTTGAGATTTTTAATAAGAGTCGTCAGGGAATCTTTGGGCAGGGAACCAGACCATATTCAACCCGACTTCTGTGCCAAGATAGACCGTGGGATGAAAGTATGACTGGGTTATTATTTTTTTTAATTCGTGATACCCACCTTGGCACCACACAAAATTTGGTCCCTAGGGGGTTTCAAATGTGCTGATTCCAAATATGATTGTTGTTTTTTCGAAAAATTTCACATTTCAATAATATATGCATATTAATTATGTATAACTAATTAACTATCGAAAACGAATAAAATGGAAGGGTATATTTTGTCAATTAGTCTCATTTTGCTGGTTTACATTAAAACAAATCACCAAAAATCATTCTGTTCATGTCAATTATGGTTGGAGATGGAGATGGTACGGTAATTGAGATTTAAGGGGGCGGAGTCAACATCCCCTAATTTAATTATTTTTCTAATATGTGAAAGAGGATGAACATCCAATGTTTTCATTGGTGTAAACGGGTGAAACCGATGACGTCATGCCAATATAGCGTGGTATTTCAGGATCGCAAAAAAGGCAAATTTTATTTGTTTATGAGGAAATGTGCAGGTTTTTTCAATAGCAACATCGTGTTTTAGTGATAATATATTATTGTCCCTAATATAATGTCAATATTATGTGGTGCTGAGGTGGATATCACGTTTGTGAACTTCAGCGATCATCCTATGGTGTAAGACGAAATGAGTCGTTATTGATTAGGTCCTCAAATTGCGATTATGATTGTGTGCACGCGCGAAAAAAATTCCGGGTTTTTGAATCGCGACGCAAAAAATCGCGATTATTTGGGTGTGTATGAACGGGCCTAGAGTGATTTAAATCATATCGGAACTAATGGAGGTGTATTGGTATATGGCAAGGCTGAATTGGCGGTCGGACTGGTTTCCAATCGTCTCTCTCAGTAGTCACTGACACTCATCACTGTGACTATCGAGCTGTTTTTCCATGATGATGCCTCATGACTCAACACCCCCAATTTAGTTTGGTAAAGGGAACATATACAGGGTGTCCCAAAAAAAAAACCGCAACACTATGTCGGGCCCATTATGTTAACAATAAACTGTTGATCACTTCAAGATTCAGATATGTGATACAGCCGTGTCTTTGCTATCACCATGTAGAACAATTAAGCAAAATCAGGCTGACATTTACGAAAATATGACCAATTGAAAGAGAACTCCTTAAAAACAAATTTGCAAGGTTGACGCGCATAGTGGTCAATACACACATAATGCGTATGAAAGAAAGATGAAAATCGTGTTTTGAGGTTGAGTAATTCAGTCTTTGTTTTTTCACCTTATTTTTTTGTCAAATTTTGCTCAAATTCAACATGGTGATAGCCAAGACATAGCTTTATCACATGCGTTTTTTTTTTTTTGGGGGGGGGGACTCCCTGTACAGAGTTTAATATTTACTGACCCGTATAGCCCCTGGGATGGCTATGCCCTTGTTCCCTCCGCCCTCTATCACGATGTTGTTGAACGGGAAGTCATATCCTTCAAACTCCTGCTTCAGCTCGTCCGTAAGAAATGGCAATGGGTCTCCAGCAGATGCGGCATTATTAATACCACTGACCGATCCACTGTGACTTAAAATCTCAGAGTCAGATTCGGAGCTCATCTCTGTAGGTTGAATGTGAAGCCGCGCTGCGCACGAACTGACGTTGACGAAACCCTTTGGGGGAGTATCTATTGTCATTCTGTGCCACCACCACCAGATGGTTGCATTAAAAAAATAATGACCAAGGGTGCATGACTGCATGGGCGTGACAAGCTGATGGCATGGCATGGGCAAGGGCTGCATCAGGCGCGGTTCTAGAGCCAATTTTTTTTGGGGGGGGGTCTAAAAGAGCCATTATTATTTTCATTTATTTATTTATTTATTTATTTTATTTTATTATTTTTTTTTTTTGGGGGGGGGGGAGGGGATAGAAGACCCAATATTTTTGGTTCTTCTAACACTCGCTTCTGGTAGTCTTATTAGGGGTCGAAAAACATGCACCTACATCATACACTACGCGTTTTTGTACGTATTTGTCGCCTAATAACTGAAAAGATCCAGTATTTTCAAGATTTTTTTTTACAATTGCATTTATGGGGGGCTAGACATTTTTTTTTTACTACAGCCCCCTAGCCCCCCCCCCCCCCCCCCCCCGCACCAAGGCCGCATAGCATGGCATGGCATGGCAGATGTGAAACGTCTAGGAACGTCATTACATATGTATTCAGAAATACATAACTAACATGACAAAATGAAATTGAGGCATTGAGATGGCGAACGCCCATAGGCCACGACAATTACCAATAGACTTCCAGGGTGACATTTTGTTTTATTAACATCACTTTTATTTCTTTTCTAATTCGTATAAGGAAAGGGGTAACTTGCACTTGGCAAAAGTTGATAATGAGATCCCTATGACCACCTGAAACAGCAATAATTTACATGCACTGATACACACAAGGAACCCTGTATACTCAAACCGACGTTTTCTAGAAGACCGTTGAATACTCTATAAGAATAGTATTGTGAAATGCATAAGGTGGATGGTGTCCATTAACTAAGTCACTACCATAACTAGTATTGACCATTGCACATCTACACGTCTATATTTTACCTCACTGTCTTGCCAAGATCCATTTTTATTTATTTCACTATACATAAATTATCAGTCAACTTGAAGGTGCTAAGTTCCATGTGGTCCGTCACATTTAAAACTAAATTTGCAAATGTTACACTCTCCTGAGGACGGCCAGAGTACACTGGCCGGAACGTCGAGATCAACTTCTAACCGGTTCTTTTCAGAATCACATATCCATAAAGAGATTATACATGGTGTCTCCGCAAACCTTCTCTTATAACAAGTGTTACACATTTTCTTTGGGAGGATTTCTTTTGGCCATAGTTTTCTGTAGGCCTACATTGTTGTGCAATGGCTGACCATTCTCCCCACATTTTTATAACAAATATTGCACAGACGCTGTACAAATATTTATAAACAGAAGAGGCGAAATCAGTCCCTCCAGTCTGGAAATTAAGGTGTGTACATTTACATAGGCCTCATATTTTTTCTATAAATCAGAATGAAATCCATACACCTTCATCACAAAATGTAATGCTCATTGATACTTGAAACAAAGTAACGAATTACTACACGAAGATTGTGGAGAAATGAATTCTTTAATAATAACATACAGAATGAATTAAGTCTACGAAAATTGTATACAGCAATAAAAAAAATAAAAAAATGAGAAGACAAAATGCTGGATATTTATTTGCAGTCAACGATCATTGTCTACCAAGAATAATAAAGTTGGGGAAATCAGTTCATTAAGGATATTTAGTGCCAGAGGTATAATCCTACTAGAGTAAGAGTTTAAGTACAATGGAAATAAAAATGCATTGTCTTTGTGATATCATTCGATACGATTAAGACTTCACATGTAATTGACAAAGTCATGTCAAAGATATTATACACAAACATTGTGTACTGCCGGGTTTTGAGTCTAGGACTTGTACGACAGCTACGCAACTGCAGCCACAAATGAAAAACAACATTTTATACATCCAAAGAACTTCACTCACGAATGAGATTTCATGATAACAGCAAAAATACAAAACTAGAGATTTAAGTGTTCGTGGACGAACACGGAGCTGTTCCGACTTATTTAATTAACTTTATAAGCTCTGATGACGTCATAATGACGTCATTCATTTTCGTAGCGGCATGCTCAACTTCAAGATATAACAAAGCTTTTATAAAAAGAATCATTACCATAGCATTTGTCGTTCTCGAGATATGCTGTGAATCAAAAATCAGCCTTTCGGATGACGTCATGATGACGTCATGGTAATTTTTGTAGCAGCATGCACAACTACATGATATATCTAAGCTTTTGCAAAAAGAATTACATGATATAACTAAGCTTTTGGAAAAAGAATCATTACCGTAGCACGTTTTTTTGATGACGTCATAATGACGTCACAGTACATTTCGTGGCAGCATGCACAACTACATGATATAACTAAGCTTTTGCCGTTCTCGTGATACGCTGCGAACAAAATTGACTAATTAAATATTCAAATGACTGTCACATGACTAATTAATTAAGAATTTTAACAAACTCAGTCTTAGGATTAACTTCAGATTATAAGCTTTCATAAGATACCACATAATTATAAGCTTACCAGAAAAAGATTATAAAAGATTAGGAATAAACAAACTTATCACACAAAGCTATGGAAGCAAAAAGTGCGAAGGTATAATAATAATAAAAACCAGAACGAAAACTAAACCCGTTCCGACATCAGAAATGTCGGAACAGCTAACTAATCATTTTTACCTCAATGTTCTTTAACTGAAATAGGTTACCCAAACTTTTGTGAAAAATAGGGCATGCTCGACATTTTGTCTTCTAAATCAAGTGGTCGTTATAAAGCAGTATATATTGTTCCAGGAAAACACCAAAGAATCCGTGATGACTTGCAATTGCTTTAGCAGTATTTGAGTTTGATAATGCTATTTTTCCCGTAATTCTGAAATAAGCTTACAAATCTCGTTTTAACAAAATGTTAAAATTCAGTCCAGAAAAGTGATTAGGCATATATTTCTTGTTTGGAATATCAAGAAGTGTCTTAACAAGCCACTACTATTATGTACACTACCAGTATATAACTTGAGAATGAGACCTGAAGTCGGTTTCTCATAGGTACCGTTTCAAGGTCCTAGAACAACAACAGCTAGAAATGTGTAAACTTCTACAAGAACAACGCCCCAATGTTAACAACGTGAACTTGGTACATGTACATGTACAAACACATGCTGCAAGTGCAAGCAATAATTACATCTCTATCTGTTGACATAAGTTATCAACTTCAAGGTAACTTTTTAACAATACAAAAACACACAATCTTAGTGAACCTGTCCACTATACCATTGCCAGCACTTACTTTGAACATGGAGCTATAAAACAGTATAGCTCCATGAATTGAATAACCACCTGTGGAGTTACAGACATTGTGCATCAATGGTTGTACATGAAAAAAATACCAAAATATATTCTAAAATTATAATTAATGTCAATCACACTCAGTAGACAAGTTTTGTTTCGCTATAATCATTTGTAATTGTTCAGCTTATAGTAATTATTGATGCCATTTATCCAATGCATATAATTCTACTTAACTGTGTACTTCACTGTACAATCTTGACCAAGGTGCGCGATTTGCAAAGATATACGCTAAAGTACATTTAATACAAGATAGTTTAAATTGACAACCAACCCTTCTACACATTTTATATGGAAGGTTTTAATTTTGGCAAAGTTTTCTTTAGGCCTATACATTGTTGATTAATGCTTGGCCACCTTTTCCCACTGTTTTGTAACAAAAATAGCAGAGACGCTGTAAACGTATTTATAAAGAGAAGGGGCGGAATCCACTCCACCTTTCAGAGACTGTAAGATCACACATTTTACACAGTTCTATAAATTCGAATGAAATAAATCCATTATGTACACCTTCATCACAAAATACAATGCTCATTAAGAGTAATCAATGGTACAGCATTACTGATGTCACATCGAAGTTCTGTAAAATTTGCCTCAACAAAGACTTTTCTTCATGTCTGAGATAAACATTATTTATCTTTTGCCATCCACACAAAATTCGTTGCTTGTATTGAATAACACGAACCCACTCTAAGATCTTATTCTATGATCGACATTCATTTGTATCAAGAAACACATAACAGAAAATTATATTGTGAAATATATAAGGAGTAGGCATATATCATTAAATGGTCAATAGATTAAGTCACTAGCATTGTACATCTCACGAAATGTGTAAAATGTTTACATCATTGTGTTGCCTTGATCTATTTGCATTTTATACATGATCATGAGTGATGACATTGTCACATTAACTTTGATGGGTTTATTTCTCATTGTGAAAGGAAGCATATTTTTGTCAGTATATAACTGGTGTTGTATGTTTATTGCAATGTCTATGCACCTGGTGGTACATCTTCAATGACTTCGTGTCTGCCACAAGCAGCTTCCCATCTGCAGTGAATGTGATTCCATGTGGGACATACAGACCCTGTGCAATACATGTAAGGAAACCCCCTTGAGCATTATAGTGGTGAATATGACTGGTGTTATAAGTACTGTATAATTATAACGCATTGCAATGTAGAAACCTGAAAAGTCTGTGTATACAGCTTTGCACCGAACTGCTCCTTTAGGATCGATGGTTGGTTCGATAATGGTACATGTAGTGCCACTGCTGTCAATGACATGTGTACTGCATGGGTCGCGTCACTGATGACCATTCTATCATTACCGTGTACTGCCAGGAATACTGGCTTCATGTACACTGGTATGGTTCTAATCAGTGTCCCATCTAATCTATGCTCCGTCAACACCTTCCTCTCAATATCGCCCACTACAATGGTGGCATCCTCCCTGATTGCCACACTCCAGAGATTCACGTCCGTTCGACCAACCTCAGCACTCGGTGTCACTGTTGGGAATTCCAGAGCCAGTGCATTCTTATTGTTGAAGACCTTCACAGTCTTCCCATCGACCACCACCAACTGATTTTGCATACGTGCAATCCCTGGTGACCCTGTAAAAGAGTAAAGAAAAATTCAAATTAACCAAATGTTATGCAAATCTGAATACATGTAGCACCCTCAAATACACTTTGCAAATGTTCCTATTTAGTCCTTGAGCCAGGGGCAAACATTTCACATATCGGTACCATTTGGAGGGACTAATTCTCAATAAAGTTTAATTATGTAAAACAAAATATAAAAAGGGCAAAACAATGTGATGGACGATCCAAAACGGTAGTTTTTGACTATTTGTTTTTAAGAATTTTACGGCGAGCCTCTTCCGTTTTGTGCAACAGACGGCTGTTTAAATAATTTATACATTGTTGCATAGCAGTTTCACGTACAATTAAATTGTATTCACCTAACAGAGAACAGCCGTAGAGACATTACCATGATGGCCGTGCCGATGTTTACTTTGAGGAGTATTACTGAATGCGACATTTTAGTTTTTTTTTTACTCCTCGAAACAACTTAAAGAGACTACACGATCCAATATGATTCAACTCGTGTTTATTCTCAATTCAAACCGACTTCAAGTGATTTTTCCTGTATATAGCTCAGTTTATCCACAATCCGAGTGACATGTTCAAGTTAATTTCGTCCGATTGAATTGTCCCTTCGTAAGTTGCGGGCAGGTTGTGAATAAACACTGCATGAAACTATGTCTAGAGTAATTAGAAAATTATCCTTTCCCAAAGTCAACTAGTTGAGTTTAAGAAGAGCCCTCGAAGAGTGACGGCTGTGGCGAATCCATACAATGCTGAAGTTGCGTCGGAGCCTCGCAACCGACCATGATGATTGGCCTTCCCATGAACCGAGTTCCCTTTGGAGGTTTCCGGTAATTTTTGGTAGGACTTGGAGGTAGAGGCTTGGTGTTTCGATTTGGTGACTTTTGGAGATTGACACTTTCTGAAATCTCTTTCCACGCACGGGAGAAAAAAAAAACGAAGTAAACTGAGATTTTTGTGTGGGCCTATTTCCTATGCGAGACACAACTTCAACTAGTCATTTACAGCATATCCAACATTTTCTTGCACTGAAAGCAAATTGAATCAAAACCTGAACAGTTCTTAACACATAAAAGTGTCCAGCGAATCACTGCTAATCTATCATTATTTTAATAAAAACACATTTTGTAATAAATCCCTGTGCTTCTGCGCATAAACAGCGGTACCGCTGTAATCTTCCACGCGTTGAACTACGGCTGTTTCCTGTCAGCTGAATAAAAGTTCTTTATTTGGACACGAATTTGCTATACAACATTTTGTAAATTCCATAAACAGTCGTCTGTTGCGCAAAACGGAAGAGGCTCTCAGAACTTTGAAACTTACCTTTGAAATCTTTCAAAAAGTACTCATAAGCTACCGTTTTGGACCGTCCATCATATTATTTTGCCATTTTTATAAATTTTTTTTACATTATAAAACTCTTTTTATAATAAGTCCCTAATTTGGCCTTGCCAAACTTCTGAAAAAGATTTCTTAACCCAAAAATATCAACCATTTAAATTTTATAGGAATTTGAGACATTTTCTTTTTATTTCACATTTTCTCGTGGAAATTTGTTTAATGAACAGTTCATGACCAAGTTTTGTTTATAATTGACTTGATAAAAATACCAAATGTAAACAGGTCTACAGGAGCAATCGTACTGAAATTCACATTATTGTAACCAACCAACTTACATTAAGTCAGTCGATTACTTAGTATGTACGTGTGCAACTGTTGACCAATGGCTTTGTATTACATTAACTCACGATACCATTGTACCTTTTTAAATCCTGACCAGTGAATATTCTCTAGGCAATAGCTAGCCAGATATTCCTAGCTTGAGTATGCGCAGCCCATTGGCATAAAGTATGTAGAAGATTTCTTGGTGTTTACTGAACCAAGTGAGGCGGGTCGGCTTATATACTTCGACATTCTTGGCGTTGGCTCATTCCTGCACCAACCACCATGGCAGGATGTTCTTTGCATCTTCCGTTTATTTCTGTTCGCTAAGTTAAAGTTATCTTCGTTCTAGTATAAGTTACATTAGTTTCGACATCGTAGACACTTATGTCGGCAGCAGCCAAACTGTTTTTCTGGGATAGCTTGGTGAGTTTATTCTCCGAATTGTATCTTTAATCGTTGAAACTGTAAAATTAAACTTGATTTAATGTGTTAACTTATTACTAGAGTACGATGTTGCTGCATGGGCAAATACTGCCGCTCACTCTATTTTGCATAGCTTACATTTAACCATCTTTTCGCCATTTAGGTCAATGACAACAAATATGTACTGATTCGTCTGCATTATTACAGGCCGTTTTGTAAACGAAAGAGCCGACTTATAATAATTTGTAGGATTTCTCTTTCTCTCTGAACTCTAATTTTATATACGCATTACACAAGAATATTATCAGCAGAATGAATTTGGCAAGGCCATTGCAGAATTAAATTACGAACTCACATTTTTTTATTTGCATCAACTGTTACTTGTAACTGATCTTTCAGTTACCGTACATGAAGTTGTAATTTTATTAATTTCTGTTATCCACAGTGACTTCTATAATTACGTGTGAACTTCGCAAGCTGCATGTTGCGTGAGAACTCGAGACCCTTGGCGGCATTGTAAAAACACCTTTCATTAAGGTACGGCATAGAAGTCGTCACATTGTAACATTCTAAAATAGTGAAATTGTAATTGAAAATGTGTGTTAATTGTAAATCCATCAACGTTCAACCTTTTTGAAATGGGTTGACATTGCATTGTTTCCCTCTTCTCACTTTAAGCCGAAGGGAGGCTGAGCTTCTGCCTAGTCACCGTCATATTACTGTATATTTAACTTGAGTTGTTACCAACTTCCCTCTGTATTAATTTTTATATTCTGTTTACCTACAGGTGTTTTTCTTGTGGTTATGGTACCCCTTGTATAGTGGGTGGTAGCCCCAATTATTTTTCCTTATATGTACTGTACCCTATATTTGCAACTTTTTTGTCTCTAATTAAACCCAAAGATTCACTCAGTTCTTGTTTGCCTAGTCCATTATTCCTTTGTTTCACTCACTGGTTTTGTCAAGTTCCTCTTCAACACAGTTATTGAGCCCCCGCTCCTGTCACTCTTCTACATTATTAATGCAATTTTTGTTTATTTTCCTGTCTTGACTTTCAAGTTTTTGGTCCATTTGGTCATGCATGCAAACACCGTGTGTACTTCACAAGCCTTGAGCAACATTTCTATTGAAGTTGGCACTATACAATAATACACTATTATTATTATATTATTATATTATTATATAATCATATTCATGTTTCTGAAAGGCACATGACTAACTTACCTGAACGAAGGGGGATTGATGTCTGATATTGTCCATCCTTGCTGAAGACTGATACTCTTCTGGGGCCTGACACAACAACATCGTAAGAACCACAAGAAGGAATGTTTCGTGTATACAGATGTACCAATATCTACCACCTTGCTGTTGACCAAACTCTTGACCCAGTTCCCACTTTCTTTTCATCTACATCACCTTGCCCAAATTAATGTCAGCAGCCCGCTGACTGCACTCAAACTTCACAGATTCAAGTCGAGTGCCAACTTGAGGAGCATCTTGACTGGCGAATAATGTCAAGTCTTTGCTGATTGTGGGATAGAGTGAGAGGAAGTCACTATCCGATGCACTACTTGTCACCTCCTTAGCTGTCTCAAGGGAAAACTGTATTCTCTCTGCTAACATACTCAGTGTTTTCTCATATTCCTCCAATTGTTGGTGTCGGTCCTTTTGGATTCTTTTGATGTCTTGAATGAGACGGTTTTCTTGAGTTGTTACCTCTGCTCTTATCTCAGTGGCTTTGGTCTGCACTTCTTGCACGGTTCTGTCTACGTTGGTATCAAGGTCAGACTTCATGGATGCTACTCTCTCTCGAGATTTACTGACCTCCTCGGCAATGGTTTCAAGTTTGGGAAACGATTCAGTTAAGGATTCTTTGTAGGTGGATGCGGCCAGGTACTTGTCAATGTACTCGTGCTCCGGCTTTCTGTGGTCTATAATAATAATATTAATGGATATTTATATAGCGCCAATTCCATCAAATGAGATGCCCTAGGCGCTCTATCTACACACAGCTTAATTAGTTCAGAAAGAAAAAAATAAATACATACATGTATACATATATATATATATACATATATATATACGAATACAAACAATAACGAAAATGCATTAACCGAAAAATTAGGAGAACAAGAATGTCTTGAGGGTTTTCTTAAACAGATCAAGACTAGTGATTTGACGAACCTCCAATGGTAATTCATTCCATAATGCAGGCCCTGCATAAGAGAAGGACCTATCCCCCCATAACTTGTTACATTTTGGTACAGTAAGTAAACCAATATTTGATGACCTAAGTGATCTCGAAGGATTGGTACTGATGTATTAAGGATGTATTATATTCAGGAGCAGAACCATGAAAACAATGAAAAGTAAGCAACAATATATTATGACGGGACATTCTAGGCACATCAACATTTCACACGTTTTGCAAAAGAAGAGCATCGCTTCGCCCGCATGGTTGGGACATTTCGGATGACGTTTTTGTTTTGTGCTTTGTGTACGGACTTTCCCTCCACGAATTTCCTCCAAACTCAGTATTGTGTGGCCTGATAATTCAGTCAATTTCATGTGTATTTTCTTGCACTTTGAGCATATGTTTTTACTGCAGTCCAGACAGCTATCATGAGCTTCATTGTCATCACACATCTCACAAGTTATCCCTGTCTTGTCAGAGCTGAGAAGTCTTTCCCGTAGGTTGAAAGATTCAACAAGACCAGCAACAACCAAGTTGGTTGTCAAACCTTGTACCCCTGACTCTGGAAGACTTGTTTCCTGTCTACACACTGGGCAGGGGATGTCTTTAGCCTGTTTGCAACTTGTTGTGTGGTATTGTACCAGGCACTTCATACAGAAGTTGTGTTGACAGTTTAACATTTTGGGTTGTTCATATCTCTCATGACAGATTCCACACTCCAGATGATCCCTGCCAAGTTCCTCTAGAATGGCCTTTGAGGAGGATGTTCCTGTTGACATTTTCAACTGGTAAAAACAAAAGTACGTAGATATACCAGAGAGAATGAGCTTGCATCTTTAATCAGTGTCAGACAAAGTCGTCTTGTACCATGTGTTTGACTGACATGGCTGACGTACGGAGCGCATATACGGTATTCAGGAGGTTGCCGGTTCGAATCCCGCTCCACTCCCTTGTTTTACGTTCACTTTTCAAAAACATAATTTAATGTTCAGATGCTAATTGAAGATGAATCCTAAATATAATAATTTTGAAAGCGCCGAGAAAATAAATGGGCCGGGTTGATTTTCAAAAAAAGCTTTAGAAGATTTATTTTCTTTTGATTTGAATTCATTTAAATCATTTCAACCAAATTCAATAATGAACATCACTGAGTATCAAAACAATAACTTAAACATGATACAGAAAATACGAGCAAAATCATTTAATATTCATGATTTATTAATTTATAAAAACGAGCAAATTTTATACATCCCTATTCAAAAGACAAGATTTTAAGGCAAAGTTCTAAGAAAAAAAAATATTCAACAAGAATTTAAGTTTACATATAGATCATTCAGAAAGGACAAACAAATCACAAAAAACAAATAGAACAAAGACAAATGAACAAATGGACTGAGATGTAGAACATTTAGTATAGACCAGATTGATCTTCAAAATGCAGAAATCAATCTTTAATTGCTGAGCAAAGTGTGATGTCACAATATTAGATACAATGGCAGATTGGATGACTAATGTAAAAGATGTTCACCAGCTGCTTGTAGCTGTCTGCATGCACATTATGGATATTATAGTATGTTTTTTTGAGATCAATAATATTTTCTTAAGGGGGATATTATATCTGGTGGGGACGTGCACTGATGAAAATGCAATTGGTTATTTTGACTTTTAGTAAAGTTGCAGTTGATATTTTAACTGCTGCTGCGCGATTGAAATTAATGCTCTTATAACAATAAATGTATTAAGGAAGGAATAGAAAACGGAGTTAAAAACAAAACCAGGGTTGCTGTCTTGTAAAAAGTAAGTCAGCACTCAGCAATGACAAAATCAATTTTAGAACTCTTGAATTTGAAACTGAAACTAGTGAAAGGAAACATGGTGGAGTCGCCATAACGTTTAATGTACATGTACATTGTGCTATTGTGTACATCAGTGGTGACGTGTACATGTACATGTATGTATAGGTGAAACCTACATGGCTAGAATAAGTCAGCAGTACTCGTCTCTTGTGGAAGAATTTAGAAGAAAATCACGTACACTTAGCTAAGCAGCTACGTCAAATATCAAATAATCACTTACCTGATGATCGATATTATCTAAATGTCTTTAATTACAGGTGAAGCATAGGTTTTTGGGCAGGTAAAAGATCATTTTCGCCTTCAGAAAACCGATTGCGAATTAATTCCAAGTTTGGGGGAAACCCGAGGTTATCTATAGCTCATGAAATTCCCAGAAAAGTGCGCCCTCTCCCATTTCTAACCGCTTATTGTCACAATAATGCTATGCAGAAACCAGTGGTCATAGCCAGTAATATTGTTTCGTTTTTATTATTTTAAAACCTCGGCTCCGGCTTCGGGTCCGGCATGGGCTTTGGGAAACGGCGTTACATCTTTTTCGACAAACCAAATCCTCTATTCTTAGCTACCGTTACTTTTTCCTAGTGATTATGATGCATACAATGTCTTAAAAAGGTGAAGCCTGAGCCGTCGTTTCGAGAAAAAAGTAAAATGTTTGTATTTAATTAACAATCCAAGCTTGGGAATATATCATAATGAAATCATGCACTTAAAACATGTCTGAATTAAAGATTAGTCTTTTAACGAAATTATGGAACCTTTGTTTTAATAAATCACCCCCTCCTAAATTTCTTCAAAAAGAAGACTGGGAATGTCACAGATGTCTTTTATTGTATCTCAATTGATATTTTTGCCCACGAATCTGCATTCCTTTGACAAAAACCAAAGTGTGATAAAACCTTTAATACGGCGATGTGCGTTAAATAAACAAGTTATTTTGCAATCAATTGCAATTGTTATTATCAAACTCAACGGATGCGGCGCCTTGGTTTGTGGTTGAAGAAAAGAAAGATAGATAGATAGAGTGATAGATTGTGGTTTTTTCTTTTTTTACTCTCGTGGCCAATGGCCAAATTGCGGTAAAAGTTACAATTATAAAAAGAGTAGAACATTTAAGATTACAAAATTAATATGACTTAAAGTGAAAACACAACAACAATTTACTAATGAAACAAATGATGAATAAGAAATATTGCACAAGGGACATGTAAAAGCAAAAACAACACCTGGTTAAGAGTTGATACAAAATACAATAAACAAAACACTGTAAAATACAATTAAAAAGAAAAACACTGTACAAACACAGTAAAAAAAACAGTGGAGTGATTGCATGTAAAATAAAAACAGGTAGAAATTTAAAATGCATATGCAGATGAGATACTGATGATGTTGACTGAATGCTATGACTGAGACTGACTATTTAATAAGTTAATAAAATATGGGATAGGACTGTTTTTGAAATGAGAAGTCCTGATACGCAGCTGGGAAATAATACGGGCATTACGCAGATTGTGTTTCTCGTATCTTGTTGGGCGTAGAAGATCCACCGTGCATGCAGATTTAGAGAGCTTTTAAGCAAACAACTGGCAGTGGTCATCTTCTACATGACAGGGTTTCAAGATTATAGTTTTTAAGGACGTCCTCATAGGAGATTAACTTACTACCTATAACATTATACGGCAGGCTCGACGCTGCAGTTGTAAGCGAGGAATGCCACGCCACATATGCATATTCAACTAGTGGGCGAATGTAACCTTTATATACAGTTATAAGTTTATGAGAAAAATTAATTTGAACGATTATATTTCTTTTGGGGGTGTTTTAAGTAAAATATGATTTACTTCAAAATGATATAACGAAATTAAACTTGTAATACTCAATAGTAAAAGTTTTGAAAACTTGATATAAACCGTCTCGACATAAAGATGAAACAAAGTCATTAATTCTAAACCTCAATACCAATAATTGAGAGAAACTCTTTTTATGAGGGCAACATACCATACCGTAAAATACTAGTGACAAAAAGTATTTTAAAGGTAGTATCGTACTTTGGTTTTTGCCAAAGAAGTACAGATTTATGGGCAATAATATCAAGGAAGATACAGTCACAGTCATCTGTGAAAATTTCAGTCCAATACGGTGCCCACTTTTTGAGAAAATCGTGAAAAATGGCCACAGTATTTCTGAAGTCTTTCTCTTTTAGCTTTGATCTTTTAAAAGATCAAAAAGATTTTTGGTCGTTGTTTTACTAATTTCTGAATAAATACACCATTTCAGTTGGAAAGATTTTAACGGTAGGTTTCTACCAGCACGATCTTCATACCCTGAAATGTATACGTGAATCTGTGAACATCTCTGTTTTGGTTTCTTACCCAAGTATGATACTACCTTTAAAAGTTGCTTTTGGTGCGTTTTTGACGGACTCTCTACGAATTTATAATCTTTTCAGAATTTATGAATATCTAAACTAGGGTTTTAAGTGTTGGAGACATTTTCTTGGATGGATACAAAATGGTACCAAAATAATTGTATACATAAAATGTGGATTGTTATTGTGCAATTTCCTATGATGTTATCATTATTATCGTATAGTGCTATTATTGTAAAATGAATTTTTGTGAACATGAAAGGAGCCGCATGGGTTTAGGTCCAATACCCATTGGCTATAGTGGACAAGATTTCTTCTTGATGAATGGAAATTCAAGTAAATTGAGTTTTGCAAATAATTTCTTTTCACTGTCACGTTCTAATTTTTCTCCTAATTTCTTGCACATTTTCATTGCCGGTGGACCTTTTCGAAACATTTTCTTTTCGTGCATTCATTTAAGGAATTAACGAGTATCCAAATACAGACTTGTTTCGGCGGAGGTTTCGAAGTACACACTTTTTTCACATCGTGTACGTTTTATCAGCCTGTCGAAGAGGAGACGCAGCCTGATATACGGTGTTTCACATGCACCTAGCTGGACCTCAGTTTTGTTGATGACTGCCTCAGCTTTGAGCATTGGACGCCGGTACTTGACACTGCCGTCCGGCGTTCACCAGGGTCCAGTATTTCATCTGTCTATCATCGCCTTACACAACGAGAATTATTTTCACAATTCTTCTTTCTGGTTACACTATAAGGTGTATGCAGGTGGAACAAGTTGTGGAAAATAAATGAACAGGTTTTAGTGGTCCAGTCATCGGGAAAATTTCTTTCAAATGTTTTCATTTTATTTTACTACAAATAAAACAGACGGAATTTGTTTTACTAACAGAGGGACGTCATTCAAAACTTAATTAAGCAAACTAATCACGAATTGTAAACATTGACAATAATCTATTATTCATGGTGTCAAACACTGAAGTAAAAGTCACAACAGTTCAATGTCCAATCCTGCAATTTACAGGTTAAAAGTATCTGCAATCTTTAAAGTTGAAAATATACTTCTCTAATATTGCAGACTCGAACGGCAGCAAAAATGGGAACCAAAACCCAACTCTATCTGTACATTCGATAGTTTAAATAGGTCTACCTCGACTTTTGTGGAAAATATGGCATGCCAGACAAATCAATTTGATTTGCTGAAAGTATGAAAAATACAGTGTCGTTTAGGGGGGGAAATAATTAGTATAGGCCTAGTGATTTGTAATTGCTTAGGTCAAATGAGTTCTATAAAAAAATATCTTTTAAACTTTCAGTAATTTTGAAATAGGCTCACAAATTTTGTTTAAACAAATTGATAAAATTTAGTCCATGAAAGCGAGTAGTTTTTTGGGGGGAATACCAACAAGTTCCTTGATCTATTATGGGCAACCTCACCATGATCAAGACTATTGACATAAGTTATCAACTTCAAGGTAAATTTTTAACAGAAAAATCAACACAACCTTAGTGAACCTGGCCACTGCCATTGTCAGCATGCTCTTCATTTGAATAACCACCTATGGAGTTACAGCCATTATGCATGACACATATACACAACTCGGCAGTTTATGTACATTTAGTGTGTATTACTTCCTTGTGTACCAATTATAACGTGTTCACAGTTAAGGCTAAACTTACCGTTGAACACATGGCTTTGTTTTGACAAAACAAAGAACAAAAACTATCCATTCTGAATTCTAATTAATGTGCATAACACTCAGTGGGCAAGTTTTGCTTCACTACATTTCATCTGTAATTTTTCAGCTGATTATTGATCACATTTATAAAACGCATAACATTCTACATAAAATGAACTTTACAGTTCAATCTTGACCAAGGTACGTAATTTGCAAAGATGTACGCTAAACTACGTAATTTGCATATGATACAAGAACCATTTGGAAAGTTTTCTTTAGGCCTATATATATTGGTGTGTAATACTTTACCATTCTCCCCACATTTTTGTAACAAAAATAGCACAGACGCTGTACAAATATTTATAAACAGAGGCTAAGGGCAGAATCCGTCCCGCCAGTCTGAGGATTAATAAGGTGTGTACATTTACATAGTTATTCTATAAATCAGAATGAAATCAATCCATTCACCTTCATCACAAAATACAATGCTCATTCAGAATCGTAATAAATTATCTAAAACAAAGGTTCAGCTTTGCCACAATCGAAGCCCCATACATTGATTTTTTATCAAGTCAAAGATCGCCGTTATTTTGTCATTTGCCATGGACACAAAACTCTCTTCTTGTATTGGCTAACACACACCAACTCTAAGATCTTATTCTAAGATCGACATTCATATGTATCCAGAAACACATAACTGAAATTACAAAATAATATTATGGGGGCATAAAAAAGGCAAACGCCCAAGTAGGCCACGCCCATAACCAGTAAAGTTGGAGAGTGGCAAGTTTTAAAAGGAGTAATATGCACTTGGCAGAGGTTCATAATGAGATATCTATGAATACATTAAACAGCAATAATTTACATGCACTGCTACACACAAGGAACTCTGTATACTAAAACCGACGTTTTCTAGAAGACCGTTGAATACTCTATAAGAATAGTATTGTGAAATGCATAAGGTGGATGGTGTCCATAAACTAAGGCACTACCATAACTAGTATTGATCATTGTACATCTACACGTCTACATTTTACCTCACTGTCTTGACATGATCTACTTGCATTTTTCACTTTTCATGAATTCTAAGTCAACTTGTAGGTGTAACTTAAATTCGTGTGTGAGATAATGTGAACTATGGTCCTTTATATTGAAACTTTACGCTTGTGTTTCATATCATTAACTGACAATATCCCATCAAGCTGGTTTACAGAATTCAAAGAAAAAATATCTCACTGACTGGTTCATTGCTCGCCAAGTTGAAATATTTCGTACGATTGGTTGAAAAAAGCACGATCTATTATAAACACAATATTTCCAATCCAACGAGAAACGATCACTGGAAAAAATTATAATCATTTGTTAAAATTATTGCAGAGATCAAATTATACATTATGACACGGTCACATTTACTGTGATGAGATTATTTCTCATTGTGAAAGGAGCAGGATTTTTTCAATATATTACTGGTGTTTTGTGTTTCATTGCAATGTCATTACACCTGGTGGTACATCTTCAATGACAGGAGGTCTGCCACAAGCAGCTTCCTATCTGCAGTGAATGTGATTTCATGTGGGGCATACAAACCCTGTGCAATACATGTAAGGAAGCCTCCTTCAGCATCATAGTGGTGAATATGACCATTGCCATAATAATCATCATCATCATCATAATGATTCATTGCAATGTAGATACCAGAATTGTCCATGTGTAGGCCTCTGCACGTAACTGATCCTTCAGGGATGGTCGGTTTGATAATGGTATGTGTAGTGCCATTGCTGTCAATGACATGTACTGCATTGGTATAACCACTGATGACCCTTCTATCATTACCGTGTACAGCCAGGTAGTGTGGTTCCATGTCCACTGGTATGGTTCTAATCAGTGTACCATCTGGTTTATGCTCCGTCAACACTTCCCTCCCCTCATCACCTACTATAATCACACCATCCTCCCTGATTGCCACACCCTGTAGATTCACGTCTGCTGTATCAACCTCACTCGGTGACACTGTTGGGAACTCCAGAACCTGTACATTCTTATTGTTGAAGACCTTTACAGTCTTTCCACAGGCCACCACCAATTGATCCTGCATACACGCAATTCCCAGTGTCTCTGTGAAACAATAAAGAATGAGTCATTAACAAAATGACACGGAAAGCTAAAACGTGGTCTCGGATACACTTTGAACTTGCCAAACTTCTAAAAGAAAGTTAGTTTGTAAACGATTTCGAACATTTAAATTATTCAGAGGTAAACATTGAAGATAAAATAATGTCTTAACTGTTGGAAGCAGACTGACGAACAACAACATCTGAGTGGAAGTGAATGTAACTCAATTGTCCAAGTTTTATTAAAATTATATACGTGTATGCGCCACACCATTAGCACAGTAACCTACATGTGTATTACATAATGGTAATTATGGTAAATTTTGCTTACAGCTTAAATGGGAAAGATTGGAAATGCGATACAGGATTGATGCTTGATCTACCAAAATGCCTCAAGAGATATTTGACAGGAATGTCTTCCTCTTGTTAGACATTTTCAGGAAAAAATAATTTCATCTATGTTTGTTCCTTCAGTGTTTTTAGGGGTTTAAGAACATTTTTTCTACAATATAATTAATTTATTGAATTCTTTGCGACATTGTGCCTACTATAGTACGCAAAGATACTTTTTCTGTTCAAGAATGTTTGAAAAACCCATTTTTGTCCAATGTCAAAAATAATGTCTGGAATAAATGGCATAAGAAAGGTTTTTCTTTTTAAGGTTTCACATATTTTGACAAGATAAGGACAAGGAAACTTATGAAAAACATCTGGTATATAGAAAAAAACAAATGTGGAATGCCTTATCACAGAGACACAATATCCTTCTCTTATAATCAATATATATTCACACCAAACAGAATGAACTTTATTATAATACTGAAATTCATATTTATGATTAATTAACAGTCGAGCTATTAAATGTAAGAAATATCTGTGTTAAGATATGGCCTTTCCAATTGCAACACTTTTATCAATGGAGATTTTCTGGTCTTTTCCCTCTTGAGGTAAGCCTACATATATATTTCAATGTTTCCACAACGCACATGACTAACTTACCTGACTGAATGGGGATTGTTGTCTGGTATTGTCCATCCTTGCTGAAGACCGATAATCGTCCAGAGGCTGACCCTACAATATCATAAGAACCAGACGAAGGAATGTCTCGTGTACAGATGAACCAATATCCACCACCTTGCTGTTGACCAAACTCTTGACACAACTCCCACTTTCCTTTCATCCACATCACCTTGCCCAAATTAATGTCATCAACCCGCTGACTGCACTCAAACTTCACAGATTCAAGCCCAGTGCCAACTTGAGGAGCATCTTGACTGGCTAATAATGTCAAGTCTTTGCTGATTGTGGGATAGAGTGAGAGGAAGTCACTATCTGATGCACTACTTGTCACTTCCTTAGCTGTCTCAAGGGAAAACTGTATTCTCTCTGCTAACATACTCAGTGTTTTCTCGTATTCCTCCAATTGTTGGTGTCGATACTTTTGGATTCTTTTGATGTCTTGAATGAGACGGTTTTATGGAGTTGTTACCTCTGCTCTTATCTCAGTGGCTTTGCTCTGCACTGCTTGCACGGTTCTGTCTACATTGGTATCAAGGTCAGACTTCATGGATGCTACTCTCTTACGAGATTGACTGACCTCCTCGGCAATGGTTTCAAGTTTGGGAAACGATTCAGTTAAGGATTCTTTGTATGTGGAGACGGCCAGATACTTGTCAATGTACTCATGCTCCGGCTTTCTGTGGTCTATGACGGTACATTCTAGGCACATCAACATTTCACACGTTTTGCAAAAGAAGTGCATCACTTCGCCCTCATGGTTGGGACATTTCGGATGGCGTTTTTGTTTTGTACTCTGTGTACGGAATTTCCCTCCACGAATTTCCTCCAAACTCAGTATTGTGTGGCCTGATAATTCAGGCAATTTCATGTGTATTTTCTTGCACTTTGAGCAGATGTTTTTAATGCAGTCCAGACAGCTATCATGAGCTTCATTGTCATCACACATCTCACAAGTTATCCCTGTCTTGTCAGAGCTGAGAAGTCTTTCCCGTAGGTTGAAAGATTCAACAAGACCTGCTACAAACAAGTTGGTTGTCAAACCTTGTACCCCTGTCTCTGGAAGTCTTGTCTCCCGTCTACACACTGGGCAGGGGATGTCTGTAGCCTGTTTGCAACTTGTAGTGTGGTATTGTACCAGGCACTTCATACAGAAGCTGTGTTGACAGTTTAATATTTTGGGTTGTTCATATCTCTCATGACAGATTCCACACTCCAGATGATCCCTGCCAAGTTCCTCTAGAATGGCCTTTGAGGAGGATGTTCCTGTTGCCATTTTCACCTGGTAAAAACAAAAGTCCGTATATACCAGAGCGAATGAGTTTGTATCTTAATCAGTGGTGACAAATAATACAAAAATAAAAATTTTAAATTTAGACGTTACTTGAGGATCAGTCCTCAATTATTTCAACAATATTAAAAGCAGCAGCAAATGTTGTATGGCCAAGGATCCGAGATTTAGGGATCCACATCCTATGCAGGGTACGCTTAAAGGTTGTATCATACTTTGGTAAGAGACCAAAACAGAAATGTTCACAGATTTACATATAACTTTCAGGGTATGAAGATGATGCTGGTAGAAACCTACCGTTAAAATATTTCCGCCTGAAATGGTGTATTTATCCAGAAATTAATAAAACAACGACCGAAAATCTTTTTGATCTTTTAAAAGATCAAAAATAAAAGAGAAAAGACTTAAGAAAAACTGTGGCCGTTTTTCACTGTTTTCTCAAAAAGTTGGCACCGTATGGGACTGAAATTTTCACAGATTACTTTTACTGTATCTTCCTTGATATTTAAGCCCATGAATCTGTATTTCTTTGACAAAAACCAAAGTATGATACTACCTTTAAATGGGATCCGGATCAGTAGAATCCGTGATCCTGTGCATTAAACAAACAGGCCCTGTATTTCTTTGACAAAAACCAAAGTATGATATTGCCTTTAAGTTTACATAGATTATTCGGAAAGGACAAACAATTAACAGAAAAACAAACAGAACAAAGACAAAAGAACAAATGGACTAAGATGTAGAACATTTAGTATAGACCAGATTAATCTTCAAATGCAGAATGATTCATTAATCTTTAATTGCAGAGCAAAGTGTGATGTCACAATAGATACAATGGCAGATTGGATGAATGTAAAAGGTGTTCAGCTGTTTGTAGTTGTCTGTTAGTGTTATGCATGTACAATTATATTATGGATTTTTTGGATCAATTATTTTCTTAAGGGGGATATATCTGGTGGAGACGTGCACTGATGAGAATGTCATTGGTCATTCTTTCAAGATGAAAAATGATGGGCTTATATCAAGGGATATTCTTTACATTTAGTTCAGTCGTTTTACTTTTTAGCAAATTGCAGTTGATATTTTAACTGCATGCTGCTGCGTGAATGAAATTAATGCGCAAAAAATGGTTTAGTCAATTAATGCTCCAGTCCAGAGCAGAGACAGTTTAGGCCTAATTGTGGATTCCTGCTTTTCTTCATTAAGGAAGGAATAGAAAACAGAGTTCAAAATAAAGGCTTGGGTTTCTGTCTTGTAGAAAGTAAGTGAGCACTCAGCAATGATCAAAATCAATTTTAGAACTCTTGAGGTTGAAACTGAAACTATAGTGAAAGGAAACATGGTGTAGGCGCCATAACGTTTAATGTACATGTACATTGTGCTATTGTGTACATCATTGGTGACGTGTACATGTACATGTATGTAGGCGAGACCTACATGGCTAGAAAAAGTCAGCAGTACTCGTCTCTTGTGGAAGAATTTAGAAGAAAATCACGTGTACTGAGTTAAGCAGCTATGTCAGATATCAAATAATCACTTACCTATGATCGATATTTTCTAAACGTCTTTAATTACGGGTGAAGCATAGGTTTTGGGGCAGGTAAAAGATCATTTTCGCCTTCAGGAAACCGATTGCGACTTATTTCCAAGTTTGGGGAAAACCCGCGGGGTTATTTTGTAGCTCATGAAATTCCCAAAAAAGTGCGCCCTCTCCCGTTTCTAACCGCTTATTGTCACACATTAATGTTACGCAGAAACCAGTAAGTGGCCTTGACCATTAAAAATGTTTCTTTAATAATCTAAAACTTCGGCTCCGGCTTCGGGTCTGGCTCGGCTTTGGAAAGGGGCGTTACAACTTCTTCGACAAATCAAATTCAGTGTTTACAGCAATTTGTGCTAGTATTATGATCAATGCAAGTAGGTGGAGCCTGATCCGTCGTTTCGAGACAAAAAGTTTATAGGCCTAACATCTAACACAATGTGGGAAAATGAATCTCAACAATTAAAATAATCCAAGCTTAAGACTATAACAGAATGAAATCATACACTCTAACCCTTGAAAAAATTCTAAATTGAAGATTAGCTTTCTAAGCAAATCATAATTTAAGTCATTGAAAAGTGAACAAAGAAAAATTGACTGGAGCGGGATTCGAACCGGCGACCTCCTGAATACCGTACAGGCGCTCTACCAACTGAGCCATCCAGCCCTATGTTGGTGGTGACCCCAAAATTTGTAATTTTTGTTTCGATCCTAGCAGGATCTTTCTCAAAGGATCTTTCTCTCATTCAGCCTTTGAGAAAGATCCTGGGATCGAAACGCGTCAGGCCCTCCTAACTTAAGCATTTGATATATTTCAGGTCATTTTGGCCGATGAGCAGTTTGCAGCAGTTTATTACTTGTATTGATAATATAAAAATAGTTAAGTATAGAACATTAATTAATGAAAACAAGCAAATATTGTAGAGGCATATTCAAAAGACAAGAATTTAAGGCAAAGTTCTAAAAAAATATATTCAAAATATATAAGTTTACATACATTATTCAGAAAGGACAAACAAATCACAGAAAAACAAATAGAACAAAGACAAATGAACAAATGGACTGAGATGTAGAACATTTAGTATAGACCAGATTGATCTTCAAATGCAGAATGATTCATTAATTTTTAATTGCTGAGCAAAGTGTGATGTTACAATATTAGATACAATGGCAGATTGGATGAACGTAAAAGATGTTCAGCTATTATAGTATGTTTTTTTTGGATCAATTATTCTCTTAAGGGGGATATATCTGGTGGAGACTTGCACTGATGAGAATGTAATTGGTCATTCTTTCAAGATGAAAAATGATGGGCTTATATCAAGGGATATTCTTTACATGAGTTCAGTCTTTTTACTTTTAGCAAATTGCAGTTGATATTTTAACTGCATGCTGCTGTTTGATTGAAATTAATGCGCAAAAAATTGTTTAGTCAACTATTAATGCTCCAGTCCAGAGCAGAGACAGTTTAGGCCTAATTTTGGATTCCTGCTTTTCTTCATTAAGGAAGGAATAGAAAACAGAGTTCAAAATAATGGCTTGGGTTGCTGTCTTGTAGAAAGTCAGCACTCAGCAATGATCAAAATCAATTTCAGAACTCTTGATTTTGAAACTGAAACTATAGTGAAAGGAAACATGGTGAGGCACCATAACGTTTAATGTACATTGCGTTAGTGTTACTGTGAACTTCAGTGATGACGTGTACATGTACAGGTATGTAACGTTTTAGATTAACCCTACATTGCTAGAAAAAGTCAGCGTGGTTTGTACTCGTCTCTAGAAAATCACCGTATGCTGAGCTAAGCAGCTACCTCAAATATCAAATAATCACTTACCTGATGATCGATACTATCTAAACGTCTTTAATTACGGTTGCAGCATAGGTTTTTGGGCAGGTATACTAAAGATCATTTTCGCCTTCAGGAAACCCATTGCGACTTATTTCCAAGTTTGGGTAAAACCCGAGGTTATTTATAGCTAATGAAATACCAGAAAAGTGCGCCCTCTCGCGTTTCTAACCGCTTAATGTCGCATACTGTTATGCAGAAAGCCGAGTGCTCTTTGCCATTCATAATGTTTCATTTTTATTATTTTTAAAACCTCGGCTCCGGTTTCGGGTCTGGCTGGGGCTTGGGGAAACGGCGTTACAACTTCTTCGACAAACCAAATCCTCTATTCTTAGCTACCGGTACTTTTTCCTAGTGATTATGATTCATACAATGTCTTAAAAAGGTGAAGCCTGAGCCGTCGTTTCGAGAAAAAAGTTAATGTTTGTATTTAATTAATAATCCAAGCTTGGGAATATATCATAATGAATTAAATCATGCACTTAAAAAATGTCTGAATTAAAGATTAGTCTTTTAACGAAATTATGGAACCTTTGTTTTAATAAATCACCCCTCCTAAATTTCTTCAAAAAGAAGACTGGGAATGTCACAGATGTCTTTTATTGTATCTCAATTGATATTTTTGCCCACGAATCTGCATTCCTTTGACAAAAACCAAAGTATGATATAACCTTTAAATGGGATCCGGATCAGTAGAATCCGTGATCCTGTGCATTAAACAAACAGGCCCTGTATTTCTTTGACAAAAAAGAAAGTATGATATTGCCTTTAAATTTACATAGATTATTCGGAAAGGACAAACAAATAACAGAAAAACAAACAGAACAAAAACAAAAGAACATTAATGGACTAAGATGTAGTACATTTAGTTTAGGCCAGATTGATCTTCAAATGCAGAATGATTAATTAATCTTTAATTGCGGAGCAAAGTGTGGTGTCACAATATTAGATACAATGGCAGATTGGATGAATGTAAAAGATGTTCAGGTGTTTGTAGCTGTCTGTTATGCATATGATGGATATATTAAAGTATGGATTTTTTTGATCAATTATTTTCTTAAGGGGGATATATCTGGTGGGGGACGTGCACAGATGAGAATGCCATTGGTCATTCTTTCAAGATGAAAAGTGGTGGGCTTATATCAAGGGATATTCTTTACATTAGTTCAGTCTTTTTACTTTTAGCAAATTGCAGTTGATATTTTAACTGCATGCTGCTGCGTGATTGAAATTAATGCGCAAAAAATGGTTTAATCAATTAATACTCCAGTCCAGAGCAGAGACAGTTTAGGCCTAATTGTGGATTCCTGCTTTTCTTCATTAAGGAAGGAATAGAAAACAGATTTCAAAATAAAGGCTTGGGTTGCTGTCTTGTAGAAAGTCAGCACTCAGCAATGATCACAATCAATTTTAGAACTCTTGAAGTTGAAACTGAAACTAGAGAAAGGAAACATGGTGTAGTCGCCATAACGTTTAATGTACATGTACATTGTGCTATTGTGTACATCAGTGGTGACGTGTACATGTACATGTATGTAGGCGAGACGGCTAGAATAAGTCAGCAGTACTCGTCTCTTGTGACAAAAATTTAGGAGAAAATCACGTATAGCTAAGCAGCTACGTCAATCAAATCAAATAATCACTTACCTGATGATCGATACAATGTAAACGTCTTCAATTACGGGTGAAGCAAAGGTTTTTGAGCAGGTAGAGAATAATTTTTCGCCTCCAGGCTGCCAGGAAACTGATTGCGACTTATTTCCAAGTATGGGGAAAACCCGAGGTTATTTATAGCTCAGGAATTTTCCCAGAAAAGTGCGCCCTCTCACGTTTCTAACCGCTTATTGTCACATTATAATGTTATGCAGAAACCAGTGGTCTTGGGCATTGATAATGTTTCGTTTTTATTATTTTCAAACCTCGGCTCCGGCTTCGGGTCTGGCTGGGGCTTGGGAAAATGGCATCTTCTTCGACAAACCAAATCCTCTATTCTTAGCTTCCGGTACTTTTTCCTAGTGATTATGATTCATACAATGTCTTAAAAAGGTGAAGCCTGAGCCGTCGTTTCGAGAAAAAAGTAAAATGTTTGTATTTAATTAACAATCCAAGCTTGGGAATATATCATAATGAAATCATGCACTTAAAACATGTCTGAATTTAAGATTAGTCTTTTAACGAAATTATGGAACCTTTGTTTTAATAAATCACCCCTCCTAAATGTCTTCAAAAAGAAGACTGGGAATGTCACAGATGTCTTTTATTGTATCTCAATTGATTTGCCCACGAATCTGCATTCCTTTGACAAAAACCAAAGTATGATATAACCTTTAATACGGCGATGTGCGTTAAATAAACAAGTTATTATGCAATCAATTGCAATTGTGATTATCAAACTGAACGGATGCAGCGCCTTGGTTTGTGGTTGAAGAAAAGATAGATAGATAGATAGATAGAGTGATAGATTTTGGTTTTTTCTTTTTTTACTCTCGTGGCCAATGGCCAAATTGCGGTAAAAGTTACAATTATAAAAAGAGTAGAACATTTAAGATTACAAAATTAATATGACTTAAAGTGAAAACACAACAACAATTTACTAATGAAACAAATGATGAATAAGGAATATTGCACAAGGGACATGTAAAAGCAAAAACAACACCTGGTTAAGAGTTGATACAAAATACAATAAACAAAACACTGTAAAATACAATTAAAAAGAAAAAAACTGTACAAACACAGTAAAAAAACAGTGGAGTGATTGCATGTAAAATAAAAACAGGTAGAAATTTAATATACATACGCAGATGAGATACTGATTATGTTGATGGTCATGCTATGACTGAGACTGACTATTTAATAAGTTAATGAAATATGGGATATGACTGTTTTTGAAACGAGAAGTCCTGATACGCAGCTGGGAAATATTATGGGCATTTCGCAGATTACGAGAGTGTTTCTCGTATCTTGTTGGGCGTAGAAGACCCACCGTGCATGCAGATTTAGAGAGCTTTTTGGCAAACAACTGGCAGTGGTCTTCTCTTCTAACTACAGGGTTTCAAGATTATAGTTTTTAAGGACGTCCTCATAGGAGATTAACTTACAACCTATAACATTTTACGGCAGGCTCGACGCTGCAGTTGTAAGATTGTTGACATGTAAGCGAGGAATGCCACGCCACATATGCATATTCAACTAGTGGGCGAATGTAACCTTTATATACAGTTATAAGTTTATGAGAAAAATGAATTTGAACGATTATATTTCTTTTGGGGGTGTTTTAAGTAAAATATGATTTACTTCAAAATGATATAACGAAATTATACTTGTAATACTCAATAGTAAAAGTTTTGAAAACTTGATATAAACCGTCTCGACATAAAGATGAAACAAAGTCATTAATTCTAAACCTCAATACCAACAATTGACAGAAACTCCTTTTATGAGGGCAACATACCATACCGTAAAATACTAGTGACAAAAAGTATTTTAAAGTTAGTATCATACTTTGGTTTTTGGCTAAGAAGTACAGATTCATGGGCAAAAATATCAAGGAAGATACAGTCACAGTCATCTGTGAAAATTTAAGTCCCATACAGTGTGTCTACTTTTTGAAAAAATCTTGAAAAACTGCCACAGTGTTTCTTAAAGTCTTTTCTCTATTAGTTTTAATCTTTTAAAAGATCAAAAAGATTTTCGGTCGTTGTTTTACGAATTTCTTGATAAATACACTATTTCAGGCTGAAAGCACCATCTTCATACCCAGAGAGTTATACGTTAATCTGTTAACATCTGATCTGTTTAGGTTTCTTACCCAAGTATGATACTACGTTTAAAAGTTGCTATTGGTGCGTTTTTGACGGACACTCTACGAATTTATAATCTTTTCAGAATTTCTGAATATCTTAACTAGGGTTTTAAGTGTTGGAGACATTTTCTTGGATGGATACAAAATAGTACCAAAATAATTGTGTACATAAAATGTGCATTGTTATTGAGCAATTTCCTATGATGGTATCATTATTATCGTAGTGCTATTATTGTAAAATGAATTGTTGTGAACATGAAAAGAGCCGCATGGGTTTAGGTTTTATACCCATTGGCTATAGTGGACAAGATTTCTTCTTGATGAATGGAAATTCAAGTAAATTGAGTCTTGCAAATAATTTCTTTTCACTGTCACGTTCTAATTTTTCTACTAATTTCTTGCACATTTTCATTGGAGGACCTTTTCGAAACATTTTCTTTTCGTGCATTCATTTAAGGAATAAACGAGAATCCGAATACAGACTTGTTTCGGCGGAGGTTTCGAAGTACACACTGTTTTGAGATAAGAGTGTCACTTTCTACGAATTTCACAGCGTGTATTATCAGCTTGTGAATGAGGAGACGCAGCCTGATATATGGTGTTTCACCTGCACCTAGCTGGGCCTTAGTTTTGATGATGACCGCCGCAGCTAAGAGACTTGGACGCCGGTACTGGACACTGCCGCCCGGCGTTCACCAGGGTCCAGTATTTCATCTGTTTATCATCGCCCCTTATAAAACGAGAATTCTTTTCATAATTCACTACACTGGTTACACTATAAGGCGTATGCAGGTGGAACAAGTTGTGGAAAATAAATGAGCAGGTTTTAGTGGTCCAGTCATCGAGAAAATTTCTTTGAAATGTTTTGATTTTATTTTGCTACAAATAAAATAGACGGAATTTGTTTTACTTACAGAGGGACGTCATTCAAGAACTTAATTAAGCAAACTAATCACGAATTGTAAACATTGACAATAATCTATTATTCATGGTGTCAAACACTGAAGTAAAAGTCACAACAGTTTAATGTTCAATCCTGCAATTTACAGGTTAAAAGTATATGCAATCTTTAAAGTTGAAAATATACTTCTCTAATATTGCCGACTCGAACGACAGCAAAAATGGGAACCAAAACCCAACTCTATCTCTACATTCGATAGTTTAAATAGGTATATACCTCGACTTTTGTGTAAAATATAGCATGCCAGACAAATCAATTTGATTTTTTGTTTTTTACAGCTGAAAGTATGAAAAATACAGTGTCGTTCAGGGAAAAAAATAATCAGTAGTGATTTGTAATTGCTTAGGTCAAATGAGTTCTATAAAAAAAGTTATCTTTTAAACTTTCAGTAATTTTGAAATAGGCTCACAAATTTTGTTTAAACAAATTGATAAAATTCAGTCCATGAAAGCGAATACCTACAGGTGCCTTGATCTTTTATGGGCAACCTCACCATGATCAAGACGATTTGCTGCACACTACCATTATATAACCAGAGAATGAGACTTGAAGTCGGTTTCTCATAGGTACCGTTTGAAGGTCACGATTTCGCAGACGGAATTAAGAAAAAATAAGCTAGAAATTTGTAAACTTCTACATGTACAATGTCCAAATGTTTACAAGGTGAACTTGGTACATGTACAAAAACATGCTGCAAGTGCAAGCAATAATTACATGAACTTTATCTATTGACATTAGTTATCAACTTCAAAGTAAATTTTTAACAGTAAAATCAACACAACCTAAGTGAACCTGGCCACTGCCATTGTCAGCAATTTCTATACAGCACTTCATTTTGAATAACCACCTGTGAAGTTATAGACATTATGTACATGACACATAAAGAACAATGCAACTACACAACTCAGAGGTTTATGTACATTTAGTGTATACAGTAGTTACTTCCTTGTGTACCACCTTATAACGTGTTCACAGTAAGGCTAAACTCACCGTTGCACCAATGGTTGTGTTTGACAAAAAAACCAAAACTATCCATTCTGAATTCTAATTAATGTCAATTACACTCAGTAGACACATTTTGTTTCACTATATTTAAATCTGTAATTTTTAAGCTGATTATTGATAACATCTATACAACGCATAACATTCTAAATAAAACATGTACATTACCATTCAATCTTGACCAAGGTGCGCAATATGCTAAGCTAGTAATTTGCATAATTATGATACAAGATAGCTCAAATTAACCAACATATGAGAAGTTTTATTTTGGCAAAGTTTTCTTTAGGCCTATATTGGTGTGTAATACTTAACCATTCTCCCCACATTTTTGTAACAAAAATAGCACAGACGCTGTAGAAAAATATTTACAAATAGAAGCTAAGGGCAGAATCCGTCCTTCCAGTCTGAGGATTGAGCTGTGTACATTAACAGTTATTATATAAATCAGAATGAAATCAATCCATACACCTTCATCATAAAATACAATGCTCATTAAGAATCGTGATAAAGTATCTAAAACAATGGTTCAGCTTTGCTGATGCCACAATCGAAGTCCTATTAATGTGCCCCATACATTGATTTTTATCAAGTCAAAGATCGCCGTTATTGTGTCATTTGCCATCCACACAAAACTCTTTTCTTGTATTGGTTAACACACACCATCTCGAAGTTCTTATTCTAAGATAGCCATTGATATGTATCCAGAAACACATAACTAAAATAACAAAATAGTACGGAGGCATAGAAAAGAGAAACGTCCAAGTAGGCCACGCCCATTACCGGTAAAGTTTCAGAATAGCAAGTTTTAAAAGGGGCAACTTCCACTTGGCAAAAGTTCATAATGAGATACCTATGAATACCTGAAACAGCTATAATTTACATGCACTGCTACATACAAGGAACTCAAACCGACGTTTTCTAGAAGATCGTTGAATACTCTATAAGAATAGTATTGCTCGCCAAGTTTTAATATTTCGTACGATTGGTTGAAAAAAGCACGATCTATCGTAAAAGCAATATTTCCAATGAAACGAGAAACGATCACTGGAAAAAATAAAGATTATAATCATTTGTTAAAACTGTTACAATTATTGCATAGATGAAATTATACATTATGACACTGTCACATTCACTGGGATGGGTTTATTTCTCATTTTGAAAGGAGCAGGTTTTTGTCGATATATTACTGGTGTTTTATGTTTCATTGCAATGTGATTACACCTAGTGGTAAATCTTCAATGACTTGTAGTCTGCCACAAGCAGCTTCCCATCTGCAGTGAATGTGATTCCACGGGGGTCGTACAGACCCTGTGCAATACATGACAGGAAGCCCCCTTGAGCATCATAGTGGTGAATATGACCAGGGATAAATGTGAACATTTTGCCTTTACTCGCTGCAATGTAGATACCAGAATTGTCCATGTGTAGGTCTCTGCAATGAACTGATCCTTCACCAGGGATAGTTGGTTTGATAATGGTATGTGTAGTGCCATTTCTGTCAATGACACGTACTGCATCGGTCCAGTCACTGATGACCATTCTATCTTTACCATGTACAGCCAGGTACCTTGGCTCCATGTCCACTGGTATGGTTCTAATCAGTGTCCCATCTGGTCTATGCTCCATCAACACCTTCCTCCCCACATCACCCACTATGATGACACCATCCTCCCTAATTGCCACACTCTGTAGATTCACATCTGTTCTGCCAACCAAAACCTCACTCGGTGACACTGTTTGGAAATCCAGGGCCAGTGTGTTGTTATTGTTGAAGACCTTCACAGTCTTTCCACTGACCACCACCAAATGATTCTGCATACACGCAATTCCCGGTGTCCCTGTGAAGAAGAATGAGTCGTTAACCAAATGATTTAGAAAGCTAAAAAGTATTCTCGAATACATTGAACTTGCCAAACTTACAAAAGAAAGATTATTTTACTTTGGCCCACAATAATGTCATAGTTGTCGTGATAATTTTTGTTAAATTGGAAATGCAATACAGTATTGATGCTTGATCTACTTAAATACCTCAAGAAATATTTGAAAAGAATTTCATTTCCTTGTCTAAAACTTTCAGGAATTAGTGATTTCATTCATTGTTGTTCCGTCAGTCGTTCTAGGTGTTTTAGAACACATTTTGTACAGTTCATTAATTAAATTCTTTTAATTTTGCCCATTCCTGCAATTAGCTCAATGTCCTTTTTTCTATTTAAGAAATTTCAAATGACAAGCTCTCTTGTTTTTGGAATCAATGACGTAAATATTGGGTGTTTTTTTTTTATTGTTTCCACTATTTTAACCCAATTTCAGAGAAGCCTGTGTAAATTTCAAGACAAGAGGTCGTGAATACATGAAAGCCAAGCTTGGAATGTTTCATCTTAGAGACACAACATCCTTCTCTTATATTTAAAATCTGTGCACACCAAACTGAATAAACTTTATTAAAGCTTTAATTTGAATTCAATCTTTATCAACCTATAAAAAGAAAAGAAAACACAACTCTAATAAAATAATGGAATAGTATAGTCATTTGAATGATCTACATGTACAACGTTGTGGAAACGGCTAGGAAAAACTCAAAAGAACGGTTCTGACCCAGTTGTGTTTATGGCTTACTTGATAAATTAACTAGTACCACAAGGTAAACAGGTCTTTGAGAGCAACGGTACTGATGTTCATATTTTAAAGGAACACGCCGGCGTCAAAAATATAAACAATTAACATTGCAGAGTATAACACAACTTTTCTAGAACGCTTGAAGGTTTTCGTGAACAAAAAAAACCAGAAATATATCGTGTAATTAAGGTTAATTAACATAAAAACAAAATAAGGTCAAAGGTCAGCGTATACGTATTTCCAGCCTCAGCAAGTGTTGTGGCACACCGATGGTTTTAGACTGGTTCTTGTAGCTGTGAGAATTCCAGGAACGCGATACAAGTACGTTTTAGCCGTACACGATGGAAAAATCATCGGCCAAACATAAACAATTACTGACTTAGGCGTATCCGTCTGTCTTAGTGTTGAAAACACTAAGGCTTTTCCGAAATATTCACAATTTTTTGTTTTCAGTTAACGAAATGTTTTTGAGTTGACGCAATGTTTTTTCAGTTGACGCAATGTTTTGTTTTGTTTTCAGTTGACGCAATGTTTTCGAGTTTACGCAATGTTTTCGATCTGACAAAATGTTTTTGAGTGGACGAAATTTTCAAAGTTTACGTCGAAATAGTTTCCAGTTCACAAAATGTTTTTAACAAAAAGATTTTGAGGGCATGATCGATGAAACAATTTCGAGGGAACAAAACGATTTCCACAAGAATACACAAAATATAATTTAAAGAATGACACAAACAGATTTTGAGGGCATAAAATGATTTTCATGTATGACAAGAAATTATCTCGGGGCTTCTGCTCCGCTCGGAAATCAGGGTTGTTGGTTTTTGTATCTTTGTATTTTTAAGAAAAAAATCGGATTTGTTTTTAATTTAAATCGGATTTATGAAGGTATTTTTTAAATTAGAAAATTATGGCCATACCTAACAAGTTTTGAACTATATTTAGAATGCTTATTGCCCAATGATAGTGCTCAAGCATACTTTTGAACATTGTTTATTGTAAAATTTGACAATACAATCCTGTCAAGAAAGTTGTTTTTTTAATATGTTCAATTTATTTGCTTTATAGTGATTGATATTTGGCAGCCCTTACGCATGCACTTCACTCAGAATTGTCTGTGTCTGTCAGATCAAAATGTGAGAGTTTACTCCATGGCATAAAATGGTTTACTCAAAGTAGGGAATTCCCAAACTGCTTTTGTGAATACCAGGTTGGAATTTCCACACTTTCACACGAGGGATCCCCAAACTAACAGCTGAGCTGGCAATTTCCAAAAGAGGGTTTTGCAGTATTTGTGTTCTTGCATAACTTTAGCATCATGTCTGGAAGAAAACGAGACCCCGTTTGGTACTTGTTGAGAAGTTGCCATCAAAGACTGTTTTTGATTCGTTTGTTCATCTGTTGTGTTGCCCTTTATTCTTAAAATATTAAATGAAAAAGCAAGCACAGAAATTGCATTTCTGTACAGTTGCATTTACCAATCAACTTATCAATTTTTTAATTTCTACTTAGTCGCTGGGAAAATCCACTATTAAACTTCATGTGCATGTTATGCTTTCAACTCATGCAACTGAAAGTACGGGTATTAATAACAAAACCGCAAGCAAATCAAGTTGTAAAAATATAAATTCAGCTTACAGAAAGTTGTTTATTTTCATTTATTTTGGGAAATGCTGGTTCTATGAAAATAAAAAGAATGCTGTTATAGGCCTATCAGACTTCAAGGGGGTGTAACATTCTTTTAAAGTACCTCTGAAGCACTTAGTATAAAATTTAAAATGATCGAATTGAAAAATAAAATTGTAAAAAAAGTAAATAAAATAGAGAAACTAACTCATGAGAAAATTTCTCATTTAAAAAAAGGAACACTAAGATCGAATCATTAGCGGGTAATTAATGGTTAAAGAAGAGCGATTAAACGAAAAGTTATAGATACATTTTGAATAGTTAAAAAGCTTTTAAACAACTGGAAGTGGAAATATCACAATGTTCACGTGATCTTCTGAGTCAAAAATGACTCCTTCCTTTCTTTTCGTAATTATCACATTATCATGTTCTATTCTACTTTTGGAAGATCTTTCCAGTCATTATAAAAGGCATGCATTGGCTCCCAAAAGCGCGCAAAATCGCCCAATGAGGCCGGCGTGTGCCCTAATTTTACAATTTCAATCAATTGTCCAGCTTATTATCAGAGACATAAATATATTTCAAAATAATTCCTTTCAACAGTTCAAATAAAAAAGCAACAAATTGTTATCACTTGAGCTTTTTAAGTTTTTTCCCTCTTAAGGTTTTGGTTGGCTTTTTGATCATATGCAAACAACATGAGTACTATTTTACGAGGTATATATTAATGTTTCCACAAGGTACACGACTTAGACGACTAACTTACATGACTGTTGGGGGATTGATGTCTGATATTGTCCATCCTTGCTGAAGATTGATACTCGTATGCCGCTTGACGCTACAACTTCATAAGAACCAGACGAAAGAATGTCTCGTGTACAGATGCACCGATATCCACCACCTTGCTGTTGACCAAACTCTCGACACAACTCCCACTTCCTTATCACCTTGCCCAAATTGATGTCAGCAACCCGCTGACTGCACTCAAACTTCACAGATTCAAGCCCAGTGCCAACCTGAGGAACATCTTGACTGGCTAATAATGTTAAGTCTTTGCTGATTGTGGGATAGAGTGAGAGGAAGTCACTATCTGATGCACTACTTGTCACCTCCTTAGCTGTCTCAAGGGAAAACTGTATTCTCTCTGCTAACATACTCAGTGTTTTCTCATATTCCTCCAATTGTTGGTGTCGATCCTTTTGGAGTTTTCTGATGTCTTGAATGAGACGGTTTTCTTGAGCTGTTACCTCTGCTCTTATCTCAGTGGCTTTGCTCTGCACTTCTTGCACAGTTCTGTCTACATTGGTATCAAGGTCAGACTTCATGGATGCTACTCTCTCCCGAGATTGACTGACCTCCTCTGCGATGGTTTCAAGTTTGGGAAACGATTCAGTTAAGGATTGTTTGTATGTGGATATGGCCAGATACTTGTCAATGTACTCATGCTCCGGCTTTCTGTGGTCTATGACGGTACATTGTAGGCACATCAACATTTCACACGTTTTGCAAAAGAAGTGCATCACTTCACCCTCATGGTTGGGACATTTTGGATGGCGTTTTTGTTTTGTGCTCTGTGCACAAAAATTCCCTTCACGAATTTCCTCCAAACTCAGAATTGTGTGGCTTGATAAATCAGTAAATTTCATGTGTATTTTCTTGCACTTTGAGCAGATGTTTTTACTGCAGTCCAGACAGCTATCATGAGCTTCATTGTCCTCATCACATATCTCACAAGTTATCCCTGTCTTGTCAGAGCTGAGAAGTCTTTCCCGTAGGTTGAAAGATTCAACAAGACCAGCTACAAACAAGTTGGTTGTCAAACCTTGTACCCCTGTCTCTGGAAGTCTTGTTTCCCGTCTACACACTGGGCAGGGGATGTCTGTAGCCTGTTTACAATTTGTAGTGTGGTATTGTACCAGACACTTAATACAGAAGCTGTGTTGACAGTTTAATATTTTGGGTTGTTCATATCTCTCATGACAGATTCCACACTCCAGATGATCCCTGTCAAGTTCCTCTAGAATGGCCTTTGAGGAGGATGTTCCTGTTGCCATTTTTACCTGGTAAAAACAAAAGTACGTAGATATACCAGAGAGAATGAGCTTGCATCTTAAATCAGTGACAGACAAAGTATTCATTAGAACATCATGTACGTTTAGACGAATTTAGAATCAATCCTCAATAACAATATTAAATGGCCATATAAGACATTAATTAAAACAAGGACATAAAGGCATATATCCAAGACAAGGGTTTGCAAGAAATAAATTGGCAAGAATGTTAAGTTCACATCGATTATTAGGAAAGGACAAACACACCACAGAAAAACGAACAGCACAAAGAATAAAAGACAAATGGACAGAGATCTAGAACAAATAGTATAGACCAGATTTCTTACTAAAATGAAGATCAAAATATCATTACTAAGCAAAGTGTGATGTCACAATATACTCTGGCAGATTCGATGACTAATGTAAAAGAAGGATTTGAAAAAAATCTTTGAAAAAGAAAATTGACGCATATTAATCTCAATCACAGTGTGAACTTGTTGTCTCTACTAGTTATTCAAATGAATCAACTGCTAAGATCAAATGTAGAAAGGGAAACAACTGAAGTACATTTGTCTTATTGACATGTACGATTTGTGAGCCATTTTGTAATTTTCATTACTGCTTTGTTTTTAAAAATTGCACGCAATATAACTGATGATGACTTCTGCATCTAGAAGGCTCATCTGATCTGTGTGTTCTAGAAGTTATTTGCTATAAGCAACAAATTGCAGTATTTGAAAACACTTGAATTCAAATGGAATGAAGAATAAGAGCCACTTTCATGTCGAGTGAAAATGAATTATGTTACGGGCTGGAAGACGTCGCAGCGGAATTTAAGTTAATGGGAAACTGTAACAAAATAACTTCGTTAGCAACAACCCAAAAGCAACCAATGATATACATTCAAACGAAAATTGATAATTGTGGACAAATAAGTGGTTTCAAAACTATTAAGAATGGGCAAGTGGTTCATAAAACCATAAAGTTAGAGGGAAGGAAACTAAGCAACTTTTTATGGCTTCTACTGCTCCGAAACGATATATTATTTATGGCTTTCAGCAAATAAGTCCTTAAAATCCTAGATTGAAGAAATGGAAGAAACTCTCCAATATTTCTGTGAAAAGGTACAATTTTCTTACCTCCTTTTTGCTATAGTTTTAGGAACCACTTGTCCATAATTACCAGAATATTTAAGACATGAAACAATAAACCAGATATGTGCGTTAAAGCAAGCAATGATATTAAAGGTAAATTATTTACAAAGCCATTAATCAGTGAGGTAGTTGTACTACAGAGTCAATGAATTACAAGCCAGCAAAGCAAGATTTCACGACAAAAATAATCGGCAAAAATGAGTTGTATTACCTTTTATTGGGGAAGCTTGAAAATGAGAGGTCCAAACAAAATGCCGCCAGCCAGTCAGGCCCTCAAGAATCACATCAACCAGCCAGTCACACCATCCAGCCAGTCACCCCCCTAGCCAGTCACACCGTCCAGCCAGTCACACCGTCAAGCCAGCCACACTGTTCAGCCAGTCACACAGATCAGCACGTTCAGCCAGTCACACAGTCCGGGAATTCACATCGTCACATCGCACGGTCGGGATGTTGCAACGAATCTTGGAATCGTCGGATTTGCAAATTCGGTGCGACGAAACTAGGAATCCCAGTTTCGTTGACGGATTTTCAAATCCGTTGTTGTGTTCAGAGATATTCGTGGTCAGGTTAAAAAGGCACTATTTCCAGTATATTGGTTTATTTAGTTGTTTTTTATTAGATTTGTGACAAAAACAACTTGGGTTTAATCATTTAGGTGGACAGCGAGGCTAAAAACACGTCGCCCACGGCCCACGTTCACGTCCGTTCACGTCACGTTCATTCCAGTAACTTTCATTCTGCTGGCGGTAGCACCATCTTCAATAGACTGGGTCCCAGTCAAACTGTGGGGTTTGGGGCACCGGTCATGGAGTTAAATATTTAAAAAAAAAAAAAAAAAAAAAAAAAACCGGTCGCGGTGCAAGTGCAGCATGCACTGCACGCTGCATTGGTCTAAACTTCTCGCTGCCACCGATCCGAGGCCGCTGGTCTTAGTTTTTGTCTTCTTAACATCAAAAATGTGGGGACTGGCAACGAGTCCACTTAATAACAGATTTGCAAATTCGGTACCGAAATAAGGAATCGGATGATAGAGGGCGTTTATGATCTAGTTTCGTCGAATTCGTAGATTCGTTGCAACAGGGACAGCTCTTAGGATGACGACAGCTATCCAGGGTATATGGTAGTAACACGGTCATCCAGCCTCGGTGTAGAATTCAGGCAGCGGTCCACCGTCTATATGGTCTTCTGTATGGACATTGACTGAGAGTCCAGAGTGTGTCAAAAGGCGGTCAAGCCAACTCACCACGTACCGTTAAAGGCTCCAAATGTTAACGATCGCTGCAGGACTTCGCACACACCAACCTTCTGCCGAAGTTCTTCCCACACTACTAGTATATACTACGTGTATCAACTATACCACGTCGCAAACTTCACAACTGACAAGATCAATGCGCTGTCGTACAGCAACAGGTTCAGGAAAGGCACCCAGACAACTCGCAATACGCGCTGCTGATTGGTCATAATTCATTTAATGAACTATTTGAATAATTCATAACCTAGACTCGTATGCAAGCCTATCCCCTTGTTACGTCACATTTTAAATACACTTTATCTGTCATAATTATATTCTGATTGCCCTCAACTGGTATTTGAATTGTGGCCAATTTTCATGATAGTTTTTGACCGGCAATCTCTTGAAATTTAAACTTCAGTTTGTGAAATAGATAATGACGGGTTGAAAATTGTCTCATTAATTTTTGGGGAGGGCAAATGTCATTTTCTAGTTCGTGTAAACATTTTGTGGGAGCGTGTAAGTCCACAGACTTACCACGTATCGTGATCATGCATTGTATAGACATCCTTTGTGCAGAAATCCACTGTGTATGAGTAGGGAGAGAATCCCAATGCTTGCCCAATTGAGCTTTCGATGTTCAAGTCTGGGCTGGGCATAATAAAAAAAATCGGAAAAAATGAAAAAATTAAATAATATTATTTTATACTGGACATAATAAAAAAAATCAGAAAAAAATGAGAAAATTAAATAATATTATTTTATATTATTATAAATAAGATGGAACAAAACAAAACAATAAAACATACATACTTTGTAACTGAAAAACATTATCTATATAAAAACGCAGATAAAAGTGAATATAATCATTATGGGTTGTTTAATGAGAAAAATTTAATAATAAATCCAGCGATTAAAACTTCACAAGAAGTAGTAGAATGTGCTAAATCAAAAATTACTTATAAACATGATGATAAAGAATGTAATTTAATTTTTATGTTACCAACAAATTTTTGTTTTGGAATAAATACAATTAATACTTTTGGTGAAGAAAAAAATCCAGACAACACAACTGGCTATCAAATTGTATATAATTTACAAAATGATTGTGATGAAATTGTTAAATACTTTGATAAAATGAGATGTACAGTAACTAAATATATTGAATCTGATAAAGATAAAAATATACCAAAAATAACCAGAACTATGTATATAAACATGGGAAAACAAAGTGTTAAACCAATTTATGATGATAAAAACAAAAAAATGTATATTAAACTTAAATCATATGGAAAAGGAAATCAATTAAAACAATATACAAAATTGTTTGATTCTAAAAAGAAAAAGATTGATAACATCGATGAATATATGAATAAATCATGTAAAGTTACACCTGTTCTCATCTGTAATGATATATTTTTTGGTTCTCATGGAAATAGTGGATTTGGTGCAAGTATCAGATTTAAATTAGAACAAGCTTTTATTAGGCAATATGAAACTATACAAATCCCCACTAATGTCATGTTTGATATTGAAGATATTGATGACTAAATCTAGAATATAAAAAAGAAAGCCAAAAAAAATAACAAAAAAATTATCATTTTTATTTACACACTAAATTAAGCCACATCCAAATTAGGATGTGGCTTTTTTTTTACGTCGTATGCATGTACACTACTCATATGCACTTGACAATGCACTAAAGGTTATTTACCTTAAGTGTATACACAACACTCGCTTGAAAAAAACAGCCATTCAATGTCACGCGTGGTTGTCCCCAGCGTAAACAGGGTTTTTGTTATTCAAATTTCATTCATGACTGAACGTAGTGTAAAACGCTTAGTCATCCGCTGACACAAAGGTTAAATTCCTAAAAGCGCTCGGGTTTGTTATTGAAATATAACACATGACTGAACCTGTGTAAACCGTCACAATCACAGTCAAACACCCCTCAAAAAATAGACTCGTCCTTTGTGTCGTCATCGTTGTTATTGCACCATTTCGAGTATAATATATATCAAATTAAAAAACCATTTTCAGTCGGGGCTGGGAGGATAGCTCAGTGGATAAGCTCGGCGGTTTGCAACCATGGGGTACCGGGTTCGACGCACGGTCTGTAAAATTGAAATTAACATAACAAAAAATATGAATAAAAAATAGAAAAAGAAAAAATGTTTCTCGTTGAATATTTGATGTGGGTATTTAATAAGAAACATAAAAAACAATATCCTGACATAAAAAAAACATGAAAAAAAATAGAAAAAGAAAGAAAATGTTTCTCGTTGAATATTTGGGGTGATATTTAATAAGAAACATAAAAAACAATATCCTGACATAAAAAAACATGAAAAAAAAAACCTTTAAACTTTGAACCCGGTACCCCAAAAAAGGGGGTCAACAGTGTTGTTGACCCTCTTTGATGAGTTTAAGGCATAGACCCCGGCCCCTTTACACTCTTTATAAAAACGCCCACGCATTCTGAGTAAAGTATTGGGTGAAAAAAACAATGATTGAAAAAAAAAACATTATTTTTTATTTAAATATAAATGGATGAGATAGATATGTGTAACCATAACATCATTATCGATGAGGCTAAAGATGAGTATTATTGCAACAAGTGTGGATTAATTATAGGTTATAGTCTCATGGATTATTCTACGGAAAATATTAATGGAAAGTATAATCAGAGATTTTTCTATAAAAAAACAAAGGCTTCTATAGTAAAAAAAGTCTTTGATAAATTAAACATTCAATACCAAATGTGTGACCTTAAACTCGTCGAGTTTAAATTAAAACAAATATTAAAGGGAAAAATATCTAGGGGTCATCCACTCAGGTCGTTAATGGCAGTATGTTATCTAAAAAACATTTTAAACGTAACCCAAGAAACAGTACAAAAGTTATTTCAAGTAGAATTAAAATATTTTAATCAAGCGTTAAAAAGATACAACGAAACTTTTAAAGAGGAGGAGCTGTAGGGGTAACTCTCGCTTGACTTTCTTTATAACTCGGAGGTTTACTCTCGTCGTTTTTAAACGACTTTGTCAAACTTAAACTTAATTTCCAAGTTTTTTCATAAGCTCTTTTTTTTCTTTGGCGAGTAAATCACTCGCCATCGCTTTAGCCTTTTCTTCAACTTGTCGTTCAAATTCAACTTTATTTAAATGTTTAGCTTCTTCTAACTTTGTAGAAGTTTTTAATCTTATTTTTTCTTTCAAGTCGTTAAATTTTTTAAGTTCTGACGTAATTAATATAAATTCTTCGTGAGAAATATCACCATCTTCGATGGCCTTTGACACGTATTCATCTATCGTGTTTAACTTTGCATCTGCTAACATTTTAATCTGATCGTGTTTTTTACTCTTTACCGCTAATTTTTTGCTTGCGTATTTAAGTACCGCGTAAAATCCAAAGGCACCTAGGCTAGTACCCTCTAAGACTAAGCCAATTGGGGCACTAATAACACCCATTAATGCGGGGATCCCTATCGTGGCTGCAGTGACCCCCAGTACTTCAACCCCGTGCTCTACATATTGAATCGCAGAGATCCACCTTTTTAATTTTTTAAAAGAAACCTCGCGCGAGTTTCTTTCTTTACAGATTTGAGATTTAATATCTTCAATTTTTTGGAGTCGATAAATTTTAGTTTCGTCTTTAATATCATCACCGCTGTTTAAGTTTAGATCAGGATATAAAGGTTTTATTTCATTTACATTAACAGCTGCCATATTTTTAATATATAAGCGTTTTTAAATTATTTCACATTCGATTAAAATCCCCGCGCCTTTGTTATTGATGATTTTTCCTTCCTCGTTTTTAATTGAAAAGGCAAGTTTATTAATTTTACCGTTTTTTAATGTTTTCCCAACGTGAGTTTGGTTTGTTTGGCTTGTGTGATAAAATGATAACATATTTGAAGGAAACCCGTTGTAAAAATTATCACTCGTGTTTAACTGCTCGCAATGAATAAACGTAATGTTAAATGGGTTAATATCGTAATCACCCTTATAAATAACATTTGGGATTAACCTTCCTTTGGGTAAATTGAGCAAATTAGAAACTTCTCGATTTAAACGTAGATTAAGGTTTATATCAGTGACCCTTAAGGTCACCGTTTTACTTTCTCTATAGACTTTAAAGCTCACACCCGGTATCGCGTTTATCAATGACTCGAACCAATCGATACCATAAAATCCAGGTAAAATAATGATGCTTCCTGATTTGCCCTCAGGCAAAGCCGTAACCTCACTCACCGGATGTAGTGCATTTACGATTGGCTCTTTATGTCCTAAAACAACGAGGCTGTTTTTAATTTGTGGTAAACGCATATTTTCTGTTTTTTCTTGATTGTCATTGTTGTATCCATATCGAAGTAAATTTGTGGCTAATACTTGGCCTTCTATGATATAGTCTATTCTTTTATTTAATAAATGTATTACATAGTTAACATAATTTTGTAATTCATCATCAAGTCTATCCCTGGCTAATTCTAGGGTTTGTTTTCGTTGTCTGAGGACCTGTATTTCTTCTTGTATTTTTATTTCCACTTCGTTAAGAATTTCAGTATCATATCCGTCAAACATCTGTGTAATAATGCGTGCTATGACTTCTTTTCTGCTTTGTTGAATTTCTTCAGTTGTCATCGATAAACGAAATTGATTCATTATCTCAGGGGTCAGTTCTAATGGCTTTGTCTGTAGTTGTGAGCTTTTATCAGTTTGTCTATTGTCTCTAGACCTACCGTTAGTATAAGCGGGTTGCCCATCTATCTCCTTTTCCCAAGTAATCTCACTGGATTTAGTTATGTTAAAATAGCCTACCGTAAACACGAGATTTTTAACGCGAATTTGTTTTGAGCCATCTAAATTATCAATCACCTCTTGCAATTTAAACGTTTGTTCGTTTTTTGTCAAATAAAATGTGTGTTGTATTCCGCTCATTCTTACTCTACTTTTATTATAAAAAGACTTATATTATAAATGGGAAACTCTTTAGGCGCTTTAGCTATTATCGTCAATAAAAATCATACTTTTTTTGTACAATTTAAAGATATGTCAACCGCGTATAAATTACCACGCGTTAAAACGGACAAAGCAATCGAACGATGGCAAACTAACCCTTTGTCCTTTTATCAAAACCAATTCAACTTTGCGATTTATTGTGCCACGACCGCGTGTGGAGTAGGTCTTGACCTCCTCCACAATAAAAACCAATATATTTCATCGCTGTTTCATTTTCACGTGTATTATACTATACGAAAAATATTTTATAATTTGGTAGCACCTATACCTGGTGATGATGTATTTAACGCGTTAAATAACCGTTATGATACGAGAGCTTTTACGGACACGTGCCGTGTATTTGGAATCGATCGAAGCAAGTCTTTTAAACAAACGAGAGATACGACCTCAAACGGCTTGGGTACTGCTTTTTACTACAATTCGGGGTCGGTTCCAGTGCCGGGGAAAAACTATGACCCCCACGACTTGGGTGTAAACTACGGTACGTATGCAGGCTCAACTTTTATGGGCTTTGGTTTAATGGATCCACCAAAAGGATCGGGTCACGCGAGTACCTATACGGTCACTTACCTTGAACAATCCATTAATGTTTTAGGTGCTTGGACAGACTTTATTTCAAAGACGAGTTCTTTTACCGATGTTGGAATTACAAAAATTAACGAATCGATTAGGGCTTACGTGTACGCGCTTTTAGGTGCACAAGCACAAACAAAAACCAGTGCATTAACCCCGGGAGCCGGTTTAGATGCACAGCATCAGTTTGTTACCATCGTAGAAAGTCTTATTAATAGTGAACCAGATTTAGAGCAGAGTATCAATCAATTTCAAGATTCACTGCAGTATGCTAAAACTCCACTCAACTTTGTCGTAAGACCCGGGCTATACCTCATTCCATCAGATATGGATTTAAGGGTAGGCATACACGATGGTTACAATAATAACTTGCAAATTGCACCTTTAACCGCTAAACCGGGATTTCAACCAACCTTAAACGCTCCGATACAAGTTGATGACTTTGATCCTCAGCCAACCCTTGAACCCAAACCCACTCAAGAACCAACAGAAGAACCTACACCACGTTTATCACCTATACCTAAAACCTCAGAGTCAAATCCTAAAGCATCTTTAGACATTCATCAAGATGAAAAATTATCTTTAACGATAGGAACAGTTGCAATCATTGTGATAGGAGTTTTAGTCTACAAAATTTTGACTTAGAAAAATATAAATATTTAAACCAAAAAAAATAACCCCAAGCTCAAAAGAGCTTGGGGGTTATTTTTTTTTTATTATTTTGTTAAAAAACAAAACTACCAATTATTTTTAATATAAGCAATAATTAAAGCACCTGCACCTATAAATAAAGCCCACACGTGTTCTGCTAGCCAGCCAACTGATTTACTTAAAACATTTAGTAACCAACTTATGACGCTACCAATGACCCCAGGAAGCGCACCTAATGCGGCTAACCCTAATTTTTTCAAAGCGTTTGCTAAGTTTTTCAAGTGCTTGTGTACCCACTCTTTGATGCCACCTCCTGATGGTGGCTCAGGTTTAGGCGCGGGTGGTTCTGGGGTTGGGATACCTACACCTCTAACGGCTGCTACCACCGAGCTTACCAGTGTGCTGATGGCCATAGAAATTGCTGCTAAAATACTCGCGATCGTGACACCTTGCTCTTTAAATAAAAACTTAATTTTTTCTCTAAGCGTTACATCGCTGTCTAACATTATATTGATTGTTTCTTTGACGCGATTGATTTGAGATTTTATTTTATCTGATTCTCTAATGATATTATTAGACCTTTCTCGTATTTCAATGTTTATATTTTCTAACTCTTCTGTGAGTGATCTTAATTGTTCTTCATCTTCTGCTTTCTTTGCTTCGTTTAATTCTTTTTTAACTCTTTCTTTTGTCTCATTTAACTCAGTTAGCTTTGTTTGTTCCAATAATAAATTTGCTTTAAGCGATTGTAATGTTTTGTCTAAACCGCGTAGCTCTCTGATATTATATTCGCTTTGTTCATCAATGTTGGTTTCTTGTTCGAGTTCTTCTATAACATTACTCGTTTGATCAGCTGCTTGTGATAAATCTTGTAAGGGTATGTTTTCACTTTGAATATCAGTTAAAGATGTACTTGCTTGTTGAAGCGCTGTGCTTGCTTCTTTGCTGCGTTTTGATGTTTTAAAACCAACAATTCTTAAATCGTCTTTCATAAAAAGAGTTCTATTTGTAATTCCTTTACCTTTTGTTCTAGAATATATTGTATTCACAGAAGCAAATTTTTTAGGATCATTATCAAACGTTAATTTTATTTTAATTCCATCTTTTTCGTAATATATTCCATCCTTTTCAAATCTAAAGTTTTCGCTTTGAATTAAATCGGAAGTTTTATAACCTTCACTTCTTATGCTAGCATAAAAATTATCAATGTATTGATTTTGAAGTTGAAACGAGTAATCAACATTTTCACCATTACGAAGAGCACTTGATTCTTCTTGTTGTTCTTGTGCATCACCACCTCGTAAATTATTTAATCGAGCTTGATTTTCTTCAGTATCGAGTTCAGTATCATCATAAACGGGGTTGTTAAATTGTTGATCGTCTCTATCTTCTGTTTCATTTAACAGGGGATCAGTCTCTTGATAATCAAAATCATCCATCTTTAATTATTTATTATATACACATTTTAAACTGTAGGTTTATTTATAATACTACCCGGTAAGATTCCCTGTGTGACCAGCCACTGTTGCGTTGCTAAAGAACCTCCGACTAATGCGGTTAGTTTTGCCGCATCTTCTACGCTAAGCCTATCTAAATCAGGCGATTTAATTTTGAGTAATTTTTTACTTACCATCGAGTATCCCATGGTTAAAAGGCTTAACACTGCACCATGATAAACTGTGTTTGCTATTCCGTTTATATCAATATTTGTATTTGCCATTCTTACTATATAAGTTTTTAAAATTTAAATTAGTTCCCCTTTTTTAAAGATTGATAAAAGGGAAAGCCAATGGTGACTGCTGCTATTAAAACACAAATATAAACTGCGGCGGCAATATCATTTACGGTTGTTTCATCCATTTTTAATATATAAACATTTAAAAAATCAATCCATTAAAAGTTCTTCGGGTTGACTCTGTGGTAGACTTGGTTTTGTTATTTGAATAGGTTTAGAGTTTTCTGGTGATTTGTTTGATGATTTATACAATAAAAAACCTATACCGCCTACTAAAATTAAACCGCCAACATAAAGTAATCTCGAATCAGGGGTATTTTGAATAATCTCCGACTCTGTCTCTTCTGTTTTCATTTTAGCTAATTGCTCTTTCATTTTTTTATTATGTTCTGCTAGGCGTTTACCTTGTTCAACGCGTTTAGCGTTTTTAGGTTTTACGGTTTGTTTTTTAGTTACTTGGGTCACTGGGGTTGTTGGTATCGGTGTTGGTGCTGCTGGTGCTGTTGTTGGGGGTGCTGTTGGTAAAGCTTGCTCCTTCTCCTGATGCATAGTTGTCATTTGAATTATTTATTATATAAGTATTTTTATTTGTTGTGGATTTGTTAAAGTTTAAATGTTTTGTGGTAATAAGTGTTGCTATCAAAGGTGATAGATAGACACCATATTTGTAACAAACCTCACTAAGTGCATAAGCTAAGCTATTACTAATGATAGGATCGTTATTTAAATCATTGGTTAAATTTTCCTCGGAATTTAAGCTAATTCTAATTCCTAAAATATCAGCCGGAGTTGCTAAACCTATAGCTCGTGCATACAAACTCAAAATTGAGTTACCCACTGTAGCTACCACTTCTTTACCGAATTTAACTTGATACCGGTTAAATAATTTTTCTTGATCTGCAGGTGTTAGTGCTTCTATGTCTTTGATGGTGTATTCTTTACCTAAATATTTTTTTGAATCACCTGCTGCAACTATGCCACAAAGTCGATCTTTATAACTACTGTCGTTTGTTGTTGAAGGTGTATTTACATCGCTATTTATAATTGTTGTCAAGTCGTTCATTTTACTATATGTGACCCGCTCTATGAAAAGGGGTATTATGTCGCGCTATGCTATAACGCACACGGGGCTGTTCTATTACAGAGAAGGTGAAAAATCATCCCATGAGCGATTGTCTTTTTTCTTGTTATTTGTGTTCTATGATATCCATAGTTTCAATAAAAGTTGAAAAGTATGACAAAATCGATGAATAAAGATGACAAAATCCCGTGTTTTTGTCTCCATTGTTTGTGTCTTTTGTCCAAATCTACGTTCGGTATTGCACAGAAAATCAACGAATTATACGTTCTGGTGTGGACCAGTTTTTAACACCCCCACCTCATACATGGTATCATCCGAAAGCTGGGAGCTTGATCTATCCAAATTTGGACATGTTAAAGGTCATAGTGCGCATGCAAATGATTTTCAAGGTGAAAATAAACTGTAAACATGTCCCCCTTGTTGCTATGGACGACATCTTTGTTGATCACATGTCAGAAATGGGACACCTTGATTGGACAATACGCGGGACTACGTGCTATGCGTAGATCACGCATGCGCAATGCCACGTCTTCCATAGCGACTGTTTTGTCATCGCTGGAAGTAACGTTGGCATTCTCTGACGATTTTTTCATGAAAAAATCGTAATTTCTTTCGATTTATCGGTAAATCGTGCGGGCAAATTGCCCATCATGTCTTCAAGAGACCACTTTCTTGCCGAGGCTTTGAATGAGCTTCGTGATGCGAACTTAGAACACGTCGAACACGAGGCAATGTCCTTCCTGGAGGAATACTTTGTTCGGTCCGCGGACAATGGCGACGAGTCGGATTCTTCTTCGGGAGACTCGACACAATCTTCTGACAGCGAAGGGGAAAACTACCCGGAAAATTCTGATGAAGACGAAGGAGAAGATGAGGAAAGGGCTCTGGTCATTGTAGAAGTTGGTGCCGATGCTGTAGGAACCAATGGTGCCAGCGAAATTGACGCCCAACGAGCGAAGGCCAGAAACTTCCGTTGCCAGTGTCATCACTTCAATGGCGTTCCCTGTTCGGAGCGTTTTTCTGCTGACGATTTTGTGAATTCCCAGGCGGAAATGACAGAACTGACAAGAGGTAGGCTTAACGTTCATGTTGTCCAGTAAAACATGTGTTAGGTGCTAAGGAAGGTCGTTAGCAAACAATCTACTACTACTAGCATCGCTCCTTTTCAGGACCACACATCTTCCTAAAAACCAAGACTAGAGCGTTAAACATGGTGTCTCCCCAAGTCTTAATCATTTTCTAGTAGGCCCTAACTATCTCCACCAAAACATTTAACCCTAATCAACATGTTTGTATGACGTAGAAGGGCTTGGCCTAACGTTAAGGCCTACAATGGAACCTTGAAGACAGACAGTGTAGTAGGCCACTAGGCTTGTACAGGTTGACAGTTGGAACATCAAATGGAGAGAATATAAAATTGTTGCATTTAATTTGTTGTTAGTACTAGGCCCTCTACTAGTAGGCCCTACTTGTAGTACTAGTACAAGTAGTAGGTAGTAGTAGGCCTCGTAGTACATTATTACATTTTGTAAGTAGGGGCCTAATGTAACGAAGCCCTAGTACTGTAGGCCTACTAAAATTTTTATATACACGTAGGCCCCCTACTTGATTGTATTGATTTAGACACATATTTATGTACTTATTTCAAACCTACTTTTCTTTGTTTTATTTGCTTTAAAAGGAGAAAAAGACATGATGATCTTGGGACAAATTCGTGCTTTCACCACAAATACTGAGGAAACAGCTCTATCTCGGAGGAGTCAGCAGAAGGAACGACAACGCCAGAGGTCAACTTTCTTATTCGGTGGTCAGCCTGTTTGCCAGAAAACGTTTGCATTTCTGCACAGGTAAGATTTTATATGTTTTTTATTTGTGTTTACTTTAAAACATCCACATCTAACTCCACTGCTCCCTGAAGAATCGCTATTAAGATTTTACTTTGTTCAAGTAAATCAAAATTAATAAGTAGGCCTATTGTCTACAATTTAAGAAAATATTCTCTTCTCAAAAACTGTTGTTAACTAAAAAACAAACAAGTGTTTAACTTGGTCCAAGAAAACCTTTTTTTTGTTAGACAAAGCTTTCTGGATGACATCTGTAAAACTTTTTCGTAATTCAAAATAATGTTCATTTCGGTGCTGGGGGCAGATGTTCAGTTCTTGGAGACTGTCGTGCTCCGATTTCATTTTCCAATAATCTTTTCTTTTGTTTTTAATAGTATGAGCATCAAGAAATTGGTTGCTCTCCAGAAACATCACAGAGAGCATGGATGCAAACCAAGGATCCATCACAACACCGGCAAGACCTTTGCGCACCATCTGAGTTTCGATGACAGCCACCGAATGCGTAATTTCGTAGGGAATTATGCCGAGACCCATGCCGTGCTACTCCCGGGCCGCATCCCTGGCTTCAAAAGGGACGACCTCCAGCTTCTCCCCTCAAGCGAGACCAAGGCGAATGTGTGGAGGAAGTACAAGGTTGCCATGGAAGAGACAGGTAATTCAATAACAAAGCAGCTTACAGAGAAGGTGCGACTTAAGCGAAATGTTAAAAATCTTACCAAAATTATAAGTCATTGAAAAGTGATCATACAAAAAATACTGGAACCGGATTCGAACCAGTGACCGCTGAAAATTCCGTATAGGCCCTCTACCAAGTGAGTTATCAAGCACTTAATTAGCGGTGTCCCAAGTAGTCAATAATCTCTGTTCGTATAGCAGTCAGAAGCCCTGAAACCACTCACATGGCGCTATATCTCAAGAATGACCAATTTATCTAAAGTTATTTTCATACCTGTGCCAAACTTTATGTTGTATAATTTTTTTTTTTATTTCTTCTCTCTCATTATGTAGGTAACAGAGTGCTTGCTCTGTCCACATTTCGGAAGATGTGGTGTAAACTCTGCCCCTTCATCGTATGCCACAAGCCGATGACGGATGTGTGTTGGCAATGCCAAAAAAACAACAGCCTGCTGTATAAGTCTGCCAACCTGCCTGACACCGAAAAGCAGTCTCGCTGTATGCAGCAACAAGCCCACCTCCAGCAAGTTGACCAAGAGCGAACATTCTACCGCAGACTTGTAAAGCAGGCTAAGTCAGCATCAGAAGCGGAAGGCGTCAGCCACCTTGGACCACATGAGGCATGTGAGGGAAGAGTCGGTGTTATGCACTACTCTTTCGATTATGCACAACAGGTGCACTACCCTGCAGATCCAGTACAACCTGGACCTGTGTATTTTTTAACTCCAAGAAAGCTTGGCATTTTTGGAGTTCATTGCGAGGGAGTAACACAGCAGGTGAACTACCTGGTAGACGAGTCTGTCCTGATCTCAAAGGGTAGCAATGCCGTCATTAGTTATCTTAACCATTTTTTCCAACAGTATGGTTTAGGTGAACATACTGCCCACTTACACTGTGATAATTGCAGTGGGCAGAACAAGAACCGGTTCGTCCTGTGGTATCTGCTATGGCGCTGCATGAATGGCCTGCACCGTTCCATCGAGCTGCACTTCATGGTGGTGGGCCACACGAAGTTCGCGCCAGACTGGTGTTTCGGCCTCTTCAAGCAGCGCTACCGCCGAACACCAGTCTCATGCCTGGATGATGTCACGGCAGTCGTCTCTGGAAGTACACAAGCAGGAATTAACATTCCTCAACTTGTGGGCGATGAGGGTGGGAACATCTTTGTACCACAGTACGACTGGCAGACGTTTCTCTCCCCTTACTTCAAGGCACTTCAAGGGATCAAGAGTTTTCAACACTTTCGGTAAAAAACATTTCATTGTCTATCATTCATAAAAAGAGCTTATTGCGTCAAATGTGTTAAAACAAGTACATGTACATGTATTAAAGTGAATTATTTTTTTTTGCTTGTTTCTCTATTTGTATAGCTTCACTTCTGATGAGCCAGGCACCGTGTATGCTCGGAAGTTTCTTGATGATGAGGAGGTTGGCTTCCAGCTGTTGAAATCTTGTGTCAGGCGTCCATCAGCAGATCTTCCGGAGCCACAGACACCATCAGGGCTAGATGCGAAGCGCCAGTGGTATCTGTACGAGAGAATTCGTGAATTCTGCTCTGAACGGACCAAGGACATCGTGTGCCCGTTACCTCAGATGCCCAAACCATGATGCGGCTCCTTCACCTGGATAAACTCTCCCTGACGACCCAACTTGAAACACCTTGACGACCCATGAACATCCCCCATCAGTAAAGGCAACTCTTACGCCCCCTGTGCAGACCTAGGACCGGCCCTGATTATGATTTGAATAAACTTGAAACACCTTGACGACCCATGAACATCCCCCATCAGTAAAGGCAACTCTTACGCCCCCTGTGCAGACCTAGGACCGGCCATGATTATGATTTGAATAAACTTGAAACACCTTGACGACCCATGAACATCCCCCATCAGTAAAGGCAACTCTTACGCCCCCTGTGCAGACCTAGGACCGGCCCTGATTATGATTTGAATAAACTTGAAACACCTTGACGACCCATGAACATCCCCCATCAGTAAAGGCAACTCTTACGCCCCCTGTGCAGACCTAGGACCGGCCCTGATTATGATTTGAATAAACTTGAGACACCCTGACGACCCATGAACATCCCCCATCAGACATGGATAAAAGCAATTTAGATAACAATAAATTCCTTCTTCTTTATCCAGAATATCTTGTGTCCTTTGTTCACTTATTTGTTGTTATTTTCCTTACAGATATTTTTCACTACCATAAAGTAACACAACTACCCAAAGGAAGCCATGAAAGTAAAAAAAAAAAAAAAAAAAAACCTTGATCACAAACACCCCCCCCCCTCCCCGTGGGTGTTTTTCTAAAAAATTCGGGCTAATGTGTTGGACTGTATGAAAAATCCTTCAAAAATTAATTTCAATTCTAGAGACAGTCCCTTATCAGCAATAATTATAGCAAAATCACCAAAAAAATTGATTTTTTACCAAAAATTCAATTTTTCATCCCAAAATTGGATTTGAATAAAATGCATCATTTTGCTAATGCGACAGGCTCTCTGTCTTGATAAAACTACCGGATGATTAATAGGACAATAACATCCCTTTCTGACGCATCAATGCATGCATATTTAAATTTTGAGGCCTAAAAATGGAATTTTGCACATTATGCAAATTAGAAAAAAAGTATGATACCATACTTCATTTTTCACAAAAAATCAAAGAAATATTGCAAATGTACTACAAAATACCCTGTAAAAAAATCAGGCTGATTGCTTAACGGGAACACATCCGTCGCTAAGTGACATTCAAGATGGAATTTTATTCCAGTTTTTCTTTCACTGAAACAATGTTTAACGCGCTTTATCTCTGAATGCACTTTCCGTAATTTGGAAAATATGAATATGCAAAAATCAATATTACTCAAGAACGGAAAATGCTACAGAGGTCAAACAAACACCAAATGAAAGCTTATGAAAAGGCAAATCTAGCTATGTATAACACTCATTTTTCCCCATCTGCGACATAATACCCCTTTTTACAGAGCCGGTCACATATAACAACTTATAAATTTTGTTAAAGCAAAATAAATTATAACATAAGTAGCTTAAGTTTAAAGTGATAACAAACTTAATAATAACATCAACGTATTGTAGCATTGGTGTTTTTTATTTATAACAAAATTAAAAATTGCTATAAATAACTTGATAGGTAGTTATTAGCAAATTTTTAACAAAATACAACAAATGATAACAAACTTAATAATAACATCAACGTATTATAGCATTGGTGTTTTTTATTTATAACAAAATTAAAAATTGCTATAAATAACTTGATAGTTAGTTATTAGCAAATTTTTAACAAAATACAACAAATGATAACAAACTTAATAATAACATCAACGTATTATAGCATTGGTGTTTTTTATTTATAACAAAATTAAAAATTGCTATAAATAACTTGATAGTTAGTTATTAGCAAATTTTTAACAAAATACAACAAATGATAACAAAAATTAGGTTGTTAATCAAAAACTTGATATGAAACTGGAGGTTCTGTGTTAATAACCAATTTACTATATTTTTTATCGCACAAATGTTTTTTAATTACGTCTCTTTTTTGATCACACACAACATCATTTTCATCTAATGCAATATCAAAACTCGTTTTATCTTTTGTATAAAACATCGCAACCCAACTTGTATTCTCACGATAGTCTTTTAAAACCGAATTATACTTTTGTGTTAATAACCAACAGCTATGGTTATAATGCCTCCCAGAAAAAGCGATTTTGCTCAACGCACATGTTTTTTTTCGATATTTTATTTCCTGCTGACTCGAACAATCATCTATGATAAATAATGTTTTTATTCCATCTAAAATATTTTGATACAAATCTAGGGCTTCATTTAAAGTTATTTTTTCAAAGTCTAAATCACACAAATATACATTTTCATCCATTGATATCCAAAGCCTCGATAAATAAGTTTTATTTTTAAATAAGGTCGGGCAAATGACCACGATCGATTCAAATTTATCACGATATTCGGTTTCCAATAAATCTAAAATCCATTTAGTCTTTCCCGAGTTTGTTTTTCCTACAATTAAAGCACAATGACAAGATTCCATTTATTTTAATAAGCTTTTAAAAAACTAAATTCTTAAAATTTCCATCTTCAATGGTTAATTGCGCATCCATGACTAAAAATACAAACATCGTTAAATCTCCCGCTGTTTCAGCCTCTCGAGTCATCTGAATCTGAATTCCTCCTCCGTCGTTTAAACGTCTTCCACTTCCGTGAGCACTATTATCATCAGTTGAGCGAAAATCTAGCCACAGGCCGTATTTATCTTTATAGTAGTCAGCCATTTCTAGACCCACTAAATTTAAATCTTTTACAATCGATTGGCCATTTTCGGTATCGCTATCACCAAAAAATTTATTAACTTCTTGCCAGTGCTGATACTCAAACATACCTTGCGAAAAAAGTTGATTGGGTTTTCCTTCAACCGTAATGCTGGTTTTGCTAATGTGAGGGTTGTAAAATCTTTGAGGGTTTTTTACCGTTGGATCTCTAAATAAGATTAAAACGCCTTTGAGACTTTTAATCGGTTGATTAATCATAACGTTCCATAAGGTATCTGATTTGTTGATCGATCTTGTTTCTAAATTATGTACGTGATCAAAAAGATAGTATTTCATTCGTTTGTTTTTTAGCTCTTGTGTCAAATCTCGGTTAGTGACAACTTCGTATTCAAGCGTTAAATCTGAAATTGAATATTGGGCACTTGTATCCGCGCTATTAACGACTTTATCGTGATCGTTAAATGTTAATTCATACGTTAGGGGCTGCTTTAGACTGCTAGGATAAAAAGGATGATGTGCCGTTAAAAGCTCAATATCTAAAGGAATACAATATCGATTACCAAACGCGTCAGCGATAGCTTTATCTTTTCCGCTATTATTTTCAGCATTAGCATCTGTCGCGCCTAATCTTAATTTTGTGACGTTTTCTTTTTCAAGGCCTACATAGGCCATATTTCGTGTAATGTAGGGATGCAGCCAGTTATCTTTAAAATTGTGAAAGACATCCGCATCGCGATAACTCACGATTGTGTTACCTTGAAGCCTAACATTGATTTCGCGTATTAAGTTACGACATAAGTTGTTAAACACCGTTCGACTACCATCTGTCCCTCCCTCTAACTCGAGTTTAAAAGCGAGTTTAGAAGTACCGGGTACGATAACATCGTCGGGTCCTAATTGCGGAAACTTAACGATGAGTTTTTGACCAGCCGCAATCGTGCTTGGATTATGAGTGATTGACACTTCTCTTCGTTCGCCTTTAATGGCTTTAGGGATTTTAAGACGCCTCATTGGGTTTAGTTTTTTACCGTAATGATTCATAGTTCAAAATAGTGTGTTTTTAATATATAAGGTTTTTAAATTAGTATAAATAAAAAGATGGCAGGAATAGCAATGATGGTTGGCGGGGCAGTAGTAAATGCGTTAGCGTTTACCGGTAGTAACTTTTTATTTAGCAGTTTATCAAAACAACAAATTGACAAAGAACGAAAAAGACACGACTTAGCATTAGAAAAATTAGCGCGAGCCAAAGAAGATTGGGAACAACAACGCGTTAAATATCTCGATTATTTGAATAAACGTATGGTACAACAAAAATTATCAGAAAGAACGTTTAGTAACGTAAACGAAGCGCTTAGAGTGTACAGCGAAATAACGGGTGAAAATTACGATTTAGAATTACCACCTAAACCAAAACTTAGTGACTTTTATACTCCGAGTGATGATCAACAAATTAGAGAACTCGTGTGGGTATTAGGTGGTACAGCCGCAGTGGGATTCTTCATTTATAGATATGTATAAAATAAAAATGAGTGAGTTAAATAAAAAACAAAGAGAACAGCTTTCAGGTTTGTTTTACAGTCCTAAAGGTTATTGGAAAGGTGAGGGTGCTGTCACGCATTTACATAAAAAAACGGGGGTTGATAAACAAAAAGTTAGATCTTGGTTAAAAAAACAAGCCGTTTGGCAAATTTATTTACCACCTCCCTCATATGTACCCAGGCCGACGGCAATGTCGAGTGATTGGTTAGAACCAAATTATGTACATCAGTTAGATATATTATACTTACCCTGGGATCTAGTTAAACAAAAAACGTTTAAATACGCGTTGACGGTCATAGACGTGGCGAGTCGGTATAAAGAGGCTGAACCCATAACTTCTAAAGTTGCCGGTCAAGTGAAAGACGCGATTATTAAAATTTACAAGCGTTCGCCTTTAACGTGGCCTAAATTAGCACAAATCGATGCTGGAACAGAATTTAAAGGGGATTTTAAAAAGTTGTTTCAGTCTCATGGCGTAGAGATCAGCGTAGGTGTGCCGGGTGTGCATCGATCGCAAGGAGTGGTTGAAAGATTTAACCGGACCTTAGCCGAAAGATTATTCGGTCATCAATACGTGCAAGAAATGCTTGATCCGCAGGCGAGAAACGTTGAATGGGTGGTGAGGTTGCCCCAGGTTATAAAATCCCTCAATGAAGAAACAACACGATTGATTCGAGATTCAAAAGATAAAGAAATCACTCCTACGCAAGCGATCAAGTTAAAACGGGTTAAACAATTACCCTCATCACCACAAAAAACAAACGTTAGTGATCTTCCGACTAATGTTTTAGTTCGTTATTTATATCAACCAGGGGAACAAGAAGGAGGTACGGTGAGGAGGGCTACCGATCCCATATGGAGCGTTAACATGTATCAAATTGAAAAAAGAACGAGTCAATTTAAAATCATGAGTGGTAAAAAAGTTACTACAGGTCCTACGCTTTATTACTTAAAAGACGGACCCAAACGATCGTTTGTGAAAGAAGAACTTCAAATCGTTTCAGATGACACCGAATTGCCAGAATCTTGATATTTAATTTTTTTATTGCCAAATGCTAAAGTATTGATTCCATCGAATAAAATATATCTTTTTCCATCATAAGGACTCAATGAAGTTTTGGTTTTCACTTGCGTATAAATTTGATGTTTGTTAGATTGAATTATATTCATTTGATGTTCTTGAGATTTTTTATTTTGTAAACAATTATAAAAATTTTCAAAGTTAATATTTTTTTCAGTCACGGTTTTTGTTATACCTTTAATTTTTTTAACCTCTTTATCATCTTGTATTAAGATCACATACATTTTTGATCTTAAACAAATGGCTTGTTTTACTACTTGGCCACCGTATTCATCTTTCATTTTTCCAATTACTTTTTTGTTTTTAGGGTCAAATAAAGGGTGAGTGGGTAAATAATTAGATAGATCGTAAAGTTCTGAGTCTCGTTTAATATCCTCGTAAACATCGTCGGTTTTAACGATCAATAATAAACTATCGGTATCGGTATACATGAGATTTATGTTATCGTTATATTTTTTCTTCAAGTGATTGTAATAAAAGTTGTACATAAAAGATTTGCTTAAATCTAATATACTCACTCCACAATAGATGGGTTTATTTAAATACGTTTTTTCTTTGTACCTTTCAAAGAAACCTATATTAGAATCTGTAAATTTAGTTGATGTTTTATAATTAGATTTGGATGCTAGTTTTAATACTTTTTTTATCGATAAATCACTATCATCGTCTATAAGAATATTTCCATCTATTCTATTTCGAACATTTTCCATTGTTTTACCAAAAACGGAATTGTTCATAAGTTTAAAAAAATCTTTTTCAAAATCTGATTTGGCTATTTTTCTGAGTTGTGTATTTTTATCGATGTAAGACCGCATCCACGGTTTTTGCTTAAATCGTAAAACACGATGTACGCGTGTGAGTTTTAATCCTAGTTGTAAATACAGTTTTAACGTTTTATAATGAATGACATATTTTTTACGAGGTCCTAAATGAGCGATGAGTCTGTCATCTCGCGAAGCTTTTTCTCCGCTAGATAACAATTCTTTTTGATAAGGGCTCAACCATTCAGCCGATACGGTTATGTTCTCTGGGGCTAAGGGTAAGTCGTTGTGTAAGTCGTGAAGCTCTTTAGGATAGTCTAGATCTACTTCCAACATAAATCCGTAGTCGTTGTCATCGGCTAAACCTAAAATATGATCGACCGTAAAGTTAGCGACTTGGTAATCGGTTAACCATTTAAAATCGGCGTAGGGTAACGATTGACTCATTGCCCAACCGTATAAATTGTTCGCATCTAAATAAAGTAAATAAGAAGATTCTTTTTCAGGATCGTAATCTTTTAAATATTTATTGTTGGCTTTGTGATGCCTACAACTACCCACGCTAGAATAACCACCTCTTTTACCTTTTTCAAAAAATAAATATTGTTCGATATCGGTTAAAAGTTCTAATTCTATTTTAGAATGCAGCAACAAGGCATCCCAAGACAATCCCGGTGCCGTGAGATATTTCGCTGGATCTAAACGATATGTTTTCTTACAAGTGGTTCTGAAGTTTTGAAACACATCGGCGAGTAATAACGTATCCGTGGTCACGTATAAGTCGTGATAATCACCTAGAGTTTTACAGTTGAAAGTTTTCCAAACCAACTCCGCGTGAGTATATTCTTCTCGCGTAATACCTTTGAGTTTTATCTTACTATAAAACTTTTCAATGGGTGGTAATTGAGTTTCTTTAAATCTATCAAAGGAATCCATATATTCGTATGGATAACACCCCTTTTTTAATAAAAGATCAACATCATCCGTATTATAATCTTTAAAATGTTTTCTAAATAAATGAAATGCGTCTTTAGGGCAAGCAGCGACTAATTTTTCTAAGGAAGAGTTCATAAAATTTAACGAATCTATAAAACGGAGTTGACCTATACTAATACTTATGTATTTTTCCGAGTTTTGAGGAATACAAAATATATTATCGAATACGTTTTTTTCCTTTTGATAATAATTTAATATACTTAAAACCTCTTTTAGTTTATCGATTTTAACATTTATTTTTTCATCGATTATTTTTAGTTTTTGATTAATTAGTTTTATTTTTTCTCTATTACAACGTTCGCTTTTGTTTGCTTTTTGGTTAATTTTTATATTAAGTTTCTTATCGAATGTAATTCCGTATTTTTCTTCAAACGTTTTTATTTTTGAATTATCACCTTTTCTTATATTTCGACGAAACTCGTTAAAAATTTCACGTTTTTCTTTTATGTATCTAATTTTTTTGCGGAGTTTTATTTCTTGCGTTTCGAGTTTTTCTTTATACGCTTCGATTTTTTCTATACGCGTTTTGATTTTTTCTATACACGTTTCACGTTTTTTTATTTTATTATTTAACGTTTCGACGCAAGCGCTTACCCCCTGCATGATCAAATGACCGTCGTAATTTTTAAAATTGTGAAAAATAACCGGTATTTGTGTTCGATTTGTTATTTTAAGTTTTAGGTTACAATGTGCATGTGCAACTCTTCTAAATTTACCCGTGATGTGGCAGTGATCTCTAACTTTTCTAAATTTATTAATTTTTTTACCGCATTCTAAACACAAAAAATCTGTATAACCTTTACTGTTTGTGACCGCGTTTTCTTCTTTTTCGGATTTGGTTTTGGGTTCACGAGGTATCTCACAATTACAATATAAAACGCTAGTTTGATATATTTCCTTTTCACAAATCCAACACTCGTTACTCGTCATTAATGATTCGTCGATCTCTTTAATCGGTATAGGATTATTAAATATTTGTTTAATTTTACGTTGTTCTTTTAACAATGAATTAATTAAATGCTCGCTAGCGTTACACCCTCTATAGGTTTTTTGCTTCATTAGTTTTCCATCAAATCTTACCACAACATAAGAATAACCGCTGGGTTTATGAACGCTCAACTTTTGAGTTTTTTTCATCTTTTCTACATTGTATTTTTCTAAAATACATTCAAAATCCGCGTAAATCACAAACGGTGCATCTTGAAAATTTTTAAAGTTTTTAAATTTTAAAATATTTTTATCTTCTTCTGGAAGGATGACTCTTGAAGGATGAACGGTTAATCCTTGACATATTTCATCGTGAATTTTTAATTTTTGCGGTGTATAAAAATGCGATAGACATCTGTAACAAAAATATAATTTATGCCCATCTTTACATGTACCATTGCTGAATAGGGCCGAAAAATTCTTAATCCAACCATAGTGACTTTTTATTATTTTTTCTCCTTCTTCTTCTACCTCTCTAGTAAATAATAATAGATTTATGTGAATGTCGTTTGTTTCTTTAGAGATATGTAATGGATAAGGAAATTCTTCTTTTTCATCATTACAATCTAACCCAAACACGTTAATATTTAAATTATTTTGTTTTTCTATTTTAGAAATCTGCTTTAAGGGTGTTGGAAAATCTATACCGGTAAAGTCTAACCCATCATTTAACTTATAAGTACTGACTCTTTCATCGTGAATTCTGTATTTCGGGTTATTTTTTTTCTTTTCTTTGATTTCATCCTTGTATAACCCTAACGCAGATCTGATAGCCCATCTAATGCATTGATCGTCATCATTTTGTACGCTAACAACAGCCTTTTTATGTTTAATAAATGGCGTAAGTTCAATATATGAACTACCAGAAACATTGGTATATTTAATAAAGTTCATATAAAACGCTAATATTTTATTTAAAGTTAAACCCGAGGGTCCAAAATCTTTTGATTCCACTACATTTATTAGCTCGAACAAAATGCTATTAACCTTTTCATTTATTTCATCTTCCCTTAAAATAATATGTTGTTCGGTTCGAAAAGTAAAATCATGTAATGTTTCATCCAAAACTTCAACTTTTATATATTCGAGTTTTATCCTAAATTCAAGCTTAAATTGACCTTTTTTTCTAAAGATCTTTGTTACTTCTTTAATCATATTTTTATGCTGATGTTTAAAAAATGTATTTAGATCGGAATATTGTCTTTGAAGAATTATTTCTAAATTTATAAGATTACCACGAAAAGATCTCACTTCTCTCCAGTTTGTCGCTTCACGAATTTCCTCCGATGATAAATTTTCTTTAATCGTTTTGATATAATCTCGTTTTAATACTTGTCCTCTTTGACCCGTTGGAACAACATTGAGGTTATATTTTCTAGCTAATTCTCTAAGTTCTTGATTATCTTTCTTTATTAAATTTTTAAATTGATTTGTAAACGTTTTAATTGCTTTGATATATTCACGTCTAGTGTGATCGAGCTTTTTAGATAAATCTAACCTAATATTATTATCTTGAACATAATTTTTTAATTTTAAATAATCCCATCTTTTATACCCACGCGGGGTTGGTTGTCTGCGTGTAATAGCATTAATATATTCACTTTTAGTAAAATCCGTTTCTGGATCTTCTATTGGAATTTTGGTTTCTTCAACAAAATGTTTTAAGTTATCTTTTGTCCAATGGCTAAACCCCTTTGCAATAATTGGTCTAGCCATCTGCTCCGTCGTTTGCTGATTCGTTGTTTGATCAGTCATTATCCTTTTATTATAATATAAAATAATATTATTTAATTTTTTCATTTTTTCCGATTTTTTTTATTATGCCCAGCCCAGACTTGAACATCAAAAGCTCTCAATTGGGCAAGCATTGGGATTCTCTCCCTACTGTATGTGTATAAGGTTGGTTAACAATGTAGTAGCAAGTTACTACACGAGAAATTATGTAGTAAAAGAATTGTTTTTGTAATAACATACAGAATGAATTAATTGAAATCCACGAAAATTGTACACAGCAATAGAACAGAATAATGAGAAGACAACAGGCTAGTCTTGTGATATTTATTTTCAGTTAACGATCAAGATGAACAAAGTTAAGGAAACAGTTATCAGTTATTTAAGGATCCTTTGGGTCAGAATTATAATCCTATACTGGAGTCCGAGTTTAAGTACAATGGAAATAAAAATACATTGTCCTTGTGATATTGTGCGATACATTTAAGACTTCACATGGCGCAGTTGTCAAAGATATTGTATACAGAAAATGTGTATTGGTTTTGTGTCTAAGTCTTTTACGAAGACTACATAACTGAAGCCAAAAATGGAAAACAAAATATAAATGACAACGATATTCAGCACAACCTTTTGCTACATCCTATTACAGTGCAAAGAGCCTCGTCACATGTTGCCTCTTATAAAAACTTCAAACCCAAAGCAATAATTTAAATGTATTCTACAATATTTACGCTTTGCATGTGCATACCTTGACCTCTTGTCTTGTTTTTCTTTTCGTGCAAATTTAGTTTTATACATCCACAGTTCTCCACTCACGAATGAAATTTAATAACAGCAAAAAAAAAACCCATCTTTATCTCCATGTTCTTTAACTGAAATAGGTCTACACAAAAGAATCAGTGATGACTTGCAATTGCTTTAAAGGTAGTATCATACTTTGGTAAGAGACCAAAACAGAAATGTTCACAGATTTACGTATAACTTTTAGGGTATGAAGATGATGCTAGTAAAAAACCTACCGTTAAACTTTTTCCGCCAGAAATGGTGTATTTATCCAGAAACAAGTAAAACAACGACCGAAAATCTTTTTGATCTTTTAAAAGATCAAAAATAAAAGAGAAAAGACTTACGAAATACTGTGGCCGTTTTTCACGATTTTCTCAAAATGTGGGCACCGTATGGAATTGACATTTTCACAGATGACTGTGACTGTATCTTCCTTGATATTTTTGCCCATGAATCTGTACTCTGACAAAAAACAAAATATGATACTACCTTTAACAGTACTTGAGTTTGATAATGCTATCTATTTGGTTTCGGTAATTCTGAAATAAGCTTACAAATGTCACCTGCAAAAATACTAAAAATCAGTTCTCGAAAGTGAGAAGTATATTTCTTTTTTGGAATATCAAGAAGTGTTTTAACAAGCCAATATTATTATACCGAACCTCACGATGATCAAGACGATTTGCTGTACACTACCAGTATATAACCTGAAAATGAGACTTGAAGTCGGTTTCTCATAGGTACCGTTTCAAGGTCACGATTCCCCAGAAGGAACAAGAAAAATACAACAGCCAGAAATGTGTACACTACAGCATGGACAACACCCCGATATTCACTACATACAATGTGACTTGAACGTCAACAGTACATGTACATGCTACAACTTTTACCCATATTGCATGAACTTTATCTGTTGGCATATGTAATATATTTCATGGTAAACTTCAACAATGAAATCACCTCGACCTTACGTGAACCTGGCCACTGCCATTGTCAGCAATTTCAATACAGCACGTCATTTGAATAACCACCTGTGGAGTTACAGACATAAGGTTATGACAGAGATCAAGACTCAGCCAACACAGCAGTTTATGTAAAATACATTTAGTGTGTAGTTACTTCCTTGTGTACACTATTACTCTGTGTTCACAATAAGGCAAAAAAGCTTTTCCAAAGTATTTGATACACACTGTTAATGTTCATAACACTCAGTAGACAAGATTTGTTTCACTATTTTCCATCTCTAACTTTGAAGCTGATTATTGATAGAGTATTATTTACACATTCTACATACAATATTGGACTTTAATTAATTAACAGTCTTTATCGAAAATAATAATAATAATAATATAATACAGACATTCATAATGCGCAACATATCCACCAAGGTACGCAACTAGCAAAAATATGCTAAACTACATGTAAAACGAGATAGCTTTAATTTACAAATGTTACACATTTTCTTTGGGAGGATATCTTTTCCACATATAGTTTTCTTTGGGCCTACATTGTTGTACGATGCAAAATGAATTTTTCACACTTATATGAAACAAAAATAGCAGAGACGCTGTAAAAAAAAAATATTTACAAACAAGAATCCGTCCCGCCAGTCTGAGGATTAAGGTGTGTACATTTACATAGTTTTTCTATAAATCAGAATGAAATCAATCCATACACCTTCATCATAAAATACAATGCCCATTCAGAATCGTAATAAAGAATCTAAAACAATGGTTCAGCTTTGCCACAATCGAAGTCCTATTAATGTGCCCCGTACATTGATTTTTTTATCAAGTCAAAGATCGCCGTTATTTTGTCATTTGCCATCCACACAAAACTCTTTTCTTGTATTAGCTAACACACACCAACTATAAGATCTTATTCTAAGATCGACATTCATAATGTATCCAGAAACACATAGGAACTGAAAAAAAAAATTGGAGGCATAGAAAAGGCTAACGACAAAGTAGGCCACGCCCATTAACAGTTAAGTTTCAGAATGGCAATTAAGTTTTTAAAGAAGTAACTTGCACTTGGCAAAGGTTTATAATGAGATACCTATGAATATCTGAAACAGCAATAATTTACATGCACTGCTACATACAAGGAACTCTGTATACACAAACCGACGTTTTCTAGAAGACCGTTGAATACTCTATAAGAATAGTATTGTGAAATGCATAATGTGGATGGTGTCCATAAACTAAGTCACTACCATAACTAGTATTGATCATTGTACATCTACACGTCTACATTTTACCTCACTGTCTTGCCATTATCTAATTGCATTTTTTCACTTTTAATGAATTCTAAGTCACTGTGCTGTAGGTGTAATTTAAAATTCATATGCCGGATATAACTGTTGTCCTTTATACTAAACTTTATGAAGTGGTTTGTATCATTAACTGACATTATCCCGTCAAGCTGGTTTGCAGAATTGAATGCAACAATATCTTACCGACTGATTGCTCATAAAGTTTGAATATTTTGTACGATTGCTGTGAAAAACACTATCCACTATAACAATCAACAATTTCATTGCTATGCAAATCTATCTGTGGGGGAAAATGTTACAAATATTACAGAGATCAAATCATTCATCATGATATTGTTACATTTACCATGATCATGTTTTTTTTTTTTTTAAAGGAGCATGTATGTTGTCAGCACCAATGATTCATTGCACATGGTGGTACATCTTCACCGACTTGTAGTCTGCCACAAGCAGCTTCCCATCTGGAGTGAATTTGATATCACCTGGGTTGTATAGACCCTGTGCAATACATGTAAGGAAGCCCCCTTGAGCATCATAATGGTGAATATGACCAGGGATCCTTGGTGATATCATGGAGGAAGGAAAAGTCCTCCATTTTAATTTACTCACTGCAATGTAGATACCAGAACTGTCCATGTAAACACCGCCGCAACGAACTGCTCCTTCACCAGGGATGGTTGGTTGGATAGTTGTAAGTAAAGTTCCATTGCGGTCAGTGACGTGCACTGCATCGATGTCACTGATGACCATTCTATCATTACCGTATACAGCCAGGTGCCATGGTTGCTTGTATGATATGGTTCTAATCAGTGTCCCATCTGGTCTATGCTCCGTCAACACCCTCCTGGCCACATCACCCACAATAATAGTGCCATCCTCCCTGATTGCCACAGACCCTAGATTAATGCTTCCCGTATAATCCTCACTCACTGTTGGGAATTCCAGAGACAGTGTGTCGGTGTTATTGAAGACCTGCACATTGCATAAACGTGTTCCACTGACCACCGCCAATTGATCCTGCATACTTGCAATTCCACGTGTCTCTGAGAAAGAGTAAAGAATGTATCAAATTAGACAAATATCATGGAAACCTAAACAGGCAGTCTCAGTAACACTTTCAGATGTCGCCTTTTGACCTTGCCAAACATCTAAAAGTCTTTCTTTCCAGACAAAAATTAGCATTTCGATTTTTTATACATTTTTTTCACATTTTCTTGTGTAAATTTGTTTAGAATATCATCAGACTAAAAATCATGATTGAGCCAAAACCAATGTGAATTTTGCAAATAGTTTTGAAAACTTAATTGATCAAAGGTATAATTGCAAGACAAGAAAATGAATTCATTATTGGAAGCAGACTGACGAACAACAAAATCTAAGTGGACATGAATGTAACTCAACGCTGCATGAGCCTCAATTTGAACTGATTTGTAGTAATTGTTTTGCCTCGGTGACTCAGTTACGCGTATTACAAATGTTATGTTTGTCATTTGTGTATGTAAATGTTGTTTTTTATTGTTAACTTTTTTCAAGTGGATAGATTGGAAATATGAGACAGGATTGATGCTTGATCTACCAGAATGCCTCAAGAGATATTTGATAGGAATTTCTTGCCCTTGTCAGACATTTCTTTTTTTTTTCTTTTTTTTTTCTTTTTTACTTTTTATTAATTGAATTCTTTGTGAAACTGTGCCCATTCCTGCAACTTCAAATTTTCAGTACCGAGAGATTGTTTCTGTTCAAGAATAAAAAAAAATTCTCCCATGACAAACTTTCCTTTTTTTAAATGACTCTCATGTGAGAAGAGTTTTCCTTTTAATGTTTCGTGAATAATGAGGTCGTGAATACATCTGGTATAGAGAAAAAAAAATTAATAACAAAAATTGAATTGAATGAACTAGGCATTAGTCATTAAATTAACCAGTCAGTTTCCCCTGCGGTTGCTTGATGAACTAGGTATTGTATTAAAAACAAAATTGTTGAATCGGCTGAGACAAACTCAAATTAACAGTTCTGACCCAGTTGTGTTTACGATCGACTTAAAAAAGTACCAAAATTTTAACAAGTTTATCAGAGCAACCGCACTGAAATTCGTATTCAACTGAATACTGATCAATGCAAATGAACTGAGCTAATTAATCATCAGAAACATAAAATGCCCATGTCCCTTCAAATATTTATCCCTATAAATTAAAGATTTTGATCCTTCTGATCATACATTGTGTAAGGTTGCTTTACGGGGTATGTCTTAATGTTTCCAAAAGGAACATGACTTACTTCGTATCCCACGGGAGACTGATGTTTTATATTTTCCATCCTTGCTGAAGACCAATAAGTCTCCGTACGTTGCCACAACAATATCATATGATCCACAAGAAGGGATGTCTCGTGTGCAGAGGTACGTAAGTTCACCATGTTCCTGTTCACAAAACTTGAGACAGAGCTCCCACATTCCCCCCATCACCTTGCCCAAATTAATGTCATCAACCCGCTGACTGCACTCAAACTTTACAGATTCAAGCCCAGTGCCAACTTGAGGAGCATCTTGACTGGCTAATAATGTCAAGTCTTTGCTGATTGTGGGATAGAGTGAGAGGAAGTCACTATCTGATGCACTACTTGTCACCTCCTTAGCTGTCTCAAGGGAAAACTGTATTCTCTCTGCTAACATACTCAGTGTTTTCTCATATTCCTCCAATTGTTGGTGTCGATCCTTTTGGAGTTTTCTGATGTCTTGAATGAGACGGTTTTCTTGAGTTGTTACCTCTGCTCTTATCTCAGTGGCTTTGGTCTGCACTTCTTGCACGGTTCTGTCTACATTGGTATCAAGGTCAGACTTCATGGATGCTACTCTCTCTCGAGATTTACTGACCTCCTCGGCAATGTTTTCAAGTTTAGGAAACCGTTCAGTTAAGGATTGTTTGTATGTGGACGTGGCCAGACGTTTGTCAATGTACTCATGCTCCGGCTTACAGTGGTCTATGGCGGTACAGCCTAAGCAGATCAACATTTCACACGTTTTGCAAAAGAAGTGCATAATTTCACCCTCATGGTTGGGACATTTCGGATGGCGTCTTTGTTTTGTGCTGCGTGCACGGGCTTTCCCTTCACGAATTTCCTCCAAACTCATTATTGTGTGGCCTGATAATTCAGTAAATTTCATGTGCATTTTCTTGCACTTCGAGCAGATGTTTTTACTGCAGTCCAAACAGCTATCATGAGCTTCATTGTCCTCATCACATATCTCACAAGTTATCCCTGTCTTGTCAGAGCTGAGAAGTCTTTCCCGTAGGTTGAAAGATTCAACAAGACCAGCTACAAACAAGTTGGTTGTCAAACCTTGTACCCCTGTCTCTGGAAGTCTTGTTTCCCGTCTACACACTGGGCAGGGGATGTCTGTAGCCTGTTTGCAACTTGTAGTGTGGTATTGTACCAGGCAATTCATACAGAAGCTGTGTTGACAGTTTAATATTTTGGGTTGTTCATATCTCTCATGACAGATTCCACACTCCAGATGATCCCTGCCAAGTTCCTCTAGAATGGCCTTTGAGGAGGATGTTCCTGTTGCCATTTTCACCTGGTAAAAGCAAAAGTATTCAGATATACCAGAGAGAATGAGTTTGTACCTTTAATCAGTGTTTGCAAATAACGCAAAATTTTACTTAAAATTCATATGTTTGTTGATGATCCGTCCTCATTATAACAGTAATAAATGCAGCAGCAAATATTGTACGGCTACAGATTTAAAAAAGGACTGAGATTTCATTTTGTTTAAAGGTATCATACTTTGGTAAGAAGCCAAAACAGAAATGTTCACAGATTTACGTATAACTTACAGGGTCTGACGATTGTGGTGGTAGAAACATACCGTTAAAATTGTTCCACCTGATATGTATTTATCCCGAAAAGAGTATAAAAAAAAAAAAAAAAAAAAAAAAAAAAAAAAAACACTTAAGAAATCTGTCTTGATATCTGTATCTGTCTTGATATTTTTGCCCATGAATCTGTATTACTTACATAAAAACCAAAGTATAATGATATTACCTTTAATTTCAATTCATTTCAATCATTTTAACAACATTCAACAATGAACATCACTGGGGTGACTGAGTGTCAAAACAATCATTTGAACATGACACAGAAAATATTGAAGTATAGGACATTAATTTATGAAAACAAGCAAAATAATAATAAACAGCCCTATTCAAAAGACAAGAATTTAAGGCAAAGTTCTGAGAAAAAAATATTCAACAAGAATTTCAGTTCAACATAGATTATTCGGAAAGGCCAAACAAATCACAGAAAAAAAAAAAGAAAAAAAAAAGATGTAGAACACTTTTCATCTTCAAAGGCAGAATGATTCATTAATCTTCAATTGCTGAGCAAAGTGTGATGTCACAATATTAGATACAATTGCAGATTGGATGAGTAATGTAAAAGATGTTCACCAGCTGCTAATTGTAGCCGTCTGCATGCAAATTACGGATATTATAGTATGGATTTTTAAGATCAATTATTTTCCTAAGGGGGATATTATATCTGGTGGTGACGTGCATTGATGAGAATGCAATTGTTTATTTTGACTTTTAGTAAATTGCAGATGATATTTTAACTGCTGCTGCGCGATTGAAATTATAATGCGCACCCGGCTCTTAACAATAAATGTTCTTCATTAAGGAAGGAAAAGAAAACAGGGTTCAAAATAAAACCAGGGTTGCTGTCTTGTAAGTCAGCATTCAGCAATGATCAAAATGAATTTTAGAACTCTTGAAGTTGAAACTGAAACTATAGTGAAAGGAAACATGGTGGAGTCGCCATAACGTTTAATGTACATGTACATTGTGCTATTGTGTACATCAGTGGTGACGTGTACATGTTCATGTATGTAGTCGAAACCTACATGGCTAGAATAAGTCAGCAGTACTCGTCTCTTGTGGAAGAATTTAGAAGAAAATCACGTATACTGAGTTAAGCAGCGATGTTAAATATCAAATAATCACTAACCTGATGATCGATACTATCTTAACGTCTTTAATTACGGGTGAAGCATAGGTTTTTGGGCAGGTAAAAGATCTAGCCCCACACATAGGGCTGTGATGGCTCTTTTTTAAAATTTGTCTCTCAGCCTGGTCGCCATTCACAGCCCTACTTCAAGGCATGACTTAAACGCGCAATATCCAAAGTGCAGAATTGTCACAAACTTTCGATTTGAATATCTTCTCAAATAAAGAAGACTGGATAATTTCACTTACACTTTCGTATTCCTCATACTTTGATTTTTCACACCAGCCCCTTAAAGTTTTCCAAAACTGTACAAATTCCCTGTGAATATCACCGTAAAAATCCCAGGCTGTAGAATTGATTACCGACAGTGGACGTCGCCATCTTGAAAAATAAGGTCATACATCTCTTTTCAGGGCACCCGACTAGACATGCACATATTAATTTTGTGACATACAAAACTGGTCCCCATTTAAACTGTTCTTGCATAAGGGATGAGCAGGGAACCAATGGAGTGATCGCCTGTCGGGTACCTAGACTTCTGACACACGAAGTATTGCTCATCATTTTTCAAGATGGCGACGTCCACTGTCGGGATTCAATTCTACAGCCTGGAATTTTTACGGTGAAATTCACGGGAAATAGTACAGTTTTGGAAAACTTTAAGGGGCTGGTGTGAAAAATCAAAGTTTGAGGAATACGAAAGTGTAAGTGAATTTATCCAGTCTTCTTTATTTGAGAAGATATTCAAATCGAAAGTTTGTGACAATTCTGCACTTTGGATATTGCGCGTTTAAGTCATGCCTTGAAGTAGGGCTGTGAATGGCGACCAGGCTGAGAGACAAATTTTTAAAAAGAGCCATCACAGCCCTATGTGTGGGGCTAGTAAAAGATCATTTTCGCCTTCAGGAAACCGATTGCGACTTATTTCCAAGTTTCGGGAAAACCCGAGGTTATTTATAGCAAAAAAATTCCCAGAAAAGTGCGCCCTCTCACGTTTGTAACCGCTTTATGTCGCATAATAATGTTATGCAGAAATCAGTGGTCTTGGCCATCAAAAATGTTTCATTTTTATTATTTTTAAAACTTCGGCTCCGGCTTCGGGTCTGGCTGGGGCTTGGGGAAACGGCGTTACAACTTCTTCGACAAATCAAATCCAGTGTTTACAGCAATGGGTGGAGCCTGAGCCGCGCCGTCGTTTCGAGAAAAAAGTTTATAGGCATGCAGGTACGGGTGTCGGTCCGGGGCCGGGGAGGGAGGGATTGGGAGGGAAGATACATCCCCCAAGATTTGAGATGGGGGATGGCGTGTATCACCACCCCCACCCCCTTTAATATTTCGAGGTTGAATGTAATTTAATACCGACAAAATAATACAATAAGTACCAATACAAAATAATGAAAAAATAGCATGCTTGCAATGTAGAAAGACAATAAATTTTACTTGTTCGCATTTCTCGTTCTTATTATACATTGATTATCTTGATGTGGGTAGTTTGTGAGGCGTGAGAGAGAATTATATGAAAGTTTTATTATATGACTTTATTTCAAGTGATTTGTGAAATGATGGGTGTATGTGTTGAATGTAGTAGGCCCACGGTGTTAAGAAGGTCGCCGATTCGTACCCCCCTCCAGTAAAGTTTTCTTTGTTCCCTTTCAATGACTTTAACATTCAGTCAGTTTTTCCTTGTGGTTATTTGATGATTATTATAAAAGGAAATTTTAATGAACATGAAAAGGGCTACATGGGCTTAGGTCCAATTCCCATTGCCTAGTGGACAAGATTTCTCCCTGTATGAATAGAAATTCCAGTTAATAGAGTCTAGCATCTTTTTTTCGTGGTCCCATTCCATTTTCTTCTTTTTTGTCATTTCTTGCACACTTTCATTGGTGGGACCTTTTCGAAACATTCGTTTTATGTGCATTATTTAAGAATGAAAGAACCACGGGTAGACGTGGTCCCATTCCATTTTCTTCTTTTTTGTCATTTCTTGCACACTTTCATTGGTGGGACCTTTTCGAAACATTCGTTTTATGTGCATTATTTAAGAATGAATAAGTATCGAAATACAGACATGTATTTGGCGAAGGTTTCAAAGTGCACGCTGTTTTGAACAAGAAATAGGTGTGTCACTTTCTACGAATTTCACATCTTGTACGTATTATCAGCTTGTGAATGAGGAGATGCAGGCTGCTACATCCTATAAAAAATTGTAGTTTTTGAAAACACTTAAATTCAAATGGAATGAAGAATAAAAGCCACTTTCATGTCGAGTGAAAATGAATTATGTTAGGGGCTGAAAGACACGAAACAGAAACAAAAGAAACAAAATGACTTAGTTACCAACAACACAAAAGCAACCAATGATATACATTCAAACGAAAAGTGATAATTGTGGACAAGTGTTTTCAAAACTATAAAGAAAGGACAAGTGGTTTATAAAACCATAAAGTTATAGGGAAGGAAACTAAGCACCTTTTTATTGCTTCTACTGCTCCGAAACGATATATTAAAATCCTTAAAATCCTAGATTGAAGAAATGGAAGAAACTCTCCAATATATCTGTGAAAAGGTACAATTTTCTTACCTCCTTATTGCTATAGTTTTAGGAACCACTTGTCCATAATTACCAGAATATTTCAGACATGAAACAATAAACCAGATATGTGCGTTAAAGCAAGAAATGATATTAGAGGTTAATTATTTACAAAGCCATTAATCAGTGAGGTAGTTGTACTACAGAGTCAATGAATTACAAGCCAGCAAAGCAAGATTGCACGACAAAAATAATCGGCAAAAATGAATTGTATTACCTTTTATTGGGGAGGCTTGAAAATGAGAGGTCGAAACAAAATAGCCCTGCTTTCAGTCACAACGTCCAGCCAGTTACAACGTTCAGCCAGTAACACCGTTCGGCCAGTCACACCGTTCTGCCAGTTACACCGTCCAGCCAGTCACACCGTCCAGACAGTCACACCGTCCAGTCAGTCACACCGTCCAGCCAGTCACACCGTTCAGCTAGTCACACAGATCAGCACGTTCAGCCGGTTACACAGTCCGGGAATTCACATCGTCACATCGCACAGTCGGGACAGCTCTTAGGATCACGACAGCTATCCAGGGTATGGTAGTAACACGGTCATCCGGCCACGGTGTAGACTTCAGTCCCCGGTCCACCGTCTATATGGTCTTCTGTATGGACATTTACTGAGAGTCCAGAGTGTGTCAAAAGGCGGTCAAGCCAACTCACCACCGTGTAAGGCTCCAAATGTTACCGATCGCTGCAGGACTTCACACACACCAACCTTCCGCCGAAGTTCTTCCCACACTACTACGTGTATCAACTACCACGTCGCAAACTTCACAACTGACAAGATCAATGCGCTGTCGTACAGCAACAGGTTCAGGAAAGGCACCCAGACAACTCCCAATACGCGTTGCTGATTGGCCAACTGTTGCCATGCATAATTCATTTCAGGAACTATTTGAATAATTCATAACCTAGACTCGTATGCAAGCCTATCCCCTTGTTTCGTCACATTTTAAATACACGTTATCTGTCATAATTATATTCTGATTGCCCTCAACTGGTATTTGAATTGTTGCCAATTTTCACGATAGTTTTTGACCGGCAATCTCTTGAAATTTAAACTTCAGTTTCTGAAATAGATGACGGATTAAAAATTGTCTCATTAACTTTTGGGGAGGGCAAATGTCATTTTCTAGTTTGTGTAAACATTTTGTGGGGGCGTGTAAGTCCACAGACTTATCACGTCTCGTGATCATGCGTTGTATAGACATCCTTTGTGCAGAAATCCACTGTGTAGGCCTATGTGTATAAGGTTTGTTAACAATGTAGTAACAAGTTACTACACGAGAATTATGTCGTAAAATATATTTTTGGTAATAACATACAGAACGAATTAAGTCCACGAAAATTGTACACAGCAATAGAACAGAATAATGAGAAGACAACAGGATAGCCTTGTGATATTTATTTGCAGTTAACGATCAAGATGAACAAAGTTAAGGAAACAGTTATCAGTTATTTATGGATCCTTTGGGTCGGAATTATAATCCCATACTGGAGTCTGAGTTTAAGTACAATGGAAATAAAAATACATTGTCCTTGTGATATTGTGCGATACATTTAAGACTTCACATGACGCAGTTGTCAAATATATTGTACACAGAAAATGTGTATTGGTTTTGTATCTAAGTCTTTTACGAAGACTACATAACTGAAGCCAACAATGGAAAACAAAATATAAATGACAACGATATTCAGCACAACTTTTGCTACATCATATTACAGTTCAAAGAGCCTCGTCACATGTTGCCTCTTATAAAAACTATAAACCCAAATCAATAATTTAAATGTATTCTACAATGTTTACGCTTTGCATGTGCATACCTTGTCCTCTTGTCTTGTTTTTCTTTTAATGCAAATTTTGTTTAATACATCAAAGTACTGCACTCACGAATGAGATTTAATTATTATAACAGCAAAACTACAAACCTAAACATCTTTATCTCCATGTTCTTTAACTGAAATAGGTCTACCCAAACTTTTGTGGAAAATAGGGCATGCCCGACATTTTGTCTTCTAAATCAAGAGGTTCTAATGAAGCATTATATCGTTCCAGGAAAACACAAAAGAATCAGTGATGACTTGCAATTGCTTTACCAGTATTTGAGTTTGATAATGGTATTTATTTTGTTTCGGTTATTCTAAAATAAGCTTACAAATCTCGTTTACCGAAAATTCTAAAATTCAGTTCACGGAAGTGAGTGGGTATATTTCCTTTGTTGAATATCAAGAAGCGTCTTAACAAGCCACTATTATTATACCGAACCTCTCCATGATCAAGACGATTTCGTGTACATTACCATTTTATAACCTGAGAATGAGACTTGAAGTCAGATTCTCATAGGTACCGTTTCAAGGTCACGATTCCCCAGAAGAAACAAGAAAAATACAACAGCTAGAAATTATGTACACTTCAGCATGGACAACACCCCGATATTTACTACAATGTAAACGTCAATTTAGTATGTACATGCTACAACTTCCAAGCATATTGCATGAACTTTATCTGTTGGCATATGTAATATATTTCATGGTAAACTTCAACAATGAAATCACCTCGACCTTACGTGAACCCGGCCACTGCCATTGTCAGCAATTTCAACACAGCACCTCATTTGAATAACCACCTGTGGAGTTACAGACATAAGGTTATGACAGAGATCAAGACTCAGCCAACACAGCAGTTTATGTACATTTAGTGTGTAGTTACTTCCTTGTGTACACTATTACTCTGTGTTCACAATAAGGCAAAAAAACTTTTCCATACGTTGGCACCAATGTATTTGACAAAAATAGCACTCTCGAAAACTCTCAATTCTTAATTCTGATTTAGTGCGTCGTATGTGATACACACCGTGTTAATGTTCATAACACTCAGTAGACAAGTTTCGTTTCACTATATTCCATCTATAACTTTGAAGCAGATTATATTGATACAGTATTATTTACACAATGCATAACATTTTACATACAATTTTGGACATAAATTAATAGTCTAGACCAAGGTACAAAATTTTTACAAAAAATACGATAAACTACATTTCAAAGAAGATAGTTTAAATATACAAATGTTACACATTTTCTTTGGGAGGATTTCTTTTAGCCATAGTTTTCTGTGGCCCTACATTGCTTTGTAATGCTCAATGACTTCCTTACACTTTTTGGAAACAAAAATAGCAGAGACGCTGTAAAAAATATTAACAAACAAGAGGGGCCGAATCCGTCCCGCCAGTCTGAGGATTAAGGTGTGTACATTTACATATTTGTTTTATAAATCAGAATGAAATCAATCCATACACCTTCATCACAAAATACAATGCTCATTCAGAATCGTAATAAAGTATCTAAAACAATGGTTCAGCTTTGCCACAATCGAAGTCCTATTAATGTGCCCCGTACATTGATTTTTTATCAAGTCAAAGATCGCCGTTATTTTGTCATTTGCCATCCACACAAAACTCTTTTCTTGTATTAGCTAACACACACCAACTCTAAGATCTTATTCTAAGATCGACATTCATAATGTATCCAGAAACACATAGGAACTGAAAAAAAAAAATTGGAGGCATTGAAAAGGCTAACGACAAAGTAGGCCACGCCCATTAACAGTAAAGTTTCAGCATGGCAATTAAGTTTTTAAAGAAGTAACTTGCACTTGGCAAAGGTTTATAATGAGATACCTATGAATATCTGAAACAGCAATAATTTACATGCACTGCTACATACAAGGAACTCTGTATACTCAAACCGACGTTTTCTAGAAGACCGTTGAATACTCTATAAGAATAGTATTGTGAAATGCATAATGTGGATGGTGTCCATAAACTAAGCCACTACCATAACTAGTATTGATCATTGTACATCTACACGTCTACATTTTACCTCACTGTCTTGCCATTATCTAATTGCATTTTTTCACTTTTAATGAATTCTAAGTCACTGTGCTGTAGGTGTAATTTAAAATTCATATGCCGGATATAACTGTTGTCCTTTATACTAAACTTTATGAAGTGGTTTGTATCATTAACTGACATTATCCCATCAAGCTGGTTTGCAGAATTGAATGCAACAATATCTTACCGACTGATTGCTCATAAAGTTTGAATATTTTGTACGATTGCTGTGAAAAACACTATCCACTATAACAATCAACAATTTCATTGCTATGCAAATCTATCTGTGGGGGAAAATGTTACAAATATTACAGAGATCAAATCATTCATCATGATATTGTTACATTTACCATGATCATGTTTTTTTTTTTTAAAGGAGCATGTATGTTGTCAGCACCAATGATTCATTGCACATGGTGGTACATCTTCACCGACTTGTAGTCTGCCACAAGCAGCTTCCCATCAGGAGTGAATTTGATATCACCTGGGTTGTATAGACCCTGTGCAATACATGTAAGGAAGCCCCCTTGAGTATCATAATGGTGAATATGACCAGGGATCCTTGGTGATATCATGGAGGAAGGAAAAGTCCTCCATTTTAATTTACTCACTGCAATGTAGATACCAGAACTGTCCATGTAAACACCGCCGCAACGAACTGCTCCTTCACCAGGGATGGTTGGTTGGATAGTTGTAAGTAAAGTTCCATTGCGGTCAGTGACGTGCACTGCATCGATGTCACTGATAACCATTCTATCATTACCGTATACAGCCAGGTGCCATGGTTGCTTGTATGATATGGTTCTAATCAGTGTCCCATCTGGTCTATGCTCAGTCAACACCCTCCTGGCCACATCACCCACAATAATAGTGCCATCCTCCCTGATTGCCACAGACCCTAGATGAATGCTTCCCGTATAATCCTCACTCACTGTTGGGAATTCCAGAGACAGTGTGTCGGTGTTATTGAAGACCTGCACATTGCATGAACCTGTTCCACTGACCACCGCCAATTGATCCTGCATACTTGCAATTCCACGTGTCTCTGAGAAAGAGTAAAGAATGTATCAAATTAGACAAATATCATGGAAACCTAAACAGGCAGTCTCAGTAACACTTTCAGATGTCGCCTTTTGACCTTGCCAAACATCTAAAAGTCTTTCTTTCCAGAAAAAAATTAGCATTTCGATTTTTTAGACATTTTTTTCACATTTTCTTGTGTAAATTTGTTTAGAATATCATCAGACTAAAAATCATGATTGAGCCAAAACCAATGTGAATTTTGCAAGTAGTTTTGAAAACTTAATTGATCAAAGGTATAATTGCAAGACAAGAAAATGAATTCATTATTGGAAGCAGACTGACGAACAACAAAATCTAAGTGGACATGAATGTAACTCAACGCTGCATGAGCCTCAATTTGTACTTTTTCAGTGATTGTTTTGCCTCGGTGACTCAGTTACGCGTATTACAAATGTCATGTTTGTCATTTGTGTATGTAAATGTTGTTTTTTATTGTTAACTTTTTCCAAGTGGGAAAGATTGGAAATATGAGACAGGATTGATGCTTGATCTACCAGAATGCCTCAAGAGATATTTGATAGGAATTTCTTGCCCTTGTCAGACATTTCCAGGAGATGATTTCATCGTTTTGTTGGGATCTTTTTTTTCTTCTTTTTTTCTTTTTTACTTTTTATGAATTGAATTCTTTGTGAAACTGTGCCCATTCCTGCAACTTCAAATTTTCAGTACCGAGAGATTTTTCTTGTTCAAGAATTAAAAAAAGAAATTCTCCCATGATAAACTTTCCTTTTTTTAAATGACGCTAAGGTGAGAAGAGTTTTCCTTTTAATGTTTCGTGAATAATGAGGTCGTGAATACATCTGGTATAGAGAAAAAAAATTTAATAACAAAAATTGAATTGAATTAACTAGGCATTAGTCATTAAATTAACCAGTCAGTTTCCCCTGCGGTTGCTTGAAGAACTAGGTATTGTATTAAAAACAAAATTGTTGAATCGGCTGAGACAAACTCAAATGAACAGTTCCGACCGAGTTGTGTTTACGATCGACTTAAAAAAAGTACCAACATTTTTTCAAGTTTATCAGAGCAACCGCGCTGAAATTCATATTCAACTGAATACTGATCAATTTAAATTTTCCCATTGCAGTGAACTGAGCTAATTAATCATCAGAAACATAAAATGCCCATGCCGGTCCCTTCAAATGTTCACCCCAAGTTTATCCTTCTGATCATACATTGTGTAAGGTTGCTTTACGGGGTATGTCTTAATGTTTCCAAAAGGAACATGACTTACTTCGTATCCGACGGGAGAGTGATTTTTTATATTTTCCATCATTGCTGAAGACCAATAATGGGCCGTACGTTGCCACAACAATATCATATGATCCACAAGAAGGGATGTCTCGTGTGCAGAGGTACGTAAGTTCACCATGTTCCTGTTCACAAAACTTGAGACAGAGCTCCCACATTCCCCCCATCACCTTGCCCAAATTAATGTCATCAACCCGCTGACTGCACTCAAACTTTACAGATTCAAGCCCAGTGCCAACTTGAGGAACATCTTGACTGGCTAATAATGTCAAGTCTTTGCTGATTGTGGGATAGAGTGAGAGGAAGTCACTATCTGATGCACTACTTGTCACTTCCTTAGCTGTCTCAAGAGAAAACTGTATTCTCTCTGCTAACATACTCAGTGTTTTCTCATATTCCTCCAATTGTTGGTGTCGATCCTTTTGGAGTTTTCTGATGTCTTGAATGAGACGGTTTTCTTGAGTTGTTACCTCTGCTCTTATCTCAGTGGCTTTGCTCTGCACTTCTTGCACGGTTCTGTCTACATTGGTATAAAGGTCAGACTTCATGGATGCTACTCTCTCTCGAGATTTACTGACCTCCTCGGCAATGTTTTCAAGTTTAGGAAACCGTTCAGTTAAGGATTGTTTGTATGTGGACGTGGCCAGACGTTTGTCAATGTACTCATGCTCCGGCTTACAGTGGTCTATGGCGGTACAGCCTAAGCAGATCAACATTTCACACGTTTTGCAGAAGAAGTGCATCACTTCACCCTCATGGTTGGGACATTTCGGATGGCGTCTTTGTTTTGTGCTGTGTGCACGGGCTTTCCCTTCACGAATTTCCTCCAAACTCATTATTGTGTGGCCTGATAATTCAGTAAATTTCATGTGCATTTTCTTGCACTTCGAGCAGATGTTTTTACTGCAATCCAAACAGCTATCATGAGCTTCATTGTCCTCATCACATATCTCACAAGTTATCCCTGTCTTGTCAGAGCTGAGAAGTCTTTCCCGTAGGTTGAAAGATTCAACAAGACCAGCTACAAACAAGTTGGTTGTCAAACCTTGTACCCCTGTCTCTGGAAGTCTTGTTTCCCGTCTACACACTGGGCAGGGGATGTCTGTAGCCTGTTTGCAACTTGTAGTGTGGTATTGTACCAGGCACTTCATACAGAAGCTGTGTTGACAGGTTAATATTTTGGGTTGTTCATATCTCTCATGACAGATTCCACACTCCAGATGATCCCTGCCAAGTTCCTCTAGAATGGCCTTTGAGGAGGATGTTCCTGTTGCCATTTTGCACCTGGTAACAACAAAAGTACGTAGATATACCAGTGAGAATGAGCTTGCATCTTTAATCAGTTTCAGGCAAAGTCGTCATTTACCATGTGTATGCCAATTGGCAAATAATCTTGAACATAATTTAATCATCAAATAACCACAGGGAAGATGACGTACGGAGAGCCTGTACGGTATTCAGGAGGTTGCCGGTTCCAATTCCGCTACAGTCAATCTTTCTTTGTTCATTTTTTCTTTCAAGAACATATTAATTTAATGTTCAGATGCTAATTGAAGATGAATCCTCAATATAACAATTTTGAAAGTGCCGAGAAAATAAATGGCCCGGATTGATTTTCAAAAAATGCTTTAGAAGATTTATTTTCTTTTGATTTGAATTCATTTAAATCATTTCAACCAAATTCAATAATGAACATCACTGAGTGTCAAAACAATAACTTAAACATGATACAGAAAATACGACCAAAATCATTTAATATTCATGATTTATTAATTTATGAAAACAAGCAAATTTTATACATCCCTATTGAAAAGACAAGATTTTAAGGCAAAGTTCTAAGAAAAAAAATATTCAACAAGAATTTAAGTTCACCATGGATCATTCGGAAAGGACGAACAAATCACAAAAAAGAAAAAAGACAAAAGAACAAAATGTATTAAGATGTAGAACATTTAGTGTAGACCAGATTGATCTTTAAATACAGAATGATTAATTAATCTTTAATTGCTGAGCAAAGTGTGATGTCACGATATTAGATACAATGGCAGATTGGATGACTAATGTAAAAGATGTTCACCAGCTGCTTGTAGCTGTCTGCATGCACATTATGGACATTTTAGTTTTTTTTTTTTAGATAAATAATATTTTCTTAAGGGGGATATTATATCTGGTGGGGACGTGCACTGATGATAATGCAATTGGTTATTTTGACTTTTAGTAAAGTTGCAGTTGCAATTGGTTATTTTGACTTTAAGTAAAGTTGCAGTTGATATTTTAACTGCTGCTGCGCGATTGAAATTAATGCTCTTATAACAATAAATGTATAAAGGAAGGAATAGAAAACGGAGTTCAAAATAAAACCAGGGTTGCTGTCTTGTTAAAAGTAAGTCAGATTAGTCAGCACTCAGCAATTATGTGGTGACGTGTACATGTTCATTTATGTAGTCGAAACCTACATGGCTAGAATAAGTCAGCAGAACTCGTCTGTTGTGGAAGAATTTAGAAGAAAATCACGTATACTGAGTTAAGCAGCTATGTCAATTATCAAATATTCACTTACCTGATGATCGATATTATCTAAACGTCTTTAATTACGGGTGAAGCATAGGTTTTTGGGCAGGAAAAAGATCATTTTCGCCTTCAGGAAACCGATTGCGACTTATTTCCAAGTTTGGGGAAAACCCGAGGTTATTTACAGCTCATGAAATTCCCAGGAAAAGTGCGCCCTCTCCCGTTTCTAACCGCTTATTGTCACATATTAATGTTACGCAGAAACCAGTAAGTGGCCTTGACCATTAATAACGTTTCTTTAATAATCTAAAACTTCGGCTCCGGCTTCGGGTCTGGCTCGGCTTTGGAAAGGGGCGTTACAACTTCTTCGACAAATCAAATCCAGTGTTTACAGCAATTTTTGCTTGTGATATGACCAATGCAAATAGGTGTAGCCTGAGCAGTCGTTTCGAGACAAAAAGTTTATAGGCCTAACTGCAAAACATCTAACACAATGTTGGAAAATGAATCTCAACAATTAAAGTAATCCAAGCTTAAGACTATAACAGAATGAAATCATACACTCTAACCCTTGAAAAAATTCTAAATTGAAGATTAGCTTTCTAAGCAAATCATAATTTGTAATTTTTGTTTCTTGAGGATCTGTCCTCAATATAACAATATTAAAACCAGCGACAGATATTGTATGGTCACAGGTCGATTTTTAAAAAAGCTAAGATTTCATTTCATTTCATTTCAACCAAATTCAATAATGAGCATCAGTGAGTGTCAACACTATTATTTTAACATGATATAAAAATACTTAAAGTTTCGAGGGCCTGACCCGTTTTGTTTCTATCAGGATCTTTCTCTCATTCAGCCTTTGAGAAAGATCATGGGATCGAAACGCGTCAGGCCCTCCTAACTTTAAGCATTTGATATATTTCAGGTCATTTTGGCTGATGAGCAGTTGGCAGCAGTTTATCACTTGTATTGATGATATAAAAAATAGTTAAGTATAGAGCATTAATTAATGAAAACAAGCAAATATTGAAGAGGCATATTCGAAAGACAAGAATTTAAGGCAAAGTTCTAAAAAAATACATATTCAACAAGAATTTAAGTTTACATACATTATTCGGAAAGGACCAACAAATCACAGAAAAACAAATAGAATAAAGACCAAAGAACAAATGGACTAAGATGTAGAACATTTAGTATAGACCAGATTGATCTTCAAATGCAGAATGATTAATTAATCTTTAATTGCTGAGCAAAGTGTGATGTCACAATATTAGATACAATGGCAGATTGGATGAATGTAAAAGATGTTCAGCTGTTTGTAGTTGTCTGTTATGCATGTACAATATGATGGATATTATAGTATTGATTTTTTGGATCAGTTATTCTCTTAAGGGGGATATATCTGGTGGAGACGTGCACTGATGAGAATGTCATTGGTCATTCTTTCAAGATGAAAGTGATGGGCTTATATCAACTGATATTCTTTACATTTGTTCAGTCTTTTTACTTTTAGCAAATTGCAGTTGATATTTTTAACTGCACGCTGCTGCGCGATTGAAGTTAATGCGCAAAAAATGGTTTAATAAATTAATACTCCAGTCAGAGCAGAGACAGTTTAGGCCTTATTGTGGATTCCTGCTTTTCTTCATTCAGGAAGGAACAGAAAAAAACAGAGTTCAAAATATAGGCTTGGGTTGCTGTCTTGTAGAAAGTCAGCACTCAGCAATGATCAAAATCAATTTCAGAACTCTTGAAGTTGAAACTGAAACTAGTGAAAAGAAACATGGTGGAGTCGCCATAACGTTTAATGTACATGTACATTGTGCTATATATTGTGTACATCAGTGGTGACGTGTACATGTTCATGTATGTAGTCGAAACCTACATGGTTAGAATAAGTCAGCAGTACTCGTCTCTTGTGGAAGAATTTAGAAGAAAATCACGTATACTGAGTTAAGCAGCTATGTCAAATATCAAATAATCACTCACCTGATGATCGATATTATCTAAACGTCTTTAATTACGGGTGAAGCATATGTTTTGGGGCAGGTAAAAGATCATTTTAGCCTTCAGGAAACCGATTGCGACTTATTTCCAAGTTTGGGGAAAACCCGAGGTTATTTATAGCTCATGAAATCCCAGACAAATGCGCCCTCTCCCGTTTCTAACCGCTTATAGACCTTTCTTTTGCAACGTCACAGACCGAGTTTTTGCCAACCAGCATGGTGGAAAGTATGGCGAGCCATCAAAGCCACGCATACAAAATTACCACATATTTTACCCAATTTGTACACAATGTTTCATAAACATTAAAAGATATTGCTGAATGTAATAAAAAACAACATAAGCAATGATGGTATGTATATTTGTGCAGCTATGGAAAGTTTTCAAAAATGTTGAATGTAGTCACACCGTCTTCGAGAAGACGAAATTATTTGCAACATTTGGCCGCCCATGCCAACCAGCAGCCAATGTTTATAAACAAAAGAAAGGTCTATTGTCACATAATAATGTTATGCAGTGAAACCAGTGGTCTTTGCCATTAATAATGTTTCCCTAGTAATAATTATTTCCTAAAACCTGGGCTCCGGCGCGGCCTCGGGTCTGGCTGGGGCCTGGGAAAAGGGCATTACGTCTTCTTCGACAAATCAAATCGAGTGTTTACAGCAATTTTTGCTAGTGATATTATTAATACAATGCAAATTGGTGGAGCCTGATCCGTCATGGGCGTTTCGAGAAAAAAAAATTATAGGCCCAACTGCAAAACATCTAACACAATGTGGGAAAATGAATCTGAACAATCAAAATAATCCAAGCTTAAGACTATAACAGAATGAAATCATGCATTATAACCCTTGAAAGAATGTATAAATTGAAGATTAGCTTTCTAAGCAAATTGTGGATAGGGGGGCCTACTTCGTTTTCCATAATGTAGAACCCTTGCCAAGTCCTTATTCTAGTTTAAATGAAGCAAGGTCTATAGGCCTAAAACTCATGCACCGTGCCACGGCAAAACTAATACAAATTCACTGAATGATTTCCCTATAAAACTTTCACTGTGACCTAATTTTAGCCGTGTCAAACGAAAATGATTTATTCCAGATTTATGTATTGAGTCACCGTGATGTTACTACCACTAATTGCTGAATAATTGGCCACTCTACAAATCGATTCATGTCTGTCACATTATGCGACTCACATTACTGGTTTTGATAGTATAGGGATTATCTGAAAACAAGCATGTGTGCAAGTTGTGTCGCAAGATATATTAGGCCATAGAAATAAATAGTCGGTCTCTTGTCAGCGCGTGCGTCGAGTTTAAAAACCTGGGTTTTTGGGTTCAATTTTTGTTTCTCAAAAATGTATTTGATGATTATTATAAAAGGAAATTTTAATGAACATGAAAAGGGCTACATGGGCTTAGGTCCAATTCCCATTGCCTAGTGGACAAGATTTCTCCCTGTATGAATAGAAATTCCAGTTAATAGAGTCTACCAATTTTTTTTCGTGGTCCCATTCCATTTGCTTTGTCATTTCTTGCACACTTTCATAGGTAGGGACCTTTTCTTGGTTTTATGTGCATTTTTGTGCGATTTAATACAGACCATGTTTTGGAGGAGGTTTCGAAGCACACACTGTTTTGAGCAAGAGATAAGAGTGTCACTTTCAGCGAAATTCACAGCGTGTATTATCAGCTTGTGGATGAGGAGATGCAGCCTGATATACGGCGTTTCACCTGCAACTAGCTGCACCTTAGTTTTGTTGATGACCGCCGCAGCTAAGAGACTTGGACGCCTGTACTGGACCCTGCCGTCCGGCGTTCACCAAGGTCCAGTCTTTCATCAGTCTATATCATCGCTCCTTACAAAACGAGAATTATTTTCATAATTCTTCTTTCTAGTTACACTATGAGGCATATACAGGTGGAATTGTAGAAAATAAATGAGCAGGTTTCAGTGGCTTCAGTGGTCCAATCATCAGGAATATTTCTGTGAAATGTGTTCATGTTTCCATTCATTTTATTTTGCAACAAATGAAACAGACATAATTTGTTTTACTATAACAGAGGAACGTCATTCAAGAACTCAATTAAGCAACGCCAATGGCGAATGTTTGTTGGTTTTTATATGACTTTATTTTTCACAGAGAAACGTCTTAATGTTCTGTACTTCGCGCAAAAAATGGCAAAAATTCACCGTCATTGTGAACATTGACAATAATTTATTATCATAGTGTCAAACACTTAAGTAAAATAAACAATTGTTCAATGTTCAATCCTACTATTTACAAATTTAAAAAAATCGCCGTCATTGTGAACATTACCAATAATCTATCATTCATGGTGTCAAACATCTGTAATTTTTCAGCCGATCATTGATAACATTTTTATACAATGCATAACATTCTACATAAAAATGTGTACTTTACTGTTCAATCTTGACCAATTTGCAAAGATATACGCCAAACTACATAATTATATAATTGTACAAGATTACACAACCTTGATTAATAAATTAAAAACCCTTGTAGACATTTTACATGAGAAGTTTATCTTGGCAAACTTTTCTTTAGACCTACATTTTGTGAAATGCTTTACCACATTTCCCACTGTTTTGTAACAAAAATGGCAACAATTCGCCGTCGTTGTGAACACTGACAATAATCTATTATTCGTGGTGTCAAACACTGAAGTAAAAGTCACAATTCTTCAATGTTCAATCCTGAAATTTACAGATAAAAAGTATCTACAATCTTTAAAGTTGAAAAAAAAAAAATTCAAAATTAACTCTAATATTGTCGACTGGAACGACAGCAAAAATGGTAACCGAAACACCACTCCATCTGATTCTCCATATTCGATAGCAAGTTTAAATAGGTCTACTTCGACTTTTGTGGAAGATTATGGCAAGCCAGACTAATCAATATGATTTTTCGCCTTTTGCAACAGAAGTACGAAAAATATAGTGTCTCGTTCAGGGACAAAATAAACAGTAGTGATTTGTAATTGCTTAGGTGAAATGAGTTTTACACACACAGAAATAGTTATCTTTTTAAAACTTTCAGTAATTTTCAAATATGCTCACAAATTTTGTTTAAACAAATTGGTAAGATTCAGTCCACGAAAGTGAGAAATTTTTATTTCCGGAATACCAACAAGTGCCTTGATCCAGTGGCGCACTCAAGAGGGGGGGGGGGGCTCGAGCACCACCCCCCACCCCCCCCCCCTCCCCCAGGGTCCCTGAAAAAAATGGGGGAGGGGTAGAGAAGGAGGACGAGGGGGGGGGGGTCACAAAATGTTTGTTGGGCGTTTTGTAGGAGAAAAGTTTTCTTTGAGCCCCTAAGACAAAATCGTGGGCGCGCCGATGCCTTGATCAATACGATTTGCTGTACACTACAAGTATGTAACCTGAGAATGAGACTTGAAGTCGGTTTCTCATAGGTACCGTTTCAAGGTCACGATTCCCCAGAAGGAACAAGAAAAATACAGCAGCTTGAAATGTGTACACTTCAGCATGAACAACACCCCGATATTCACTACATACAATGTGAACGTCAACTTATTAGATGTACATGCTACAACATTTACCCATATTGCATGAACTTTTATCTGTTGGCATATGTAATATATTTCATGGTAAACTTCAACAATGAAATCACCTCAACCTTACGTGAACCTGGCCACTGCCATTGTCAGCAATTTCAATACAGCACCTCATTTGAATAACCACCTTTAGTTACAGACATAAGGTTATGACAGAGATCAAGACTCAGCCAACACAGCAGTTTATGTACATTTAGTGTGTAGTTACTTCCTGTTCACAATAAGGCAAAACAGCTTTTCCACACGTTGGGCACCAATGTATTTGACAAAAATAGCAAAAACTCTCAATTCTTAATTCTGATTTAGTGAGTCGTATTTGATACACACCGTGTTAATGTTCATAACACTCAGTAGACAAGATTTGTTTCACTTTCTTCCATCTATAACTTTGAAGCAGATTATATTGATACAGTATTATTTACACAATGCATACAATTCTACATACAATTTTGGACATAAATCAATAGTATAGACCAAGGTACGCAATTGTTACAAAGAAAAACGATAAACTACATTTCAAAGAAGATAGTTTAAATATACAAATGTTACACATTTTCTTTGGGAGGATTTTTTTTAGCCATAGTTTTCTGTGGCCCTACTTTGTTGTGTAATGCTCAATGACTTTCTAACACTTTTTGGAAACAAAAATAGCAGAGACGCTGTAAAAAAAATATTTACAAACAAGAGGGGCAGAATCCGTCCCGCCAGTCTGGGGATTAAGGTGTGTACATTTACATAGTTGTTTTATAAATCAGAATGAAATCAATCCATACATCTTCATCATGGAATACAATGCTCATTAAGAGTCGCAATGAAGGATCTAAAACAATGGTTCAGCTTTGCCACAATCGAAGTCCTATTAATGTGCCCCATACATTGATTTTTGTATCAAGTCAAAGATCGCCGTTATTTTGTCATTTGCCATCCACACAAAACTCTTTTGATGTATTGGCTAAAACACACCAATTCTAAGATATTTTTCTAAAATCGACATTCATATGTATGGTGTATTTATCCAGAAACAAGTAAAGACCGACAATCTTTTTGATCTTTTAAAAGATCAAAAAAAAAAGAGAAAATACTTAAGAAATACTATGGCCGTTTTTCACGATTTTCTCAAAAAGTGGGCACCGTATGGAATTGACATTTTCACAGATGACTGTAACTGTATCTTCCTCGATATTTTTGCCCATGAATCTGTACTTCTTTGATAAAAACCAAAGTATGATACTACCTTTAACAGTACTTGAATTTGATAATGATATCTATTTGGTTTAAGTAATTCTTAAATAAGCTTACAAATCTCACCTGAAAAAATACTAAAATTCAGTCCACGGAAGTGAAAAGGTATATTTCTTTTTTGGAATATCAAGAAGCGTCTTAACAAGCCACTATTATTATACCGAACCTCTCCATGATCAAGACGATTTGATGTACACTACCAGTATATAACCTGAGAATGAGACTTGAAGTCGGTTTCTCATAGGTACCGTTTCAAAGTCACGATTCCCCAAAAGGAACAAGACAAATACAACAGCTAGAAATGTGTACACTTCAGCATGAACAACACCCCGATATTCACTACATACAATGTGAACGTCAACTTATTAGATGTACATGCTACAACATTTACCCATATTGCATGAACTTTTATCTGTTGGCATATGTTATATATTTCATGGTAAACTTCAACAATGAAATCACCTCGACCTTACGTGAACCTGGCCACTGCCATTGTCAGCAATTTCAATACAGCACCTCATTTGAATAACCACCTGTGGAGTTACAGACATAAGGTTATGACAGAGATCAAGACTCAGCCAACACAGCAGTTTATGTACATTTAGTGTGTAGTTACTTCCTTGTGTACACTATTACTCTGTGTTCACAATAAGGCAAAAAAACTTTTCCATACGTTGGGCACCAATGTATTTGACAAAAATAGCAAAAACCCTCAATTCTTAATTCTGATTTAAATAAGTCATATTTGATACACACCGTGTTAATGTTCATAACACTCAGTAGACAAGATTTGTTTCACTTTTTTCCATCTCTAACTTTGAAGCTGATTATTGATACAGTATTATTTACACATTCTACATACAATTTTGGACTTTAATTAATCAACAGTCTTTATAAATAATAAAAATAATAATAATAATATAATACAGACATTCATAATGCGCAACATATCCACCAAGGTACGCAACTGTTACAACGAAATATGCTAAACTACATGTAAAACAAGATAGCTTAAATTTACAAATGTTACACATTTTCCTTGGGAGGATATCTTTTCCACATATAGTTTTCTTTGGGCCTACATTGTTGTACGATGCAAATGAATTTTTCACACTTAGATGAAACAAAAATAGCAGAGACGCTGTAAAACAATATTTACAAACAAGAGGGGCAGAATCCGTCCCGCCAGTCTGGGGATTAAGGTGTGTACATTTACATAGTTGTTTTATAAATCAGAATGAAATCAATCCATATACCTTCATCATGGAATACAATGCTCATTAAGAGTCGCAATGAAGGATCTAAAACAATGGTTCAGCTTTGCCACAATCGAAGTCCTATTAATGTGCCCCATACATTGATTTTTGTATCAAGTCAAAGATCGCCGTTATTTTGTCATTTGCCATCCACACAAAAGTCTGTTCTTGTATTGGCTAACACACACCAACTCTAAGATCTTATTGTAAGATTCAGAATGTATCCAGAAACACATAACTGAAATTACAAAATAATATGGAGGCATAAAAAAGGCAAACGCCCAAGTAGGCCACGCCCATTACGAGTAAAGGATGAGAGGGGCAAGTTTTAAAAGGGGTAACTTGCACTTGGCAAACGTTCATAATGAGATATCTATGAATACCTTAAACAGCAATAATTTACATGCACTGCTACAGACAAGGAACTCTGTATACTCAAACCGACGTTTTCTTGAAGACCGTTGAATACTCTATAAGAATAGTATTGTGAAATGCATAATGTGGATGGTGTCCATAAACTAAGCCACTACCATAACTAGTATTGATAATTGTACATCTACACGTCTACATTTTACCTCACTGTCTTGCCACGATCTACTTGCATTTTTTTTTTCACTTTTCTTGAATTCTAAGTCAACCTGTAGTTGTAATTTAAATTCATATGTGAGATATTTTGTGAACTATGGTCCTTCATATTAAACTTCACAGTTGTGTTTCGTATCATTTACTGACAATATCCCATCAAGCTGGTTGACAGAATTTAAAGAAAAAAATATCACTGACTGATTCAGTGCTCGCCAAGTTTTAATTTATCGTACGATTGGTTGGAAAAAGCACGATCCATTATAAAAACAATATTTCCAATGCAACGAGAAACGATCACTGGAAAAAAATCATCTGTTTGAACTGTTTCAATTATTGCATAGATCAAATCATACATTATGACACTGTCACATTCACTGTGATGGGTTTATTTCTCATTGTGAAAGGAGCAGGGTTTTTTCGATATATTTCTGGTGTTTTGTGTTTCATTGCAATGTGATTACACCTGGTGGTACATCTTCAATGACTTGAGGTCTGCCACAAGCAGCTTCCCATCTGCAGTGAATGTGATTCCATGTGGGGCATACAGATCCTGTGCAATACATGTAAGGAAACCCCCTTGAGCATCATAGTAGTGAATATGACCAGTGCCATCATCATCATGACTCATTGCAATGTAAAAACCAGAATTGTCAATGTATAGGCCTCTGCACTTAACTGCTCCTTCAGGGATGGTTGGTTTGATAACGGTACATGTAGTGCCATTGCTGTTTAAGACATGTACTGCATCGCCACAGTCACTGATGGCCATTCTATCATTACCTTGTACAGCCAGGTATTCTGGCTTCTTGTCCACTGGTATTGTGCTAATCAGTGTCCCATCTGGTCTATGCTCCGTCAACACATCCCTCCCCTCATCACCTACTATGATGACACCATCCTCCCTGACTGCCACACTCCTTAGACTCACGTTTGTTCGACCAACCTTCCTCCGCGACACTGTTGGGAACTTCAGGTCCAGTACATTCTTATTGTTGAAGACATTCACAGTCTTTCCACAGGCCACCACCAATTGATTCTGCATACTCGCAATTCCCTGCGTCCCTGTAAAACAGTAAAGAATGAGTCGTTAACAAAATGACATGGAAAGCTAAAACGTGGTCTCGGATACACTTTGAACTTGCCAAACTTCTAAAAGAAAGTTAATCTTTGTAAACGATGTTGAATATTTAAATTATTCACAGGTGAACACTGAAGAAAAAATAATGAAATAACTTTTGAAAGCAGACTAATGAACAACATCTGAGTGGAAGTGAATGTAACTCAACAGTCCAAGTTTGATTAAATTATACGCTGCATGCGCAACAGTATTACAACATTAACAATAACATTATGTGTATTACATATGTTATGGTTGTTATGGTAAATTTTGTTTACAGCGTAAATGGGAAAGATTGGAAATACAATACACGATTGATGCTTGATCTACCGAAATGCCTCAAGAGATATTTGATAGGAATTTCTGTTTTCAGGAAAAAAAGAATTTCATCTATGTTTGTTCCTTTAGTCTTTTTAGGGGTTTCAGGACACATTTCTAAAATAAATTGATTAATTACATTCTTTGCGAAATTGTGCCCACTAGTACGCAAAGATACTTTGATATCTTCTGTGGGGTGCTGTGGCCTAGTGGTCTGGCGTGTTGAATTCAAAGTCTTGTGGGCAATCTACAGATTGTGGGTTCGAATCCAGCCATGGGTTAATGGTGCTTGCGTCCTTGGGCAAGACGCTTTGTCACATATTGCTCCTCTTCACCCAGGTGTAAATGGGTACATTTTGTTTACAGCGTAAATGGGAAAGATTGGAAATACAATACACGATTGATGCTTGATCTACCGAAATGCCTCAAGAGATATTTGATAGGAATTTCTTTTTTCAGGAAAAAAAATCGTTTCCACAAGGCACATGACTAACTTACCTGACTGAATGGGGATTGTTGTCTGGTATTGTAGAGATGGCTTTGTGGTTTGATTAGCCTCTGTGTACTGAATACGGTAGCTGGGGCTGTATACTCCCCAGGGAGTTGAGATGGTTTCAGGAATGTAAATTATGGCCAAATGACCAGGGATAATAATGAAGTTGTAATGCGCAGTAGAGTATATTCATATAGTAGCTGCGCAATATAAATGTCCTATACTATTTATTATTAGGATAATTTTTCTGTTCAAGAAAGCTCGAAAAACTCATTTTTGTCCAATGACAAACTTTTCCTGTAATAAATGGCATAAGAAGGGTTTTTCTTTAAGGTTTCAAATATTTTGACAAGAATTAAGGACTCAAGGAATCAATATCTCATGAAAACATCTGGTATATAGAAACAAACACAGGTTGAATATATCATCTCAGAGACACAATATACTCAGGCTTCTCTTATATTCAATATATATCAACACCAATCTGAATGAACTTTATTATAATACGTAAATTCATATTTATGATTGATTAACTGTCGAGCTAAATTGTAAAAAAACATAAATATCTGTGTTTAAGATATGGCCTTTTCAATTGCAACACTTTTATCACTTATTTATCAGATTTTGTGGTCTTTTCCCTCTTGAGGTAAGCCTATGTATATATTTCAATGTTTCCACAAGGCACATGACTAACTTACCTGACTGAATGGAGATTGTTGTCTGGTATTGTCCATCCTTGCTGAAGACTGATAATCCTTCGGAGCCTGACCCTACAACATCATAAGAACCACTCGAAGGAATGTCTCGTGTACAGATGAACCAATATCCACCACCTTGCTGTTGACCAAACTCTAGACACATCTCCCACTTTCCTTTCATCCACATCACCTTGCCCAAATTAATGTCAGCAACCCGCTGACTGCACTGAAACTTCACAGATTCAAGCCCAGTGCCAACTTGAGGAACATCTTGACTGGCTAATAATGTCAAGTCTTTGCTGATTGTGGGATAGAGTGAGAGGAAGTCACTATCTGATGCACTACTTGTCACCTCCTTAGCTGTCTCAAGGGAAAACTGTATTCTCTCTGCTAACATACTCAGTGTTTTCTCATATTCCTCCAATTGTTGGTGTCGATCCTTTTGGAGTTTTCTGATGTCTTGAATGAGACGGTTTTCTTGAGTTGTTACCTCTGCTCTTATCTCAGTGGCTTTGCTCTGCACTTCTTGCACGGTTCTGTCCACATTGGTATCAATGTAAGACTTCATGGATGCTACTCTCTCCCGAGATTTACTGACCTCCTCGGCAATGGTTTCAAGTTGGGGAAACGATTTAGTTAAGGATTGTTTGTATGTGGACGTGGCCAGATACTTGTCAATGTACTCATGCTCCGGTTTACAGTGGTCTATGACGGAACAATCTCGACAGATCAACATTATACAAGTTTTGCAAAAGAAGCGCGTCACTTCTCCTTCATGGTTGGGACATTTCGGATGGCGTTTTTGTTTTGTGGTCTGTGCACGGAATTTCCCTTCACGAATTTCCTCCGAACTCAGTATTGTGTGGCCCGATAAATCAGTAAATTTCATGTGTATTTTCTTGCACTTTGAGCAGATGTTTTTACTGCAGTCCAGACAGCTATCATGAGTTTCATTGTCCTCATCACATATCTCACAAGTTATCCTTGTCTTGTCAGAGCTGAGAAGTCTTTCCCGTTGGTTGAAAGATTCAACAAGACCAGCTACAAACAAGTTGGTTGTCAAACCTTGTACCCCTGTCTCTGGAAGTCTTGTTTCCCGTCTACACACTGGGCAGGGGATGTCTTTAGCCTGTTTGCAACTTGTAGTGTGGTATTGTATCAGACACTTCATACAGAAGCTGTGTTGACAGTTTAATATTTTGGGTTGTTCATATCTCTCATGACAGATTCCACACTCCAGATGATCCCTACCAAGTTCCTCTAGAATGGCCTTTGAGGAGGATGTTCCTGTTGCCATTTTCACCTGGTAAAAGCAAAAGTACGTAGATATACCAGAGAGAATGAGCTGGCATGTTTAATCAGTGTCAGACAAAGTCGTCATTTACAATGTGTATGACAATTGGCAAATAACCTTGAACATAATTTAATCATCAAATAACCACAGGGAAGCTGACGTACGGAGAGCCTGTACGGTATTCAGGAGGTTGCGGTTCCAATTCCGCTACAGTCAATATTTCTTTGTTCATTTTTTCTTTCAAGAACATAATTTAAAGGGATTGCATACGTTTGGTTATTTGAGCCTAATGTTTGTTTCAAACCAATATAATTGTTTATATATACCATAAAACTAACCTGTGTAAGTTTCAATTCAAAAGGTGCTAGCGTTTTTGAGATTTTGGCGACAAACTAGAGCGGTTATTTCACGCCAGAGAACAGTAAGTCAATAGCTGAGAAGCGTTACGGCCATAACGCTTCTCAGATTCATAATTTTTGGAGATGAAAAGTGACATATTTTTCCATAACCGCGGTACTTCGAATTGAACGTTTCTCAATATGCATTATACTATCCAAAGCAGCTGTACTTCTCACCAAGTAAGTTTTTATTGCCATAAATTTTCAGAGTAATTACCAAACGTATGCAATGCCTTTAATGTTCAGATGCTAATTGAAGATAAATCCTCAATATAACGATTTTGAAAGTGCCGAGAAAATAAATGGCCGGATTGATTTTCAAAAAAAGCTTCAGAAGATTTATTTTCTTTTGATTTGAATTCATTTAAATCATTTCAACCAAATTCAATAATGAACATCACTGAGTGTCAAAACGATTCATTAAACATGAGACAGAAAATACGACCAAAATCATTTAATATTCATGATTTATTAATTTATAAAAACAAGCAAATTTTATACATCCCTTTTGCAAAAGACAAGATTTTAAGGCAAAGTTCTAAGAAAAAAAATATTCTAAGTCATTGAAAAGTGAACAAAGAAAAATTGACTGGAGCGGGATTCGAACCGGCGACCTCCTGAATACCGTACAGGCGCTCTACCAACTGGGCCATCCAGCCCTATGTTGGTGGTGACCCCAATAGTCAACTATCTTTGTTCGTTTGGCAGTCAGAAGCCATGAAACCACGCACACACCGCCACACCCCAGGGATCGTTTCAATGATACACGCAACAATGCTGCAACCTGGGAACGGCACATGGGGGATCACTCAAAGAGGATACGGCTTTTTAATTAATATATTCGTGAAATAACCACAAGGGAAACTGACTGAGTTATTTTAAGTCATTGAAAAGTGAACAAAGAAAAATTGAGTGGAGCGGGATTCGAACCGGCGACCTCCTGAATACCGTACAGGCGCTCTACCAACTGAGCCATCCAGCCCTATGTTGGTGGTGACCCCAATAGTCAACTATCTTTGTTCGTTTGGCAGTCAGAAGCCATGAAACCACGCACACACCGCCACACCCCAGGGATCGTTTCAATGATACACGCAACAATGCTGCAACCTGGGAACGGCACATGGGGGATCACTCAAAGAGGATACGGCTTTTTAATTAATATATTCGTGAAATAACCACAAGGGAAACTGACTGAGTTATTTTAAGTCATTGAAAAGTGAACAAAGAAAAATTGACTGTATGTATGTGAAACCTACATGGCTAGAATAAGTCAGCAGTACTCGTCTCTTGTGGAAGAATTTAGAAGAAAATCACGTATACCGAGTTAAGCAGCAATGTCAAATATCAAATAATCACTTACCTGATGATCGATACTATCTAAACGTCTTTAATTACGGGTGAAGCATAGGTTTTGGGGTAGGTAAAAATCATTTTCGCCTTCAGGAAACCGATTGCGACTTATTTCCAAGTTTGGGGAAAACCCGAGGTTATTTATAGCTCATGAAATTCACAGAAAAGTGCGCCCTCTCACGTTTCTAACCGCTTAATGTCGCATAATAATGTTATGCAGAAATCAGTGGTCTTGGCCATTAATAATGTTTCATTTTTATTATTTTTAAAACCTCGGCTCCGGCTTCGGGTCTGGCTTGGTCTTGGGGAAACGGCAATACAACTTCTTCGACAAATCAAATCCAGTGTTTACAGCAATGGGTGGAGCCTGAGCCGCGCCGTCGTTTCGAGAAAAAAGTGTATAGGCATGCAGGTACGGGTGTCGGTCCGGGGCCGGGGAGGGAGGGATAGGGGGAAGATACATCCCCCAAGATTTGAGATGGGGGATAGGTCCAATTCCCATTGCCTAGTGGACAAGATTTCTCCCTGTATGAATAGAAATTCCAGGTAATAGAGAATAGCTTTTTTTTTTCGTGGTCCCATTCCATTTTTTTTTGTCATTTCTTGCACACTTTCATTGATGGGACCTTTTCGAAACATTCGTTTTATTTGCATTATTTAAGAATGAATAAGTATCAAAATACAGACATGTTTTGGCGAAGGTTTCTAAGTGCACGCTGTTTTGAACAAGAAATAGGAGTGTCACTTTCTACGAATTTCACATCGTGTACGTATTATCAGCTTGTGAATGAGGACAATCAGGACATGCAGCCCGATATACGGCGTTTCACCTGCACATACAGCTGGGCCTTAAGCCAGGCTGACACAAGTCTTGCACGACTTTTGGCCACGATTTTTTTGTGGCAAGTCGTGCCATTTTTGGGGCACGAACTGGGAGGCTCCCGCACTGTTCACGACTAGTCCACGCATAGTTCACAGCAAGCTCACGGCGATTTCATGCATAGTTTGCGCAAAGTTTACGCACTTCCCGCATTGGCACGACGAGTTTGCGCAATTCGGACGGTGTCGTGCCGACTTGGGCACGCCATATAAAAAGGGGGATTCCCAACCCCTGGTCTTTTTTGGATTGGCTTCTGGCCTTCTCTGCTTTGCTCGTCCTCGTGTCTGCTTTGTTTTAGGCATGTTGTCTCTGTGATATAAGTTGTCTCTTCGCTGGCGATCTCTGGAATATAATGGTGAGCAGTGTCCAGGAAGCCCTATACCCCTGCACCGACGCGAGCGCCACTGTCGCGCAGTAGTCGTGAACTGCTCGTGAACTTGTCGTGAACTGCTCGTGCCGTGCGCAATCTGTTCATGAAGTGCGTAAACTAGTCGTGAACTGCTCGTGCCATAATGGGTGAGGTACACGTGACCGTGTCAGTGGGAAGGCACGGCCACGCTGCGACGCGCACCAATTCGTGAACATGTCGTGAACTACTCTTGAACTCGACGTGAGCTGTTCGTGAACTATTCGTGACAGTTCGTGACATTTGTGGCATGGCGCGCACTGCGAACAGTTTGCGCATATTTCACGACCCGATCCCTAAATTTTGTCGTGACCAAAATGCTGAACATTTCAAAATTCTCATCCCGACATGGCACGCAGTCACGACGGGTTTACGCACACTTCACGCCCGTTTACGTGCCATAGCCAATGCGTGCCACAGAATCGTGCAAGTGTCAGCCTTGCTTTAGTTTTGTTAATGACCGCCGCAGCTAAGAGACTTGGACGCCGGTACTTGACCCTGCCGTCCGGCGTTCACCAAGGTCCTGTATTTCATCAGTCTTTTACCCCCACTCCCAGTACAATACTAGAATATTTTCATAATTATTTTTCTACTTTGGATATAGCGGCATTATGCTGCGGATCTAAATGTAAAAGAATGAAAAGCCACTCTTTGAAGAGCCGTAATAAAATAATGAAGAACAACTCTTTTTCGAGCTGTCTTCCACTCTTTTAGAGTGAAGTTGCCATCATTTTGGAGTAATTTTTCACTCTTGCCCAGAGTCAAAACCACTCCAAAGGAGTGAAATATCCACCAGTCTTTTCCAAGAGCCATATGATGGATAACTCGATTTTGAACGAGTGGTATCTTTTACTCTATGCATTGAGAGAGGTTTCATGGCTTCTGACTGCCAAACAAACAAAGATAATTGACTATTATACTTGTATATGGACACCGCCAACATAATGACTTGCATGATAGCTCAGTTTTTCAGAGCACCGGTAAGGTATTCCCAAAGTTCCTGGTTCGAATCCCATTCCAGTCAATTTTTCTTTGTTCACATTTCAATGACTTTAAATCCAGTCAGTTTCCCTTGTGGATATTTCATGATTCTTTATTCTTGTTACACTATGAGACATAATAATATAGGTGGAAATGTGGAAAATAAATGAGCAGGTTTCAGTGGTTTCAATTCGGTGGTCCTGTCATCGGGGAAATTTCTTTGAAATGTTTTCATGTTTCCATTTTATTTTGCTACAAATGAAACAGACGGGATTTGTTTTACTAACAGAGGAACGTCATTCAAGAACTCAATTAAGCAACGCCAATCACGAATGTTTGTTGTTGTGTTTTTAACATGACTTTATATTTCACAGAGAAACGTCTTAATGTTCTGTAGTTCGGGCATTCGCCGTCATTGTGAACATTAACAATAATCCATTACACATGGCGTAGTGGTAATACATGTAGCAACAATTCTTCAATGTTCAATCCTGCAGTTTCACGGATTAAAAGTATCTGCAATCTTTAAAGTTGAAAAGATACTTCAAAATAAATAACTCTATGATATTGCCGCCTCCAACGACAACAGAAAATGGGAACTCTCCTACATTCGATAGTTTAAATAGGTCTATACCTCGACTTTTGTGGAAAATATGGCATGTCAGCCAAATCAATATGATTTTTTCCCTTTTTAACAACTGGAAGTATGAAAAATATAGTGTGCCATCCAGGAAAAAATAATCAGTAATGATTTGTAATTGCTTTGGTCAAATGAGTTTATAAAAAAATGAGTTATCTTTGAAACTTTCAGTAATTTTGAGATATGCTCACAAATTTCTTGTTTAACAAATTGGTAAGATTCAGTCCATGAAAGCGAGTAGTTTTTTTTAAGAAATACCAACAGGTGCCTTGATCTTATATGGGCAACCTCTCCATGATCAAGACGATTTGCTGTACATTACCAGTATATAACCTGAGAATGAGACTTGAAGTCGGTTTCTCATAGGTACCGTTTCAGGATCACGATTCCCCAAAAGGAACAAAAATAAATACAACAGCTTGAAATGTGTACACTTCTACATGGACAATGGCCCGATGTTTACAACATGAACTTGGTACATGTACAAAAACATGCTGGAAGTACAAGCAATAAAAACATGAACTTTATATCGGTTGACATAAGTTATCAACTTCAAGGTAAAATTTTTAACAGTAAAATCAACACAACCTTAGTGAACCTGGCCACTGCCATTGTCAGCAATTTCTAAAGAGCACTTCGTTTGAATAACCACCTGTAGAGTTACAGACATTATGTGCATGACACATCGAACAATGCAACTACACAACTCGGCAGTTTATGTACATTTAGTGTGTAGTTACTTCCTTGTGTACCACCTTATAACGTGTTCACAGTTAAGGCTAAACTTACCGTTGCACCAATGGTTGTGTTTGACAAAAATAGCAAAAACTACCCAATCTGAAGTCTAATTAATGTCCATAACACTTAGTAGACAAGTTTTGTTTCACTGTAATCATCTGTAATTGTTCAGCTAATAGTAATGATTGTTGCCATTAATCCAATGCATATCATTCTACTTAACTGTGTACTTCACTGTACAATCTTGACCAAGGTGCGCAATTTGCTAAGATATACGCTAAACTACATACAATACAGTTAAAATTGGCAACCAACCCTTCTACACATTTTATATGGGAGGTTTTAATTTGGGCAAAGTTTTCTTTAGGCCTACCTTGTTGTGTAACGCTTGACCATTTCACACTGTTTTGTAACAAAAATAGCAGAGATGCTGTAAAAGTATTTACAAACAGAAGGGGCGGAATCCGCCCCGCCTCTCAGAGTGTAAGATGCACACATTTTACACAGTTATTCTATAAATCAGAATGAAATCAATCCATATACACCTTCATCACAAAATCAAATGCTCATTGATAGCTGTAATAAAGCATCTAAAACAATGGAACAACTTTACTGATGCCACATCAAAGTCCTGTAAAATTTGCCCAAACCTAGACTTTATCTCAAGTCTGAGAATGCCATTATGTTGTCTCATGCTGTCCACACAAAACACTTTTCTTGTATCGGGTAACAAAAACCAACTCTTATTCTGTTAAACGCCATTAATATGTATCCAGAAACACATAACTGAATAATTATTACAAAATGTATTGTGAAATATAATAATAAGGAGTAGGCATATATATCATTAAATGGTGTTTATAAACTAAGTCACTAGCATTGTACATCTACACGTATGTGTACATTTTACATCTCTGTGTTGCCTTGATCTATTTGCATTTTTTCATTGTACATAAACATCGAAGTCAACTTGTATAGGTTTAACTACACATGTGGAATATCTTTTCAACTGTGGTCCTTTATATTCAACATTACGATTGTGTTTTAGTAACAAAAATTATTCCATGAAGCTTATTCAAATGTTAAAAGCACTGAGCAATATCTTATGAGCGGATTCAGAGCTCGCCAAGATCTATTTTTATTTTATACGATTGGTTTGGAAAAAGCATGATCTATTATAAAAAACAATAATTTCTATGCAACAAAATACGACCTGTGGGGAGGGGGGTTGACGGGTATAGATTATATACAATGTAGTCTGTAGATAATTGCCCTGTTACAAATATTGCACAGAACAAATTATACATAATCATGAGTGATGACACTTCAACATTTACTGCGATGGGTTTATTTCTCATTGTGAAAGGAACATGTTTTTGTCGATATTACTCTGTTTTGTGTTTTATTACAATATCATTACACCTGATGGTACATCTTCAATGACATGACGTCTGCCACAAGCAGCTTCCCATCTGCAGTGAATGTGATTCCATGTGGCCAGTACAGACCCTTTGCAATACATGTAAGGAAGCCCCCTTGAGCATCATAGTGGTGAATATGACCAGTGTTAGTATATATACCGATCATAATTGCAACGTATATACCTGAGTAGTCCATGAACACGCCTCTGCACTCAACTGCTCCTCCACCAGGGATGGTTGGTTTGATAATGGTATGTGTAGTGCCATTGCTGTCAATGACACGTACTGCATCGCCACAGTTACTGATGACCATTCTATCATTACCGTGTACAGCCAGGAACCATGGCGCCATTCCCACTGGTATGGTTCTAATCAGTGTCCCATCTGGTCTATGCTCCGTCAACACCTTCCTCCTCTTATCACCAACTATGATGACACCATCCTCCCTGACTTCCACACTCTGTAGATTCACGTCTGTTCTCCAAACCACACTCGGTGGCACTGTTGGAAACTCCAGAACCTGTACATTCTTATTGTTGAAGACCTTCACAGTATTTTCACAGGCCACCACCAATTGATCCTGCATACTTGCAATTCCCGGTATCCCTGTGAAACAGTAAAGAATGAGTCGTTAACAAAATGACATGGAAAGCTAAAACGTGGTCTCGGATACACTTTGAACTTGCCAAACTTCTAAGAGAAAGTTAGTCTTTGTAAACGATTTTGAAAATTTAATTTATTCAGAGGTAAACATTGAAGACAAAATAATGAATTAACTGTTGAAAGCAGACTGACGAACAACAACATCTGAGTGGAAGTGAATGTAACTCAATTGTCCAAGTTTGATTTAAATTATATACGTTGTATGCGCCACACCATTAGCACAGTTACCTACATGTGTATTACATATGTCATGGTCATTATGGTAAATTTTGCTTACAGCTTAAATGGGAAAGATTGGAAATGCGATACAGGATTGATGCTTAATATACCAAAATGCCTCAAGAGATATTTGACAGGAATTTCTTTCTCTTGTAAGACATTTTCAGGAAAGAATAATGTCATCTATGTTTGTTCAATTTTTGTCCAATGACAAACTTTTTCTGGAATAAATGGCATAAGAAGGGTTTTTCGTTAAGTTTTCAAATATTTTGACAAGAATTAAGGACAAGGAATCTTATGAAAACATCTGGTATATAGAAAAAAACAAATGTGGAATGTCTTATCACAGAGACACAATATCCTTCTCTTATATTCAATATATATTCACACCAAACTGAATGAACTTTATTATAATACTTAAATTCATATTTATGATTGATTAACTGTCGAGCTAAATTGTAAGAAACATAAATATCTGTGTTAAGATATGGCCTTTCCAATTGCAACACTTTTATCAATGGAGATGATGTGGTCTTTTCCCTCTTAAGGTAAGCCTACGTATATATTTCAATGTTTCCGACTTACCTGACTCAATGAAGATTGTTTTCTGGTATTGTCCATCCTTGCTGAAGACTGATAATCGTCTGGAAGCTGACCCAACAACATCATAAGAACCACAAGAAGGAATGTCTCGTGTACAGATGTACCAATATCCATCACCTTGCTGTTGACCAAACTCTTGACACAGCTCCCAATTTCGTTTCATCCACATCACCTTGCCCAAATTAATGTCAGCAACCCGCTGACTGCACTGAAACTTCACAGATTCAAGCCCAGTGCCAACTTGAGGAGCATCTTGACTGGCTAATAATGTCAAGTCTTTGCTGATTGTGGGATAGAGTGAGAGGAAGTCACTATCTGATGCACTACTTGTCACTTCCTTAGCTGTCTCAAGGGAAAACTGTATTCGCTCTGCTAACATACTCAGTGTTTTCTCATATTCCTCCAATTGTTGGTGTCGATCTTTTTGGAGTTTTCTGATGTCTTGAATGAGACGGTTTTCTTGAGTTGTTACCTCTGCTCTTATCTCAGTGGCTTTGCTCTGCACTTCTTTCACGGTTCTGTCTATATTGGTATCAAGGTCAGACTTCATGGATGCTACTCTCTCCCGAGATTTACTGACCTCCTCGGCAATGGTTTCAAGTTTGGGAAACGATTCAGTTAAGGATTCTTTGTAGGTGGATGCGGCCAGATACTTGTCAATGTACTCATGCTCCGGCTTTCTGTGGTCTATGACGGTACATTCTATGCACATCAACATTTCACACGTTTTGCAAAAGAAGTGCATCACTTCACCCTCATGGTTGGGACATTTCGGATGACGTTTTTGTTTTGTGCTTTGTGCACGGACTTTCCCTTCACGAGTTTCCTCCAAACTCATTATTTTGTGGCTTGACAATTCAGTAAATTTCATGTGCATTTTCTTGCACTTTGAGCAGATGTTTTTACTGCAGTCCAGACAGCTATCATGAGCTTCATTGTCCTCATCACATATCTCACAAGTTATTCCTGTCTTGTCAGAGCTGAGAAGTCTTTCCCGTAGGTTGAAAGATTCAACAAGACCAGCTACAAACAAGTTGGTTGTCAAACCTTGTACCCCTGTCTCTGGAAGTCTTGTCTCCTGTCTACACACTGGGCAGGGGACGTCTCTAGCCTGTTTGCAACTTGTAGTGTGGTATTGTACCAGACACTTCATACAGAAGCTGTGTTGACAGTTTAATATTTTGGGTTGTTCATATCTCTCATGACAGATTCCACACTCCAGATGATCCCTGCCAAGTTCCTCTAGAATGGCCTTTGAGGAGGATGTTCCTGTTGCCATTTTCACCTGGTAAAAACAAAAGTACGTAGATATACCAGAGAGAATGAGCTTGCATCTTTAATCAGTGACAGCATTCATTATAACGTCATGTACGTTTAGACGAATTTAGAATCACTCCTCTATTACAATATTAAATGGCCACAAGTATATAAGACATTAATTAAAACAAGGACATATACAGGCATATATCCAAGACATGGTTTTGCAAGAAATAAATTGGAAAGAATTTTAAGTTCACATCGATTATTAGGAAAGGACAAACACACCACAGAAAAACAAACAGCACAAAGAATAAAAGACAAATGGACAGAGATCTAGAACTAATAGTATAGACCAGCTTTCTTACTAAAATGAAGATCAAAATATCATTACTATAAAGCAAAGTGTGATATCACAATATACTCTGGCAGATTCGATGACTATTGTAAAAGGAGGATTTGAAAACATCTTTGAAAATGAAAATTGACGCATATTAATCTCAATCACAGTGTCAACTTGTTGTCTCTACTAGTAATTGAAATGAATCGACGGCTAAAATCAAATGTAGAAAGGGAAACAACTGAAGAACATTTGTCTCATTGACATGTACGATTTTTGAGCCATTTTGTAATTTTCTTTACTGCTTTGTTTTTTAAAAATTGCACGCAATATAATTGATGATGACTTCTGCATCTAGAAGGCTCATCTGATCTGTGTGTTCTAGAAGTTATAAGCTATTAGCAACAAATTGCAGTTTTTGAAAACACTTAAATCAAATGGAATGAAGAATAAAAGCCAGTTTCATGTCGAGTGAAAATGAATTATGTTAGGGGCTGGAAGACACGAAACAGAAACAAAAGAAACAAAATGACTTAGTTACCAACAACACAAAAGCAACCAATGACATACATTCAAACGAAAAGTGATAATTGTGGACAAGTGTTTTCAAAACTATAAAGAAAGGACAAGTGGTTTATAAAACCATAAAGTTATAGGGAAGGAAACTAAGCAACTTTTTATAGCCTCTATTGCTCCGAAACGATATATTATTTATGGCTTTCAGCAAATGTCCCAGAGTCCTTAAAATCCTAGATTGAAGAAATGGAAGAAACTCTCCAATATTTTTGTCAAAAGGTACAATTTTCTTACCTCCTTATTGCTATAGTTTTAGGAACCACTTGTCCATAATTACCAGAATATTTCAGACATGAAACAATAAACCAGATATGTGCGTTAAAGCAAGCAATGATATTAAAGGTAAATTATTTACAAAGCCATTAATCAGTGAGGTAGTTGTACTACAGAGTCAATGAACTACAAGCCAGCAAAGCAAGATTTCACGACAAAAATAATCGGCAAAAATGAATTGTATTACCTTTTATTGTGGAGGCTTGAAAATGAGACGTCCAAACAAAATGCCGTCAGCCAGTCAGGCCATCCAGAATCACATCGACTAGCCAGTCGTGCAGCCAGCCAATAGCCCTGCTTTCAGTCACAACATTCAGCCAGTCACACAATCCAGCCAGTCACACCATCCAGCCAGTCACTCCCCCAGCCAGTCACACCGTCCAGCCAGCCTCGCCGTTCAGCCAGTCACAACGTTCAGCCAGTCACACCATCCAGCCAGTCACTCCCCCAGCCAGTCACACCGTTCAGCCAGCCTCGCCGTTCAGCCAGTCACAAAGTTCAGCGCGTCCAGCCAGTCATACCGTTCAGCCAGTCACACCATTCAGCCAGTCACACCGTTCGGCCAGTCACACCGTCTAGCCAGTCACAATGTCCAGCTATAGTCACACCGTTCAGCTATTCCCACAGATCAGCACATTCAGCCAGTCACACAGTCCGGGAATTCACATCGTCACATCGCACGGTCGGGACAGCTCTTAGGATGACGACAGCTATCCAGGGTATGTTAGTAACACGGTCATCCGGCCTCGGTGTGGACTTCAGTCCCCGGTCCACCGTCTATATATGGTCTTCTGTATGGACATTTACTGAGAGTCCAGAGTGTGTCAAAAGGCGGTCAAGCCAACTCACCACCGTGAAAGGCTCCAAATGTTACCGATCGCTGAAGGACTTCGCACACACCAACCTTCTGCCGAAGTTCTTCCCACACTACTACGTGTTTCAACTACCACGTCGCAAATTTCACAACTGACAAGATCAATGTACTGCAACAGGTTCAGGAAAGGCACCCAGACAACTTGCAATACGCGTTGCTGATTGGTCAACTGTTGCCATGCATAATTCATTTAATTAACTATTTGAATAATTCATAACCCAGACTCGTATGCAAGCCTATCCCCTTGTTTCGTCACATTTTAAATACACGTTATCTGTCATAATTATATTCTGATTGCCCTCAACTGGTATTTGAATTGTGACCAATTTTCATGATAGTTTTTGACCCGCAATCTCTTGAAATTTAAACTTCAGTTTCTGAAATAAATAATGACAGATTGAAAATTGTCTCATTAATTTTGGGGGAGGGCAAATGTCAATTTCTAGTTCGTGTAAACATTTTGTGGGGGCGTGTAAGTCCACGAAGATTGTACACAGCAATAGAACAGAATAATGAGAAGACAACAGGCTAGCCTTGTGATATTTATTTGCAGTTAACGATCAATATGAACAAAGTTAAGGAAACAATTATCAGTTATTTAAGGATCCTTTGGGTCAGAATTATAATCCTATACTGGAGTCCGAGATTAAGTACAATGGAAATAAAAATACATTGTCCTTGTGATATTGTGCCATTTGAGACATCACATGGCGCAGTTGTCAAAGATATTGTACGCAAAAAATGTGTATTGGTTTTGTGTCTAAGTCTTTTACGAAAACTACATAACTGAAGCCAAAAATGGAAAACAAAATATAAATGACAACGATATTCAGCACAACCTTTGCTACATCCTATTACAGTTCAAATAGCCTCGTCACATGTTGCCTCTTATAAAAACAATAAACCCAAATCAATAATTTAAATGTATTCTACAATGTTTACGCTTTGCATGTGCATACCTTATCCTCTTGTTTTGTTTTTCTTTTCATGCAAATTTAGTTTTATACATCCACAGTTCTCCACTCACGAATGAGATTTAATAACAGCAAAAAAACCCAACCTAAACATCTTTATCTCCATGTTCTTTAACTGAAATAGGTCTACACAAAAGAATCAGTGATGACTTGCAATTGCTTTAAAGGCAGTATCATACTTTGGTAAGAGACCAAAACAGAAATGTTCACAGATTTACGTATAACTTTCAAGGTATGAAGATGATGCTAGTAGAAACCTACCGTTAAACTTGTTTCCGCCAGAAATGGTGTATTTATCCAGAAACAAGTTAAACAACGACCGAAAATCTTTTTGATCTTTTAAAAGATCAAAAATAAAAGAGAAAAGACTTAAGAAATACTGTGTGGGCCTTTTTTCACGAGTTTCTCAAAAAGTGGGCACCGTATGGAATTGACATTTTCACAGATGACTATGACTGTATCTTCCTTGATATTTTTGCCCATGAATCTGTACTTCTTTGACAAAAACCAAAGTATGATAATTTCTTTAACAGTACTTGAGTTTGATAATGCTATCTATTTGGTTCCGGTCATTCTGAAATAAGCTTACAAATTTCACCTGCAAAAATACTAAAATTCAGTCCACGGAAGTGAGAAGGTATATTTCTTTTTTGGAATATCAAGAAGCGTCTTAACAAGCCACTATTATTATACCGAACCTCACCATGATCAAGACGATTTGCTGTACACTACCAGTATATAACCTGAGAATGAGACTTGAAGTCGGTTTCTCATAGGTACCGTTTTAAAGTCACGATTCCCCAGAAGAAACAAGAAAAATACAACAGCTAGAAATGTGTACACTTCAGCATGGACAATGCCCCGATATTTACTACAATGTAAAAGTCAACTTAGTACATGTACAGGCTAAAAGTGTCAGCCATACTGCATGAACTTTATCTGTTGGCATATGTTATATATTTCATGGTAAACTTTAACAATAACATTACCTTAACCCTTAGTGAACCGAGCCACTGCAATTGTCAGCAATTTCAATACAGCACTTAATTTGAATAACCACCCGTGGAGTTACAGACGTAAGACCATGACACAGATGCCACTAAACAGCAACGTAGCAGTTCATGTACATACAGTGTGTAGTTACTTCCTTGTGTATACACAATTACACTGTGTTCACAGTCATGACAGTAAGGCCAAAAAAGCTGCTCACACGTTGGCACCAATAGTTGTGTTTGACAATAATGAAAAAATAGCAGAAACTCTCAAATCTTAATTCTGATTTAGTAAGTCTTATTTAATACACACCGTGTTAAATGTCCATAACACTCAGTAGACAACTTTCGTTACACTATTTTCCATTTAACATTGTACCAATTTTATTGGTACAGTATTATTTACACAATGCATAACATTCTACATACAATTTGGGAATGTAATTAACAGTTTCAACCAAGGTACGCAATTGTTAAAAAGGAATACGATAAACTACATTTCAAACAAGATAGTTTAAATATACAAATGTTACACATTTTCTTTGGGAGGATTTCTTTTAGCCATAGTTTTCTGTGGCCCTACATTGTCATGTAATGCTCAATGACTTTTCTCACACTTTTTTGAAACAAAAATAGCAGAGACGCTGTAAAAAAATATATATATTTACAAACAAGAGGGGCAGAATTCGTCCCGCCAGTCTGAGGATTAAGGTGTGTACATTTACATAGTTATTCTATAAATCAGAATGAAATCAATCCATACACCTTCATCACAAAATACAATGCTCATTCAGAATCGTAATAAAGTATCTAAAACAATGGTTCAGCTTTGCCACAATCGAAGTCCTATTAATGTGCCCCATACATTGATTTTTTATCAAGTCAAAGATCGCCGTTATTTTGTCATTTGCCATCCACACAAAACTCCTTTCTTGTATTGGCTAACACACACCAACTCTAAGATCCTATTCTAAGATCGCCATTTATATGTATCCAGAAACACATAACTGAAATTACAAAATAATATGGGGGCATAAAAAGGCATACGCCCACGTAGGCCGCGCCCGTTACCAATAAAGTTTGAGAGTGGCAAGTTTTAAAAGGAGTAACTTGCACTTGGCAAAAGTTCATAATGAGATATCTATGAATATCTGAAACAGCAATAATTTACATGCACTGCTACACACAAGGAACTCTGTATACTCAAACCGACGTTTTCTAGAAGACCGTTGAATATTCTATAAGAATAGTATTGTGAAATGCATAAGGTGCATGGTGTCCATAAACTAAGGCACTACCATAACTAGTATTGATCATTGTACATCTACACGTCTACATTTTACCTCACTGTCTTGCCATGATCTACTTGCATTTTCTCACTTTTCATGAATTCTAAATCAACTTGTAGCTGTAACTTAAATTCTTGTGTGAGAAATTTGGTGAACTATGGTCCTTTATATTGAAACTTTACGCTTGTGTTTCGTATCATTCAAGGCATTGCATACGTTTGGTAATGACTCTGAAAATTTATGGCAATAAAAACTTACTTGGTGAGAACTACAGCTGCTTTGCATAGTATAATGCATATTGAGAAACTTTCAATTCGAAGTACCGCGGTTATGGAAAAATATGTCACTTTTTATCTCCAAAAATTACGAATCTGAGAAGCGTTATGGCCGTAACGCTTCTCAGCTATTGACTAACTGTTATCTGGCGTGAAATAACCGCTCTAGTTTGTCGCCAAAATCTCAAAAACGCTACCACCTTTTGAAGTGAAACTTTCACAGGTTAGTTTTATGGTATATATACACAATTATATTGGTTTGAAACAAACAGTAGGCTCAAATTACCAAACGTATGCAATCCCTTTAACTGACAATATCCCATCAAGCTGGTTTACAGAATTTAAAGAAAAAATGTCTCACTGACTGATTCAGTGCTCGCCAAGTTTTAATTTTTCGTACGATTGGTTGAAAAAAGCACGATCTATTATAAAAGCAATTATTTCCGATTAAACGAGAAACGATCGGTGGGAAAAATAAAGATTGTAATCATTTGTTTTAGCTGTTACAATTATTGCAGAGATCAAATTATACATTATGACACTGTCACATTTACTGTGATGGGTTTATTTCTCATTGTGAAAGGAACATGTTTTTGATAATTACTGATAATTATTTTGTGTTTCATTGCAATGTCATTACACCTGGTGGTACATCTTCAATGATTTTAGGTCTGCCACAAGCAGCTTCCCATCTGCAGTGAATGTGATTCCATGTGGGCAGTACAGACCCTGTGCAATACATGTAAGGAAGCCCCCTTGAGCATCATAGTGGTGAATATGACCAGTCTTGCTTTTGGGCAATTTACCTTTACTCACGGCAATGTAAAAACCTGAGTAGTCCATGTATACACCTCTGCACTCAACTGCTCCTTCACCAGGGATGGTTGGTTTGATAATGGTATGTGTAGTGCCATTGCTGTCAATGACATGTACAGCATCGCCACAGTCACTGATGACCATTCTATCATTACCTTGTACAGCCAGGTATCCTGGCTTCTTGTCCACTGGTATGGTTCTAATCAGTGTCCCATCTGGTCTATGCTTCGTCAACACTTTCCTCCCCTCATCACCTACTATAAGGACACCATCCTCCCTGATTGCCACACTATTTAGGTCCACCTCTGTTGTATCAACCTTCCTCGGTGGCACTGTTGGAAACTCCAGGTCCAGTTCATTCTTATTGTTGAAGACCTTCGCAGTCTTTCCACAGGCCACCACCAATTGATCCTGCATGCTCGTAATTCCCGGTTTCCCTGTGAGACAGTAAAGAATATTAACCAAATGACATGGAAAGCTAAAACGTGGTCTCGGATACACTTTGAACTTGCCAAACTTCTCAAAGAAAGTTAATCTTTGTAAACAATTTTGAATATTTAAATTATTTACAGGTAAACACTGAAGACATAAATAATGAATTAAGTGTTGAAAGCAGACTGACGAACAACAAAATCTGCATGGAGGTGAATGTAACTCAACAGTCCAAGTTTGATTTAAATTATATACGTTGTATGCGCCACACCATTAGCACAGTTAACCTACATGTGTATTACATATGTCATGGTCGTTATGGTAAATTTTGTTTACAGCCTAAATGAGAAAGATTGGAAATGCGATACAGGATTGATGCTTGATCTACCAAAATGCCTCAAGAGATATTTGACTGGAATTTCTTTCTCTTGTTAGACATTTTCAGGAGAAAATAATTTCATCCATGTTTGTTCTTACAGTGTTTTAAGGGGTTTAAGAAGAGATTTTCTACAATATAATTGATTAATTAAATTCTTTGCGAAATTGTGCTCACTAGTACGCAAATATGCTTTTTCTGTTCAAGAATGTTTGAAAAACCCATTTTTGTCCAAATCAAACTTTTTCTGGAATAAATGGCATAAGAAGAGTTCTTCTTTAAGATTTTAAATATCAAATATTTTGACAAGAATTAAGGACAAGAAATCTTATGAAAACATCTGGTATATAGAAAAAACAAATCAAACAAATATCCTTTTTTTACATTCAATATCTGTTCACACCAAAATGAATAAATTTCATTACAGTACTTAAATTCATATTTATGATTGATTAACTGTCGAGCTAAGTCATAAGAAACATAAATATCTGTGTTAAGATATGTACATATCAGTATGTGTTAAGATTATTGCAACAATTTTATCACTGGAGATTTACTGGTCTTATCCCTCTTGAGGTAGGCCTATGTATATATTCGAATGTTTCCACAACGCACATGACTAACTTACCTGACTGAATGGAGATTGTTGTCTGGTATTGTCCATCCTTGCTGAAGACTGATAATCCTTCGGAGCCTGACCCTACAACATCATAAGAACCACAAGAAGGAATGTTTCTTGTACAAATGTACCAATATCCACCACCTTGCTGTTGACCAAACTCTTGACACAGCTCCCACTTTCCTTTCATCCACATCACCTTGCCCAAATTAATGTCAGCAACCCGCTGACTGCACTCAAACTTCACAGATTCAAGCCCAGGGCCAACTTGAGGAGCATCTTGACTGGCTAATAATGTCAAGTCTTTGCTGATTGTGGGATAGAGTGAGAGGAAGTCACTATCTGATGCACTACTTGTCACCTCCTTAGCTGTCTCAAGGGAAAACTGTATTCTCTCTGCTAACATACTCAGTGTTTTCTCATATTCCTCCAATTGTTGGTGTCGATCCTTTTGGAGTTTTCTGATGTCTTGAATGAGACGGTTTTCTTGAGTTGTTACCTCTGCTCTTATCTCAGTGGCTTTGGTCTGCACTTCTTGCACGGTTCTGTCTACGTTGGTATCAAGGTCAGACTTCATGGATGCTACTCTCGCTCGAGATTGACTGACCTCCTCGACAATGGTTTCAAGTTTGGGAAACGATTCAGTTAGGGATTGTTTGTATGTGGATGTGGCCAGATGACTCTCGATGTACTCATGCTCCGGCATACGGTGGTTTATGACGGAACAATCTCGACAGATCAACATTTCACACGTTTTGCAAAAGAAGCGTGTCACTTCGCCCTCATGGTTGGGACATTTTGGATGGCGTTTTTGTTTTGTGCTTTGTGCACGGACTTTCCCTTCACGAATTTCCTCCAAACTCATTATTGTGTGGCCTGATAATTCAGTAAATTTCATGTGCATTTTCTTGCACTTTGGGCAGATGTTTTTACTGCAGTCCAGACAGCTATCGTGAGCTTCATTGTCCTCATCACATATCTCACAAGTTATCCTTGTCTTGTCAGAGCTGAGAAGTCTTTCCCGTAGGTTGAAAGATTCAACAAGACCAGCTACAAACAAGTTGGTTGTCAAACCTTGCACCCCTGTCTCTGGAAGTCTTGTTTCCCGTCTACACACTGGACAGGGGATGTCTTTAGCCTGTTTGCAACTTGTAGTGTGGTATTGTACCAGACACTTCATACAGAAGCTGTGTTGACAGTTTAATATTTTGGGTTGTTTATATCTCTCATGACAGATTCCACACTCCAGATGATCCCTGCCAAGTTCCTCTAGAATGGCCTTTGAGGAGGATGTTCCTGTTGCCATTTTCACCTGGTAAAAACAAAAGTACATACACTGTCAACATAAGTTAGTCATCACTCGTCCTATATTAGTCAAAATGACTAATTTGAATTAGTCCAGTTAAAATGACTAATTTATTCAACACATGACTAACCTTAAGATACAAATGACTAACATAGATTGGTCATTGTCAGTCAAGTTGAATAATTTTGATTAGTCACTGAAAATCAGCAAAACCTCAATTAATGTCTACAAATCTAATATTTGGTATGTAATAATGTTGGACATATCTTATATTTGGTAATTGTAAGCTATTGTTCTTATACGTAAACGAAATTGCTGGTTTTCGTAACATTTTTCACTCTCGCCAGATGAAAAAAAAATGAAATTAGCCTAAATTTGTCATTTGGCTAATATACAATACATGTTCAATCAAATTTCCTTGGAAAGGTGTGAATAAATGAACAAACTATGGGGAAGGGCAACTAGGTCTTGACTAAACAAATTGGTCCTCTGACTAGCTTGTAGACAGTGCCAGAAATTTGGAAATTTGATATCCTTGTCCCTATTGGTCAAAACTCAGTACACTGGTGACCGTTCCACTGCCATGAATGTCGCACAAACACGCGAGACACTGACGGGTGCCAGCCATTGGAATTGCAAGGAAATTACGCGGGCATTATTTAATACTTCGCCATATTGTTTTAACCGCCTCGAGCTACGGTCAGACCATGGCAGACGTACACCGGATTGGACATTTTGAAAACGAAGACATCTTTCACTTCCAGCGAACGGCCCCAGGGTTGTATCCCATTGATTCTTTTCAGATGGCATCTGTATGCAGGTAAGCGACCAATATTAAAATAATCTCTCAAGTTTATAGTTCGTGAGGATTGGTAGGAAGATTTTAGGGTCATTATTTCGTTGTGCCCTTGGCCATATTTATTTTAGGCTTAACGGATATACCTCAAAAGTATGCACGATGTAGCCTACATTGTACAGGACAAGCTGCTAGCAGACAAGTATAGTACGATCTAGGCCCACTGACACCGATAGTCTGACACTAGTTACGGCACGGGTTTTGACATACTGGCTGACCCTCTGGCTACACTATTTGTGCGCATTGTAACGTAATTAATATTATTTTGTAGGCCTAACGTTAGTACTTAGTTGCCCTAGAAAAATCAGTAAACTTCTTTGAAGATTTTGGCGCTCACATTTACGATGTGCACGACATTCTTTATTCAATGGGTGTCATCGCTGTTGTCTCAACCCTCACAACGACTTTTTCAGGTGAATCAAAAACGAAGTTTAAAAGATATTCGCTTGAGTTCCTCGGTCCATATGCATGTATTGACCATTAGCATTTTTCCCGCATGGCGGCCAACCGTGGCGGCTGTTTCATGCTAACGCAAGTACTGTGTGCCAATGGTGTCCATTGCTCAGTACGGACAACAAGTGCGCGGCAGTACTTGCATTAGCATGGAACAGCTGTCGCATGAGGTCGGTCGCCATCTTGAAAGTGCTCCTTGGAAATTGCTGACGGTGCGCGGTGAGTGTATGGCCCGAGGAAATTTCGGCAAATAACTCTGAAACTTCGTTTTCTATTTACCTGAAGAAGCATGTTGTGAGAGTTGAGCCAAAAGTGATGACACCCGTTAAATACACATCGTTATTTTGAGTGGCTAAATTTAAAAATGTTTTATTTTGCTACACTTAAATTCCCCAAAAAACAAAATTGTAATTTTTAATTTAGGCCTATGAAATGATCATTTTCATGCATATACTATAGGCTTAAAGTGTTGGCAATGTGTGGCAAGGGTCAACCCTTATGTCAAAACTAGTGGGTCTAAGTTTATCGTGACATGTAAATCCTAGTCGTGTAGACCCCTGCCCCTGGCCCCAACCTATGAATGGATGTATTCCGGCAATGTGAAAACTGCAGTGTTGTTTGTGGACATAGTCCATTGCGATTTCAGACTAAACTAGTTTCAAGTTCTGCTATTATTAACTATAAATTAACTTTAGTAAAATGGGCTATGATGTTCTCTTGATTATTACTACCAAGGTTAAATTTTGCTGGAAGAGGGCAAGGCTTTTAGCCATTTACTTTTTGGGGAAATTATGGGTACGGTCACTCCGCATTATGTAGTTTGGGACAAATTTACATGAAGCGGCTGACAGGCTGCTTGCAAAATCGCAACAAGCGCCATAAGAAAATAATACTTTTACATTGAAATATTGTCAACATTTGTTTAGACTAGGGTTTTACAGGACTTATGGAAATGCTGTCTCAGCATTATACCATGATGGAGTAGGGCATGACCTCATAAGGACACAATGTAGACCCAACACTGAGCACTACAGTCTTATCTGTCAACAAATAATTTACCACAAGGTCACAGGTGGTCAGCCTAGCCACTGCTCCAGCTCAGCCACAGGTCATTATGGGGCATTATGGTTCTTTATAATGTATTCATTTTCCCTTTACCCTTTTCTTTGCATGTTTTCTGATACAGGAAGATGGACATCCTCATATCCAAGGAGACAGTGACAAATTGGCTGAGTGTTCTAACTTCTGTACAATTATTGATGGCACCAAAATCGCCCACACTGACAATGTATTAACAGCCTTTGCGGTATGTTTTTAATATTGCGTATCCGGTTGGCCTAAAGAAAACTCTCACATTTTTCAAGAGGTTCATTCTAAATGTACAGGATTCATCAAAGCTAGACCTGGTCTGTAGTAACTCTTCTAGATAGGTTTAACCGATATTTAAAATATATCACATACATGTGTATACAGGGTGTCCCAGAAAAAACGCAGCACTGCGTTGGGACCCATTATGATAAAATCAAACGGTTTATCACTTCAAGATTCAGATATGTGATACAACCTTGGTTATCACCATTTACAATTTAAGCATATTTGGGATGAAATTGGCGAAAATAAGACCAATTGAAATGGTACTCCTTAAAAACAAATTTGCAAGGATAACACGCACAGTGGCCATTACACACATAATGTGTATGAAAGAAAGATGAAAATCGGGTTTTGAGGCTGGGTTATTCAGTCTTAGTTTTTTCACTCAATTTAAGTCCAATTTTGCTCAAATTCTACATGGTGATAGCCAATTGGCATAGCTGTATCACATATCTGAATTTTAAGTGACCTTTCCTAATTGCCATGTTGTTTTGCTTGGAGTTACATGTAGGAGGGCCTGACGTTTCGATCCTAGCAGGATCTTTATCAAAGACTTGGACTTTTAACCTTTGTATACCAGGTTCGAAACGTCAGGGCCTTCTAATTTCAATCATGTTATCAATTATGGGTCATTATTTTGGCTGATGAGCAGTTTGTAGCAGTTTATAAAATTTGTAATGTCATTTAAAAAACAAAATTGTAAAGAGTATGTGATTGTGAAGTATGCTTTTTCTATTGTCGCATTTTAAACTGTCTTCTGACCAGAGATACAACTTTTCAGATTTAATCTGAAATCTTATTCTTTTATAGTGGAGACTAGTGATTGGGAGAGACTTTGGGATTCATATTACGCTCCATTCGGTAATACATGGGTAAACCAGCTACCAAGTCGTCAGCACATGTCTATTAAGTATTATAACCAACTCTTACAGTTTTTAGCCAGTTGCCAACAAATGTATATCCCTTTGCCGAGATACTTAAATGATGCCTTCCATTAGATTTACCAATTTTATTTCCGCTATGAAATTGTTTGCTTTGTTAATTGTTAAAGGCACATACGCATGCAGGGAACAGGGTTAAACATGTCTTTCAAGCAAAGCTTTATGAATTATATTTTGTCAATACCACTTTGTTTTTCTGTTGTTCAACATTTGGGCAATTGCACAAAGTTAATTACCATTTTGTTTCTAACATCAGTCTGGTCAAATTCTGTCTTACATGTACTTTATTTTTTTTCAGATGCTTTCTATAAACATGCATGTATACTTCATGACTAAGTTCAGAGTGTGAACCAGTTTCTTTGATAAATTGAAACGTGAATAAATTACATGTAAATTTACCTAAATAGATTTGTGTGTTCACACCTCGTTTATTTAGAAATATGCGTGTGTTTTTTATTTGTATAAATGACTAACAGCACAAGTCATTTGACTAACCGTTTTAGTCATTTATATAAATGACTAACTGTATTAGTCATTTGACTAATTGTTTAGTCAGGTGAGACACTTTTGAATTTAGTCAAAAGACTAGTATAAACTAGTCAAGCGACCAGTGTAGATTAGTCAAAATGACTAATATAAGTTAGTCATGGATATAGCTGACTAATTTTAATTGGTCAGGTGAGACATAAAGAATGACTAAGATATATTAGTCAAAATGACTAACTTATGTTTACAGTGTAGAAATACCGGGGGAAATCTTTAATCAGTGTCAGACAAGGTCGATACCTTAATTGAGACCTTAATTGAGATTAATCCTCAATTATGCAAATTAGGCTTGCCGCCCTTCACCGACGTGGATGAGCACTGTATACTCAATGCTTGTGAGAGCACGTGAAAAAATCACATGCTGGCTCAGGTGGGATTCGAACCCACGACCTCCTGCTTACTAGTGCAGATGCCATACCGCTAGGCCACCGAGCTAGCTGGGGTCAGCGGGGTGAATTGAATCCTCAATTAAAATATCAAAAGATGCAACAAATTGAATGGCCACAGAACGATTTCACAAAAGGCTAAGATTTCATTTCATTGCATTGCATTGCTTTTCAATCATTTCACCAATCTCAACAATGAACGTCACAATATTTTAAGATGATACAGAAAATAGTTCAGTAGGCCTATAAGACATTGATGAAAACAAGCAAATATAAACTAGATTGTGGTTGTGGGAACAACCACTAGGTGTTCGGGGTCTAATTTCGTAGTGGAACTGTTATGTGAACATACAAATTATGTTGGAACGTATGTGGTCAATCGTCGCTAATACAATGGCATATTGAAATACACTAAATTTAAACTGCGTGACTGATCAAATACTTATCATGCTGATTGCACTTCGTACACTGACTGATAGAGTGTACAAAATGGCGTCACCTTTAATATGTAATATTGTCTGGACGATAACTTCCGGTTAGTTCATCACAAGTAAATACATTTACAGAAGTCATTGAGTGCATATGATGTAAATATTTAGCAGTTTTTATTTTGTTTGATTAAGACATAGTTTAAAAGTGACCATTATCTCAACGTAAAAAAGTTAATTTTAGCCCATGGATTTAGTTGCAGTGTTTATGGAACACATTGTCATTTGACAAAATGATGTACAATACTCCGCAACCTACATCAATAGCATTTCGATTAAGATTTGGTGCTGGTATTTAATGATATACATGTATAGAAGTATTTACGTGCAAATATAATGGCAAGAAGTAAACAACTAAACAAAGTTTTGAGTCACGAAATTGGACATTACATGTACAGTACATATATGTTCTACAGAGTGAATTATGTACATATATATAGTGTATGGGAAATACAGTCAATCGATCATCATATTTTTTTGTACATGACCATATTTTCACGTAACACATGTACACGTATGTGTGTACAAAGTTAATGGGCTAGTGTGAGAAATATTTCAAAATTCATATAAATTATATAGTCTCTCCCCATGAGGCCCACTTCCTTGATGTCACCATCCGCAAGGAAGGGAACACACTAACCACTGACCTGTATTCTAAGCCCACAGATACCCACCAGTACCTCCATGCCACCAGCTGCCACCCCAAGCACTGTAAGACTGGTATAGCATATAGTCAGGCCCTCAGACTCAGACGAATCTGTTCTAATGACTCTGATTTCTCCAAACACACACAGGAACTGAAGAAACACCTAGTTGCAAGAGGCCACAGCTCTCGCAGGGTGCGAAGTGCCATTGAGAGAACTCGTGCTCTTCCCAGAGCGGCAGTTCTCCAAGAGAAAGCCCCCAGCGATGATTCTTGTACTAATAACAAAGTTGCTCTTGTGACTACTTTTCATCCCTCTCTTCCCCCATTACGCAGAATCACTAATGATAACCATCACATTCTTCACACTTCAGACCGTCTCCTCAGGGCTATCCCAGAAAAGCCCATCTTGGCCTACAGACGTCCCCGCAACCTCCGCGACTTGATTGTCAGGGCTGAGGTCCCACCCACTAATAATGTCTCTTCCCCAATCCAGCATGGCACATTCAAATGTAACTCTAGATGCGTAGTCTGCCAGCACCATATCCATCAGTCTGAATCTTTCACAGGCAATGGCTCCACCCATAAGACCAAAGGGAATATAACCTGCACTACATCTAATGTCATTTATCTCATTTCTTGCAGGGTATGCAACATACAGTACGTGGGTGAAACCAAAAACACCCTCAAGAAACGTTTCTATGGTCACCGGTCTACAGTCAAAACTCAGAAACTGGACACCCCAGTGGGTTTTCACTTCAATCTCCCTAACCATACAATTTCTGATATGATCTTGCAGGGCATTGAATCACTTGGCCACCGCAGAGACTTGGTCTGGCTCAGCAGGGAGAAAGTTTGGATTAAGAAATTACGCACTATTCAGCCGAATGGACTAAACCTCCAGGAAGGCAATGACTAATATTCTTGTTTGCTTATCTCCTTTTCATTCATCCACAGGTTCTCTCTCCCCCCTCCCCCTTTTTGCATTCCTCTCCTTTCTCTTGCCCATCATGATCTCCAATCCTCTAATTAACTCCTTTGTTAATCCCCCACCCCCAGCACCACTCCTTCTAACCCTTTTGTAGTCTGTTACCTTTGATCTTGCCCACCTGACCCCCACCCTTTGTCTGACCTATTTTACCCACCCTGACTCTCATACCACCCCTTCCCTTTGTCCATATCCTCTGATCCATTTTATGTATGCTTCCTTCACTTGCATGTTCATGTTTTTTGTCATTTAGCCTCTGAGAAAGATCCTGCTAGGATCGAAACGCGTCAGGCCCTCCTAACTTTAAGCATTTCATATAAAACCAATAGATGGCGTAAATGTTCAATCCACATCTATACTGTAGGAACTTTGTCTGGGCCTTTGTATGGTAAAATTGACTGTTTAAAAGTGTATGAGGTTTATCAAACTCCTGTGTTGAGGCTATCATGTGTTTCCACTGAGACAATGTAATGAAGCACATTCCAATCACCTTGCAATGACTGCCATCTGGTATTAATCAGAGTCTCTTGTAATCACAAGGGACAATGAGTAAACAGAATTTGAATAATTCAGTAATTTTCCCTTTAAAAGAGCATAACTTCCGGTTGAATAACGTCACAAATTTCAAACTTCACATACATGTCGTGGTACATCAGTGCTTCACACTTACTAAATTTGGCGGAAATCATTGTTTACTTTTGGATAACGTAATCACTGTATATCTTTAATAAACCGTAGAGGGCGTTATATAGCACGCATGACGTCATCGTTTATATTTTCTGAAAGCCATAGACCTTCTCTATCTTTTAGCCACAGAGTTTTTTCCCAAATGCTTCCGTTTTTTAGTTTTTTTGAGTTAAACTTCAACTTCCGGTTACACCGGAAGTGGAAGTCATTTGTACACATGACTAGTACAACAATTGTTGAGATTAACGTGATGAGTAACATATGTGAATATTAATGGAATGAAGAATACAAGCCCTTTTCGTGTCGAGTGAAAAGAAATAGTTTTGCAGGCTGAAAGCAACGGTAATGAAATTTAAATGAGTGGGAAACGGAAACAAAATGACTTCGTTAGCAACAACACATAATTGCAACCCATGACAAACATTCAAATGAATATTTAATATATGAAACAATAAACCAGATATATGTGGTAAAGCAAGCAATCATATTAAAGGTAAATTCTTAACAAAGGCATCAATCAGTGAGGTAGTTGCACTACAGAGGCCAAATGAATTATAAGCCAGCAAAGTAAAATTTCAGAACAAAATAAAAGGCCGAAAATAAATCATATTACCTTTAGTTAGGGAAGCTTGAAAATGAGAAGTCAAAACCCCGCCCAGTCAGCAGCCACACGCCGTCCAGCCAGTCATCAGGCCGTCCAGAATCACAGCGATCAGCTAGTCACGCATTTGGGCAGTTCTACCACCAGCTAGTCCTGCAGTTTTGCTTGTCCTACCTTCCAGCAAGTCCTAGCCCTGCCGTCCAGCTAGTAACACCATCCAAGAAATCGCACCGTTCAGCCTGTCCTGCCATTCGGAAAATCACAGGTGTCCTGCCAGTCGCCAATTCAGTCAAGCTTTCATCAGCTCTCAGGATCACGACAGCTATCCAGGGAGTGGTAACAACACGTTCATTCTATCACAGTGTGGTAGTCTTCAGGGCGTGGCGGGGAGCCAAACGCTGCACTAAGATTCCACGTCTAAATTGGTCGTCTGCCTGGACACTGGCTGAAAGTCCAGTGTTTCAAAAGGCGGTCAAGCCAACTCACCACCGTGAAAGGCTCCAAATGTTACCGATCGCTGCAGGACTTCGCACACACCAACCTTCTGGCGAAGTTCTTCCCACACTACTACGTGTATCAACTGCCACGTCGCAAACTTTACAACTGACAATGATCAATGCGCTGTCGTACAGCAACAGGTGCAGGAAAGGCACACAGACACCTCGCAATACGCTTTGCTGATTGGTCAATGTGGCATGTATTAATAATTTCACAGATGGGTTTGAATAATTCATAACCTAGACTCGTACACGAGCCTACCCCCTTGTTGCTTCACACTTTAAATACACGTTATCTGTCATAATTATGTTCTGATTGCCCCTCAACTGACATTTGAATTGTGGCCAATTTCATCATGGATTGTCTCGTGATCATGCATTGTGTAGACATCGTTTGTTCTAAATTCCACAGTGTATGGGTAGGTTTGTTCACAACGTGGCTACAAGTTACTATCAGTTCGTATCCAAAACCTAGCTTTAGGATTTTTATTTTGCAGCTGTAAACTACCATTGACGGCCAAGATCTATAAAGTTGAGGAAACCGTTATGAATCCCTTCAGTCTTACTCGTGTATGAGTTTAAGTAGAATGGAAATGAAACTGCATTGTCCATGTGATATTGTGCAATACAAGACTGTTAGTCATGTCATTGACACAGCCATGTCAAAGATATTGTACACAGCAACTGTGTATTGGTTTTGAGTATAGGCCTTGTACGAGGACTACATGCAGCTAAGAAACAAACTAGAATTAGGACAAAATATCAGCACAATTTTTGCTACCTCCTATCACAGTTCAAAGAGGCTCGTCACATGTTGCCTCTTTATAAAACCAAAATCAATAATTTCAGGGAATATTGACGCTTTGTACGTGCGTATATACATTGTCGTCACCTTTGTTCGTCTTTATTGCAACTTGTGTCGTTTGACACACAGTACTCCACTCACGAATGAGATTTAATTATTGTAACCAAAGCAAAAATAATAATAATAATAATAATAATAATTTTATCTCCATATTCGTTAGTTGAAATATGGCTACCTCAAAGTTTGTGGAAAATGTGGCATGCTAGACAAATATTTTCTTTATAATAATTCGCCGTATAAAAATACAGTTTAGTGCCCTGTAACTGCTTCAGCAATATTTGAGTTTTCATACCTTTGTGACCTTTTTCTTATTAATCTAATTGAGTTCACGTAAGTGAGTAGTTTATTTGACAAATACGAACAAGTCCCTTCACAAGCCATGGATCTTATGTAGCCATGATAAAGACGATGTACAATACCAGCATAATCTGAGAATGAGACCTGAAATCGGTTTCTCGTAGGTACCGTTTCAATATCCCGATTTCTCAGAAGGGACAAGAAAAATAAACAGCTTGAAGTATGTACAAATCGTTCTGTATGGACAAAACCCCAATATTTTCTACAATGTACGTATACGTCAACTTGGTACATGTACATACTGAAAGTGCCAGCCTGTAACATAGGCCTATGTTACATATTTCAAGGTAAACTTCAACAATAAAATCAATTCAATCTTAATGAACCTTGCCAATGCCATTGTCAGCAATATCTAAACAACACTTCATTTAAATAACCACCTGTGGAGTTACAGACGTACATTTGTGACGCAAATCAATGACAAAAATGCCACTACACAACAAAGCAGTTTATGTATATTATTTTAATTTGTAGTTACTTCCCTTTGTACACCTTTATTCTGTGTTCACAATAAGGCAAACAGATCAATATATGCTCACATATTGCACCGATGGTCGTGTTTGACCAAAATAGCAGAAACTATAAATTCTTAATTCTGAGTTAGTCAGTCGTATGTACCGTGTTAATGTCCATAATAATAGTGCCGTCACGCATTTTTGAGGCCGCCATGACATATGACATTATTGGCGAATCACAATCACTAATTGCACCACGTTATTGCGCATGTCGTGGCAGTTGACCGCTGTTTTAATTACTTGTTGTTTACATGAGTTCTTCGCACCGTAACTAAGCAAACACAAATTCAAAAACATTATACCACATTTTATAAAACAACACACAAAGAAAAATGAGCGCAGATTTGTGCAGTTAGGTATGGCAAACATCGCACATCACAAATATGCGCAGATATTTGTGAATCTGTGATGTACGATGTATCGAGCAAGTATGTGCGCAGATGTTTGCAATGTGGGATGTCCCTCATGCGCCATCATCCATTGTCGACGGTGTGAATAATGTAATGCGCCCCCAAGTGTCACGTGTCATGGCGCCCACCGCATCTCGCCTGGGTACGAAACCACACTATACTCATTTCCAACTGAAACTTATAAAGCTCATAGATTGCGTTTATGTTTATCAACACAATGCGTATCATTTTACATTAATGTTGTGCTTAACAACCGTATGATCTCAGTCAAGGTACGCAATTTTTGCAAAAACGCGTAATTTCTTGAAAACATTTTTTGAAACAAAAATGGCAGAGACGTTGTAACAAATATTTACAAACAGGGGGAGGGGGGAGGGGCAGAATCCATCCCGCCAGTCTGAGGATTAAGGTGTGTACATTTTCATAGTTGTTTTATAAATCAGAATGAAATCAATCCATACACCTTCATCATAAAATACAATGCTCATTGGGAGTTGTAAATGTTATAAAGTATCTGAAAACAATGGTTCGCCTTTACTGCAGGCATATCGAAGTCTTATAAATTTTGCCCAAACCTAGACTTTACTTCCAGTCTGACATCGCCGTTATTTTGTCTTATGCCATCTACACAAAACTCTTTTCTAATACACAGCAGCTCTTATTGTAACATTGGTGTCGATCCCGGTGGGGGGATATATCCCCACCAATATTTGAGGTTGGTGGATGGCGTGTATTATCATATCCCAATATTTCGAGGTTGAATGTCATTTAATACCGACAAAATAACTGAATTACCAACAAAATAATGAAAATAATATATAACATGCTTCGTTTTAAAATGCTCTAAAATGCGACCTTTCGACTCTGTTTACTGTTAAACGTCCCTGGTGTGATCACCTCTCACGCAACCTCCTCCGGCTTGGTAGCTTCGCTCCCTCGCATAGGACACCAAATCACCAAACATACCCCCCCCCCCCCCATCATAAAAAAAATCGACAAATATATATTGTAAGATTGCCATGTGTCCAGAAACACATATAACTGACAAATTAAAATGTACGCTACGCCCATGTAGGCCACGCCCATTAATGATAAAGTTTGGCAGAGTGGCAAACGTTTCCATTGACATTATGAAAGTTGTTTTGCAATTGGTGCATATTAGAATCTAAAATATCAGCGAAATCAAACTACATCTTACACTAGTGCAAAATATCGAATTATACACCTGCTTACATGTACGTGTTACTGAACAAAAACGTGTATAAATAGATCCGTCTATAGACAGCTGCTAACAGACTACATGTAGGCCTTCTATCAGCTACAATGTATGAATAGTTAAAGCAAAAACCACTATCAGAGACTCGAAACCAAGTCTAGCCCCAACCTGGTGGAATCGTCCTTACATAAAAAGCACTGCCCGATAAAACATAAGAATATATGCAGTGTACTGTGTAGATAACTGTGTTCGTAACAAAATGCCACAACATGTTAACTAAAAAATATGCAAAGTAAATAAAGTAAACAGGAAAAGGTGTAACTTGAACTTGAACAAAGTTCATGAGATACCTATGAACACCTCAAATGACATTAATTAACATGCACTGCTACAAACAAGGAACTGATAACCAAACCTAGGTTTTCTAAAAGACCTTTAAATACTTTATAAGAATAGTGTTGTGAAATGCATCAGGTGGAGTAGGGATATATATCATTAAATGTGTATATGTCACTGCCATAACCAGTATTGATCATTCTATATACACGTCTACATTTTACATCACTCTTGCCATAATCTATTCGCAGTCTGTTCTCTGTACATGAATTTGCAAGTCAAAATGTAAGTGTAACTACGCATGTGAAATATCTTTTCAACTGTGGTCCTTTATGAATTAAACTTAACTAGCGTCTTAAGTTAATAACATTATCCCCTCAAGCTGGTTTGCAGAATTAAAAGCAAAAATACCTTACTGACTGACTCAGTGCTCACCAAGTCTTCGTATTTTGTACAATTGGTTCGATAACAACAACCATTCCAATGCAACGAAAAATAATATGTGGGAAAAATTGCAGATAAATTAAATGTTTGGATTTTACTGTTAGAAATAATGCAGCACTCAAATGATACACAATGAGTGATGACACTGCCACATTTACTGTGATGGATTTGTTTCTTATTGGGAAAGGGAGCATGCTTATAAGTTGTCAGTTCTGGTGTTTATGTTTCATTGTAATGTGATTACACCTGGTGGTACATCTTCACCGACTTGTAGTCTGCCACAAGCAGCTTCCCATCTGCAGTGAATGTGATTCCCCATGGGTAATACAGACCCTGTGCAATACATGTATGGAAGCCCCCTTGAGCATCATAGTGGTGAATATGACCAGTGTAATTATCATTAAGAACCACTGCAATGTAGATACCCGAGTTATCCATGTATGCACCATTGCACTTAACTACTCCTTCACCAGGGATAGTTGGTATGATAATGGTTCATGTTGTACCATGGCTGTCAATGACATGTACTGCATCCGTATATCCACTGATGACCATTATATCATTACCGTGTACATCTAGACGAGATGGCTCCATGTCCACCAGTATGGTTCGAATAAGTGACCCATCTGGTCTATGCTCCGTCAACACCTTTCTCTTCACATCACCCACTATGATGACACCATCCTCCCTGATTGCTACACCACGTAGATACACGTCTGTTCTACTGACCTCACTCGGTGGCACTGTTGGGAATTCCAGACTCAGTGCGTTGGTATTGTTGAAGACCTTCACAGTCTTTCCACCGGCCACCGCTGCCAATTGATTCTGCATACTTGCAATTCCATCTGCCCCTGTGAAAGAGTGAAGAAAGATTCAAAATTAACCAAATTTCATGGAAACCTAAATAGCAGTCTCAAATACATTTTACAGATGTCCCCTTTTGACCTTACATACCTTCTAAAAAAGTTTTTTCATCTTTACAGAGAAATGGACCATTTTTATTTTTTTATTCACATTTTCTTGTAGAAATTTGCTCTAAAATAACATGAGAGCCAAAATCTTGATTGAGCTACATCCAATGTCAACTTTGCAAATATTTTCGAAAATTCTAACTTTTCAAGGTAAATTTTGAAGACAAAATAATGAATTAATTTTTGGAAGCAGACTGATGAACAACGAAATCTTAGTGAAAGTAAATGTAACTCAATAGTCGAAGTTTGATTCATAACCCAGCTGCATTCGCCTGCAATAGTCTTTTGTGTGGTTGTTTTACCACAGTTACTTCTCTCATGGTTGTCATGGTAAATTTTGCTTATAAAACTATTCGGTTCCACACCAATACCGGTACTGTAATAAACTAAAATTAAAGTTGAAATGTGGATTGACTTCATGGCAATCATAGGGATTTCAGTTTTCTGATCACTATACAAAAGTTCTTAATTGTCGGCTGACATCCGTGGTTTCACACGTGGAGTAGTCAATACGACTGCTTCCTGTAGGAAGCCATCTAGCCATCCCTCTTCTAGTCTGTCACTAGGGAAGATGGAAAGGATGGAAGTGGTTATCAGCACCAGCCCGGTTTGATCGTTCACTGTTTCGCTCGTGGACTCGCTCGCTCGATACATTTGGACGTATTAGGAACTTCATTGTCGATGGTTTCATGAGGGAGACCAGTGTGGTGCAATATCGGAGGCGTTACGTAATGTAGCCTCCTCTACTACGTCTAAGCTACGGGGTTCATCTATCTTCCGTTGTCCTGTGCCATCTGCAAGCTGGATCTTATAGACATTGTCTTGAGGTTGTGATACAACTCGTTATGAGATTGCCTTCCAGTAATCTGAGATCTTGCTTCTGCCAAGTGGTGATCTCGAAGGAGAACTCTGGTACCAATGGCGATTCCTTGGTCATTGACTTTAGCATCGTTGCGTTTGCGCCTGTTGGCAGTCTTCTTCTCCATCATTTCTCGGGCTGATGCTGCAGCAGTTCTCAATTTCTGCTGATGATGCTTCGCCCATGCATTTTATCTGGTGCTGGTGTGGTCTTCGGCTCAGCTAACCCAAACATCAAGTCAATTGCCAAGGTTGACTCTCGTCCCATTAATGAAGAAGGGCGACACACCAGTCGAAGCAGGCGACTGTTCCGCGCGTAGGGTGTGAAGTAGATTATGGAGCGTGCGATTAAACCGTTCGCACTGCCCATTACCTTATGAGTGATAGGCAGACGCCCGGCTTTTGGATAGCCCATAGACAATTATGTCTTTCACCGGTTGCGATTCGATGTTCCTCCCCTGGTCACTGTGGGTGTGCCTGGGAACGTCCTACTTCTGGAAACATACCTTGACCTGCACCCTGGCGACAGTCGATGCTTTCTGGTCCTGGCACGAGGACATCGAGGGGATGCTCTTCCAAAAGTGTTCCCATGGTGGGCCTGATATTTGAAGTTGGTGCCTCAGCGATTGTGCATCTGTTTCACTTCTTATACACCACGTCTCCACACCTGCACCATCCCCGGCCCGTAAAATATTATTTTGTTTGACAGGTAAGTTGGTGTGGTAGGGTCCGCTCCTGTCATTGGTGTCAAGCTTGGTTGTGCAGCGCTGTTAGTACCATCCGTTGTAATTCAGCAGGCAAGAGCATTTTAGTTCGGTCGCTATGAACATGATCCACTGGATAGAGGTAGAATACATCATCCTTCTCCTAGATCCTATCCTATCATGTCTGATGTGGCTTGAATTTGGCCTTGTTTTCCATGCCATGTTTCCAGAACGCCAGGAATCTGGATATTACTATATAGGTCTGGATTCTGCAGTCGAGCCAATTCTCCAGGAGTGAATTCCGGGGTAGGGTAGTTGTCGCTGGTGGGGTCTCTGCAGCAGTGACTGAACGGACACGTACGTGAGTTGCCTTCACGGTTGCCTCAGCAATGTTTTGGAGGAATGTCGAGTGAGTCACCTTTGACATGGTTTCTTCTGCATGAGCGGTCTGGCGGCTCAGGGCGTCAGCATTTCCGTCGGATCTGCCTGAACTTGCCAAAGTTTGCAAGCTGGCTTGCACACCTCTGTTTCCCTTAGGGCTTCCGCCACTTCACTGATGATGTTGCATCAGAGTACGCCAGGTGGTTGGGAACCTTCCCGGGACATCTTGGATGCCTGGGACTTTCATTTCCAGCTCGGTTTATCCGGTGCATGGCAGTTCCAATATATTGACTGCATAAACCTTCGGCCATTGGGTGACATCTTGCGCAGGAGGTCACAGGAGTGATGACTATCTGTTGGGGACAGTCTAAGGAACAATGGTTATCTCACTCCCCGCGTCAAGTAAAAAGCGAACCTCCTGTCCAAACTCTGTGATGGTCACTATGGGACTCTTCGAAACTGCTCTACACCCAAGACGTTACCTTTGCCCTAGTTAGCTGAGCCAGTTAATTTTCCCTCCGACGCCTGGCTCATTAATGTGGAGGATTGGTGTTTGGTGAATCCTTTGGCACTCGCTGGGATAGATTGAACAGCGTGGCTTCAGCCCAGTTTTGGCAGTAGGCAGGGGTTGGTGTAGGGGTACTCTTCTTGGTCTTCGAGGTTGGGAGCAGTATCAAGCGATGTGGCAGAATTTGTCACAGTTGTAGCATGTTGAATGGCCTCTATGTACTCCATGGACTTTCTGGCGCGACAGGAGTAGAGAGGCAATTTCTTCCTTCCACAGCGGTTTCAGCAGGTTCAGGGAGAACTTATGGATTGATTTATTCAGGATGTTTGTTGCTGATCTTTTATTCTTTTACATTACTTGTATCCTGTCTGAGACGCTTGTGACCCGGATATAGGCTCTTTATACGATTTGTTTTCAAAAGCAATGAAAAAGGGGTTAATGAGTAAGTAGAACAACGATGAGGCAGGATGGCTGAATTCTGGTGAATAAAACTTTGGATCTTATGGTGTCGAGGGGATGCTTCTGGTGAGGACTCAATAACTTAAAATGGAATGTCCTTTAGTGCAACTGACTGACCACACTGTAGGGCCTAAGACCCTCAGCGGGTGGCTGTTGCTAAGGCAACCAGTGGATCATCCTTGTACCTCTAACCTAGTTGAAATCTTACCTTAAAGGGGCAGAGCACTGAAAGTGCCTGGTCACATTATAGAGAACGCCAACGTGGAATGTTTCATCTTAGAGACACAACATATCCTTCTCTTTATTATATTTCACATCGGTGCCCATCAAACTGAATCCACTTTATCATAGCTTTAATTTGAATACAATCTGTATCAACCTCACAAACTAGTAAAAGATTAATAGAAAAATGCGCAAATAATAGTGAAACGGTACAACCATTTAGTATTGAGGATTATGTACGACGTTGTGGAAATGGCTGAGAACAACTCAAATGAACAGTTCTGACCATGCTGTGTATGACTTGAATTACCAAAATGTAAACAGGTTTATAAGAGCGACCGTGCTGAAATTCATATTTTGATGATTAAACAACTGTACGTCTAAATCTTAAGATACATGAATATGTTTTAAAAACGTGTCCTTTCCAAATGAAACACACACATTTTTATCATTGGAGTTTTTGTCTTTTCCCGCTTTTAAGGTTATACTTTTCATCATGTAATTATGCCAACAACATGTCTATACATTACAAGGTATATATCAGAATGTTTCCACAAGGCACATGAATATATGCAACTTACATGACTGAAGGGGGATTGATGTCTGATATTGTCCATTCTTGCTGAAGACTGATACTCCTCTTATGCCTGACAATACAACATCGTAAGAACCACAACAAGTAATGTCCCGTGTACAAATTCCCCAATATGGGTTATATCCACCACCTTGCTGTTCACCAAACTCTTGACACAGCTCCCACTTTCCTTTCATCACCTTGCCCAAATTAATGTCAGCAACCCGCTGACTGCACTCAAACTTCACAGATTCAAGCCCAGTGCCTACCTGAGGAACATCTTGACTGGCTAATAATGTCAAGTCTTTGCTGATTGTGGGAAAGAGTGAGAGGAAGTCACTATCAGATGCACTACTTGTCACTTCCTTACCTGTCTCAAGGGAAAACTGTATTCTCTCTGCTAACATACTCAGTGTTTTCTCATATTCCTCCAATTGTTGGTGTCGATCCTTTTGGAGTTTTTTGATGTCTTGAATGAGACGGTTTTCTTGAGCCGTTACCTCAGCTCTTATCTCAGCTCTAATTTCAGCGACTCTGCTCTGTACTTCTTGCACAATTCTGTCTGCATCGGTATCAAGGTCGGCGTTCATGGATGCTACTTTCTCCTGAGATGTACTGACCACCTCTGCAATGATTTCAACTTTGGGATGCAGTTCAGTTAAGGATTGTTTGTATGTGGATGTGGCAAGATGCTTGTCAATGTACTCATGCTCCGGCTTTCTGTGGTCTATGACGGTACATTGTAGGCAGATCAACATTTCACACGTTTTGCAAAAGAAGTGCATCACTTCGCCCTCATGGTTGGGACATTTCGGATGACGTTTTTGTTTTGTGCTCTTTGCACGGACTTTCCCTTCACGAATTTCCTCCAAACTCTTTATTGTGTGATCTGATAATTCAGTAAATTTCATGTGCCTTTTCTTGCACTTTGAGCAGATGTTTTTACTGCAGTCCAGACAGCTATCCTGAACTTCATTGTCCTCATCACATATCTCACAAGTTATCCCTGTCTTATCAGAGCTGAGAAGTCTTTCCCGTAGGTTGAAAGATTCAACAAGACCAGCTACAAACAAGTTGGTTGTCAAACCTTGTACCCCTGTCTCTGGAAGTCTTGTCTCCCGTCTACACACTGGGCAGGGGATGTCTGTAGCCTGTTTGCAACTTGTAGTGTGGTATTGTACCAGACACTTCATACAGAAGCTGTGTTGGCAGTTTAATATTTTGGGTTGTTCATATCTCTCATGACATATTCCACACTCCAGATGATCCCTGCCAAGTTCCTCTGGAATGGCCTTTGAGGAGGATGTTCCTGTTGCCATTTTCACGTGGTAAAAACAAAAAGTACGTAGATATACCAGAGATAATGAGTTTGTATCTTTAATCAGTGTTTGCAAAACATAATTAAAAATGAAATATTTTTAATGGACCATGGAATATTGCACAAGGGACATGTAAAGGCAAAAACAACACCTGGTTAAGAGTTGATACAAAATACAATAAACAAAACACTGTGAAATACAATTAAAAAGAAAAACACTGTACAAACACAGTTAAAAAAAACAGTGGAGTGATTGCATGTAAAATAAAAACAGGTAGACATTTAAAATGCATACGCAGATGAGATACTGATTATGTTGATGGTCATGCTATGACTGAGACTGACTATTTAATAAGTTAATGAAATATGGGATATGACTGTTTTTGAAACGAGAAGTCCTGATACACAGCTGGGAAATATTATGGGCATTTCGCAGATTACGAGAGTGTTTCTCGTATCTTGTTGGGCGTAGAAGATCCACCGTGCATGCAGATTTAGAGAGCTTTTTGGCAAACAACTGGCAGTGGTCTTCTCTTCTACCTGACAGGGTTTCAAGATTATAGTTTTTAAGGACGTCCTCATAGGAGATTAACTTACTACCTATAACATTTTACGGCAGGCTCGACGCTGCAGTTGTTAGATTGTTGACATGCAAGCGAGGAATGCCACGCCACATATGCATATTCAACTAGTGGGCGAATATAACCTTTATATACAGTTATACGTTTACGAGAAATATGAATTTGAACGATTATATTTCTTTTGGGGTGTTTTAGGTAATATATGATCTACTTCAAAATAATATAACGAAATTAAACTTGTAATACTCGTTAGTTAAAGTTTTGAAAACTTGATAAAAACCGTCTCGACATAAAGATGAAACAAAGTCATTAATTCTAAACCTCAATACCAATAATTGAGAGAAACTCTTTTTATGAGGGCAACATACCATACCGTAAAATACTAGTGACAAAAAGTCTTTTAAAGGTAGTATCGTACTTTGGTTTTTGTCTAAGAAGTACAGATTCATGGGCACAAATATCAAGGAAGATACAGTCACATTTATCTGTGAAAATTTCAGTCCCATACAGTGTCCACTTTTTGAGAAAATCGTGAAAAACGGCCACAGTATTTCTTAAGTCTTTTCTCTTTTAGTTTTGATCTTTTAAAAGATGAAAAAGATTTTCGGTCGTTGTTTTACTAACTTCTGGATAAATACACCATTTCAGGCGGAACAATTTTAACGGTAGGTTTCTACCAGCACCATCTTCATACCCTGAGAGTTATACGTTAATCTGTTAACATCTGATCTGTTTTGGTTTCTTACCAAAGTATGATACTACCTTTAAAAGTTGCTATTGGTGCGTTTTTGACGGACACTCTACGAATTTATAATCTTTTCAGAATTTATGAATATCTAAACTAGGGTTTTATAAGTGTTTCAAAAATTTTCTTGGATGGATACAAAATGGTACCAAAATAATTGTGGACATAAAATGTGGATTGTTATTGTTCAATTTCCTATGATGTTATCATTATTATCGTATAGTGCTATTATTGTAAAATGAATTTTTGTGAACATGAAAGGAGCCGCATGGGTTTAGGTCCAATACCCATTGGCTATAGTGGACAAGATTTCTTCTTGATGAATGGAAATTCAAGTAAATTGAGTTTTGCAAATAATTTCTTTTCACTGTCACGTTCTAATTTTTCTCCTAATTTCTTGCACATTTTCATTGCCGGTGGACCTTTTCGAAACATTTTCTTTTCGTGCATTCATTTAAGGAATTAACGAGTATCCAAATACAGACTGGTTTCGGCGGAGGTTTCGAAGTACACACTGTTTTGAGATAAGAGTGTCACTTTCTACGAATTTCACATCGTGTATAATCAGCTTGTGGATGAGGAGATGCAGCGTGATAAACGGCGTTTCACATGCACCTAGCTGGGCCTTAGTTTTGTTGATGACTGCCGCAGCTAAGAGACTTGGACGCCGGGACTTGACACTGCCGTCCGGCGTCCACCAGGGTCCAGTATTTCATCTGTCTATCATCGCCCCTTACAAAACGAGAATTATTTTCATAATTCACTACACTGGTTACACTATAAGGCGTATGCAGGTGGAACAAGTTGTGGAAAATAAATGAGCAGGTTTGAGTGGTCCAGTCATCGGGAAAATTTCTTTGAAATTGTTTCATTTTATTTTGCTACAGATAAAATAGACGGAATTTGTTTTACTAACAGAGGGACGTCATTCAAGAACTTAATTAAGCAAACTAATCACGAATTGTAAACATTGACAATAATCTATTATTCATGGTGTCAAACACTGAAGTAAAATTCACAACAGTTCAATGTTCAATCCTGCAATTTACAGGTTAAAAGTATCTGTAATCTTTAAAGTTGAAAATATACTTCTCTAATATTGCAGACTCGAACGGCAGCAAAAATGGGAACCAAAACCCAACTCTATCTCTACATTCGATAGTTTAAATAGGTCTACCTCGACTTTTGTGGAAAATATGGCATGCCAGACAAATCAATTTGATTCGCTGAAAGTATGAAAAATACAGTGTCGTTCAGGGGGGGGAATAATAAGTAAAGGCCTAGTGATTTGTAATTGCTTAGGTCAAATGAGTTCTATAAAAAAATATCTTTTAAATTTTCAGTAATTTTGAAATAGGCTCACAAATTCTGTTTAAACAAATTGATAAAATTCAGTCCATGAAAGCGAGTAGTTTTTTTTCTGGAATATCAACAGGTGCCTTGATCTTATATGGGCAACCTCACCATGATCAAGACGATTTGCTGTACACTACCAGTATATAACCTGAGAATGAGACTTGAAGTCGGTTTCTCATAGGTACCGTTTCAAGGTCACGATTTCGCAGACGGAATTAAGAAAAAATAAGCTAGAAATTTGTAAACTTCTACATGTACAATGTCCAAATGTTTACAAGGTGAACTTGGTACATGTACAAAAACATGCTGCAAGTGCAAGCAATAATTACATGAACTTAATCTACTGACATTAGTTATCAACTTCAAAGTAAATTTTTTAAAGTAAAATCAACACAACCTTGGTGAACCTGGCCACTGCCATTGTCAGCAATTTCTATACAGCACTTCATTTTGAATAACCACCTTAAAGTTATAGACATTATGTACATGACACATAAAGAACAATGCAACTACACAACTCGGCAGTTTATGTACATTTAGTGTATAGTTACTTCCTTGTGTACCACCTTAGAATGTGTTCACAGTAAGGCTAAACTCACCGTTGCACCAATGGTTGTGTTTGACAAAAATACCAAAACTATCCATTCTAAAATGCTAATTAATGTCCATAACACTCAGTAGACAAGTTTTGTTTCACTATATTTCATCTGTAATTTTTCAGCAAATCCAGCTAATGTTTGTACAAAACATAGCATTCTACATAAAATGTGTACTTTGCAGTTCAATCTTGACCAAGGTGCGCAATTTTCAAAGACTAGCTTAACTATACGTAATTTGCATATGATACAGGATAGTTCAAATTAACAACCATTTGAAAAGTTTTATTTTGGCAAAGTTTTCTTTAGGCCTATATTGGTGTGTAATACTTACTACCATTATCCCCACATTTCTGTAACAAAAATAGCACAGACGCTGTACAAATATTTATAAACAGAAGCTAAGGGCAGAATCCGTCCCGCCAGTCTGAGGATTAAGGTGTGTACATTTACATAGTTATTCTATAAATCAGAATGAAATCAATCCATACGCCTTCGTCACAAAATACAATGCTCATTCAGAATCGTAATAAAGTGTCTAAAACAATGGTTCAGCTTTGCCACAATCGAAGTCCTATTAATGTGCCCCATACATTGATTTTTTTTTATCAAGTCAAAGATCGCCGTTATTTTGTCATTTGCCATGGACACAAAACTCTTTTCTTGTATTGGCTAACACACACCAACTCTAAGATCTTATACTAAGATCGCCATTCATATGTATCCAGAAACACATAACTGAAATTACAAAATAATATGGGGGCATAAAAAAGGCAAACGCCCAGGTAGGCCACGCCCATTACCAGTAAAGTTTGAGAGGGGCAAGTTTTAAAAGGGGTATAACTTGCACTTGGCAAACGTTCATAATGAGATATCTATGAATACCTAAAACAGCAATAATTTACATGCACTGTATGCTACATACAGGGAACTCTGTAAACACAAACCGACGTTTTCTAGAAGACCGTTGAATACTCTTTAAGAATAGTATTGTGAAATGCATAAGGTGCATGGTGTCCATAAACTAAGCCACTACCATAAATATTATTGATCATTGTACATCTACACGTCTACATTTTACCTCACTGTCTTAACATGATCTACTTGCATTTTTTTCACTTTTCATGAATTCTAAATCAACTTGTAGGTGTAACTTAAATTCATATGTGAGATATTTTGTGAACTATGGTCCTTTATATTGAAACTTTTCGCTCGTGTTTCGTATCATTAACTGACAATATCCCATCAAGCTGGTTTACAGAATTTAAAGAAAAAATATCTCACTGACTGATTCAGTGCTCACCAAGTTTTAATTTTTCGTACGATTGGTTGAAAAAAGCACGATCTATTATAAAAGCAATATTTCCAATGCAACGAGAAACGATCAGTGGAGAAAATAAAGATTATAATAATTTGTTTGAACTGTAACAATTATTGCAGAGATCAAATTATAACTTATGACACTATCACATGTACCATGATGGGTTTATTTCTCATTGTGAAAGGAGCAGGTTTTTGTTGATATATTACTGGTGTTTTGTGTTTCATTGCAATGTGATTACACCTGGTGGTACATCTTTAATGACAGGAGGTCTGCCACAAGCAGCTTCCCATCTGCAGTGAATGTGATTCCATGTGGGTTGTACAGACCCTGTGCAATACATGTAAGGAATCCCCCTTGAGCATCATAGTGGTGAATACGACCAGTGTCATCATCATCATCATCATCATGACTCATTGCAATGTATATACCTGAGAAGTCCATGAACACCCCTGTGCACGAAACTGCTCCTCCACCAGGGATGGTTGGTTTGATAATGGTATGTGTAGTGCCATTGCTGTCAATGACATGTACTGCATCGCCACAGTCACTGATGACCATTCTATCATTACCGTCAACAGCCAGGTACCTTGGCTCCGTGTCCACTGGTATGGTTCTAATCAGTGTCCCATCTGGTTTATGCTCCGTCAATACCTTCCTCCCAATATCGCCCACTATAATGGTGCCATTTTTCTTGACTGCCACACTCCGTAAATACACGTTTGTTCGACCAACCTTCGTCCCTGGCACTCTTGGGAACTCCAGAAGCTTTGCATTCCTATTGTCGAAGACCTTCACAGTCTTTCCACAGGCCACCACCAATTGACTCTGCATGCTCGCAATTCCCGCTGTCCCTGTGAAACAGAAAAGAATTAGTCGTTAACCTCATGGAAAGCTACAACGTGATCTCGGATACACTTTGAATTTGCCAAACTTCTCAAAGAAAGTTAATCTTTGTAAACAATTTTGAATATTCAGTAAATTATTTACAGTTTAACACTAAAGACATATATAATGAATTAAGTGTTGAAAGTAGACTGACGAATAACAAAATCTGCATGGAAGTGAATGTAACTCAACAGTCCAAGTTTGATTTAAATTATATACGCTGCGTGTGCCACAGCATTAGCCCAGTAACATACATGTGTATTACATTATGTCATGGTTGTTATGGTAAATTTTGTTTACAGCCTAAATGGGAAAGATTGGACATGCGATACAGGATTGATGCTTGATCTACCAAAATGCCTCAAGAGATATTTGACAGGAATTTCTTTCTCTTGTTAGACATTTTCAGGAGAAAATTATTTCATCTATGTTTGTTCTTACAGTCTTTTAAGGGGTTTAAGAACAGATTTTCTACAATATAATTGATAAATTAAATTCTTTGCGAAATTGTGCTCACTAGTACGCAAAGATACTTTTTCTGTTCAAGAATGTTTGAAAACCCCATTTTTGTCCAATGTCAAACTTCTTGGAAATAAATGGCATAAGAAGGGTTCTTCTTTAAGATTTCAAATATTTTGACAAGAATTAAGGACAAGGAATCTTATGAAAACATCTGGTATATAGAAAAAAACAAATGTGGAATGTCTTATCACAGAGACACATTATCCTTCTCTTATATTCAATATTTGTTCACACCAAAATGAATAAATTTCATTACAGAACTTAAATTCATATTTATGATTGATTAACTGTCGAGCTAAGTCATAAGAAACATAAATATATGTGTATGTGTTAAGAAAATTGCAACCATTTTTTCACTGGAGATTTACTGGTCTTATCCCTCTTGAGGTAAGCCTATGTATATATTTGAATGTTTCCACAAGGAACATGACTATAACTTACCTGACTGATTGCGGATTGTTGTCTGGTATTGTCCATTCTTGCTGAAGACTGATAATCCTTCGGAGCACGACGCTACAACACCAAAAGAACCAGAATAAGGAATGTATCGTGTACAGATGTTCCAATATCCACCACCTTGCTGTTGACCAAACTCTTGACACAGCTCCCACTTTCCTTTCATCACCTTGCCCAAATAAATGTCAGCAACCCACTGACTGCAATCCAACTTCACAGATTCAAGCCCAGTGTCAACTTGAGGAACATTTTGACTGGCTAATAATGTCAAGTCGGTGCTGATTGTGGGATAGAGTGAGAGGAAGTCACTATCTGATGCACTACTTGTCACCTCCTTAGCTGTCTCAAGGGAAAACTGTATTCTCTCTGCTAACATACTCAGTGTTTTCTCATATTCCTCCAATTGTTGGTGTCGATCCTTTTGGAGTTTTCTGATGTCTTGAATGAGACGGTTTTCTTGAGTTGTTACCTCTGCTCTTATCTCAGTGGCTTTGGTCTGCACTTCTTGCATGGTTCTGTCTACGTTGGTATCAAGGTCAGACTTCATGGATGCTACTCTCTCACGAGATTTACTGACCTCCTCGGCAATGGTTTCAAATTTGGGAAACGATTCAGTTAGGGATTGTTTGTATGTTGACGTGACCAGATGACTCTCGATGTACTCATGCTCCGGCATACGGTGGTTTATGACGGAACAATCTCGACAGATCAACACTTCACACGTTTTGCAGAAGAAGCGGGTCACTTCGCCCTCATGGTTGGGACATTTTGGATGGCGTTTTTGTTTTGTGCTTTGTGCACGGACTTTCCCTTCACGAATTTCCTCCAAACTCATTATTGTGTGGCATGATAATTCAGTAAATTTCATGTGCATTTTTTTGCACTTTGAGCAGATGTTTTTACTGCAGTCCAGACAGCTATCATGAGCTTCATTGTCCTCATCACATATCTCACAAGTTATCCTTGTCTTGTCAGAGCTGAGAAGTCTTTCCCGTAGGTTGAAAGATTCAACAAGACCAGCTACAAACAAGTTGGTTGTCAAACCTTGTACCCCTGTCTCTGGAAGTCTTGTTTCCCGTCTACACACTGGGCAGGGGATGTCTGTAGCCTGTATGCAACTTGTAGTGTGGTATTGTACCAGACACTTCATACAGAAGCTGTGTTGACAGTTTAATATTTTGGGTTGTTCATATCTCTCATGACAGATTCCACACTCCAGATGATCCCTGCCAAGTTCCTCTAGAATGGCCTTTGAGGAGGATGTTCCTGTTGCCATTTTCACCTGGTAAAAACAAAAGTACATCGAAATAATCTTTAATCAGTGTCAGACAAATTCGATACCTTCATTGAGACCTTCATTGAGTTTAATCCTCAATTATGCAAATTAGGCTTGCCGCCCTTCACCGACGTGGATGAGCACTGTATACTCAATGCTTGTGAGAGCACGTGAAAAAATCACATGCTGGCTCAGGTGGGATTCAAACCAACGACCTCCTGCTTACTAGTGCAGATGCCATACCGCTAGGCCACTGAGCTAGCTGGGGTCAGCGGGGTAAATTGAATCCTCAATTAAAATATCAAAAGGTGCAACAAATTCAATGGCCACAGAGCGATTTTACAAAAGGCTAAGATTGCATTTCATTGCATTGCATTGCTTTTCAATCATTTCACCAATCTCAACAATGAACGTCACAATATTTTAAGATGATACAGAAAATAGTTCAGTAGGCCTAAAAGACATTGATGAAAACAAGCAAATATTGAGGCATTATAAAATGCTAACCTTCTAAGTTCTAACCTAAGAAATATAATGACATTATTTAAGTTTGCATCGATATATCCTGCGGAAAGGAAAAACACAGGAGAGAAAAACAAACACCACAAAGACAAAAGAACGAATGGACAGAGATGTAGAACATGTAATAGTATACACCAAAGTATGGTGTAGGGCGAGGGCTAATGCAGCCCATCATTCCCTGTTTCATAGATTCCCTAGATTATGGGAGGCATTGCCCTCAGCTGTTAAGGATACTGTTGTTTTTGGTCTATCTCAATTTAATACTGCATTCAGGGACCATTTACTAACTCCAGGTCTTCAAGCCAATGTAATTAAAGTTGCATAGGATTTATTCACTATTTGTATAGATTTTTTTTATTTATTTATCATGTACATGTTTTATGAGTATATCCATTGCCAATGTTAGTGTTCATGTATGCAATTCCTTTGTCATTTTATTGTTTGAAATGTCTATTTTTTATTGGTCTGCCGGTATAGCACTGAAGGAGAGCAACTAGACAGTGATTAAGTTTACTTTTTTGCAATCCTGCAGGGGTGCTATTTGTTTGTTTGTTTTTCATGTAAGCTTATTATCTCATTTTTACTGTTCAGTCTATGTAAGATTTTGTCGTCCATATTTGATTTACAGTTGTGTATGTAACTTTTATTTCCTGTTTGTATGTTTGTATGTTCCTGCAAAAATAATAAATGAAATGAATGAATGAAATGAAAAAATTCAGATTAATCTTTTATTGATGAGTTAAGTGTGATGTCACAATATTAGATACGATGGCAGCTTCGCAGTGACTAATGTAAAAGATGGATCATAAAAATATGTGAAATGACGCATATTAATCTTCAATCATAGTTTCAACGTTTTTGTCTCTACTAGTGATAAATCAAACAAAATGAATCAACGGCTTTAATATTAAAGATGTAGAATGTGAAACATCTGAAATACACTTTGTTCCATTCAAACGTACAATTGGTGCTGCATTTTGTAATATTCTTTACTGTTTTGTTTCTAAATTTAGAACTGCATGCAATATGATTGCTGATTACTTCTCAATCTAGAAGACTTCTGAGTTCTAGAAGTTCTAGAATAGCCACAAACAATTTTGTAGTTTTTGAAATCACTTTAAATGGAATGAAGAATACAAGTCCTTTTCGTGTCGAGTGAAAAAGCAACGGTAACGAAATTTAAATATGTGGTAAAGCAAGCAATCATATTAAAGGTAAATTCTTAACAAAGGCATCAATCAGTGAGGTAGTTGCACTACAGAGGCCAAGTGAATTATAAGACAGCGAAGCAAAATTTCAGAACAAAAAAGGCCGAAAATAAATCATATTACCTTTAGTTAGGGAAGCTTGAAAATGAGAAGTCAAAACCCCGCCCAGTCAGCAGCCACACGCCGTCCAGCCAGTCATCAGGCCGTCCAGAATCACAGCGACCTGCTAGTCACGCATTTGGGCAATTAATTCTACCACCAGCTAGTCCTGCAGTTTTGCTTGTCCTACCTTCCAGCAAGTCCTAGCCCTGCCGTCCAGCCGGTAGCCGGTCCTGCTGTCCAGCCAGTCCTGCCTTTCGGAAAATCACAGGTGTCCTGCCAGTCACCAATTCAGTCAAGCTTTCATCAGCTCTCAGGATCACGACAGTTATCCAGGGAGTGGTAACAACACGTTCATTCTATCACAGTGTGGTAGTCTTCGGGGCGTGGCGGGGAGCCAAACGCTGCACTAAGATTCCACGTCTATATTGGTCGTCTGCCTGGACACTGGCTGAGAGTCCAGAGTGTTTCAAAAGGCGGTCAAGCCAACTCACCACCGTGAAAGGCTCCAAATATGTTACCGATCGCTGCAGGACCTCGCACACAGCAACCTTCTGCCGAAGTTCTTCCCACACTACTCCGTGTATCAACTGCCACGTCGCAAACTTTACAACTGACAATGATCAATGCGTTGTCGTACAGCAACAGGTTCAGGAAAGACACCCAGACAACTCGCAATACGCGTTGCTGATTGGTCAATGTGGACATGTAGTAATAATTTCACAGATGTGTTTGAATAATTCATAACCTAGACTCGTACACGAGCCTACCCCCTTGTTGCTTCACACTTTAAATACACGTTATCTGTCATGATTATGTTCTGATTGCCCCTCAACTGACATTTGAATTGTGGCCAATTTCATCATGGATTGTCTCGTGATCATGCATTGTGTAGACTTCGTTTGTTCTAAATTCCACAGTGCATGTGTAGGTTTGTTTACAACTTGGCTACAAGTAACTATCAGTTAGTATCCAAAACCTAGCTTTAGGATTTTTATTTTGCAGCTGTAAACTACCATTGACGACCAAGATCCATAAAGTTGAGGAAACCGTTATGAATCCCTTAGGGATACTTTGAATCAGAGTTATAATCTTACTCGTGTATGAGTTTAAGTAAAAAGGAAATGAAACTGCATTGTTCATGTGATATTGTGCAATACAAGACTGTAAGTCATGTCATTGACACAGCCATGTCAAAGATATTGTACACAGCAACTGTGTATTGGTTTTGAGTATAGGCCTTGTACGAGGACTACATACAGCTATAAGAAACAAACTAGAAAGGACAAATATTCAGCACAATTTTTGCTACCTCCTATCACAGTTCAGAGAGGCTCGTCACATGTTGCCTCTTTATAAAACCAAAATCAATAATTTCAGGGAATATTGACGCTTTGTACGTGCTTATATACATTGTCGTCACCTTTGTTCGTCTTTATTGCAACTTGTGTCGTTTGACACACAGTACTCCACTCACGAATGAGATTTAATTATTGTAACCAAAGCAAAAATAATAATAATAATAATAAAAATAATTTTATCTCCATATTAGTTAGTTGAAATATGGCTACCTCAAAGTTTGTGGAAAATGTGGCATGCTAGACAAATATTTTCTTTATAATAATTCGCCGTATAAAAATACAGTTTAGTGCCCTGTAACTGCTTCAGCAATATTTGAGTTTTCATACCTTTGTGACCTTTTTCTTATTAACCCAATTGAGTTCACGTAAGTGAGTAGTTTATTTCACAAATACGAACAAGTCACTTCACAAGCCATGGATCTTATGTAGCCATGATAAAGACGATGTACAATACCAGCATAATCTGAGAATGAGACCTGAAATCGGTTTCTCGTAGGTACCGTTTCAATATCCCGATTTCTCAGAAGGGACAAGAAAAATAAACAGCTTGAAGAATGTACAAATCATTCTGTATGGACAACACCACAATATTTTCTACAATGAACGTATACGTCAACTTGGTACATGTACATACTGTGCCAGCCTGTAACATAGGCCTATGTTGCATATTTCAAGGTAAACTTCAACAATAAAATCAATTCAATCTTAATGAACCTTGCCACTGCCATTGTCAGCAATTTCTAAACAACACTTCATTTGAATAACCACCTGTGGAGTTACAGACGTACATTTGTGACGCAAATCAATGACAAAAATGCCACTACACAACAAAGCAGTTTATGTGTATTTTTTTAATTTGTAGTTACTTCCTTTTGTACACCTTTATTCTGTGTTCACAATAAGGCAAACAAATCATTATATGCTCACATATTGCACCGATGGTCGTGTTTGACCAAAATAGCAGAAACTATAAATTCTTAATTCTGAGTTAGTGAGCCGTATATATATGTACCGTGTTAATTCCATAATAATACTGCCATCACGCATTTCTGCGGCGGCCATGACATATGACATTATGGGCGAATCACAATCACTTACTGCACCACGTTATTGCGCATGTCGTGGCAGTTGACCGCTGTATTAATTACTTGTTGTTTACATGAGTTCTTCGCACCGTAACTAAGCAAACTCAAATTCAAAAACATTATACCACATTTTATAAAACAACACACAAAGAAAAATGAGCGCATATTTGTGCAGTTAGTGAGGGCAAACATCGCACATCACAAATGCACAGATATTTGTGAAGTTGTGATGTATCGAGCATCATAAGTATGTGCGCAGATGTTTGTAATGTGGAATGTCCGTCCTGCGCCATCATCCATTGTCGACGGTGTGAATAATGTAATGCGCGCCCAGGTGTCACGTGTCATGGCGCCCACAGCATCTCGCCCTGGGTACGAAACCACACTATACTCATTTCCAACTGTAACTTATAACGCTCATAAATTGCGTTTATGTTTATCAACACAATGCGTATCATTTTACATTAATTTTGTGCTTAACCGTATAATCTCAGTCAAGGTACGCAATTTTTGCAAATACGCGTAATTTCATTTAAAGCAAGTTTCACATTTACATTATGTCACAAGTTTTCTTTGGGACGATTTCTTTTGGACAAAGTTGTCTATGGGCCTGCATTGTTGTGTAATACTTTTAACACTTTTTTGAAACACAAATGACAGAGACGTTGTAAAAAATATCTACAAACAGGGGGGGGGGGGGGCAGAGTCCATCCCGCCAGTCTGGGGATTAAAGGGGCTGTATCGTCTCGATATTTTCAGGCCTGTTTCTGGGCCCAGAAAGATGAACTGTGACCCAGTGTTATTTTGCGCATGCGCGCTGGCTGTCATCACATTTGCCAGACAGTGTGACCAAAATGCACACAGCGTGTATGGCCGGATCTGTACTGCACATGTAGCGTTTCATTATTGTGATACAGACAGTTCATTAATTTTATATTCTGGACTGATGAAGACTGTTTACACATTATAATCCTTTCATCATTATTATTTCTACCTTTCAATGTGATTATCAAACGTATCTATTTTTTTGTCTTAAATACTATAGAGCCTATACAAGCATGTAAGTTATAACCTGTATTCACTTATTTTGACCTATAGCCTTATTTCATCATAATTGTTTTACCACATGTTGGCAGCATCTAAAAAATGATTAATCCTTATTTCCATCCTTATTTGCAAGAACAATTGCTGTCACATACTTTCACTTCCTGGCATTGATTGACACAAGGCTGACCACTGTGACCAGTGACCCTGAGTGACTCAGTGTCCAGTGACTTGATTCTTAGTATTACTGTAACTTCTGACTAGTATGAATCATTCCTTGGAAATCAACTTCTTTCAATTGTTTTATGCCTCAGCATCTGTTATAAAAAGGCTGCTGAGGGTATGTTAGTTATCTCAGTCTTACTGCTAGCCATCTTTCAAGCAACATTTCTTAGTGCCACATGTTCTCGAACTTATCATACTTGGGTTTTTAAACTCAGAGCAGAACATATAATTGTAAACCTTATCCTGTATTCTACAATAAATATATCTCTGAAGTACTGTATATCAACCCGAGTATTTAGTGTATAATCATTGAGCCTTGCACGCTAAACACATACAAACCTGGCCTATACGATAATGCGGGAATTTGCGCGCCTGCAATAATTTTTTTAACTTCGAGGCGCGCTTGCGGTCAGCTCCCATGGCAATGGCCGGTAAAAACAAAGGGAAATGCAGACATCGCTGCATAATGTAATCTGCCGGCCTGTGTGTAATTGCCATGTGTACTTAACCATGCGTGCATACACTGTATACAGCGTGTACAGTGTAAAATTGACTTTTTGTTATAATATAGGCTACATGCCTACATGTAACTTTATAAAATGGAGTGTTTTACTGTAGGCCTCAGGCTAAATAATACTTTAATAGCACGTTTAAAACTCCTTGCTTCATGTTTTTTTACCAAATGCAATGGAATTATAATATTCCAAGGTACAATAATTTGGCAACCGTGCATTGCTACATTATGTTGTAAATTTAGTATTTAGTATTTAGCATTTAGTATTTATTATTTATTTCATTTCTCGGGTAGAACAAGTTACAAAGCACAAGAACAACAATTAACACTTTCAATAGAACAGGACAAAACAAAATCAATACAATAACTACATAATAATCCAATCAGCTCAAGAAGGATTGCCCAAAAGGAAATATTCCTGTCAAAGGGGCTCTCCAGACTAATTGAATGAAATAAATATAATTGAAATAAATAATCATAAATAATATAAATATAAGAATATATAAACAAATAATATAAATAATAAAAAATAGAAAACAATAACCAGAATTCATTATGATAAAGCAAAGGGGTTCTCCAGACAGAAATTAATTAAATAAAAAAATATATAAATATAAATAAGAAATAAGGTGACAATATTGTTATGTGGATCAATTTGCGGAAACGCCACGCAACAATCGCCCGCACCTCTACACCGCTCGCACCTCCATATCGCTCGCACCCCCGCAACTATATGGGCGGCCAAAAGGGCCAAAATTAATCAATTTTAAATTTAAATTTTATTTTAAAATAGAGAACAGAAAAAAAAAATAAAATGTACTTATTTCGAAAATTGTTTTTGTGCGTAAAATTTACGAAATAAAAACAAATAAAATATCCCAATAACCAAAAATAAGGAAAAATCTGTGAAATTTAATTAACATTTCAATGAGCTAACAAAAATAAATCTAACCATATTAGAAAAGAGCAATCAAATATTCCGAAATTCAAAGCAAGACAATGGATAAAAAGACAACCGCAAAATAAAGTTAGTTGGCATAAAACTAACTGGCCGTTGTAGAATCAATGAAGCATTCTGTACATCAAAGTACAAAAATTAAAAAAAGACTAAACACATCCAAACTTTAGAGGGCGTCTTACAAACAGGCCGTTGTAGAATCAATGAAGCACTCTGGTAATCAAAGTACAAAAATGAAAAAAAGACTAAACACAACCAAACGTTAGAGGGCGTCTTACTAACGCGCTGTTGCAGAAACAATCACGCGTTTTGAAAATCAAAGTACGAAAATGAAAAAAATACTAAGCAGAATCAAACGTTAGAGGGCGTCCAGCTTTCGTTTCGGAGACTTTCGTGTGAACCCCGTGAGATCGTTTGTTGGTGTCACCTTTGTTTAACCATGGTTTGTACATACACACCATACCCCCACTTAAATTTATGGGGGCACTGCCCCCCCCCCCCCCCCCCCCCCCAAATAAACAATTCATTTAAAGGAAGCAGAGATATATACGGGTAGAAAGCACAATAAGGCTTGTGTTTTTCTTTCTTCTCAAAAGAAAATAAAATTGCTGAAAGATTAAGTCGTTCCTTTTTATGGAAATGGAAAGAGAAAAACAAAACTTTTGTGTCATTGCCTGTACCATTTGATATGGCAAGAGGTCTTCCCAAGAGGAAGCAAGTACCGTATTGACCATCAAATCTGAAGTCAATGCATGCATAGCACCACACTGATCTAACAGTAATTATTTTAGATTAATATAATGGCGATTGTGGGTTGACGGGATCCCAAAACACATTGATTTCTTTGGCTCTGAACTAACTTCTACTCCTCAAAAATGATACTTTTGACTTTCAGCAAATGTTCCAGGGTCCTTAAAAGCCTAGATTGAAGAAATTTGTTAAACATTTCAGGGTTAAAATTCAATTTTCTTACGCGCTTCTTGTAAACTTTAAAACAGACCGTCTGATCGCGTGAGGCCATTTTGTCTGTTCTGGTAAGTCTAGTGCCCAGACCCAACAGATAAAGAGTCCTCAAAATGTCATAGTGGAAACCAGACTATTCTCGTATGCGGCCGTCCGTGCAGCGGTGAAATGTTACAATCTTGGTTACCGTTTGTACCCCAACAAAGTATATGTAGGTAAGTTACTTTTCAAAAAGTAGTTTCCTTTCCTTTATAGTTTTAGGACCCGTCAACCCACAATCCCCAATATAATCATCCAATAACCACAAGGGAAACTGACTGAATTTGAAGTCCCAGGTTGCAGCTTGCTGCGTGTATCATTTTAACGATCCCTGGGGCATCGCGGTGTGTGCGTGGGTTTATGGCTTCTGACTGCCAAACGAACAAAGATAATACACGCGTTTACCCTTCGAAAAAAGCGCATGCGTGATAGTCCCTCGTTTTGAAGTCGCGATCAAAATCTAAGATGGCTGCCATGGTGTAAACCCGTGTATGGACGGGCGCGGGTTTACACTTCGAAAAGTGCGCATGCGTGGAAGTGCCTTGTTTTGAAGTTGCGATCAAAATCTAAGATGGCCGCCAAGGTGTAAACCCGTGTATGGACTATTGGGGTCACCACTAACGTAGGGCTGGATAGCTCAGTTGGTAGAGCGCCTCTACGGTATTCAGGAGGTCGCCGCCGGTTCGAATCCCGCTCCAGTTAATTTTTCTTTGTTAACTTTTCAATGAGTATTAATTTTATGAAGATATTATTTTCATGACGGTGGCCCTTATTATGTTTTCATGTTATGCAATTTTTAAAATAAATATGCCACAATATATTAATATTTATTACTACAATATACAATAAAGTTTAGATACAAAAAGACACCCACCAATTACAATTCCGGCGACAAAGAATGCCTTCCTGTCAAGGTATGATGTGATCAAAGCTTGCTCTGAGACCAATGTCCTTGATGTTGCAGGGCCGCATGTCAGTTTGTCATGGACATTATTTAATGCAAGGCGGAGGAACTCTTTGCGAGGTCCACCTAGATCCTGCCCTTTCTCCCCCATGAACTCCACTTTCAAAGGGAGGCGAGGATCATAGACCTCGGCAGAGAGCTCATCCACCATTGCATTAAATATGTTGTGTCGTGAAACCATGATGTCGTACGTGTCGCCCTCATCAAACGTGTCTTCACCGCCGGGCAAATTAAGGGATCTCCCTTGAAGATATATTCCTCGGAATCCTCTCACCACGTCACTGACATCTGAGTCATTGTTGCTGCAATGTTAAAATTAAGTGCAATTTTAAAATTCACTGCTAAATATGTCAGTATATCAACAAGAAAGTTTAAAAGCCTGCATGGTAAAACTTACCATACATGCATGCCATGGATGCCACTTAGTATAGTTCGTGAAGTATTGTTACTCAAAAAAATGTGAGTTCGGTGCACTACGTACTCTTTGAAAAATTGTGGGAGTGTTTATTAACGTGCGGCGACCTTTTCCCGTAATGTAAAACAGTGTCCGTTTCGCCAATCAATGGAAGTTTGGGCCTACTTTCCACCAATTATTTTACAAGGTTTTACCTACAAGCCTTCCTCCAGAATTGCAAGAAGTCGGTTCACTTCATCTGATGGTTCCTCTGATAGGGTCGTCTGGTTTTTGAATAGTGATAACAATAACAACATTAACTAATAATAATAGAATGCAGTGCCGGGTCACAGCAGAGGCGAGTCGAAGGGGAGAGACAAAATCCAGCAATATCACGAGTTCGCGACGGAATTTCGCAAACAAAAATATTAAAGTGTATATCTTGTTCACTTATAGTGGTCGGAGGCATTAGGCACACTTCCAATAGTTCTAGATAAACATCAGGAAAGAAGGAAGCCTTTCGTGGGACACGTAGAAACCTATAAGGAAAACCCTTGACATTAAGGCTACAGGACGTAGCTGGCTCTGGGGGGAAAAGCAATTGAAATGAAAATATGGTCTTTCTTCGTGTTGTGCGTACCCGCGACATACTGATGAATAATTGTTTGTACAATAACAACAATTACAATTTAAAGAAAAAATCTTTTGAGAAGCAATTTTTCTATTTCAATAGTTATTACATTTTTTGAGTAAGCTGATTTTAAGGCGTTCGGTTTTATTGATAGGAAGGAATTATTATGGCTTTCTCTCATATCTTTTATTTGGTAATCAAGAACTCACCACATTGGCCTCGTCATCGCTGGGTGGAGGTTCTTCAGAGGGTGGCTGTTGGTCCTGAGAAGGGTGCAAATATATGTCGGTATACCTTTTTATCAGAAAAATCTTCATTTACATTTCCTACAGCTCTACATTATGCCAATTACGCTTGCCATTCAACGACGATGAGTACTGTATACTCAGTACTTGTGAGAGCACGTGAAAAAATCACATGCTGGCTCAGGTGGGATTCGAACCCACGACCTCCTGCTTACTAGTGCATGAAGCCATACCGCTAGGCCACCGAGCTAGATGGCGTCAGCGGGGTGAATCTAATCCAATACACGGGTTTACACTTCTAAAAGTGCGCATGCGTGATAGTGCTTCGATTCGAAGTCGCGATCAAAACCGCCGAAGTGTAAACCCGTGTATTGTCTTCGACAATGGATGGGTTTACACTTCGGAAAGTGCGCATGCGTGGAAGTGCCTCGTTTTGAAGTTGCGATCAAAATCTAAGATGGCCGCCATGGTGTAATGTCGTGACAGTACTGCAATATTAATTACGTCGGTGAAGGGCAAGCATAATTTGATTATTATTTATTTTACCAACGCAAATCATTAATATTCATAGCTGCTCTATACATTGTCATAAAGAATGTAAATGTATTAAACAGGTCGTCGGACAAAGCGGCAAAAGGTCCCACCACTAAATGGGAGACTCTGGGTGCTGCATAACTTTAAATCTCTGGCAGAACATGGGCCAGTATGCGCCACCTCCAGTATGGATCGTGAGCGCGACCTTGGAGTCAGCAACTCAAATCCATACTGGAGTTCATTCGCCGAGGGGAAGGAGCTGCAAAAGCAAACAAACAAACAAACAAATAAATAAAAAACGACAGCAAAATGTGAAGAGAACAACTTAATTACTTTTGAGGTGGAATCCTAATTACAATACAAAATAAATCACCTAACGGCTTTTGTGGAGTATCCTCATCCAGTTTCTTTATAATGGTGTTGCCCCTCTAAAATGTTAACTTTCTTTATTCGATAATCGATATGGTTTTAAGATATGGATCGAAGTAATTATTATTCCAGAGGAGTATACGTATAACTCGACAATGTTAAGTCACGTTTTAGTGTCTGGTGTAATGTGATCCAAAAGAAGATACTTTCAACCTAAGATTGATCCACTGAACTATTTTGACTACACGTGTATGCCCTATACTATAGATTATTCATGTGTACCTGAGAATTATGTCTTGGACATAATCAGAATCACCCTCAAGATCAAAATCGACACTGACCTCCCCAAGGCCATTTGCCTTGAGGATGATCTTCTCCTCTTTCGTGGGAACTTCCTCTGCATCCCGTCCTGCCAGGCATACCAACGTCCTGTTGAACAGTTTGCACTTCTCTATGGAAAAAGGAAAAGTAAATTGCGCAAAATGTAAAAATTCCTAATCATGAATGGAATTAATTCAATGAAGGTGTACTATTGCTTTAATATTGATTTCTTTGAAATAAAAAAGCTTCGCGTTTCAATCGGTTTCAGTATATTTTTTCTATCACCGTTATTCCACTAGAGCGCAATTATCTCCGGGGCGAACTCACCCCGGAGCCACCCCGGGTGAAAATGTCAACCCTGGTCCTGAACAGGGTTGAAATCACCCCGGAGAAAGGGGGTGACGGAGAGGTGAATATTTCAAGTGGGAATCGTTGCTTATTTTCACCCCCCTTACCCCGGTCCACCACCGAGATTGGTCAAGTGGGAAAAGGCAATTCTTTGAAAACGATTAATGCATGCGCCCTTATGGGAGTTTGTCAAGTACCTTGTATTAAATTGTTAAGCGCATTTAATTTCATACTCACTCTTTTTGGGTGGTTGGACTGATGATGGAGTGTACTGTACAAAAAAACACAGAAGAAGTGAAATAATTTTATTAATGTATATCCTACAAACCTGCGGACCTTTCTTCAGCCGTATCTTAATTCTTTGAGTGATCCCCATACCATGTGTCGATCCCGGGGGGTGGGGGATATATCCCCTCGATATTTGAGGTTTTTTTTTTCTCTGCAGTGAATACTATGTTTAATTCTTCTGAATATCGTACCAAATGCTCTAAACTGCGACCTTTCTGCTCTGTTTTTAATAAAAGGTCCCTGGTTTGGGAGTGGGGGTCGTTTCGCTCCCTCGAATAGGACAAGTCGCCAATCAACCCCCCCCCCCAAAAAAAAAATAAAATGAAAAGAAATCGACATAATAGGCCTATATACATGTATACCCCATACCGTGTCATATATACTGGTATATACATAAAATGTACCGCCATCTATGTTTGAAAGATATAATTTAAGGTTGCGCTTGATTAAAATGGATCGAGGATTGCCTTTGTCAATTTCCTGCTGCTCTCATTACAGTGTGGGCATCATCGGTTTAGAAAATTGACATAAACAATTGCAAATGTGTAGTATACTTGCGATAACGTTCAAGCTCTTAATTGTAAAACATGTACAATCTAAATTTTAAGATAATATTTAAAGGCAATATCATACTGTCAAAGGGATATAGCTTCGTGTGCAAAAATATTAAGACGGATACAGTAACAGTTATCTGTGCAAATTTCAGTCCCATACGGTGCCGACGTTTTGAGAAAACAGTGAAAAACAGCCACAGTATTTTCTCTTTTATTTTTGATCTTTGAAAAGATCAAACAGATTTTCGGTCATTGTTTTACTAATTTCTGTAAAAATACACCATTTCATTTCTGTTTTGGTTTCTTACCAAACTTTGATACTGCCTTAATTTACGTTTTACAGATGCATTGATTCAATTGATTTCTTTTGGGGGTTTCTTGTTTGAAATAACCTGAATAATCGAACTGTAAAAAAAACCCTATCCTATATAACCGGGGGACCAATACATAATTACATGGTTTTTTTTCCCGTATAGTGGATCAATTTGCGTATTTACTTCGGATAATCATTGGTTATAGACAGTGGCGTAGCCAGGATTTTTTAATAGGGGGGCCAAAATGTACATTTTAGCCAATACCGGCTTGACTAGGCCTGTTCATTGAATGCACCAGGCCTACTGAATACGCGCGCCAGTATTGAGGCACGTTGGTGTTGTCTTGGGGCGGGGTAGGAGGCCGAGGAGGAGCCCTCAGACCTTTTTTTTTTTTTTTTTCAGGGGATGAATAGGGGGGGGGGGCCTGCCCCCCAGCCCCTGTCTACGCCAGTGGTTATAGACATGAATGGTGTATAGGCCTATATCCATGCAGCTGTGCCTGTTTATGCCTGTTTGTGCTGTGTTAATTTGACCGTCAAGCCATGGTTACTGACTAATCATCTCATTAGGTATTCAGTGTTCAGTTTGATTGATCTTGTCAATTGAGGTGGGAACAAAAAACCACAATCGATTGATTTCCTGTGCAAGGAAACTTGACTTTGCGAAACATCGGATCGGCTGTAACGTTTAGATAGCTAAACGTACGTGTATGATTCCTATCTTTCCATGGCAATCAATTCTTTACATTATGAGCGTCTCTTTTTGAAAAAACCGCATGCGTCTTTTTAATGAGCGATTATTTTTTGTTTTACAAACACAATGCATAAGAAGCGGATGCAAAAAACACGAATATGGAATATAAAGCGCCTTTAAAACTACTCCTAAAGATGGCAGAGCTTAAAGAGCCCCAAAAAAGGAAAGAAACAATCGAGTGACATGCAGTCAGTATATTTATCATTGAACATTGGAAATATTTACAAAAGAACAAAGAGAGGAATGTGCATGCTAACAGTTTATAAAAGACTGAAGCTGTCATCATTAATCACGTCTCAACATTACGCAAAGCTTGAAAAAGCTTGAAGGGTCAGTGAAAAATGGCTTGAACGTATGCAAAAAAGCAGGCGTGTTATGGGCCTGCATTTTTATACCCACTTACACAACTGTTTCTGAGTTAACAACATGTTTGGGGATTTGCATGCTAATTAGAATTACCACATTCATGAGCAACTGTGATGTCATCGAGGTTATTGGAGCAGTTACCAAATTGAACTGTGCATAAAAAAGTTATTTTATTGATTTTCTGACAGACCTTTTCCTCCTCGATAGGTTTTGTTTTGCAAAATATGTTCCTTTCACTCAACTGGTGATGTAATTTGATTTACCAAACAATTTCTGTGGGTCAAGTTTGCCTTTTCAAGTTTTAAGTTTTTTCGTTATATTTTTGATGTTGGTTCCCTATGCATGTCTACTTCAGCATGCATGGAATTCTCCCATTGTGTAAACAAGCCATTCAAAAGAAAACCAAATGCTTATTTGAAACCAAAATAAGACTTGCCATTAATGTTCTATCAATAAATTCTCTGTATGAACTATGAAGGCAATACATCCACATGACTGAAAAAAGCACTTATCACTTACAGATGCATATCATACAGTTCTTCAAGCAAGTGGAAGAGGGGGGTGCCCCGACGGAGTTTTTTTGTATGGGGCAAAGGGAAAAGACGGTAAGAAGTGGAAAAATGCCGTACTACGTTTTTGTTCAGCCTAATCCTAATTAACGCCCAGGCAGTGTAAATAATGTGTGGGAAATCCAATACCGCCTCCGGATGTAGAAATTTACCAGGCAGTTAAGGGGTGTTAATTTTGAGAAATGGCATGCACATAGCAGCTGCGGTCTGTTTATAATTTGATTTGTCATGGGATAAGAACAAACTAGTGAAATGTTCAGCTCAATCATTGTAAACAGTACAAAACGACGAGGCAAGTTGATTTCCAAGAAGCCATGATTCACACTTAAAGAACAAAGAATCAAGTCAGAACATTGGGTCACTTGACAGGGTCAATGGTCTGCCTGATGTCAATCAATGTCAGGAAGTAAAATTACTATAGTAATGTGGCTACAAGTTGTAGGAGTAATCATTTTAAGATTCTGTAGACATGTATTGTTGCAAAACAATTATAATTATACATGTATGTGGAAATAAGGCTATGGGTCAAAAGTTTTGTAACAGTTAACAATTACATTTACAAAGATGAGTTGGTACTAAGTATTAATAAATAACAGTGCAGAATACCATGTCATGTAAAAACACCCTCTAAAATTCAATGGCTACGAAGTCGATCGAGCGAATGGCGGGAAGGAATTCTACCTTATAATTGCAGCGCCAAATGCATGTTCACCCACACACACACCCATCATTCATACACACCCCCCCCCCCCCCCCCACCCCAAAATCGCAAAGCTGAGTAGAACCATATGGAGCTATTACAGTATATAAATTGGGTTGTTCTATAACTTTCCTAGGTGCATGACCTTTTGAACTAGCCAGAATATGTACATGGGTGCATCAATTTCCAAATTAACTAGTTGTCATCACTTAAGTTGGTCAGACCATAATGGTCAGCCTAAGATGGTCATATAACAACAAATCTAAACCACTTTAGTCCAGTAGCATTGGTATTAAAGACAATTTTTCCACATGCCATAAATTATTGTCACTGTTCAAGATTCTTGAGTACTATAGTCCTGACCAGCTGTTACAATATGGCATGAACCGTTATTTTGTAGGCATATATACTGCGGGCAATACATTGTGCGCAATAATTGACCAACAGTCATATATGAATTTATTACGATTTAAATAGCGATATTGTAGCCATTGGGTATATTTGACTTATAAGAATGTATACGTTATCGGTGATCCGGCGCGTAAAAGCTGCCCTGGATCGCGTTTTATCATAATATCCAGTGGACGTGGATTTGAAAGAGCGGCCAATATCCACGACGAGTGTGGAGTGAAAAGCAAATCATTATAGTCATGTAGCTATAACACTGAGCAGAGCGGACCCATGCAATTAATGGTCTTGCTACAATGCCGAAAAAGTACAAATTAGAAGCGACGAAATGACTTCATTTAGATGGTTCACGAAATAATTGTAATGAGCAAGAACAATGTAAAGTTCCCGTTAAAAACGTGGGGGAATACAATGAAGAAAGAAACTCACCCCAAACAGCCGCCCATGCTCAGTAAGTGCCCTTGGCCTGTAACAAAAAAACAACAACGGTTAATTGGTATTTTGTAGGGATTGGATGGATGGAAACATTATTCAGTACATCAGTCCAGCATGCAGGGTCTGATATATCAAAAACAGTACGTTTTCAATGATTAAGAAATCTCTCCGTCCCCTGCCATTATACCGTTTTTATAGATGATTCTAATTTTTTTCTATTGATGTTGTAAGCGAAAAAGCAAATGGATAATTGTATGTTGAAATTAAACACGTCACCTACATGGAAAAGTGTAACACCTAAAACTATATGGATCTGAGGGACAAGCGTACGCTAACTGTTCAAATATAGAATATCCTAAATTTGGACCAAAAAAACCACAAAACTAACCAAAACAAAAGCCTGAATAAAAACATCGGCAAAACAAACAGTTCAAATTAACCACAACTCATCAAAATCATAAAGCAGGAGCGGTTCTAGAGCCAAAACTTTTGGGGGCTAGAAGAGCCCCCCCCCCCCCCCCCTCAAAAAAAGAAGAAGAAAAAACTGCCCCCCCCCCCCCCGAACCGCGCCTGGCATAAAGCAAATCGAGTGAACCGAAAATCAGCCTATACTTAGGCCTATATATAATTTCTTAAAGTTAAAACCACCAGAAATTTAAGCGATTTGAATAAACAAGAGGACTTTGCATGTAGTCAAATACTTTATATCCCCCCCCCAAAAAAAAGAATAAAAAAGCCATGATAAATATGCTTCGAATCTTCAAATTTAGAAAAATACTGCTTCCTAAATGGTTACATAATCAAAGAAACACACAAGAAAAAATCACTGAACTAGGGATAACATGACGACAGGACAGGAAGTGATGAAATAAACAATAGGGATCAACTCAACAACACTGGTACTATCTCCATGATGCTGGTACTAGGGGGGGGGGGGGAATTGAAAGTTCCCTCTCACACCATGCTCACACCATAGCCTTCCTCTATGCTCACACGCACCCGCCCATATACACAAACAATCTGCTTTATCGAAAGTCACATTTTTTTTATTGTCGTAATAGGTATCCGTAGGTTTTCCCGCACATTTTCAAACTTTTTTGTCATTCAATTTTCTATATAAGCACTTCACTTCGATTTCGTCCCAAGAAGACTGGAAGCATATAATGTGCAAATGCTACAATGATTTAATTAGTTATTGGTCATTCGAAGTGATCAATGGTCAATCGGCTTTGTCAGTTTTCATTCGTTTTCGTTAGATGTCACTGGAATTCGTCTCACTTGATTATCACCTACATAATGAAAGATCAAATTTGTCTTTTTTCAAATGATTTAAAGAATTCGTCGTTCAAATTAAATCGATAATCTGACCGTTAACAGCTTTGTGAAAAAGCTTAAAAAGCTTATAGGCCTGCACTGTAAAACTATACGCCCCTTTTCAGTTTACATGTACTAGTTTCTTTTACTTGCTCTCACTTGCCGTCTTACACCACATTATACTCCGAAGATCAGAAATCTTAATGTCTTAATGTAGGCAAAAAGCTGCAAATGGATACTGCGCTTGGGCTTTTATAGTGATGACATTTCCAAAAAAGATGTGAAACTACGAAAACATCTTCTGTTACTTTGATGAAATATAGGCCTGCTTATTCTGTATGCAAATTCTGAAAAACATCTTTTCTCTACCTTTTTCCGGCAAAACAAAAATACCGATCTGAATGTATACACATTCAAATAGGCTAACATTATTTCCGGAAAGCACATCATACATGGTAAATTCTCATTTCGGTTATATTTCAACGTCAGACAAAATATTCCTCCGACATCAGAAAGTAATGTGAAAATGAAACGTTACAAAAAAAATGAAGGACGGCATATAATCATGTGACGAATCAGTAAATGAAATTTATACGAATTTGATTGCAAAATTACGAAATTGATTCGTCTATCGTTCGTTTGGCAACTGCGGTCGACGAAATTGAATTGTCTTTGTTTAAAATGTATGGCAAATGTATCAAATTTGTTGGGTGTAAGTGTCAAAACTGGGCGACCAAAGACGAAATTGAACATGGGGTTCACATCAGCTTTAGAAATTGAATGCAAAGAAGTTTAAAAATCTGAGGGAATGTGTCGTGGTATTCAGCCGTCTTACATTGGACCGTTCTAAAGTAGGGATGGGAAACCAATAATGAGTCAGAAATGTTTGGCTATGAAGTCGATTTCCGAGTTAATCAATTCCGGGCCAACACGAGTTGGTATCAAACAGTAAAGTAAAGTTTAGGAACATAAAAATTGAAAAGGTTCAATACCTTCTTGCCGGAGCTGAACTTGTAGAGCCTGATGGGCCTGGGCCTGGTCGAGGGCCAGGGCCTGTTCGCGGGCCTGGACTGGGTCGCGGGCTTGGGACTGGTCGAGGGCCTGGGACTGGTCGAGGGCCTGGGACTGGTCGTGGGCCTGGGACTGGTCGTGGGCCTGGGCCGGTGCTCGGACCGGGAACGTTCGCAGAACCCGGAACGGTGCTGGGAGGTGTCCCCGTAGCCTGGTTAATTGCGGCGCTAGCACCGGGCAACACATCCAAAGCTCTCTGGAGAGTCTCGATTAACACTCTTGCTGTTTGTTCGCTGACAGAACCTGAATTTGTACCTTCCCCATCCATGTTTTACGCCAAAATATTCAATAGACACAGCTACGTCCTCCTGCACTCCGTATAATAGTGATTATGATCGAACTTGTCATAACCACAATGCCGTGATTGTTTATTGCCAGAAAAACATGCGCAATGTGCGCAACTCACCTTACGGGCCCATTACACACAGAATAACCTTCCATTGTCAAATCACATGTAATCAGTTTTAAATATAGAAATAAAGAACCACTATCAAGTCATCGACCATGTGGCAAAATAATATCTTTTCTGTTCGAATTTTAACATGTCGAATATTGAACTGTAGTCACGCTACTGGTCTGTTTTCATTGTGGTTATTAGATGATTGTAAATGTATAATCTTTGAATAATAAAGATAATTAGAATTCTTTAAAACAAATTACGACAATGCCCCGTTTGACCTTGGGCCTTTTCAAATCAGAGCAAGACATGCCACGCCCTACCTACACAACATATTAAGTTTACCATGAAGCTATCTAAATTATATAGCTCTAGTGATTCTGTTTCTCCCTCTCTACATACAGAGCACAAGCAATTTCATTCTTACATAATTAGAATTGATTGATTGTCGACCTCAAGGGGTTCACACGAAAGTCTCCGAAACGAAAGCTGGACGCCCTCTAACGCTTGATTGTGTTTAGTTTTTTTTTCATTTTTGTACTTTGATTTCAAGAATGCTTCATTGTTCCTGCAAAAGCGCGTTAGTAAGACGCCCGCTAACGTTTGGATGTGTTTAGTCTTTTTTTCATTTTTGTACTTTGATTACCAGAGTGCTTCATTGATTCTACAACGGCCTGTTTGTAAGACGCCCTCTAAAGTTTGGATGTGTTTCGTCTTTTTTTCATTTGTGAACTTTGATGTACAGAATGCTTCATTGATTCTACAACGGCCTGTTATAGTTTTATGCCAACTAACTTTATTTTGCGGTTGTCTTTTTATCCATTGTCTTGCTTTGAATTTCGGAATATTTGATTGCTCTTTTCAAATATGGTTAGATTTATTTTTGTTAGCTCATTGAAATGTTAATTAAATTTCACAGATTTTTACCTTATTTTTTGATATTGGGATATTTTATTTGTTTCTATTTCGTAAATTTTATGCACATAAACAATTTTCGAAATTAGTACATTTTATTTTTATTCTGTTCTCTATTTTAAAATAAAATTTAAATTTAAAATTTATTAATTTTGGCCCTTTTGGCCGCCCATACAACTAGGCCCCAATGCCCCGATCAGTCTTACCAATTACCCATCAGGAGATGATGAGGACCAGAGCAGACCAGTCGAAACGCCGAGACCCAACCGCGAGTAGCGCAAACGACATACTGTATATAGAAGCGCGAACGATAATAGAAGCACGAACGACCACTACATGGCGCCTCCGCAAACCAATCCACAGAAATAAATACATAACAAAAAGATTTGATTAATATAAAATTAAAAATTCAAATAAATAACATGTGAATTCATTATAAACCCCTCAAAAAAGTTCCGCAACCGAGGCCTAAGGGAAGACATCCCTCACCCACCAATTAATGAGCGGCAAAACTGGCACCACCTTAAAGCTCCATTACCCCCTCTATAATGACGCACCATCCGCCATGACCATGCAACCACGGAATGCGCATTTATCAAGACTGCACACTCCATGATTACACCAGCACAACAAACGACACATCACCACAAAGAGGAAACATCCACGCCCCCAATGGTACCAGCCCCACCGCCCAGATCAGCAACAGAAAAAATATCAACCCCCAAACCCTAGCCGGAGAACCCTTTTGAGGAGTTAAGTAGAGCTGGACAATAAGGGGAAGAAATGATTAGAAAGCTTGAGAGATGGGTTCTAGGTGTAGCAAGTGGTCACGTAAAGAGCAAAAAAATTCATTTGGAGAGGGGAGAAGACATAGATTCTGAAGGCTAAGAGGAAGAGCGTTGAACAACCTGGGGAAAGAAACAAACAGAGAATATTAAAGACAGTTGGTCCGGCTATACTGGTGACTGAAGAGAGGGACATCCGTTTTCCTTGTATTTGGCTGGGGAAGGAGGGTGGAGCGAACATCCAAGTGCTTGTGAAGGCATTCCACAACAAAAGGTATGCTCAAATAAGTTAAATCTTTTATAGATAGGTGAGAGATGAAGTTCTTGTAAGCGTTGTTCATAGGAGAGGGAGTGGGCAATATCATATGTTTAGCATGATTTTGTAAATCGGCGTTTAACTGTCTCAACGCTTTGAATTTGGTTCTTGAGATGAGGTAGCCAAACCGGTGCTGCATATTCCAAAACAGGCCTACAGAGAGAGGAGAATAATTTGAGAAGAACATCTTTGTTACGGGATTTAACAGTGCGGCGAATGAAACCTGAAATTTTAGAGCATTTGGCTCGAACCATATCTACATGTTTGTTCCAAGTTAAGTCATCAGAAAACATAACTCCCAGGTATTTATATGACCGAGAAACTTGCAAGGGCTCATCGGAACCTGTAAGAAAAGAATGATTCTTAGAGCGCGTTATATGCATTACTTTACACTTAGACGAATTCAGTTGCATGTGATTTTCCTTGCACCATTCACCAATCTTCCGTAGGTCTTCTTGCAGGATGATACTGTCATCGTTGGAGTTGATGACCCTGTAAAGAACTGTGTCATCTGCATATTGAGGTAATGCAGAATGAACTACATTTGGCAAGTCAGCTGTAGAAAGATATTCACAGTAATCTGTACATTTCATCTGAACAAGTCGGGATGGTACCCGTGGTTATTTGGATGGATAAAGAGCAAAGTCTACATCCTGCAAAAGTGATCGAGATCAAAGTTTATGGTCGGAATCCCGATGTTCACTACTTATATCCCAAGAAAGCCAGAGAGATGCAAATAAAAGGAAATGACACTTGTGAAATGAAACCAACTTGAGAGGGGTAGATGAAAGTTTGTTTAGAGTTTTGGGGTTCATGTGAAAGAGCAGAAATTGAGATTGGATTAATAATGGTGTGACACTGTATTGTAGTAGACCCTATATTATTTAATTTCTGTTATCTTTTTTTGTTACCTCAGGCTGTAAGGTTAAACAAGCAAAACATGGATAAAAAGTGCTTTTACAACTGGATACGGCATACTGCTCTTTACATATTTCCTTAGCAACCTATTCCTGAGTTTGTTTTCCCTTGAAATTGTAGAGTTTTGTATCTAGTGCCAGACGCAGGGTTTGCTTATTGTGAAATTCGGGTTTACCAACATGGGAGGCGAAGAAGAATGAATGGAGACAACAAAACACTTGGCGATTTATTTCAACACTGACTGCTGTAAACTCAGCAGCTCCTCGATCACTTCATCCTGATCAATCTCTTTATTCTTTCAACACCAAGTAAATATATTTAATCCCTCTTTCTTTATATTATTCTCATTCTAGAACAAAATATGATGTAAAGAATCACATTCAAGACTCAAAATGGACACAATTTGCGGTTCACTGTCACATTTGTAATACATGTATTACATTTTAATCCCAATGCCTTCAACTAATGAAAACCTTTTTTTTCACCGACGTTGTTTTGGTGTTTTAAAACTAGTATATGTTTTGAGGTCAAAAAGTGTTAAATTGAAACTAGTGTCAAAAATGAGCCGTGGAAATTTCTCTGCTATAACTTCTTCCTTGGACTTCCATTCATTTTTAATCAAGAAACCCCTTGTAACATGCAGGTTGACAAATTACATGTATTGTACCATTTCATTTCCTGGGTAAACGATGACATTTTTGGAAAAAAATCTATGAAAATAAAATGCAGCACGGTGTTAAATGTCTCATGGAAATCCCTTATGTATGGATTATTTATTAGCAGCGCTACTGAAGAAATTACATCATTGGGTCGGGATTGGGATTTTCCCCCTATTGTGGTGAAAAAATACATTCTTTCATATTAAAAGAATAACATATTTTAATGAATAACATATCGTCGACGTTTTCACGAAGGGGCGAATTTGGCAATCTAAAAAAAATCAAGATTTTTTTCGAAATTATTTTTTTGTCCAAAATCGATTAGGGGTATTGTAACGGACATCTTGGCGAAATTGTTTTGGCAAAATAAATCAATTAGATCATGCAAAATCAGTAAAGGGCGAATTTCACCAAAAGTGCTGTTTCAAGTTTTCACGAAGGGGGCGAATTATCAAAAATGCACGTTGTTCTATGGGGGCACTTTCAGCGCGTACGGGAATCCTTTCCACCATTGATCTCCGTAATACCATAGACCTGGAGGAAAACCTCCAGGTCTATGGTAATACATACATGTACATAATAATAATATAATAGTTTTCACGAAGAGGCGAATTCCAGCGCGCGCGCGCGTGTGCTATTTTTAGCCTTGGGAGCAGGGGGTAATTTTTAGACAAGCCATTTCCCAGAACAGCCACAACAAAAGTTTGGCTTAACTTAAATGAAGCACAAGGGGGCGCACTTCAACATTTGATCGCTCGGCGAGAAGATACAGCCCCTTTAAGGTGTGTACATTTTCATAGTTGTTCTATAAATCAAAAATCGATACACCTTCATCATCATAAAATACAATGCTCATCGGGAGTTGTAAATGTTATAAAGTATCTTAAAACAATGGTACACCTTTACTGCAGGCACATCGAAGTCTTATAAATTTTGCCCAAACCTAGACTTTACTTCCAGTCTGACATCGCCGTTATTTTGTCTTATGCCATCTACACAAAACTCTTTTCTTGTATTGCCTATAATACACAGCAGCTCTTATTGTAACATGGGTGTCGATCCCGGTGGGGGGGGGGGGATATATCCCCGCCAATATTTGAGGTTGGGGGGTGGCGTGTATTATCATATCCCAATATTTCGAGGTTGAATGTCATTTAATACCGACAAAATATCTGAATTACCAACAAAATAATGAATATAATTTATAACATGCTTCGTTTTGAAATGTTCTAAAATGCGACCTTTCGACTCTGTTTACTTTTAAACGTCCCTGGTGTGATCACCTCTCACACAACCTCCCCCCGGCTTGGTCGCTTCGCTACCTCACATAGGACACCAAATCACCAAACATCCCCCCCCCCCATCATAAAAAAAATCGACAACTATGTATTGTAAGATTGCCATGTGTCCAGAAACACATATAACTGACAAATTAAAATGTACGCTTCGAGATTGCCAACGCCCATGTAGGCCACGCCCATTCATGATAAAGTTTCAGAGTGGCAAACGTTTCCATTGACATTATGCAAGTTGCTTTGTAATTGGTGCATATTAGAATCTAAAATATCAGCGAAATCAAACTACATCTTACACTAGTGAAAAATATCGAATTATACACCTGATTACATGTACGTGTTGCTGAACAAAAACGTGTATGAATAGATCCGGCTATAGACAGCTGCTAACAGACTACATGTAGGCCTACTATCAGCTACAATGTATGAATAGTTAAAGCAAAAACCACTATCAGAGACTCGAAACCAAGTCTAGCCCCAACCTGGTGGAATCGTCCTTACATAAAAAGCACTGCCCGATAAAACATAAGAATATATGCAGTGTACTGTGTAGATAACTGTGTTCGTAACAAAATGCAACAACATGTAAACTAAAAAATATGCAAAGTAAATAAAGTAAACAGGAAAAGGTTTAACTTGAACTTGAACAAAGTTCATGAGATACCTATGAACACCTCAAATGACATTAATTAACATGCACTGCTACAAACAAGGAACTGATAATCAAACCTAGGTTTTCTAAAAGACCTTTAAAAACTTTATAAGAATAGTGTTGTGAAATGCATCAGGTGGAGTAGGGATATATATCATTAAATGTGTATGTCACTACCATAACTAGTATTGATCATTCTACATTACACTTCCACATTTTACATCACTCTTGCCATAATCTATTTGCAGTCTGTTCTCTGTACATGAATTTGCAAGTCAAAATGTAAGTGTAACTACGCATGTGAAATATCTCTTCAACTGTGGTCCTTCATGAATTAAATTAAACTAGTGTCTTAAGTTAATAACATTATCCCCTCAAGCTGGTTTGCAGAATTAAAAGCAAAAATACCTTACTGACTGACTCAGTGCTCACCAAGTCTTCGTATTTTGTACAATTGGTTCGATAAAAACAACAATTCCAACTCAACGAAGAATAATATGTGGGAAAAAATTGTTTGGATTTAACTGTTACAAAATAATGCAGCACTAAATGGATACACCATGAGTGATGACACTGCCACATTTACTGTGATGGATTTGTTTCTTATTGGGAAAGGGAACATGCTTATAAGTTGTCAGTTCTGGTGTTTATGTTTCATTGCAATGTCATTACACCTGGTGGTACATCTTCACCGACTTGTAGTCTGCCACAAGCAGCTTCCCATCTGCAGTGAATGTGATTCCCCATGGGTAGTACAGACCCTGTGCAATACATGTAAGGAATCCCCCTTGAGCATCATATTGGTGAATATGACCAGTGTAATTATCATTATGAACCACTGCAATGTAGATACCCGAGTTATCCATGTATGCACCATTGCACTTAACTTCTCCTTCACCAGGGATAGTTGGTTTGATAATGGTTCGTGTTGTACCATGGCTGTCAATGACATGTACTGCATCCGTATATCCACTGATGACCATTCTATCATTACCGTGTACATCTAGACGAGATGGCTCCATGTCCACCAGTATGGTTCGAATAAGTGACCCATCTGGTCTATGCTCCGTCAACACCTTTCTCTTCACATCACCCACTATGATGACACCATCCTCCCTGATTGTTACACCACGTAGATACACGTCTGTTCTACTGACCTCACTCGGTGGCACTGTTGGGAATTCCAGACTCAGTGCGTTGGTATTGTTGAAGACCTTCACAGTCTTTCCACCGGCCACCGCTGCCAATTGATTCTGCATACTTGCAATTCCATCTGCCCCTGTGAAAGAGTAAAGAAAGATTCAAAATTAACCAAATTTCATGGAAACCTAAATAGCAGTCTCAAATACATTTTACAGATTTCCCCTTTTGACCTTACCAACCTTCTAAAAAAGTTTTTCCATCTTTACAGAGAAATGGACCAGTTTCATTTTTCTGACATTTTCAGACATTTTTTTATTCACATTTTCTTGTAGAAATTTGCTCTAAAATATCATGAGAGCCAAAATCTTGATTGAGCTACATCCAATGTCAACTTTGCAAATAGTTTCGAAAATTCAAATTATTCAAAGGTAAAGGTTGAAGACAAAACAATGAATAAATTTTTGCAAGCGGACAGATGAACAACGAAATCTGAGTGAAAGTAAATGTAACTCAATAGTCGAAGTTTGATTCATAACCCAGCTGCATTCGAATACAATAGTCTTTTGTGTGGTTGTTTTACCACAGTAACTTCTCTCATGGTTGTCATGGTAAATTTTGCTTATAACACTATTCGGTTCCACACCAAAACCGGTACTGTAATAAACTAAAATTAAAGTTGAAATGTGGATTGACTTGGCAATCATAGGGATTTCAGTTTTCTGATCACTATACAAAAGTTCTTAATTGTCGGCTGACATCCGTGATTTCACACATGGAGTAGTCAATGCGACTGCTTCCTGTAGGAAACCATCTAGCCATCCCTCTTCTAGTCTGTCACTAGGGAAGATGGAAAGGATGGAAGTGGTTATCAGCACCAGCCCGGTTTGATCGTCTTACTGGCTCGCTCGTGGACTCGCTCGCTCGATTCATTTGGACGTATTAGGAACTTCATTTCTGGTGGTAGCATGAGGGAGACCAGTGTGGTGCAATATCGGAGGCGTCACGTCATGTAGCCTCCTCTACTACGTCTAAGCTACGGGGTTCATCTGTTGTATGACTTTGTGGGACATTTGTAGTGTTCGACATCATGAGGTCATGGGAGACTGCTGCCATAGCAGGCTCCGCTGCTATGTGTGTGTGTGTGTGTCGTCGGCTTGAATGTCAGAAATCCCCAATTTAGCTGCAGAAGGAGGACTCACCGCAGATTTTGCAGATTCCTCCGAATGCCCGAACTGCACCACAAAAGTAGTCTTGTCTTGGTCATCTGCTCGATCGTCCTGGTCCTTCCTCTCATTTATCACTGGATCTGAACCTAGTAAATATGCAGACTTGTTTGTCTGCTGAAACAAGATCGAGAAGTCAGGCTCCTTTGCCGTTTCAAAGCACGGGATTTTGCTTACTCCTCACCATCAGAACAAAGGTGAGCGACGATTCTTTTGTTCTGGTGAGTATCTTCCGTTGTCCTGTGCCATCTGCAAGCTGGATCTTATAGACATTGTCTTGAGGTTGTGATACAACTCGTTATGAGGTTGCCTTCCAGTGATTTGAGATCTTGCTTCTGCCAAGTGGTGATCTTGAAGGAGAACTCTGGTACCAATGGCGATTCCTTGGTCATTGACTTTAGCATCGTTGCGTTTGCGCCTGTTGGCAGTCTTCTTCTCCATCATTTCTCGAGCTGATGCTGCAACAGTTCTCAATTTCTGCTGATGATGCTTCGCCCATGCATTTTTATCTGGTGCTGGTATGGTCTTCGGCTCAGCTAACCCAAACATCAAGTCAATTGCCAAGGTTGACTCTCGTCCCATTAATGAAGAAGGGCGACACACCAGTCGACACAGGCGACGTACAGTTGTACATGGAAGCCAACTCCTGCATGCGTTCCAGCCACCGCTCTTTCTGTTCCGCGCGTATGATGTGAAGTAGATTATGGAGCGTGCGATTAAACCGTTCGCACTGCCCATTACCTTATGAGTGATAGGCAGACGCCCGGCTTTTGGATAGCCCATAGACCATTATGTCTTTCACCGGTTGCGATTCGACGTTCCTTCCCTGGTCACTGTGGGTGCGCCTGGGAACGTCCTACTTCTGGAAACATACCTTGACCTGCACCTTGGCGACAGTCGATGCTTTCTGGTCCTGGCACGAGGACATCGAAGGGATGCTCTTCCAAAAGTGTTCCCATGGTGGGCCTGATATTTTAAGTTGGTGCCTCAGCGATTGTGCATCTTTTTCACTTCTTATACACCACGTATCCACGCCTGCACCATCCCCGGCAAGTAAAACATTATTTTGTTTGACAGGTAGGTTGGTGTGGTAGGGTCCGCTTCCGTCCTTGGTGTCAAGCTTGGTTGTGCAGCGCTGTTAGTACCATCCGTTGTAATTCAGCAGGCAAGAGCATTTGAGTTCGGTCACTTTGAACATGATCCACTGGATAGAGGTAGAGTACATCATCCTTCTCCTAGATCCTATCCTATCATGTCTGATGTGGCTTGAATTTGGCCTTGTTTTCCATGCCATGTTTCTAGAACGCCAGAAATCTGGATATTACTATATAGGTCTGCATTCTGCAGTCGAGCCAATTCTCCAGGAGTGAATTCCGGGGTAGGGTAGTTGTCGCTGGTGGGGTCTCTGCAGCAGTGACTGAACGGACACGTACGTGAGTTGCCTTCACGGTTGCCTCAGCAATGTTTTGGAGGAATGTCGAGTGAGTCACCTTTGACATGGTTTCTTCTGCATGAGCGGTCTGGCGGCTCAGGGCGTCAGCATTTCCGTCGGATCTGCCTGAACTTGCCTAAAGTTTGCAAGCTGGCTTGCACACCTCTGTTTCCCTTAGGGCTTCCGCCACTTCAGAGTACGCCAGGTGGTTGGGAACCTTCCCGGAACATCTTGGATGCCTGGGACTTCCATTTCCAGCTCGGTTTATCCGTTGCATGGCAGTTCCATTATATTGACTGCATAAACCTTCGGCCATTGGGTGACATCTTGCGCAGGAGGTCACAGGAGTGATGACTATCTGTTGGGGACAGTCTCAGGAACAATGGTTATCTCACTCCCCGCGTCAAGTAAAAAGCGAACCTCCTGTCCAAACTCTGTGATGTCACTATGGGGCTCTTCGAAACTGCTCTACACCCAAGACGTTGCCTTTGCCCTAGTTAGCTGAGCCAGTTAATTTTCCCTCCGACGCCTGGCTCATTAATGTGGAGGATTGGTGTTTGGTGAATCCTTTGGCACTCGCTGGGATAGATTGAACAGCGTGGCTCCAGCCCAGTTTTGGCAGTAGGCAAGGGTTGGTGTAGGGGTACTCTTCTTGGTCTTCGAGGTTGGGAGCAGTATCAAGCGATGTGGCAGAATTCGTCACAGTTGTAGCATGTTGAATGGCCTCTATGTACTCCAGGGACCTTCTGGCGCGACAGGAGTAGAGAGGCAATTTCTACCTTCCACAGCGGTTTCAGCAGGTTCAGGGAGAACTTATGGATTGATTGATTCAGGATCTTTGTTGCTGATCTTTTATTCTTTTACATTACTTGTATCCTGTCTGAGACGCTTGTGACCCGGATATAGGCTCTTTACACGATTTGTTTTCAAAAGCAATTAAAAGGGGGTAAATGAGTAAGTAGAACAACGATGAGGCAGGATGGCTGAATTCTGCTGAATAAAACTTTGGATCTTATGGTGTCGAGGGATGCTTCTGGTGTGGACTCAATAACTTAAAATGGAATGTCCCATAGTGCAACTGACTGACCACACCTGTAGGGCCTAAGACCCTCAGCGATTGGCTGTTGCTAAGGCAACCAGTGGACCATCCTTGTACCACTAACCTAGTTGAAATCTAACCTTAAAGGGGCAGAGCACTGAAAGTGCCTGGTCACATTATAGAGAACGCCAACGTGGAATGTTTTATCTTTAACATCGGTGCCCATCAAACTGAATCCACTTTATCATAGCTTGAATTTGAATACAATCTGTATCAACCTCACAAACTAGTAAAAGATTAATAGAAAAATGCGCAAATAGTAATGAAACGGTACAACCATTTACAATTAAGGATTATGTACGACGTTGTGGAAATGGCTGAGAACAACTCAAATGAACAGTTCTGACCACGCTGTGTATGACTTGAAGTACCAAAATGTAAACAGGTTTATAAGAGCGACCGTGCTGAAATGCATATTTTGATGATTAATCAACTGTACATTTAAATCTTAAGATTCATGAATATGTTTTAAAAACGTGTCCTTTCCAAATGAAACACACACATTTTTATCATTGGAGTTTTTGTCTTTTCCCGCTTAAGGTAATACTTTTCATCATGTAATTATGCCAACAACATGTCTATACATTACAAGGTATATATCAGAATGTTTCCACAAGGCACATGAATATATGCAACTTACATGACTGAAGGGGGATTGATGTCTGATATTGTCCATTCTTGCTGAAGACTGATACTCCTCTTATGCCTGACAATACAACATCGTAAGAACCACAACAAGTAATGTCCCGTGTACAAATTCCCCAATATGGGTTATATCCACCACCTTGCTGTTCACCAAACTCTTGACACAGCTCCCATTTTCCTTTCATCACTTTGCCCAAATTAATGTCAGCAACTCGCTGATTGCACTTAAACTTCACAGGTTCCATCCCAGTGCCAACCTGAGGAACATCTTGACTGGCTAATAATGTCAAGTCTTTGCTGATTGTGGGAAAGAGTGAGAGGAAGTCACTATCAGATGCACTACTTGTCACTTCCTTAGCTGTCTCAAGGGAAAACTGTATTCTCTCTGCTAACATACTCAGTGTTTTCTCATATTCCTCCAATTGTTGGTGTCGATCCTTTTGGAGTTTTTTGATGTCTTGAATGAGACGGTTTTCTTGAGCCGTTACCTCAGCTCTTATCTCAGCTCTAATTTCAGCGACTTTGCTCTGTACTTCTTGCACAATTCTGTCTGCATCGGTATCAAGGTCGGCGTTCATGGATGCTACTTTCTCCTGAGATGTACTGACCTCCTCTGCAATGATTTCAACTTTGGGATACAGTTCAGTTAAGGATTGTTTGTATGTGGATGTGGCAAGATGCTTGTCAATGTACTCATGCTCCGGCTTTCTGTGGTCTATGACGGTACATTCTAGGCAGATCAACATTTCACACGTTTTGCAAAAGAAGTGCATCACTTCGCCCTCATGGTTGGGACATTTCGGATGACGTTTTTGTTTTGTGCTCTTTGCACGGACTTTCCCTTCACGAATTTCCTCCAAACTCTTTATTGTGTGATCTGACAATTCAGTAAATTTCATGTGCATTTTCTTGCACTTTGAGCAGATGTTTTTACTGCAGTCCGGACAGCTATCATGAGCTTCATTGTCCTCATCACATATCTCACAAGTGATCCCTGTCTTATCAGAGCTGAGAAGTCTTTCCCGTAGGTTGAAAGATTCAACAAGACCTGCTACAAACAAGTTGGTTGTCAAACCTTGTACCCCTGTCTCTGGAAGTCTTGTCTCCCGTCTACACACTGGGCAGGGGATGTCTGTAGCCTGTTTGCAACTTGTAGTGTGGTATTGTACCAGACACTTCATACAGAAGCTGTGTTGACAGTTTAATATTTTGGGTTGTTCATATCTCTCATGACAGATTCCACACTCCAGATGATCCCTGCCAAGTTCCTCTAGAATGGCCTTTGAGGAGGATGTTCCTGTTGCCATTTTCACCTGGTAAAAACAAAAGTACGTAGATATACCAGTGAGAATGAGCTGGCATCCTTAATCAGTGTCAGACCAAGTCGTCATTTACAATGTGTATGGCAATTGGCAAATAATCTTGAACATAATTTAATCATCAAATAACCCCAGGGAAGCTGACGTACGGAGAGCCTGTACGGTATTCAGGAGGTAGCCGGTTCCAATTCCGCTACAGTCAATCTTTCTTTGTTCATTTTTTTCTTTCAAGAACATAATTTAATGTTCAGATGCTAATTGAAGATGAATCCTCAATATAACAATTTTGAAAGTGCCGAGAAAATAAATGGCCCGGATTGATTTTCAAAAAAAGCTTTAGAAGATTTATTTTCTTTTGATTTGAATTCATTTAAATCATTTCAACCAAATTCAATAATGAACATCACTGAGTGTCAAAACAATAACTTAAACATGATACAGAAAATACGACCAAAATCATTTAATATTCATGATTTATTAATTTCTGAAAACAAGCAAATTTTATACATCCCTATTCAAGATTTTAAGGCAAAGTTCTAAGAAAAAAATATTTAACACGAATTTAAGTTCACCATAGATCATTCGGAAAGCACAAACAAATCACAAAAAAGAACAAAGACAAAAGAACAAAATTGATTAAGATGTAGAACATTTAGTATAGACCAGATTGATCTTCAAATGCAGAATGATTAATTAATCTTTAATTGCTGAGCAAAGTGTGATGTCACGATATTAGATACAATGGCAGATTGGATGACTAATGTAAAAGATGTTCACCAGCTGCTTTTAGCTGTCTGCATGCACATTATGGATATTATAGTATGTTTTTTTGAGATCAATTATTTTCTTCAGGGGGATATTATATCTGGTGGGGACGTGCACTGATGATAATGCAATTGGTTATTTTGACTTTTAGTAAAGTTGCAGTTGATATTTTAACTGCTGCTGCGCGATTGAAATTAATGCTCTTATAACAATAAATGTATTAAGGAAGGAATAGAAAACGGAGTTCAAAATAAAACCAGGGTTGCTGTCTTGTAAAAAGTAAGTCAGATTAGTCAGCACTCAGCAATTATGTGGTGACGTGTACATGTACATGTATGTAGTCGAAACCTACATGGCTAGAATAAGTCAGCAGTACTCCTCTCTTGTGGAAGAATTTAGAAGAAAATCACGTATACTGAGTAAAGCAGCTATGTCAAATATCAAATAATCACTTACCTGATGATCGATATTATCTAAACGTCTTTAATTACGGGTGAAGCATAGGTTTTGGGGCAGGTAAAGGATCAGTTTTCGCCTCCAGGAAACTGATTGCGACTTATTTCCAAGTTTGGGGAAAACCCGAGGTTATTAATAGCTCATGAAATTCCCAGAAAAGTGCGCCCTCTCCCGTTTCTAACCGCTTATTGTCACATAATTATTAATGTTACGCAGAAACCAGTAAGGGGCCTTGACCATTAATAATGTTTCTTTAATAATCTAAAACTTCGGCTCCGGCTTCGGGTCTGGCTAGGCTTTGGAAAGGGGCGTTACAACTTCTTCGACAAATCAAATTCAGTGTTTACAGCAATTTTTGCTAGTGATATGATCAATGCAAGAAGGTGGAGCCTGAGCCGTCGTTTCGAGACAAAAAGTTTATAGGCCTAACTGCAAAACATCTAACACAATGTGGGAAAATGAATCTCAACAATTAAAACTAGACCTGTGTTTGTCGACAAACACTGAGCTGTTTCGCGCATGTTTTATAAATAATATGAAAAATAAACATGAACGCAATTGGCCCAGTACAGAAAAATAGCAAATCAGTGGTGTCTTCATTGCCGTTAACAACTATCAGGAGCGTCGTCAGTTGTCCATCAATACACACATAATGTATGTATACTATGTGTGTATGTATGGGTGTACATACACGTGGTAATACACGAGTCTGCTATAGGCCAGCGTGCATAGTATGTATGGTTGTGCTTATGGGCAGTGGAAACAGCAAAATGACTGATTTTCTAGCTCATCGTGCTCCATTCACCTGTACACAATTGTCCCACTACTACAGATAGCCATATTAGCGGTCCAAAAAGTTCCAAAGCCTGTATTTTGTGTTATGTTTGACTCTAACTTGGCCAAATTAATTATTCAAAAAAATCAATAAAAAATCAGCGGATGACGTCATCATGACGTCACTTCACATTAGGGATACTAATACCATTCCCTACCTATCCACCAAGTTTCATTACGATCAGATATTCGCTTATATGTGTTTCTGGGAAAAAATGGCAAAATTAAATATTCAAAAATCAAAAAAAAATCAGCCGATGACGTCATCGTGACGCCACTTCACATTATGGATACTAGTACCATTCCCTACCTACCCACCAAGTTTCATCACCATCGGATATTCCCTTATATGTGAATCTGAAAATCGGCTTTTTGATGACGTCATCATGACGTCACACCTTTTTGGTAAATTGTGGCATATGCCTATAACCTAACAAACATTTTACCGAAAAAAAAAATCGAAAATACGATTTGTCGTTCAGGAGATATAAAGAAAAGGTCCAAAAATTGAATAATTCGTATAAAATCACACGATGACGTCATCGACACGTGACCACATTTTTCGTGTATTACACGTCCCCATATACTTACATACCAAGTTTGAGTTACATCGGACTTATAATTTCGGAGATAAAGAGCCCTGAAATTTGCACTTTTATGATGACGTCATGGTGCACGTGATGACGTCACGATGACGTACATACGCGGCATGCGATTCGGGGTGGTGGTCTAACTATGTGCCAAGTATGAAGTTTATCGGAACTGGCATAAGGGTAGAAGTGACTTGTAGAAAAACCGTGTGTTATGTCTATGGGAAAAAAGTGGAAAAAGAAGAAATAAAAAAGGAAAAAGAAAAAAAAAATAAGAAAAAAAAAAGCTGTTCCGCGGTCTGCGAAACAGCTAATAATCCAAGCTTAAGACTATAACAGAATGAAATCATACACTCTAACCCTTGAAAAAATTCTAACTTGAAGATTAGCTTTCTAAGCGAATCATAATTTTTGTTCCTTGAGGATCTGTCCTCAATATAACAATATTAAAAGCAGCGACAGATATTGTATGGTCAAAGGTCGATTTCAAAAATAGCTAAGATTTCATTTCATTTCATTTCATTTCAACCAAATTCAATAATGAGCATCACTGAGTGTCAACACAATTATTTTAACATGATATAAAAATACTTAAAGTTAGGAGGGCCTGACCCGTTTCCAGTCGATCCTAGCAGGATCTTTCTCAAAGGATCTTTCTCTCATTCAGCCTTTGAGAAAGATCCTGGGATCGAAACGCGTCAGGCCTTCCTAACTTTAAGCATTTGATATATTTCAGGTCATTTTGGCTGATGAGCAGTTGGCAGCAGTTTATTACTTGTATTGATGATATAAAAATAGTTAAGTATAGAGCATTAATTAATGAAAACAAGCAAATATTGTAGAGGCATATTCAAAAGACAAGAATTTAAGGCAAAGTTCCAAAAAAAAAAATATTCAACAAGAATTGAAGTTAACATAGATTATTCAGAAAGGACAAACAAATCACAGAAAAACAAACAGACTAAAGATTCAAGAACAAATGGACTAAGATGTAGAACATTTAGTATAGACCAGATTGATCTTTAAATGCAGAATGATTAATGAATCTTTAATTGCTGAGCAAAGTGTGATGCTACAATATTAGATACAATGGCAGATTGGATGAATGTCAAAGATGTTCAGCTGTTTGTAGTTGTCTGTTATGCATGTACAATATGATGGATATTATAGTATGGATTTTTTGGATCAATTATTTTCTTAAGGGGGATATATCTGGTGGAGACTTGCACTGATGAGAATGTCATTTGTCATTCTTTCAAGATGAAAAATGATGGGCTTATATCAAAGGATATTCTTTACATTAGTTCAGTCTTTTTACATTTAGCAAATTGCAGTTGATATTTTAACTGCATGCTGCTGCGTGATTGAAATTAATGCGCAAAAAATGGTTTAATCAATTAATGCTCCAGTCCAGAGCAGAGACAGTTTAGGCCTAATTGTGGATTCCTGCTTTTCTTCATTAAGGAAGGAAAAGAAAACAGAGTCCAAAATAAAGACTTGGGTTGCTGTCTTGTAGAAAGTAATTAAGTGAGCACTCAGCAATGATCAAAATCAATTTTAGAACTCTTGAAGTTGAAACTGAAACTATAGTGAAAGGAAACATGGTGTAGGCGCCAAAACCCTGAATGTACATGTACATTGTGGTATTGTGTACATCATTGGTGACGTGTACATGTACATGTATAGAGCATTAATTAATGAAAACAAGCAAATTTTTATTGTAGAGGCATATTCAAAACAAAAAATTGAAGGCAAAGTTCTAAAAAAAAATATATTCAACAAGAATTTAAGTTTACATAGATTATTCGGAAAGGACCAACAAATCACAGAAAAACAAATAGAACAAAGACAAAAGAACAAATGGATTAAGATGTAGAACATTTAGTATAGACCAGATTGATCTTCAAATGCAGAATTATTAATGAATCTTTAGTTGCTGAGCAAAGTGTGATGTTACAATATTAGATACAATGGCAGATTGGATGAATGTAAAAGATGTTCAGCTGTTTGTAGTTGTCTGTTATGCATGTACAATATGATGGAAATTATAGTATGGATTTTTTGGATCAATTATTTTCTTAAGGGGAATATATCTGGTGGGGACGTGCACTGATGAGAATGTCATTGGTCATTCTTTCAAGATGAAAAATGATGGGCTTATATCAAGGGATATTCTTTACATTAGTTCAGTCTTTTTACATTTAGCAAATTGCAGTTGATATTTTAACTGCATGCTGCTGCGTGATTGAAATTAATGCGCAAAAAAATGGTTTAGTCAATTAATACTCCAGTCCAGAGCAGAGACAGTTTAGGCCTAATTGTGGATTCCTGCTTTTCTTCATTAAGGAAGGAATAGAAAACAAAATAAAGGCTTGGGTTGCTGTCTTGTAGAAAGTAAGTGAGCACTCAGCAATGATCAAAATCAATTTTAGCACACAGCTAATTCTCATGAGCAAAATTGCACACAGCTTCACATAGCTCAAGCACACAGCTTTACATAGCTCAAGCACACAGCTTCACATGGTCTGAGTCCCTGCCAGACCAGAATAAGAGTGATAATTTACCACACCCAACACTTCTCTATATAAACTCACAAAACACATTCACATGTAAATCAAACAAACTATTTCTGGTGGTTCATCCTTGACCACACACACACTTGGCCAGCACACAGCAGGCTCCCACATAACTTACCTTTCTTACAGGGGAAAGTAATTTACACATTGACAATAAATAACAAAAGGAAAGCCCAACCAATATATACACCTACCTTTCCACATGGCAAAATAAGGAATATTCATGAAGCAGGGCTATTAATAGCCAAGCAACACAGAGTAAGGGAAATGAATAAACATGAAATAAGAAGCAAGAGGAAAGGAATGAATATGCATAAAGTCAAAGCATGAAAGAGTCAGAGTTCAGGCAATGCAAATGCATCAAGAGTGGTGAATTCTGACAGAACTCTTAAACGCCATAACGTTTAATGTACATGCACATTGTGCTATTGTGTACATCAGTGGTGACGTGTACATGTACATGTATGTAGGCGAAACCTACATGGCTAGAATAAGTCAGCAGTACTCGTCTCTTGTGGAAGAATTAAGAAGAAAATCACGTATACTGAGTTAAGCAGCTATGTCAAATATCAAATAATCACTTACCTGATGATCGATATTATCAAAACGTCTTTAATTACCGGTGAAGCATAGGTTTTGGGGCAGGTAATAGAAAATTTTTCGCCTTCAGGAAACCGATTGCGACTTATTTCCAAGTTTGGGGAAAACCCGAGGTTATTTATACCTCAGGAAATTCCATAGACATAAATAACCTAGGTTATTTATGTCTGTGGGAAATTCCCAGAAAAGTGCGCCCTCTCACGTTTCTAACCGCTTAATGTCGCATAATAATGTTATGCAGAAATCAGTGGTCTTGGCCATTAATAATGTTTCATTTTTATTATTTTCAAAACCTCGGCTCCGGCTTCGGGTCTGGCTGGGGCTTGGGGAAACGGCGTTACAACTTCTTCGACAAATCAAATCCAGTGTTTACAGCAATGGGTGGAGCCTGAGCCGCGCTGTCGTTTCGAGAAAAAAGTTTATAGGCATGCAGGTACGGGTGTCGGTCCGGGGCCGGGGAGGGAGGGATTGGGGGAAGATACATCCCCCAAGATTTGAGATGGGTGATGGCGTTTATTATCACCCGCCCCCCCCCCCCCCCCCAACCCCCTTAATATTTCGAGGTTGAATGTAATTTAATACCGACAAAATAATACAATAAGTACCAATACAAAATAATGAAAAAATTGTTGCTTGGAATGTAGAAAGACAATAAATTTTACTTGTTCGCACTTCTCGTTGTTATTATACATTGATTATCTTGATGTGGGTAGCTTGTGAGGCGTGAGAGAGAATTATATGAAAGTTTTATTACAAGTGATTTGTGAAATGATGGGTGAATTTGTTGAATGTAGTAGGCCTACGGTGTTAAGGAGGTCGCCGAATCGAACCCCCCTCCAGTAAAGTTTTCTTTGTTCCATTTCAATGACTTTAACATTCAGTCAGTCTTCCTTGTGGTTATTTGATGATTATTATAAAAGGAAATTTTAATGAACATGAAAAGGGCTACATGGGCTTAGGTCCAATTCCCATTGCCTAGTGGACAAGATTTCTCCCTGTATGAATATAAATTCCAGTTAATAAAGTCTAGCATCTTTTTTTCGTGGTCCCATTCCATTTTCTTCTTTTTTGTCATTTCTTGCACACTAAAACATTCGTTTTATGTGCATTATTTAAGAATAAATAAGTATCGAAATACAGACATGTTTTGGCGAAGGTTTCAAAGTGCACGCTGTTTTGAACAAGAAATAGGAGTGTCACTTTCTACGAATTTCACATCGTGTACGTATTATCAGCTTGTGAATGAGGAGATGCAGGCTGCTACATCCTATAAAAAATTGTAGTTTTTGAAAACACTTAAATTCAAATGGAATGAAGAATAAAAGCCACTTTCATGTCGAGTGAAAATGAATTAAGTTAGGGGCTGAAAGACACGAAACAGAAACAAAAGAAACAAAATGACTTAGTTACCAACAACACAAAAGTAACCAATGATATACATTCAAACGAAAAGTGATAATTGTGGACAAGTGTTTTCAAAACTATTAAGAAAGGACAAGTGCTTCATAAAACCATAAAGTTATAGGGAAGGAAACTAAGCACCTTTTTATTGCTTCTACTGCTCCGAAACAATATATTATTTATGGCTTTCAGCAAATGTCACCGAGTCCTTAAAATCCTAGATTGAAGAAATGGAAGAAACTCTCCAATATTTCTGTGAACAGGTACAATTTTCTTACCTCCTTATTGCTATAGTTTTAGGAACCACTTGTCCATAATTACCAGAATATTTCAGACATGGAACAATAAACCAGATATACGTTAAAGCAAGCAATGATATTAAAGGTAAATTATTTACAAAGCCATTAATCAGTGAGGTAGTTGTACTACAGAGTAAATGAATTACAAGCCAGCAAAGCAAGATTTCACGAGAAAAATAATCGGCAAAAAAAGAATTGTATTACCTTTTATTGGGGAGGCTTGAAAATGAGAGGTCCAAACAAAATGCCGCCAGCCAGTCAGGCCACCGAGAATCACATCAACCAGCCAGTCACACCATCCAGCCAGTCACCCCCCTAGCCAGGCACACCGTCCAGCCTCGCCGTTCAGCCAGTCACACAGTTCATGCGCGGGGAGCCAGTCACACCGTCCAGCCAGTCACACCGTCCTGCCAGTCACACTGTTCAGCCAGTCACACAGATCAGCACGTTCAGCCAGTCACACAGTCCGGGAATTCACATCGTCACATCGCACGGTCGGGATGTTGCAACGAATCTTGGAATCGTCGGATTTGCAAATTCGGTGCGACGAAACTAGGAATCTCAGTTTCGTTGACGGATTTTCAAATCCGTTGTTGTGTTCAGAGATATTCGTGGTCAGGTTAAAAAGGCATTATTTCCAGTATATTGGTTTATTTAGTTGTTTTTTATTAGATTTGTGACAAAAACAACTTGGGTGTAATCATTTAGGTGGACAGCGAGGCTAAAAACACGTCGCCCACGGCCCACGTTCACGTCCGTTCCCCTTCACGTTCATTCCAGTAACTTTCATTCTGCTGGCGGTAGCACCATCTTCAATAGACTGGGTCCCAGACAAACTGTGGGGTTTGGGGCACCGGTCATGGAGTTAAATATAAAAAAAAAAAAAAAAAAAAAAACCGGTCGCGGTGCACGTGCAGCATGCACTGCACGCTGCATTGGTCTAAACTTCTCGGTGCCACCGATCCGAGGCCGCTGGTCTTAGTTTTTGTCTTCTTAACATCAAAAATGTGGGGACTGGCAACGAGTCCACTTAATAACAGATTTGCAAATTCGGTACCGAAATTAGGAATCGGATGATAGAGGGCGTTTATGATCTAGTTTCGTCGAATTCGTAGATTCGTTGCAACAGGGACAGCTCTTAGGATGACGACAGCTATCCAGGGTATGGTAGTAACACGGTCATCCAGCCTCGGTGTAGACTGCAGTCCCCGGTCCACCGTCTATATGGTCTTCTGTATGGACATTGACTGAGAGTCCAGAGTGTGTCAAAAGGCGGTCAAGCCAACTCACCACCGTGTAAGGCTCCAAATGTTACCGATCGCTGCAGGACTTCACACACACCAACCTTCCGCCGAAGTTCTTCCCACACTACTACGTGTATCAACTACCATGTCGCAAACTTCACAACTGACAAGATCAATGCGCTGTCGTACAGCAACAGGTTCAGGAAAGGCACCCAGACAACTCCCAATACGCGTTGCTGATTGGCCAACTGTTGCCATGCATAATTCATTTCATGAACTATTTGAATAATTCATAACCTAGACTCGTATGCAAGCCTATCCCCTTGTTTCGTCACATTTTAAATACACGTTATCTGTCATAATTATATTCTGATTGCCCTCAACTGGTATTTGAATTGTTGCCAATTTTCACGATAGTTTTTGACCGGCAATCTCTTGAAATTTAAACTTCAGTTTCTGAAATAGATGACGGATTAAAAATTGTCTCATTAACTTTTGGGGAGGGCAAATGTCATTTTCTAGTTTGTGTAAACATTTTGTGGGGGCGTGTAAGTCCACAGACTTATCACGTCTCGTGATCATGCGTTGTATAGACATCCTTTGTGCAGAAATCCACTGTGTAGGCCTATGTGTATAAGGTTTGTTAACAATGTAGTAACAAGTTACTACACGAGAATTATGTCGTAAAATATATTTTTGGTAATAACATACAGAATGAATTAAGTCCAAGAAAATTGTACACAGCAATAGAACAGAATAATGAGAACAGGCTAGCCTTGTGATATTTATTTGCAGTAAACGATCAAGATGAACAAAGTTAAGGAAACAGTTATCAGTTATTTAAGGATCCTTTTGGTCAGAATTATAATCCTATACTGGAGTCCGAGTATAAGTACAATGGAAATAAAAATACATTGTCCTTGTGATATTGTGCGATACATTTAAGACTTCACATGGCCCAGTTGTCAAAGATATTGTAAACAGAAAATGTGTATTGGTTTTGTGTCTAAGTCTTTTACGAAGACTACATAACTGAAGCCAAAAATGGAAAACAAAATATAAATGACAACGATATTCAGCACAACCTTTGCTACATCCTATTACAGTTCAAAGAGCCTCGTCACATGTTGCCTCTTATAAAAACTATAAACCCAAATCAATAATTTAAATGTATTCTACAATATTTACGCTTTGCATGTGCATACCTTGTCCTCTTGTCTTGTTTTTCTTTTAATTGAAATTGTGTTTAATACATCAAAGTACTGCACTCACGAATGAGATTTAATTATTATAACAGCAAAACTACAAACCTAAACATCTTTATCTCCATGTTCTTTGACTGAAATAGGTCTACCCAAACTTTTGTGGAAAAAAGGGCATGCCCGACATTTTGTCTTCTAAATCAAGGTCCTAATAAAGCAGTATATTGTTCAAGGAAACACAAAAGAATCAGTGATGACGTGCAATTGCTTTACCAGTATTTGAGTGTGATAATTTTATTTATTTTGTTTCGGTTATTCTAAAAAAAGCTTACAAATCTCGTTTACAAAAAATCCTAAAATTCAGTTCACGAAAGTGAGTGGGCAAATTTCCTTTTTGGAATATCAAGAAGCGTCTTAACAAGCCACTATTATTATACCGAACCTCTCCATGATCAAGACGATGTACTGTACACTATACCAGTATATAACCTGAGAATGAGACTTGAAGTCGGTTTCTCATAGGTACCGTTTCAAGGTCACGATTCCCCAGAAGGAACAAGAAAAATACAACAGCTAGATATGTGTACACTTCAGCATGGACAGCACCCCGATATTTACTACAATGTAAACCTCAACTTAGTACATGTACATGCTACAACTTTCACGCATATTGCATGAACTTTATCTGTTGGCATATGTAATATATTTCATTGTAAACTTCAACAATGAAATCACCTCGACCTTCCGTGAACCTGGCCACTGCCATTGTCAGCAATTTCAATACTGCCCCTCATTTGAATAACCTCCTGTGGAGTTACAGACATAAGGTTATGACAGAGATCAAGACTCAGCCAACACAGCAGTTAATGTACATTTAGTGTGTAGTTACTTCCTTGTGTACACCATTACTCTGTGTTCACAATAAGGCAAAAAAGCTTTCCCTCACATTGGGCACCAATGTATTTGACAAAAATAGCAAAAACTCTTAAATTCTTAATTCTGATTTAGTGAGTCGTATTTGATACACACCGTGTTAATGTTCATAACACTCAGTAGACAAGTATTTTCCATCTATAACTTTGAAGCAGATTATATTGATACAGTATTACTTACACAATGCATAAAATTCTACATACAATTTTGGACATAAATTAATAGTCTCGACCAAGGTACGCAATTGTTACAAAGAAATACGATAAACTACATTTCAAACAAGATAGTTTAAATATACAAATGCTACACATTTTCTTTGGGAGGATTTCTTTTAGCCATAGTTTTCTGTGGCCCTACATTGTTATGTAATGCTCAATGACTTTCTTACACTTTTTTGAAACAAAAATAGCAGAGACGCTGTAAAAAAAAAAAACATTTACAAACAAGAGGGGCAGAATCCGTCCCGCCAGTCTGAGGATTAAGGTGTTTACATTTACATAGTTGTTTTATAAATCAGAATGAAATCAATCCATATACCTTCATCATGGAATACAATGCTCATTCAGAATCGTACTAAAGTATCTAAAACAAAGGTTCATCTTTGCCACAATCGAAGTCCTATTAATGTGCCCCATACATTGATTTTTTATCAAGTCAAAGATCGCCGTTATTTGGTCAATTGCCATCCACAAAAAACTCTTTCCTTGTATTGGCTAACACACACCAACTCTAAGATCTTATTCTAAGATCGCCATTCATATGTATCAAGAAACACATAACTGAAATTACAAAATAATATGGAGACATGTAAAGGGAAATGCCCAAGTAGGCCACGCCCATTACCAGTAACGTTTCTGAATGGCAAGTTTTAAAAGGGGTAACTAGCACTTGGCAAAAGTTCATAATGAGATACCTATATGAATATCTGAAACAGCAATAATTTACATGCACTGCTACACACAAGGAACTCTGTATACTCAAACCGACGTTTTCTAGAAGACCGTTGAATACTCTATAAGAATTGTTAAATGCATAAGGTGGATGGTGTCCATAAACTAAGTCACTTCCATACATATTATTGATCATTGTACATCTACACGTTCACATTTTACCTCACTGTCTTGACATGATCTACTTTCATTTTTTTCACTTTTCATGAATTCTGAGTCAACCTGTAGGTGTAACTTAAATTCATAAGTGAGATATTTTGTGAACTGATGAGGTCCTTCATATTAAACTTTATGAAGTGGTTTGTATCATTAATTGACATTATCCCATCAAGCTGGTTTACAGAATTAAAAGCAACAATATCTTACTGACTGATTCAAGTTTCATTTTGTATGACTGTTTGAACAAAGCAAGATTTATTATAAAAGCAATATTTCCAATGCAACGAGAAACGATCAGTCGGAAAAATAAAGATTATAATCATTTGTTTGAACTGTTACAATTATTGCTGTCACATTTACCATGATGAGATTATTTCTCATTGTGAAAGGAACATGTTTTTGTCGATATATTAATGATAATTATTTTGTGTTTCGTTGCAATATCATTACACCTGGTGGTACATCTTCAATGACTCGGCGTCTGCCACAAGCAGCTTCCTCTCTGCAGTGAATGTGATTCCATGTGGGGCATACAGACCCTGTGCAATACATGTAAGGAAGACCCCTTGAGCATCATAGTGGTGAATATGACCAGTGCCATTATCATCATCATCTTCATCATCCCCATCATCATCATCATCATCATCCCCATCCCCATCATCATCATCATCCCCATCATCCCCATCATCATCATCATCATCCCCATCATCCCCATCATCCCCATCCCCATCATCATCATCATCATCATCATCCCCATCATCATCATCATCATCATCATCATCATCATCCCCATCCCCATCATCCCCATCATCTTCATCTTCATCATCCCCATCATCATCCCCATCATCATCCCCATCATCCCCCCCATCATCATCTTCATCATCCCCATCATCATCATCATCATCATCATCATCATGACTCATTGCAATGTATATACCTGAGTAGTCCATGAACAGGCCTCTGCACCCAACTGCTCCTTCACCAGAGATGGTTGGTTTGATAATGTTACGTGTAGTGCCATTGCTGTCAATGACATGTACTGCATTGGTACAGTCACTGATGACCATTCTATCATTACCGTGTACAGCCAGGTACTTTGGCTTCATGTCCACTGGTATGGTTCTAATCAGTGTCCCATCTGGTTTATGCTCGGTCAACACCTTCCTCCTCTTATCACCTACTATAATGACACCATCCTCCCTGATTGCCACACCCTGTAGATCCACGTCTGTTGTATCAACCTCACTCGGTGGCACTGTTGGAAACTCCAGGTCCAGTACATTCTTATTGTTGAAGACCTTCACAGTCTTTCCACAGGCCACCACCAATTGATTCTGCATACTCGCAATTCCCGGTGTCCCTGTGAAACAGTAAAGAATGAGTCGTTAACCAAATGACATGGAAAGCTAAAACGTGGTCTCGGATACACTTTGAACTTGCCAAACTTCTAAAAGAAAGTTAATCTTTGTAAACAATTTTGAATATTTAAATTATAACGAGGCATGAGCCACCATTGCACACTTTAGTGTGATTGATTTAACCACAGTAACAAACATGTCTTACATAATGTCATGGTTGTTATGGTAAAATTTTTTGACAGCCTAAATGGGAAAGATTGGAAATACAATACAGGATTGATGCTTGATCTACTGAAATGCCTCAAGAGATATTTGACAGGAATTCCTTCTCTTGTCAGACATATTCAGGATTTTCATCTAGGCCAATGTTTATTCTTAAGTCTTTTTACGGGTTTAAGAACAAATTTTCTACAACTGATTAATTGAATTCATTGCGAAACTATGCCAATCTATAGCACGCAAAGAAACGTTTTTTCTGTTCAAGAAAGTTTGAAAAAAAAAAAACATTTTTCTCCCATGACACTTTTTCTGGACTGAATGGCATAAGAAGGGATTTTGTTTAAAGTTTCAAATATTTTGACAAGAATTAAGGACCAGGAATCTTATGAAAACATCTGGTATATAGAAAAAAACAAATGTGGAATGTCTTATCACAGAGACACAATATCCTTCTCTTATATTCAATATCTATTCACACCAAACTGAATGAACTTTATTATAATTCTTAAATTAATATTTATGATTGATTAACTGTCGACCTAAATTGCAAGAAACATAAATATCTGTGTTAAGATATGGCCTTTCCAATTGCAACACTTTTATCAATGGAGATTTTCTTGTCTTTTCCCTCTTGAGGTAAGCCTATGTATATTATTTCAATGTTTCCACAAGGCACATGACTAACTTACCTGACTGAATGGAGATTGTTGTCTGGTATTGTCCATCCTTGCTGAAGACTGATAATCCTCGGGAGCCTGACGCTACAACATCATAAGAACCACTGGAAGGAATGTCTCGTGTACAGATGTACCAATATCTACCACCTTGCTGTTTACCAAACTCTTGACACAACTCCCACTTTCCTTTCATCCACATCACCTTGCCCAAATTAATGTCAGCAACCCGCTGACTGCACTCAAACTTCACAGATTCAAGCCCAGTGCCAACTTGAGGAGCATCTTGACTGGCTAATAATGTCAAGTCTTTGCTGATTGTGGGATAGAGTGAGAGGAAGTCACTATCTGATGCACTACTTGTCACCTCCCTAGCTGTCTCAAGGGAAAACTGTATTCTCTCTGCTAACATACTCAGTGTTTTCTCATATTCCTCCAATTGTTGGTGTCGATCGTTTTGGAGTTTTCTGATGTCTTGAATGAGACGGTTTTCTTGAGTTGTTACCTCTGCTCTTATCTCCGTGGCTTTGCTCTGCACTTCTTGCACGGTTCTGTCTACGTTGGTATCAAGGTCAGACTTCATGGATGCTACTCTCTCCCGAGATTGACTGACCTCCTCGGCAATGGTATCAAGATTAGGATACAGTTCAGTTAAGGATTCCTTGCATGTGGACGTGGCCAGACGTTTGTCAATGTACTCATGCTCCGGTATACGGTGATCTATGGCGGTACAGCCGAGGCAGATCAACATTTCACACGTTTTGCAAAAGAAGTGCATCACTTCACCCTCATGGTTTGGACATTTTGGATGGCGTTTTTGTTTTGTGCTTTGTGTACGGAATTTCCCTCCACGAATTTCCTCCAAACTCAGTATTGTGTGGCCTGATAATTCAGGCAATTTCATGTGTATTTTCTTGCACTTTGAGCAGATGTTTTTACTGCAGTCCAGACAGCTATCGTGAGCTTCATTGTCATCACACATCTCACAAGTTATCCCTGTCTTGTCAGAGCTTAGAAGTCTTTCCCGTAGGTTGAAAGATTCAACAAGACCAGCTACAAACAAGTTGGTTGTCAAACCTTGTACCCCTGTCTCTGGAAGTCTTGTCTCCCGTCTACACACTGGGCAGGGGATGTCTGTATCCTGTTTGCAACTTGTAGTAGGGTATTGTACCAGACATTTCATACAGAAGCTGTGTTGACAGTTTAATATTTTGGGTTGTTCATATCTCTCATGACAGATTCCACACTCCAGATGATCCCTGCCAAGTTCCTCTAGAATGGCCTTTGAGGAGGATGTTCCTGTTGCCATTTTCACCTGGTAAAAACAAAGGTACGTAGATATACCACTGAGAATGAGCTTGCATCTTTAATCAGTGACAGACGAAGTATTCATTCAACGTCATGTACGTTTAGTTGAATTTAGAATCACTCCTCAATTACAATATTAAATAGTCACAAGTATATAAGACATTAATTAAAACAAGGACATATAGAGGCATATTTCTAAGACAAGGTTTTGCAAGAAATACATTGGCAAGAATTTTAAGTTCACATCGATTATTAGGAAAGGACAAACAAACCACAGAAAAACAAACAGCGAAGAGAATACAAGACAAATGGACCGATATCTAGAACTAATAGTATAGACCAGCTTTCTTACTAAAGTGAAGATCAAAATATCATTACTAAGCAAAGTGTGATGTCACAATATACTCTGGCAGATTCGATGACTAATGTAAAAGGAGGATTTGAAAAAAATTAATCAGTGTCAACTTGTTGTCTCTACTAGTTATTCAAATGAATCAACGGCTAAGATCAAATGTAGAAAGGGAAACAACTGAAGTACATTTGTCTCATTGACATGTACGATTTGAGAGCCATTTTGTAATTTTCTTTACTGCTTTGTTTTTTAAAAATTGCACGCAATATAACTGATGATGACTTCTGCATCTAGAAGGCTCATCTGATCTGTGTGTTCTATAAGTTATTTGCTATTAGCAACAAATTGTAGTTTTTGAAAACACTTAAATTCAAATGGAATGAAGAATAAAAGCCACTTTCATGTCGAGTGAAAATGAATTATGTTAGGGGCTAAAAGACAAGAAACAGAAACAAAAGAACCAAAATGACTTAGTTACCAACAACACAAAAGCAACCAATGATATACATTCAAACGAAAATTGATAATTGTGGACAAGTGTTTTCAAAACTATAAAGAAAGGACAAGTAGTTCATAAAACCATAAAGTTATAGGGAAGGAAACTAAGCACCTTTTTATAGCTTCTACTGCTCCAAAACAATATATTATTTATGGCTTTCAGCAAATGTCACCGAGTCCTTAAAATCCTAGATTGAAGAAATGGAAGAAACTCTCCAATATTTCTGTGAAAAGGTAAAATTTTCTTAACTCCTTATTGCTATAGTTTTAGGAACCACTTGTCCATAATTACCAGAATATTTAAGACATGAAACAATAAACCAGATAAGTGCGTTAAAGCAAGCAATGATATTAAAGGTAAATTATTTACAAAGCAATTAATCAGTGAGGTAGTTGTACTACAGAGTCAATGAATTACAAGCCAGCAAAGCAAGATTTCACGACAAAAATAATCGGCAAAAATGAATTGTATTACCTTTTATTGGGGAGGCTTGAAAATGAGAGGTCCAAACAAAATGCCGCCAGTCAGTCAGGCCATCCAGAATCACATCGACCAGCCAGTCACAACATCCAGCCAGTCACTCCCCAGCCAGTCACACCGTTCAGCCAGCCTCGCCGTTCAGCCAGTCAAACAGTTCAGCGCGTCCAGCCAGTCACACCGTCCAGCCAGCCTCGCCGTTCAGCCAGTCACACAGTTCAGCGCGTCCAGCCAGTCACGCCGTCCAGCCATTCACACCGCTCAGCCAGTCACACCGTTCAGCCAGTCACAACGTCCAGCTATAGTCACACCGTTCAGCTAGTCACACAGATCAGCACGTTCAGCCAGTCACACAGTCCGGGAATTCACATCGTCACATCGCACGGTCGGGACAGCTCTTAGGATGACGACAGCTATCCAGGGTATGGTAGTAACACGGTCATCCGGCCTCGGTGTGGACTTCAGTCCCCGGTCCACCGTCTATATGGTCTTCTGTATGGACATTGACTGAGAGTCAAGAGTGTGTCAAAAGGCGGTCAAGCCAACTCACCACCGTAAAAGGCTCCAAATGTTACCGATCGCTGCAGGACTTCGCACACACCAACCTTCTGGCGAAGTTCTTCCCACACTACTACGTGTATCAACTATACCATGTCGCAAACTTCCCAACTGAAAAGATCAATGCGCTGTCGTACAGCAACAGGTTCAGGAAAGGCACCCAGACAACTCGCAATACGCGTTGCTGATAGGTCAACTGTTGTCATGCATAATTCATTTCATGAACTTTTTGAATAATTCATAAAGACTCGTATGCAAGCCTATACCCTTGTTTCGTCACATTTTAAATACACGTTATCTGTCATAATTATATTCTGATTGCCCTCAACTGGTATTTGAATTGTTGCCAATTTTCATGATAGTTTTTGACCGGCAATCTCTTGAAATTTAAACTTCAGTTTCTCAAATAGATAATGACGGATTGAAAATTGTCTCATTAATTTTTGGGGAGGGCAAATGTCATTTTCTAGTTTGTGTAAACATTTTGTGGGGGCGTGTAAGTCCACAGACTTACCACGTCTCGTGATCATGCATTGTATAGACATCCTTTGTGCAGAAATCCACTGTGTATGTGCATAAGGTTGGTTAAAAATGTAGTAACAAGTTACTACACGGGAAATGATGTCGTAAAAGATATTTTTTGTAATAACATACAGAATGAATTAAGTCCACGAAAATTGTACACAGCAATAGAACAGAATAATGAGAAGACAACAGGCTAGCCTTGTGATATTTATTTGCAGTTAACGATCAAGATGAACAAAGTTAAGGAAACAGTTATCAGTTATTTAAGGATCCTTTGGGTCAGAATTATAATCCTATACTGGAGTCCGAGTTTAAGTACAATGGAAATAAAAATACATTGTCCTTGTGATATTGTGCGATACATTTAAGACTTCACATGGCGCAGTTGTCAAAGATATTGTACACAGAAAATGTGTATTGGTTGTGTGTCTAAGTCTTTTACGAAGACTACATAAATGAAGCCAAAAATGGAAAACAAAATATAAATGACAACGATATTCAGCACAACCTTTGCTACATCCTATTACAGTTCAAAGAGCCTCGTCACATGTTGCCTCTTATAAAAACTATAAACCAAAATCAATAATGTAAATGTATTCTACAATGTTTACGCTTTGCATGTGCATACCTTGTCCTCTTGTTTTGTTTTTCTTTTCATGCAAATTTAGTTTTATACATCCACAGTTCTCCACTCACGAATGAAATTTAATAACAGCAAAAAACCAAACCTAAACATCTTTATCTCCATGTTATTTAACTGAAATCGGTCTACACAAAAGAATCAGTGATGACTTGCAATTGCTTTAAAGGTAGTATCATACTTTGGTACGAGACCAAAACAGAAATGTTCACAGATTTACGTATAACTTTCAGGGTATGAAGATGATGCTAGTAGAAACCTACCGTTAAACCTTTTCCGCCTGAAATGGTGTATTTATCCAAAAAAACAAGTAAAACAACGACCGAAAATCTTTTTGATCTTTTAAAAGATCAAAAATAAAAGAGAAAAGACTTAAGAAATACTGTGGCTGTTTTTCACGATTTTCTCAAAAAGTGGGCACCGTATGGAATTGACATTTTCACAGATGACTGTGACTGTATCTTCCTTGATATTTGTCCCCATGAATCTGTACTTCTTTGACCAAAACCAGAGTATGATACTACCTTTAACAGTACTTGAGTTTAATAATGCTATCTATTTTGTTTCGGCAATTCTGAAATAAGCTTTCAAATCTCACCTGCAAAAATACTAAATTTCAGTCCACGAAAGTGAAAAGGTATATTTCTTTTTTGGAATATCAAGAAGCGTCTTAACAAGCCACTATTCTAAAACCGAACCTCTCCATGATCAAGACGATTTGCTGTACACTACCAGTATATAACCTGAGAATGAGACCCGTGAAGTCGGTTTCTCATAGGTACCGTTTCAAGGTCACGATTCCCCAGAAGAAACAAGAAAAATACAACAGCTTGAAATGTGTACACTTCAGCATGGACAACACCCCGATATTCACTACATACAATGTGAACGTCAACTTATTAGATGAACATGCTACAACTTTTACCAATATTGCATGAACTTTATCTGTTGGCCTATGTAATATATTTCATGGTAAACTTCAACAATGAAATCACCTCGACCTTACGTGAACCTGGCCACTGCCGTTGTCAGCAATTTCAATACAGCACCTCATTTGAATAACCACCTGTGGAGTTACAGACATAAGGTTATGACAGAGATCAAGACTCAGCCAACACAGCAGTTTATGTACATTTAGTGTGTAGTTACTTCCTTGTGTAAACACTATTACTCTGTGTTCATAATAAGGCAAAAAAGATTTTCCACACGTTGGGCACCAATGTATTTGACAAAAATAGCAAAAACTCTCAATTCTTAATTCTGATTTAGTGAGTCGTATTTGATACACACCGTTTTAATGTTCATAACACTCAGTAGACAAGTTTTGTTTCACAATTTTCCATCTATAACTTTGAAGCTGATTATTGATACAGTATTATTTACACATTCTACATACAATTTTTGGACTTTAATTAATTAACTGTCTTTATCAATAATAATAATAAAAATAATAAAAATATAATACAGACATTCATAATGCGCAACATATCCACCAAGGTACGCAACTGTTACAACGAAATATGCTAAACTACATGTAAAACAAGATAGCCTAAATTTACAAATGTTACACATTTTCCTTGGGAGGATATCTTTTCCACATATAGTTTTCTTTTGGGCCTACATTGTCGTACGATGGAAAATGAATTTTTCACACTTATATGAAACGAAAATAGCAGAGACGCTGTAAAACAATATTTACAAACAAGAGGGGCAAAATCCGACCCGCCAGTCTGAGCATTAAGGTGTGTACATTTACATAGTTGTTTTATAAATCAGAATGAAATCAATCCATACACCTTCATCATAAAATACAATGCTCATTCAGAATCGTAATAAAGTCTAAAACAATGGTTCAGCTTTGCCACTATCGAAGTCCTATTAATGTGCCCCATACATTGATTTTTTATCAAGTCAAAGATCGCCGTTATTTTGTCATTTGCCATGGACACAAAACCCTTTTCTTGTATTGGCTAACACACACCAACTCTAAGATCTTATTCTAAAGATAGCCATTCATATGTATCGAGAAACACATAACTGAAATTACAAAATAAACATTAAACAGCAATAATTTACATGCACTGCTTCACACAAGGAACTCTGTATATTGAAACCGACGTTTTCTAGAAGACCGTTGAATACTCTTTAAGAATAGTACATGGGTGTATTGTGAAATGCATAAGGTGCATGGTGTCCATAAACTAAGCCACTACCATAACTAGTATTGATCATTGTACATCTACTACTACTACATTTTACCTCACTGTCTTGCCATGATCTACTTGCATTTTTTCACTTTTCATGAATTCTAAGTCAACCTGTAGCTGTAACTTAAATTCGTGTGTGAGATATTTTGTGAACTATGGTCCTTTATATTGAAACTTTACGCTTGTGTTTCATATCATTAACTGACAATATCCCATAGGGAAAACTACCTCACTGACTGGTTCAGTGCTCACCAAGTCTTAATATTTGTACGCTTGGTTGAAAAAAGCATGATTTATTATAAAAGCAATATTTCCAATGCAAGGAGAAACAATCAGTGGGAAAAACAAAGAGAGCCGGTCTTCAAGTCAACAGCGCATGCGCACGCACGACAGCACAGGCGCAAAACAACGCGCGCATGCTCACAACAGCGTATGCGCACGCACGCACGACAGCGCATGCGCAAAACAACGCGCGCATGCTCACAATTGCGTGCGCGTGCTCTGTTGACTTGAAAACCGGTTCTCAGAAGTCTCCCATTTGTTTCAACTATAACAATTGTTGCAGAGATCAAATAATACATTATGACACTGTCACATTTACTGTGATGGGTTTATTTCTCAATGTGAAAGGAGTAGGTTTATGTCAGTATATTACTGGTGTTTTGTGTTTTGTTGCAATGTCATTACACCTGGTGGTACATCTTCAATGAGGTGAGGTCTGCCACAAGCAGCTTCCCATCTGCTGTGAATGTGATTTCATGTGGGGCATACAGACCCTGTGCAATGCATGTAAGGAAGCCCCCTTGAGCATCATAGTGGTGAATATGACCAGTGTCATCATCATCATCATCATGATTCATTGCAATGTAAATACCAGAATTGTCAATGTACAGGCCTCTGCACTTAACTGTTCCTTCAGGGATGGTTGGTTTGATAACGGTACATGTAGTGCCATTGCTGTCAATGACATGTACTGCATCGGTACAGCCACTGATGACCATTCTATCATTACCGTGTACAGCCAAGAACCATGGCGCCATTCCCACTGGTATGGTTCTAATAAGTGACCCATCTGGTCTATGCTTCGTCAACACCTTCCTCCCCTCATCACCCACTATGATGACACCATCCTCCCTGACTGCCACACTCTGTAGATTCACGTCTGTTGTATCAACCTCACTCGATGGCACTGTTGGAAACTCCAGGTCCAGTACATTCTTATTGTTGAAGACCTTTACAGTCTTTCCACAGGCCACCACCAACTGATTCTGCATGCTCGCAATTCCCGGTGTCCCTGTGAAACAGTAAAGAATGAGTCGTTAACAAAACGACATGGAAAGCTAAAACATGGTCTCGGATACACTTTGAACTTGCCAAACTTCTAAAAGAAAGTTAATCTTTGTAAACGATGTTGAATATTTAAATTATTCAGAGGTAAACATTGAAGATAAAATAATGTCTTAACTGTTGGAAGCAGACTGACGAACAACAACATCTGAGTGGAAGTGAATGTAACTCAATTGTCCAAGTTTGATTTAAATTATATACGCTGTATGCGCCACACCATTAGCACAGTTAACCTACATGTGTATTACATATGTCATGGTCATTATGGTACATTTTGTAACAGCTTAAATGGGAAAGATTGGAAATGCGATACAGGATTGCTTGATCTACCAAAATGCCTCAAGAGATATTTGACAGGAATTTCTTTTTCTTGTTAGACATTTTCAGCAAAAAAATATTTTCATCCCTGTTTGTTCCTGCAGTCTTTTTAGGGGTTAAAGAACACATTTTCTACAATAAATTGAGTCATTTAATTCTTTGCGAAATTGTGCCCACTAGTACGTACGCAAAGATACTTTTTCTGTTCAAGAATGTTTGAAAAACCCATTTTTGTCCAATGACAAATTTTTCTGGAATAAATGGCATAAGAAGGGTTTTTCTTTAAGGTTTTACATATTTTGACGTTTTCAGGAAAAAATCATTTCATCTATGTTTGTTCCTGCAGTCTTTTTAGGGGTTTAAGAACATATTTTCTACAATAAATTGAGTAATTAAATTCTTTGCGAAATTGTGCCCAATAGCACGCAAAGATACTGTTTTTCTGTTCAAGAAAGTTTGAAAAACTCATTTTTGTCCAATGACAAACTTTTTCTGGAATAAATGGCATAAGAAGGGTTTTTCTTTAAGTTTTCAAATATTTTGACAAGAATTAAGGACAAGGAATCTTATGAAAACATCTGGTATATAGAAAAAAAACAAATGTGGAATGTCACATCACAGAGACACAATACCCTTCTCTTATATTTAATATATATTCACATCAAACTGAATGAACTTTTGTTATAATACTTAAATTCATATTTATGATTGATTAACTGTCGAGCTAAATTGTAAGAAACATAAATATTTGTGTTAAGATATGGCCTTTCCAATTGCAACAATTTTATCAATGGAGATTTTCTGGTCTTTTCCCTCTTAAGGTAAGCATATATAAGTATATATTTTAATGTTTCCGACTTACCTGACTGAATGGAGATTTTTGCCTGATATTGTCCATCCTTGCTGAAGACTGATAATCGTCTGGAGGCTGACCCTACAACATCATAAGAACCACAAGAAGGAATGTCTCGTGGGCAGATGTACCAATATCCCCCACCTTGCTGTTGACCAAACTCTTGACACAGCTCCCACTTTCCTTTCATCCACATCACCTTGCCCAAATTGATGTCAGCAACCCGCTGACTGCACTCAAACTTCACAGATTCAAGCCCAGTGCCAACTTGAGGAGCATCTTGACTGGCTAATAATGTCAAGTCTTTGCTGATTGTGGGATAGAGTGAGAGGAAGTCACTATCTGATGCACTACTTGTCACTTCCTTAGCTGTCTCAAGGGAAAACTGTATTCTCTCTGCTAACATACTCAGTGTTTTCTCATATTCCTCCAATTGTTGGTGTCGATACTTTTGGATTCTTTTGATGTCTTGAATGAGACGGTTTTCTTGAGTTGTTACCTCTGCTCTTATCTCAGTGGCTTTGCTCTGCACTGCTTGCACGGTTCTGTCTACATTGGTATCAAGGTCAGACTTTATGGATGCTACTCTCTTACGAGATTGACTGACCTCCTCGGCAATGGTTTCAAGTTTGGGAAATGATTCAGTTAAGGATTCTTTGTATGTGGGCGTGGCCAGATGACTCTCGATGTACTCATGCTCCGGCATACGGTGGTTTATGACGGAACAATCTCGACATATCAACATTTCACACGTTTTGCAGAAGAAGCGCGTCACTGCGCCCTCATGGTTGGGACATTTTGGGTGGCGTTTTTGTTTTGTGCTTTGTGTACGGAATTTCCCTCCACGAATTTCCTCCAAACTCTTTATTGTGTGGCCTGATAATTCAGTAAATTTCATGTGCATTTTCTTGCACTTTGAGCAGATGTTTTTACTGCAGTCCAGACAGCTATCATGAGCTTCATTGTCCTCATCACATATCTCACAAGTTATCCTTGTCTTGTCAGAGCTGAGAAGTCTTTCCCGTAGGTTGAAAGATTCAACAAGACCAGCTACAAAAAAGTTGGTTGTCAAACCGAGTACCCCTGTCTTTGGAAGTCTTGTTTCCCGTCTACACACTGGGCAGGGGATGTCTGTAGCCTGTATGCAACTTGTAGTGTGGTATTGTACCAGACACTTCAAACAGAAGCTGTGTTGACAGTTTAATATTTTGGGTTGTTCATATCTCTCATAACAGATTCCACACTCCAGATGATCCCTGCCAAGTTCCTCTAGAATGGCCTTTGAGGAGGATGTTCCTGTTGCCATTTTCACCTGGTAAAAACAAAAGTACATAGAAATACCGGGGAAAATCTTTAATCAGTGTCAGACAAAGTCTATACCTTAATTGAGACCTTCATTGAGATTAATCCACAATTATGCAAATTAGGCTTGCCGCCCTTCACCGACGTGGATGAGCACTGTATACTCAATGCTTGTAAGAGCACGTGAAAAAATGACATGCTGCCTCGGGAGGGATTCGAACCCACGACCTCCTGCTTACTAGTGCAGATGCCATACCGCTAAGCCACCGAGCTATCTGGGGTCAGCGGGGTGAATTGAATCCTCAATTAAAATAACAAAAGGTGCAACAAATTGAATGGCCACAGAACGATTTCACAAAAGTTTAAGAGTTCATTTCATTGCATTGCATTGCTTTTCAATCATTTCACCAATCTCAACAATGAACGTCACAATATTTGAAGATGCTACAGAATAGTTCAGTAGGCCTATAAGACATTGATGAAAACAAGCAAATATAAATAAATAAAATACTAACCTTCTAAGTTCTAACCTAAGAAATATAATGACATTATTTAAGTTTGCATCGATATAACCTGCGGAAAGGAAAAACACAGGAGAGAAAAACAAACGCCACAAAGACAAAAGAATGAATGGACAGAGATGTAGAACATGTAATAGTATACACCAAAGTGATAAAAAAAATTCAGATTAATCTTTTATTGATGAGTTAAGTGTGATGTCACAATATTAGATACAATATTGCAGCTTCGCAGTGACTAATGTAAAAGATGGATCATAAGAATATGTGAAATGACGCATATTAATCTTCAATCATAGTTTCAACGTTTTTGTCTCTACTAGTGATAAATCAAACAAAATGAATCAACGGCTTTAATAAGATGTAGAATGTGAAACAACTGAAGTACACTTTGTTCCATTCAAACGTACAATTGGTGCTGCATTTTGCAATATTCTTTACAGTTTTGTTTCTAAATTTAGAACTGCATGCAATTTGATTGCTGATTACTTCTCGATCTAGAAGACTTCTGAGTTCTAGAAGTTCTAGAACAGCCACAAACAATTTTGTTGTTTTTGAAATCACTTTAAATGGAGTGAAGAATACAAGCCCTTTTCGTGTCGAGTGAAAAGAAATAGTGTTGCAGGCTGAAAGCAACGGTAACGAAATTTAAATTATTGGGAAATGGAAACAAAATGACTTCGTTAGCAACAACACATAAGCAACCCATGACAAACATTCAAATGAATATTTAATATATGAAACAATAAACCAGATATATGTGGTAAAGCAAGCAATCATATTAAAGGTAAATTCTTAACAAAGGCATCAATCAGTGAGGTAGTTGCACTACAGAGGCCAAGTGAATTATAAGCCAGCGAAGCAAAATTTCAGTACAAAAAAAAGGCCGAAAATAAATCATATTACCTTTAGTTAGGGAAGCTTGAAAATGAGAAGTCAAAACCCTGCCAAGTCAGCAGCCACACGCCGTCCAGCCAGTCATCAGGCCGTCCAGAATCACAGCGACCAGCTAGTCACGCATTTGGGCAATTCTACCACCAGCTAGTCCTGCCGTTTTGCTTGTCCTACCTGGCTGAGAGTCCAGAGTGATTCAAAAGGCGGTCAAGCCAACTCACCACCGTGAAAGGCTCCAAATGTTACCGATCGCTGCAGGACTTCGCACACACCAACCTTCTGCCGAAGTTCTTCCCACACTACTACGTGTATCAACTGCCACGTCGCAAACTTTACAACTGACAATGATCATGCGCTGTCGTACAGCAACAGGTTCAGGAAAGACACCCAGACAACTCGCAATACGCGTTGCTGATTGGTCAATGTGGACATGTAGTAATAATTTCACAGATGTGTTTGAATAATTCATAACCTAGACTCGTACACGAGCCTACCCCCTTGTTGCTTCACACTTTAAATACACGTTATCTGTCATAATTATGTTCTGATTGCCCATCAACTGACATTTGAATTGTAGCCAATTTCATCATGGATTGTCTCGTGATCATGCATTGTGTAGAAATCGTGTGTTCTAAATTCCACAGTGCATGTGTAGGTTTGTTCACAACGTGGCTACAAGTTACTATCAGTAACTATCCAAAACCTAGCTTAGGATTTTTATTTTGCAGCTGTAAACTACCATTGACGACTAAGATCCATAAAGTTGAGGATACCGTTATGAATCCCTTAGGGATACTTTGAATCAGAGTTATAATCTTACTCGTGTATGAGTTTAAGTAGAATGGAAATGAAACTGCATTGTCCATGTGATATTGTGCAATACAAGACTGTTAGTCATGTCATTGACACAGCCATGTCAAAGATATTGTACACAGCAACTGTGTATTGGTTTTGAGTATAGGCCTTGTACGAGGACTACATGCAGCTAAGAAACAAACTAGAAAGGACAAATATTCAGCACAATTTTTGCTACCTCCTATCACAGTTCAAAGAGGCTCGTCACATGTTGCCTCTTTATAAAACCAAAATCAATAATTTCAGGGAATATTGACGCTTTGTACGTGCGTATATACATTGTCGTCACCTTTGTTCGTCTTTATTGCAACCATGTAGCCATGATAAAGACGATGTACAATACCAGCATAATCTGAGAATGAGACCTGAAATCGGTTTCTCGTAGGTGCCGTTTCAATATCCCGATTTCTCAGAAGGGACAAGAAAAATAAACAGCTTGAAGTATGTACAAATCATTCTGTATGGACAACACCCCAATATTTTCTACAATGTACGTATACGTCAACTTGGTACATGTACATACTGAAAGTGCCAGCCTGTAACATAGGCCTATGTTACATATTTCAAGGTAAACTTCAACAATAAAATCAATTCAATCTTAATGAACCTTGCCACTGCCATTGTCAGCAATATCTAAACAACACTTCATTTGAATAACCACCTGGAGTTTACAGACGTACATTTGTGACGCAAATCAATGACAAAAATGCCACTACACAACAAAGCAGTTTATGTATATTATTTTAATTTGTAGTTAATTCCCTTTGCACACCTTTATTCTGTGTTCACAATAAGGCAAAAAATCAATATATGCTCACATATTGCACCGATGGTCGTGTTTGACCAAAATAGCAGAAACTATAAATTCTCATATCTGAGTTAGTGAGTCGTATATGTACCGTGTTAATGTCCATAATAATAGTGCCATCATGCATTTTTGAGGCCGCCATTACATATGACATTATGGGTGAATCACAATCACTAATTGCACCACGTTATTGCGCATGTCGTGGCAGTTGACCGCTGTTTTAATTACTTGTTGTTTACATGAGTTCTTCGCACCGTAACTAAGCAAACACAAATTCAAAAACATTATACCACATTTTATAAAACAACACACAAAGAAAAATGAGCGCAGATTTGTGCAGTTAGTTAGGGCAAACATCGCACATCACAAATATGCGCAGATATTTGTGAATTTGTGATGTACGATGTATCGAGCAAGTATGTGCGCAGATGTTTGCAATGTGGGATGTCCCTCATGCGCCATCATCCATTGTCGAATGCGCGCCGAAGTGTACGTCACGTGTCATGGCGCAGTTACCGCATCTCGCCCTGGGTACGAAACCACACTATACTCATTAAAATGTACCCTTCGAGATAGCCAACGCCCATGTAGGCCACGCCCATTAATGATAAAGTTTCAGAGCGGCAAACGTTTCCATTGACATTATGCAAGTTGTTTTGTAATTGGTGCATATTAGAATCTAAAATATCAGCGAAATCAAACTACATCTTACACTAGTGCAAAATATCGAATTATACACCTGATTACATGTACGTGTTACTGAACAAAAACGTGTCTAAATAGATCCGTCTATAGACAGCTGCTAACAGACTACATGTAGGCCTACTATCAGCTACAATGTATGAATAGTTAAAGCAAAAACCACTATCACAGACTCGAAACCACGTCTAGCCCCAACCTGGTGGAATCGTCCTTACATAAAAAGCACTGCCCGATAAAACATAAGAATATATGCAGTGTACTGTGTAGATAACTGTGTTCGTAACAAAATGCCACAACATGTTAACTAAAATATATGCAAAGTAAATAAAGTAAACAGGAAAAGGTGTAACTTGAACTTGAACAAGGTTCATGAGATACCTATGAACACCTCAAATGACATTAATTAACATGCACTGCTACCAACAAGGAACTGATAATCAAACCTAGGTTTTCTAAAAGACCTTTAAATACTTTATAAGAATAGTGTTGTGAAATGCATCAGGTGGAGTAGGGATATATATCATTAAATGTGTATATGTCACTACCATAACTAGTATTGATCATTCTACATTACACGTCTACATTTTGCATCACTCTTGCCATAATCTATTCGCAGTCTGTTCTCTGTACATGAATTTGCAAGTCAAAATGTAAGTGTAACTACGCATGTGAAATATCTTTTCAACTGTGGTCCTTTATGAATTAAACTAAACAAGTGTCTTAAGTTAATAACGTTATCCCCTCAAGCTGGTTTGCAGAATTAAAAGCAAAAATACCTTACTGACTGACTCAGTGCTCACCAAGTCTTCGTATTTTGTACAATTGGTTCTATAAAAACAACCATTCCAATGCAACGAAAAATAATATGTGGGAAAAAATTTGCATATAAATTAAATGTTTGGATTTAACTGTTACAAAATAATGCAGCACTCAATGGATACACCATGAGTGATGACACTGCCACATTTACTGTGATGGATTTGTTTCTTATTGGTCCTGCCCACATCAAGTCTGAGATATGGCTATTGTTCAGCACCAAATGGATACAGTGTACTGCCCATGACCAAAGTTGGATTACAAAAGCCACAGAGCCCGAGCAAAGTCCAGACCAGGCCCGGCTTTTAAGTGGCTAGACCCAACCAGCATTAACACCTCACTCCCTTTTACCCAATCTATTTGATTTTAACATTCTATTTTAACAATTAAGTGTACAATTTTACAGTGATTTTCCTGAGAAAGCCATGTTTTTATACTTACCAGCCAGCACAAACAAGTGCTTACTTCACAAGAATTGAAAGATAATGATAGAGTTGAGTTATGCTCCAAACATTATTACTGAATAATGACACACACTTTGTCATTTTTTTAATTCCTGAGAAATACTGAAATTCAAAAACATGTCCACGTATGAATACGGTACATACAGCCTCATTGCACCATTAATAGTACAAACCGTATTGGTTTGATAATACTTACGGTAGTAATTGCATGTATCTGATTGTGTTTTGCGCTTCAAAAATACCACACTGTGCAGTAACCCTATGGCACATTCTTTGGACTTAAACCAAGTTGGGCCATCAAACCCCATATGAGTTACAGTGCCTGGTCCTTTCGCTCCCAAATTATTAAAAACAACATTTATGCATTTAACAGTTTAAGCCTAAATTCTTAGTTTTTTATGAAGATTACTACATGTATAGAGTGATCCCAGAAAGATTTCTGCAAGTGACAATGAGATTGAAGAGATTATGGGGGTTTAGTAGATGGTTTTAAGTATTAGTGTGGATTTGAGAAAAGAGGGGGGGGATGGTATCGTAAGAGATTTTAGTTTTTAGTTGGGGGTTTCAGGGATTTGGGTAGATTTAGGAAATAGCAGAGTGGATTGGTTAGCGATATGAAGAGGTAATTGGACTGGGAAATTCAGGAATGTGTTAAGGATTGGTAATTAAGCTTCTCCAACATGAGATCAAGGGGGATTTGGGATTACAGGGGAGGGATATATGGTTGAGGATTAGGGACTGGGTGTGGTCATCAGTAAGGGGAGAGGTACATGGCCATTTGGAAAGAGCAGAGAAAACCCAATTAAGGATAAAAGGAGGATGTATGGAACAGGATTTAGGAAGGGATTCTGATCGGACTAGGATTAGTTGTAACAAGTTGGGAATTCAAAGATGGGGTATGTTGGGGATTAAGAGAAGATACACATTGGAATTAGGCAAGGGTGCTATCCTCGCTGATTAGGCAGGATATACATTCAGGAATTAGGGTATGAGAAACGATTGCAGATTAGGAAAAATGGATCAGGGATTAGGGGAGAGGATGCAACAGAAGATAAGGGGAAGAGGATTACATTGCAGACTTGGGATTAGGAGAAAGGGCAGAACTCAGCAGAGATTAGAATATCGTTGGGGATCAAGGCAGAGATACAATATATATGAGATATGAGGGAGATATAGCTTTAGATTGGGATGATCTAGGATTAGATAAGTTGGTTTTGGGAAGTGAACAAGAAAAGAGGATGCTTTAGACAAGAAGTGGGCACCGGTCCAAAACAAGGTAAAGCGGATTAAGCCTCTTAATTGGGAAGACTGGATTAATCATCTTGTAATCTGCAACTCCTCATTCACCGCAGATAATCTCATCAAGGAATGTATGATTATAGTTTGCTACAAAATGTTGACTTCTTTTAAAAAAAAACCGATATGAAACAACACCGGAGTCTGTGTCCTCTCTGTTTCCAGTGACTGTTGGGTCTTTCGGTGGTTTTGTTGGAGGGACTAATCCTCTGGCTTCATGGGGATGACCTGGAGGTCGTTGGCAAGATTCAGCTGAGAGTTCGAAGGAAACGGAATAAAACTTGGGGACCAATCAATCCTCTTGCACAAACAAGCCTTCTCCAAAAACAATCTTTGCAAACCAGATTGTATTCATTACTAAGGGAGAGAAACTTTAATACTGGTCGGGGAACATCTATTGAACTAGCCTGACCAGGCCTGGGACTTCAGCACTGAAATCCTCCTCTTGCAAACTCTGTGGCCTAGTGGTCTGGCGTGTCGAACCCAAAGTCTTGTGGTCAATCTACAGATTGTGGGTTCGAATCCAGCCATGGGTTAATAGTGCTTGCGTCCTTGGGCAAGATGCTTTGTCACATATTGCTCCTCTTCACCCAGGTGCAAATGGGTACCTGTGAGGGTAGAGATGGCTTTGTGGTTTGATTAGCCTCTGTGCGCCCTATGGTTGCCAGTATGGGGCTGTATGCTCCCCAGGGAGTTGAGATGGTTTCAGGAATGTAAATTATGGCCCAATGACCAGGGATAATAATAATGTACAGCGCTTTGATCTTCTTGTAAAGGCGCTTTATAAATGCCCGTTATTATTATTATTATTATTACAATAGAGCTGCTTGAAATCAATAAAGCCTGGCTTCTGGATACTGTCCATGATCGATGTAGAATCAATCTGTCGATAAGGTTGATAGAAACTATGATCTAGGACAAGCAGGGGCTTGAAGTTGATAGTTCAAGGAAAGGGATTATAAATAGAAGCACAGGCTTGGCCAGCCTTTTAAGAGGCTGGGCCCAACCAGTATTTAAGTTTCTCTCAGACGAGAAATTGTGATTAAAGCTTCCAAAGATCTTATCTTATACTTGCTACTGAAGTCAGTATGTCCTTGAAAGACAAACAGACTGGAGTGAGATTCGAACCTACGAGCCCTGAAATAGCGTACCAGTGCTCTACCAAGTAAGCTACCCAGATCTATGTTGGTGGTGTCCCTAATAGTCAATCTTTGTTCGTTTGGCAAGCAGAAGTCATGCAACCATTCACATACTGCTATATCCCAGGGATCATTTAAGATACATGCAGCATTAGCAATGCTGTTACCTGAGAAACGGTATAATGGGGGACCACTCAAAAAGGATGTGCCTTTTTTTTCTCAGACTCGTGATTCCGATTAAATTGGACCGAAAGGAGGAAGAAATTGGAGAAAATAAATTTACGGAAATCTTACCATCAACTGGACAAGGTTCTTATGATACTTGACACCACCGTCATTGTCAACTTTCTTCATGTGCTGTCGCTCTGGGTCCCCGGCAACGAGCACCTCATCCTCACCCTCAGCCTAAAGAGAAAAAAATAAATTACACAATTGCATACTGTTGGGTGCTGTGGCATATTGGTCTGGTGTGTCGTACTCGAGATTTTGTGATCAATCTACAGCCATGGGCTAGTGGTGCTTGCGTCCATGGGCAAGGCGCTTTGTCACATATTGCTCATCTTCACCCAGGAGTAAATGGGTACCTGCGAGGGTAGAGATGGCTTTGTGTGCTTGATTTGCCCTTGTGCGCATTACAGCAGCCGGGGCTGTATACTCCCCAGGGAGTTGAGATGGTTTCAGGAGTGTTTATGTAGCCCAATGACGAGGGATAAAAAATTATAAGAACTCAGAGGCTTCCGTCAGTTAGCATAAAAATGTCAAACATGATCTTTATCAGTGCATCAGTTAACAAAATTTCTCAACAAATTACAAAATAAACCACAAATCAGTCATTGAAAGGTGTACGAAGACAATTTACTGGAGTGGGTTTCGAACCTGCAACCTCTGGAACACCGTACTGGCGCTCTACCAACTGAGCAATCCATTTCTTAGTAGAAATATACTCAAGAGTTAGACATTAGGTTTAATACAGACAATTTAACTGAGTAAGGTTACAAAGACTCCATATGAGGACAGCAAGAGTATGTACGCTAGCCGAAACGTCAAGTTCCTACACACAATTTTTCACACATATCCAAATTTGCATCCTTGCAGAGACATGGCTTTGTTCTTGTGTACTAAATGAGCAGATTGAGCACTCTCCAAACAGCAGAATTGAAATGGCTCCAATTTGAACCAGAATCACTTTCATGGGATGACATTTCTAGCAAACGTCCCTTCTATAAAATAACTTCTCTTTGTGACGGATAAGTATACCTTGGAAAATCCTCCTGTTTGAGTTAATTACCAAATATCAGTTTGGTGAAAACATTGTGGAAACCTACACCTTTACAATTTCCCTGTGGAGACATATTCAACCTAGTCACCAGATATGCGCCCATCCATTCACCTCTTCCAGTATTGCACATAGTGTCCCGGCAAATCTTACTTTCAAAGTTAAGTTTTAGAGCTTACTGGTTCAGTGGATCGGCATTCATTCATGAATGTAGACATTCTGCCAGGAAAGCCAGGAGCAAAAGCAGCTGGGTTGATAGCGATGAAACACTGGCCCTGCAAGAAAAAAAAACCATGGCTTTAAATGACAGGCCCCAATCAGTATTAAAGTTTTCTCCCTAAAGACACAGATGTCTTTTCTTGTGATGTGATTTCTTGCCAGGCCCAGGCCTTCAGAACTGTAATCCTCCTCTCCATCAGCTCTAAACTTCACTTTAATAGAGCTGCTTAAAACCAAACAAGTCTGGCTTCTGAATGCTGTCCATGATCAATGTGGACTCAATCTGTCAATCAGGTTTGTGCCAACTATAAGCAGGGATTTGATGTTGATAGTTCAAGGGTATAGGATTATAGGATCCCAAGACCCCAGGCAAATCCTAGCTAGGCCTTGCCGGGATTTTTCCAGTGGCAGGGCCACTTACTCTCTCTCCCTAAAGAGTAAAGACGCCTTATGTGGTTGTGATTCTTGGTCCTCTTACCTTATTAGCTTCGACCTTTTTGTCCTTCCAGTTCCGGACCAACGGACCGAACGCAGCACCGGCCAAAACTCCGCAGAGCATCTCCACTCCCATGCTCAGACCGTATACCCCTGACAACAAAGGGTGGGGGAGAGGGGTGGGGAAATAGGCAACACGTAAAAAGAGATCCTGTATATACATGTAGATAGACTGTGCATGATGACAACAATGGGAAATATTAGCTTTCTTTAATTTTCTTTCTACACCCATCAATTACCCTTTTCATCCCTGTTCCCAACAGTCTGCAGGCATTGTCACCCCTTTGTCCCCTTCCCCTGACCACACTTGCCCACCTCTATCCTCTCTTTGCGGTTACCCAGCCTTGTGCATGCTTTCCCTGTTTCCCTGGTCACTATATCCCCCCCCCCGGCCCCCAATAGAGATACATACTAAGCTCGGCGAAATTTCTGTGACAACATGGGGATCGATCTGCCATTACTGAAATGGGCACTGCGCCAGCGCTTTACTCTCTTTGCTGTGTACGTATGGCGTAGGCCTTTGTACTGTACGCAAGTGCTCCGTCACCCCGTTGCGGAATGGTACGCATGCGTATACGTAATTTGTGCCCATAATAGTAATGGCGGCACGGGCCCATGCGATCACAGCGCCACAGTACAGGGGAGTATTGTGCGTCCGCCCTCTAGTTTATTAGTATGTATCTCTATGATCCCCCCTTTGTTCTAATCCTCTCATCCATTAGTGACTGTATCTTTTATACTTGCATGTTCTTGTCCTCTTGTCATTTAGCCATTGAGAAAGATCCTGCTAGGATCGAAACGTCACACCCTCCTAATTCCAAGTATTTAGAATTTAATAAAAATCAATTATCACTTTTTCATTTTTGTTTACCTTGTATCCGCTAAGAATTTCAGGTCCAACTAGTGCCATCAAACCTCCACCGTTGAGACCTTCTGAAGGATCCTCTGTAACCTGCAAAATGAGGTGACAATTGATAGTGAGGAACAAGTAAAGACAAAGCTAGAAATGCATAAAATCATATCAAAGCGTTCTGATAATTCTATTCCAGAAGCTGGCATTGCTGGGACCTTGTATTTAGGGAGAGAAACTTCAATATTGGTCCAAACCAGTCCAGGCCTGATATTTTCCTCTTGTCAGCCTTGAACTTTACTCCAATAGAGCTGCTTATTAAAAATCAATCAAGCCTAGATTCTGTCCATGATCAATGTGGACTCAACCTGTCAATCGGGTTAGTGCCAAACTATGATCCAGGACACAGCAGAGGCTTGAAGTTGACAGTTCAAGGCTAGAGTTTGTAGGAGCCCAAGAGCCCGGGCAAAGCCCAGGCCTGGCCTGGCTTATCGATGTCTATGCCCAACCAGTATTAAATCTTCTCTCCCTTGTGAATGTTTTAGTGAAATTGATTTTGTGTTTGTAAGGGGGCAAGAGTCACATTTATCCTAATTTAACGTACCTTTTCCTTTAGAATCCGTTCCCCAGCCGCTTGGAATAAGAATCTTCTTCATATCATTCAGCTTTTTTAATTATGAAACTCATTTGGCCGAAGCAATAACAAATCACTACTGATTCTTTTTTCCCTGACCGACACACTGTAATCATCCCAAAAAGTTGAGGTCGACCAATTTAAAGGTAATATCATATTTTGGTTTTTGTCAAAGAAATACAGATTCATAGGCACAAATATCAAGGAAGATACAGTAACAGTCATCTGTGAAGGTTTCACTCCCATACGGTGCCCATTTTTTGAGAAAACAGTAAAAAAAAAATGCCACAGTATTTCTTAAGTCTTTTCTCTTTTATTTTTTATATTTAAAAGATCAAAACTAATTTTGGTCACTGGTTTGACTCTTTTCTGGATAAATACAGCATTTCAGGTAGAACAATTTGAACGGTATGTTTCTACCATCACCATCTTTATACCCTGTCAGTAATATAGGTAGATCTGTGAATATTTCTGTTTCGGTATGCTACCAAAGTATGATTCATACAATAACTATACTACCTTTAAACCATCGAATATGGAGATAAAGATAAAGTTGTTCCCCTTTTCAACTTTAAAGATTGCATATACTTTTGAATTGTACATTGAAGGCATGGGTGTCGATCCCGGGGGGATGGGGGTATATCCCCCAATATTTGAGGTGGCGTGGCGTGTATTATCACCCCCCCCCCCATCTTTCGAGGTTGAATGTCATTCAAGTTTATTGTATAGAAAAATTACATGATCCTTGTTGTTTTTTGTAGTCTTCGCAGTGAATTTATACTTTGTTTAATTCTTCTTAATATCGCTTTTAAAGGCTCTAAAATGCGACTTTTCGACTCTGTTTTATTGAATAGTCCCTGGTTTGGGAGGGGTATCCCACCTCCCACAGCCTCCCCCGCTCGGCCGCTTCGCTCCCTCGCGTAGAACACCAAAAATCACCAATTATCACCCCAATCATAAAAAGAAATCGACACCTATGATTTAGGATTGAACACAGTATTAACAATGTAACTTTTCCTTCATTGTTCGACACCATGAATAATAGATGATTGTCAATGTTCACAATGACGGCGAATGCCTGAACAGCAGAACAACAAGACGTTTCTATATGTGAAAAATAAAGTTATGTAAACAAAATTATTAATTGAGTTCTTGGATGGCATTCCTTTGTCAGAAAAAAAATCCTTTCTGTTTCATTTGAAGCAACATTTAAAGGAAAAATGGAAACATTTCAAACAAATTTTCCCGATGATTTGACCACTGAAACCTGCTCATTTATTTTCCTTACTTCCGCTGAGTGTATAGGCCTTATGGTATAACTAGAAAGACGAATTATTAAAATATTCTAGTACTGTAAGGGGGGTGAAAGACTGATGAAAAACTGGACCTTGAGGAACGCCGGACGGCAGGGTCCAGTACCGGCGTCCAAGTCTCTAAGCTGCGGCGGTCATCAACAAAACTAAGGCCCAGCTATAGGTGCAGGTGAAACACCGTATATCAGGCTGCGTCTCCTCATTCACAAGCTGATTATACACGATGTGAAATTCCCGGAAAGTGACACATCCTATCTCTTGTTCAAAACAGCGTACTTCGAAACCTCCACCGAAACCGATCGGTATTTGGATAATTGTTCTTTTTAATAGATGCACGAAAAAAACAAAACAATGTTTTGAAAACGTCCCCACCAATGAAAGAAATTATGAGAATATTAAACGTGGCAGTGACGTGAACAGAAATTATTAACTCGAATTGCACCCTAAACCCGTGTGGCCCTTTTTATGTTCACTAAAATTTCAATTTATAACATTATAAATAACAATAATTATGATAATCATAGGAAATAGCACAATAACAGTGCACATTAAACCCAAGAAATGTCTCACACTTAATATAATTATACAGATTAAATAGACAAATAATGAATATAATATAAATTCGTATAGACCTTTCTTTTGCTACAAAAAAACACTGGCTGCTGGCATGGGCGGCCAAATGTTGCAAATCATTTCGTCTTCTCGAAAGACGGATTGACCAAGTTCAACATTTTTTTCAAACTTTCCATAGCTGTTTAAAATACATACCATCATTGCTTGTGCTTTTTCATTACATTCAGCAATATTTTTCAATCTTTATGAAACGTTTTGAAAAAATTGTGTTCTCATTATAGTTATTGGCCGGCTTTGATGGCACTCCATAGTTTCCGCCATCTTGGTTGGACTGTGACGTTGCAAAAGAAACGGTCTATAGTGTCTCGAAAAGACCCACCAAATGTACATTCATCGCATATGCTGCCCCATAAAAATTAGATTCTCTCAATTGTTCATTTTGACGTTCTTCAGTATTAAAGGCTTTGTTTTATCTTTACTAGACCGAGACAGTTTATATCAAGTTTTACCAAACGTTTACCTAACGTGAGTATTACGAGTTTAAATTCGTTTTTAAATGTGTTACATCAATTGAAAGTAACGCATATTGCTTTAAACACCTCAATACGAAATAAAATCGTTTCAATTTATGTGCGACATAATTAACAAAATCAAAAATTGATATAACATGAATTAAACATTCAGTCGTATTGAATAGCGCTCCGCACTAATAACGTCACACGAGTGATTACTGCCAGCGCGCGTATGTACAAAATCCCAGGATGTCAGACAAACTTTTCATGCATGCACATATGCATGCACACACCCACACACACCACACGTTTGCATTGTTGCAATGTTTGTCTGAAATCCGGTGTGTTATTTTAAGCGCAAGTGCGGAGTGCTATTGGATAAACATTTCCTTCAATCACATCACATATATCTCAAGGCAGCTCATCATACAATGAATTTGATATAAAAATAAATAAAATGACTAAACTAGAGTGCATTGCTGTAAGCAAATTTGAGATGCAAATTTCCCTCACCGTATTAACCAATAGGAAGTAAAAACAGAAGAAATAAAATGTTATCACCGTGGAGATATATCAAAGTACAGTGCAACACTAATAAACACGAGTGGTGAATTAAATACAAATGATATATTACTTTATTATTTTCAATAAAAGATAATTAAATTAAAATTAAAAAAATAATTACCTTTGACTTCCTTCATGTATAGTCATTGACCTCAGAGGTCAAGGGTCATAAGGGACCATAGTAACATACAATACTCATATCACATGACTTGGAGATACCAGTAGCGTGTAGTCTATGTCGATGTCTTACGAACCATTCTTCCCTCTGCGACGAGTTCACGTAGGAAGGCTACGCATCCCAGCTTCCCTTGCTGTTCAGAATAAAATCAAATCAAATTCCCAACATTACCAAATATCACAATAGGAAGCGACTGTACACTATTATACAATCATGTATCACAGAAATACTGATTTATTTCTTGTTGTAAATGTAATGCTTCTGGATCGGTATACAGGATCGGTTTTGATCATTACCAATCCAAGGACTATCGTTATAAGGACTACAATTCATTTGGAGCCTGGCGAAAGGTCATAAGTAATACGTAATACAAGTACAAATCTTAATGCAAGTACTAAACTGCAGCAAACTGCTCATCGGCCACAATTTTGGCATGCAATAATATTATATGAAATACTAGGAGTTAGGAGGGCCTGACGTTCCGATCCTTACGTTTCGATCCTGGCTTTACGTCCATGTTCTTGTCCTCTTGTCATTTACCAATTGAGAAAGATCCTGCAAGGATAGAAACGTCAGGCCTTCCTAATTCCAAGCATTTAAAAATCAAAATGTAGTTTAATTGAGATATGGAAGTAGGGTGACTTTACCGTGACCAAGTAGTCCTTGTCTAGTTTACTCATGTAGAAGTCCATGGTTTCAAGATATAATGTGTTGATTCCCATTGTACGCTGGAGGTCATCTTTCTGAAAAAAATAGCCCCAAATTAAAACTATTAAATACAAGAGGACAATGACATACATCAAAATGATTGTAAACTTCATTATACATAAACTATTACCGTCAGAAAAACAATATTACAGAAAATATAGAATATTTTCCACCTGGGATGTAGTGTCCCTCCCTTGTCCTTTCACTTCATTTGCTGATCAGGGAATTGGAGACTTTTGAAGAGTCGGTCTTGAGTCAACAGCGCACGCACACGCACGCGCAATACAACTCGCGCATGCTCACAATTGCGCAAACATGGTTTGCGCGTGCGCTGTTGACTCAACCGACTCTCCAAAAGTCTCCCATTGTTCAGGAATGGCGGAATCAAATCATGCAGCGAAGATTCGAGGAGAAATGTAATGTCTGTATGCCTTTTGCACTAAGAAGAGTACGCAGCTATGCGCACTGTAAAATTGATTTTAGAATAAACAATTATTTCCACGACTCGGAGATGGGAAGGCACCGACATTAGAGGCAAGGAGATTTAGGGATCAAAGGATAACATTTCAGGGAGAAGGTTGGCGAAAGTCTCCCCGATGTTTGTAAAACTCACACGGATTTGACTTGTTTAGTTACCCCCAGGCAAAAGGACTTAAATACCTGTACGAAGATCCTCTTGTTGGTGACCAATAAGCTCTCCATGATATTACTGAAGAAAGTGCCAATGTCGCAGATATCCAGGCGGCTACATTCGCTGAAACTCTCCATGATGTCCAGGCCTTGCTTCTCGGCGAATGACACCAGTTCGCGGAAAGTGACCTGTGAGAAAAGCCATTCCATGCATAGTAAGGCCGCGTCCCAATTCTGTGGCTGCAACCGCAAATGACACACTAGTAAATGGAAACGGCTGCAGTCACTGGCGGTAGTGGCTGCCATTGGTACATGCGTACTTTGCAGCAGCAGCCAGAGAATTGGGACACGCCCTAATAGTCAATTTCACATGGATGGCAGACTGTTATACTGCCTACGTTTGGATGATTCACGTGTTGGAAACATAAAACAGTTGCAGGTTTAAAGTCTTCTAGGGGAGAGAGGTGGTTTCTGAAAGAGCCAAGAGGGCCGTGTTTAGGAGAATGCTGTCATTGAGTTGAAAAGGTTAAAGAAATTATACAAGTATTGAATTCATCATATCAACCCATTCATTATAAGAAAAATCTCTGGCGAATTAGACTCGAACCCATGACCAACCACTGATAGTACCCTACTCAGCTTGATCAAGGAGTTGATAATATCATCGGTATAATAACATCCTATAGGGATTAGTATTTGAAATCAGATATCACCCACTAGCTCTTAGCGCGGACGGTATCTCACAATGAGAGCTGACTAGAGAAAGAGGCTAGAGAAATAGAAAAGTATTTAAAAGGTAAAAGAAAGGTGAGTAGTGTGACAAAGGGGCAGCTTAGGTGGAACGACCGGAGAATATGCGATATTATGGATCGATTATTTGGTTGTTTGATCAATCTATTGATTTCCTCTGATTGACCTAACATCAATGCTTCATATTACAAGCAGTGAGATTAGTGTACTGACTACTCATGTATAGTAGGTTGTTCTAATATTTCATTCCTGGGAATTGACAGTTTAACAGCTCTGGAGGTTGTTCCCGAAAGTTCTACCTTTTTTTCCTCTGAATAATCATTTCCTAGAGGATTAAAATTGAATTGTCATTTTACCTCGCCATCTTCGTCGATATCTAGTTGTTGGAACAGCGACTTGATGTCGTTGAAGCCTTCCCCAAATACACGCTTCTTGTCTTCCTCTGTGAATTCCGATTCGTGCTGAATAGAGAAAGCAAAGTAACATATTTGAACGATGTGTCTCTTCCAAACTGGGTTACTACATGTACTTAGATAGAGACAGCTAGCCCTGCCACAGAACAAACATTTAGGCCGGATACGAACCATCAACTACGGTTTCGACTGGTCCCTACACGGTACCTACACATAGCTTTCAAGTAGGGCTACATTTGAGTAGATCTAGATTTGTTTAAAATCTAAGATAACTGTGGAAAATTTAAGGCAAAAAGTCAACATGATGATGCCTTTGAACTCGCAGCTAGGGTGCATGGACATCTTGCAAGTTTCTACTCGTTGAAGAACACTGTGTGACAGATATTTACTGAGCTCATGGCCTTCTCGAATTCATCCAAGGTGATGGTGCCACTGCGGTCGATGTCATGATCTCCAAGAACCTTGATGAATCTGGACATGGACGCCAGGAGTGTCTTGTGCTCTGCCGCTTTACGTTCTTGCTCCTCCAACACTTTGGTGCGTTTTCTGGTATAAGGGAAAGCAGGTCGGTGCTGAGAGTCATTTCTAAGGTACTGATATGTTGAAGCATTTATTATCCCGACATAGACTGTAAGCTTCTAGACTTAGCATGCAATAAGCGAATGGGACGATCTTTGACTTCAATTACTACACTGCCCTGCCCAAAAAACCGCATCGGATATCAGGTAGACAAGTCTTTCAGGCTGACCTCGGATATGGTTGAACTACATTGGATTAATTTAGAATTGTTCCTCCTGCAGAAAACTGTTTGCATAAGGCAGCAGATTCGTCACGAATGGTAATACATTCAGTATCAGTACCTGCATGAGTAAGGTTCCTGACCAGGTCAAAACCAGAAACAAGTCTTGTAGGTTATATCACGAAGATGGAGTAAGACTTGTAGCAGTTAAATTTGTTATCATTGCACCTTAGCTATCTATTAATATGAAATAATGTGAATGAAGACTCATCGCGGTTGTCAAAACAAAATGAGTGACATCAATCTCAAGCTGCATCAAATTTCGAATTATTCCCCCCCCCCCAATTACCTGGCCAGTTTGGTATTTGGTAATTTTGTTTTCTCCGATGGATGTATCCACTTGTCGAAGCGTTTCACTAGATCTTCTTTCATTAAATCCCTTTCAGTGGTGGAGTACTGCGTGTAAGACAACAGTGATAGCATCAAATGTGTTGTGAGCACGTCCAAAAGGACGGGGACAATAAGGTCTAGGTCTATACTTATTGTCAAATGCTAACACTCAAAGCAATCAAAACCTTTACTTACAAGCAGGATACCAAGCGTTTTGTTGTTTCTTTCGCCGAAGCGTTGTTTGGGATCCCATAATTTGGTTAGGTCCTCCACCGGTTGTAACCGTTCAAGAAATGCATCACTCGGCGCCATGGACAGAAACCAACCTGTGTACAAATAAAAAGAAGCAAATATAGGAAACATAAATTTCTGCGCTGGTCTAGATGAAAATAGGTTGAGGTAGAAGCCCTTGCAGCGCAATAATTCATTGAGCTGTTGAGCTTTCTAAGCAGTCCGTTCAACTACCTTGCTATTCAATTAGTCTTCGATCAGTAGCCTTCTTCATTCCCTCCAAGTCTGCTTGGCTAAACCTAATACTCGAGGCATTTCGCTCAGCATGTAGCTTTTGTCGCAGCCACTTGTTGCTATTCAAGGTTGTCCAACGAAGAGGAATATAAAACACTTGTAAATGAGAAGACCCATCAGATAGGCATACGTGCCACCAGTACCAGTCGAGAGCCGGCTAATTAATACCAGCTGTGAAAAACGGGCCGGATGAAAAGCAAGGTGTTTAAAGCAAGGTGTGTAAACCAATGTGATGGAAGCAAGGTGGGTGAAGCAAGGTAAGTGAAGCAAGAAGTATGAAGCATGGTGGGTCAAGCAAGGTGAGGGAAGCAAGTTGTGTGAAGTAAGGTGAGTGAAGCAAGGTGGGTGAAGTAAGGTGATTGAAGCAAGGTGGGTGAAGCAATGTGGTTGAAACAAGGTGTGTGAAGCAAGGTGGGTGAAGCAATGTGAGGGAAGCAAGGTGGGTGAAGCAAGGTGTTTTAAAGCAAGGTGAGTGAAGCAAGTTGGGTGAAGCAAGGTGAGTGAAACAATGTGGGTGAAGCAAGGTGGGTGAAGCAAGGTGAGTGAAGCAAGGTGGGTCAAGCAAGGTGAGTGAAGCAATGTGGGTGAAGCAAGGTGGGTCAAGCAAGGCGGGTCAAGCAAGGTGAGTGAAGCAAAGTCGGTGAAGCAAGGTGGGTGAATCAAGGTGGGTGAAGCAAGGTGAGTGAAGCAAGGTTGTTGAAGCAAGTTGGGTGAAGCAAGGTGAATGAAGCAAGATGAGTGAAGCAAGGTGAGTGAAGCAAGGTGAGTGAAGCAAGGTGAGTGAAGCAAGGTGAGTGAAGCAAGGTGAGTGAAGCAAGGTGGGTGAAGCAAGGTGGGTGAAGCAAGGTGGGTGAAGCAAGTGGGGTGAAGCACGGTGAGTGAAGCAAGGTGTGTGAAGCAAGTTGGGCGAAGCACGGTGAGTGAAGCAAGGTGAGTGAAGCAAGGTGGGTGAAGCAAGTGGGGTGAAGCACGGTGAGTGAAGCAAGGTGTGTGAAGCAAGTTGGGCGAAGCACGGTGAGTGAAGCAAGGTGAGTGAAGCAAGGTGGGTGAAGCAATGTGGGTGAAGCAACGTGAGTGAAGCAAGGTGTTTGAAGAAAGGTGGGTGAAGCAAGGTGGGTGAAGCAAGGTGAGTGAAGCAAGGTGGGTGAAGCAAGGTGGGTGAAGCAAGGTGGGTGAAGCAAGTGGGGTGAAGCACGGTGAGTGAAGCAAGGTGGGTGAAGCAAGTTGGGTGAAGCACGGTGAGTGAAGCAAGGTGGGTGAAGCAAGTTGGGTGAAGCACGGTGAGTGAAGCAAGGTGGGTGAAGCAAGTTGGGTGAAGCACGGTGAGTGAAGCAAGGTGGGTGAAGCAAGGTGAGTGAAGACGGATAAAATGGAGTATGACGGACGTGGTATTGTAACGCAATGCGGGATCGATGACTTGGGTGCCGATTCTTAGTATCTGTGGTGTATGCCTGGTGGCCCCCGTTTCTTGGATTTGGTTTAAGTGTACCTTATGTTATGGTACAATTTAAGTTGAGAGCCTTTTAAAAGCACGCGGAAAACGTGCCTCGCTCCCGTCAGACAGCCGACCAGAACGGATCTCACAGTACCTGCGTCTCTTGCATTATTATTGTTTAGTCGGTGTTGAATCTCGGTAAGAGCGGGAAGTTCTAATAGTTTGCAATTGGTCTGTGGATCCTGTTAAGAATGTAATCGAGACACATACAGTTATTGATAAATCACTAAGCCACGTTTGAGGAATACGCTTGATTTGTTCTTTTGAGATTCACAATAGTGCGCCACCATCACTTTGCAACTTCTTGGCCAATCACAATTAACGTGCGGATTTATTAATTATGTCGACAAGCTGCGCATAATTGGAAAGATGCACAGTTTGTCAACAACATTCGTGAATTGTGATTGGTGCACTATTGTGATTCGCCCAAAATTGCTCATGATTCTGTCTAGTGTGATGTGAATAATTAATCATAATTAGTATTATCGGCGAAGCGTTTCCGCGAGGGTGCAAGCACGTGGTCATGAAATAAAGGCGAAGCCTATTTCGTGTTACGGAAATCCATATTCGTCCGTCATCCTCATTGTTCTGACCGTCCCAAAGTGTGTAAGCTATAGGATGCATGAAAGCTCTGATCAGCGCTGGGTGTGGTTGAATTACTTCCTTTGAGTGGTGTGATGCGGGCCAGGCGGGAGTGCCGCCAAAACAAAACGGCATTACCGCGGCTCTCAAACAGACCGCTCGTTCGCGTGGGCCGGCCCGACCGGGTAGTTGGTCTAGAGGGACGAGATCGCCACAGTATCAATACGGTAAAATAATGTACTTTTTACCATCAAAACAATGAATCGGGTAGTTGCACAGAAGTCCACCGTCAAGAAAGTAGTCCTTGCGGTTACCTGACTCAACCTTCACGGGACAGTAAAATCCTGGGAAGTACAAAATAAGATATTATCTTCCCTTTTCTGACAAAAAAACGGCATTATAATACATGTAGTCAGTAACCGAGAAGTGTAAGTAAAGTGAGAATTTAGTTTTGAAAAAAAAGAAGACTTTGAACCTCAATGAAGCTCTAAAAGAAGCAATACGTTTTATTTCATCAACGGTATAAATAAGACATTCGTCTCTCTATTGGAAAAAGAACCAATTTATTGGTTATTTTCTTTTGCATTGTTGCAAGATCTTGTTAGCTGCAAATGATTAGCTTGGTTTAATAATGCGTGTTTACACAAGAAAATTATTATTCCCAACGTTTGGATCTGAACCAGTTAATTATGTCCATTACATTTTGTTCTCGACACAATCGAAACCTCTTTATTTCCTTACTAGGCCCTATATATTCGGCTTTTGAATATGATAATTTTTTCAAGTACCGAAAGGCTCTGAGAAAAGTTGTTATCAAACACACACAGGAGTGTCTTTGCTATGCCGATCTATTATAAAAACGAAACAGTCGCACAATACAAGTGTCAGGTTAAGATGAAAGTGATTGGCAATAGTCAATGGCGTAGATTTGATGATTGAAGACAATGTTAAGCATCCTCCATCAGTCCCTCCGCATTTTGCGAATCTGTCAGAATACGTAAATTTAGTAGCATTTTAGGGTACACGCGCCACTTTTTATGGGGGGATTTGCATGACAAAAGGTGAAAACACCATTTTGAATGACCAGACGCAGCATTTATTTGATCAGATTTAAATAGCATTGTTCACATGCATGGCTCTTGGGTCGTGAAACCTTGTCGTTATCATCTTGAAGCATGAAACAATGGACTTTACCTGGGATAGCAGCAGACATGCGCACAGCCTGTCTAATGGGCATATCTGGTGTGGTCTTCACGTGACAATACTTGCTGTCCATGCAGTTTATGTGAGTCACGATGATGCACAGTACACGTCCAGTTTGGCGATAAAGCTACAAATCAGAAATAAATAGGTCATCAATGGTAGATAATTTGCACATTTGGAAATTTGTGACGATTGTTGTTACTCTATTTGTTTTGGTTCTATGGCAATGTTTTTCACTCTTTCAGCGTCTAATATACGAATTAAAGATTAAAGTTTTTGGATTCTGGATTTTGGTCGTCCACGTCAACCGCGCACGGTTTATGCTTATGGTAATAATTCTTAGCCACCTGTTCAAACGTCAAATCTGCATTCCCAATCTTCTCCTCGATTTTCCGTCCAAGCAGCTGCAAGACTTTCTCGCCGGGATGCCAGCCGAACTTCAACACCATGTTAGGAACAATGCTCAGTATGCCAAATGTTGCGTCTTGAATTTAAAACAAAGAAGGAAAAGTAAGATATAACTATAGAGATTGTGTCTGTTGAAACAGAACACAAGGCTTTTCCGCATATGATATAGAATATTTCTCAAATTAATACACATCATTATTTTGTTTGATTAAGACATATGGTTTAAAAGTGACCATATCTCAACGTAAAAAAACATTATTTTAACCTATGGATTTAGTTGCAGGGTTTATGGAACACATTGTCATTTGACAAAATGACGTGCAATACTCCGCAACCTACATCGATATCATTTTGATAAATATTTAGTGCTGGTATTTAATGATATATAAAAAGACTTTAATACGTGCAAATGTCTATGGCAAGATGTAAACGAAGTTTTGATTCAAGCAATCTGACATTGCATGTACGTTATACACAGTGAATTACGTACATTACACGTACATGTATGGGGAATTGAGTCTATCGAGCATCATATGTTTTGTACATGACGTAATCTGTGTGCAAAGTTAACGGACTAGTGTGAGAAATATTTTTAAATTCATATAAAATCAAGTGATGACGTCATGATGATGTAAATATTCGCTTCACATCTACGCTGTCGGAACTTTGTCTAGACCAAGTATGGTTAAGATTGACTCTTTAAAAATGAGGTGTAGAAAACACCTGCGTCGAGGCTATCATTGTGTTTACACTGAGACAATCAGTATGAAGCACATTCCAATTACCTTGCAGTGACTGACATCTTGAACTAATCAGAGTCTCTTGTAATCACATCAGCACTTAAGCAAGCAATTAGTTAATGATAGCTTAAGTAGATAAGTACACAAACTGATTGAACGCGCTGATAAGAAAGAGACCTGCGTATTATACCATGGAGTCAATAGTGTTTGCATGGCAGATTTAAAAATTCATAACAATTCATAAAAATTCAAGGGATGAAATCACCCTCACGTAAATTCATAATTTCAATATCCAAACTATACTCCACTAACCCACCAAATTTCAGGGCAATGGGCCATTACCTTGTATGTGTGTTTTTGAGGTCCTTTTTGATGACGTCATGATGACATCACAGTATTTTTGTCTATGCAACGTTCATCTATGTTGTATGCTTAAGAATTATCAAAAAGAAGTTCAAAAATATCTTGTTTCGTTCACTAGATATCGTTCAAAGAACTTTAATAACCCAAAATTTCAATTAATCATAAAAAATCAGAGGCTGACGTCATGATGACTTAGATACATATCAATTTTCAACCCAATCAGACCTTGGGTTCTTTCATATTTGATGTGTGAAGTTTGCCCCTTTAAGGCCATGTCACGTGACCTGTTGAAATGTTCGGGGCACAAATTCAGTATAGGGACTTCCTTTGGACCAGGTTTGGTCAAAATCCACTGTTTAAAGTGACCAAAGAGGGGTCCACAATATTTGTGTAAAAAACTACAAAGTCTATGGGATTTGAGGAGAAGAAGAAGAAGAAGAAAACTAGAGTTTATGGCTGTTAGAAACAGAACATAAGGCTTTACCGCATATGATATAAGTTGCTTGTCAATAACAATAATTGAAAGACCTCGCAAAATATTGTCTATAGGTGAAGAATCATGATCATAGCTCTTACAACTTTTAAATGAGGAGCTACTTCCTGTTTGACCGGAAGTAAAGGTCACGGAGGTCAAGCAATGTGTCACAAAGAAAGACCTTGCCTAACATAGACTTTTGGCGAAACAATTCTGATCATAGCTCTTACCACTTTTAAATGAGGAGCTACTTCCTGTTTGACCGGAAGTATGGGTCACAGGGGACAACCAATGTGTCACACAGAAAGACCTTGCCTAACATTCACTTTTGGTGGAAGAATTATGATCATAGCTCTTACAACTTTTAAATGAGGAGCTACTTCCTGTTTGACCGGAAGTAGAGGTCACAGGGGTCAACCAATGTGTCACACAGAAAGACCTTGCCTAACATTCACTTTTGGTGAAACAATTATGATCATAGCTCTTACCACTTTTAAATGAGGAGCTACTTCCTGTTTGACCGGAAATAGGTGTCACAGAGGTCAAGCAATATGTCACAAAGAAAGACCCTGCCTAACATTCACTTTTGGTGAAAGAATGAACTTTATATCTCAAACCGTTTATTTTGTTTACACCTGATGACGTCATGATGACGAAAAGTTTCGGCACACAACTACTCTATATGTACTTCCTTCAGAACAAGTTTGGTTAAAATCGGCAGTTTAAAAGTAGCCAAAGTGCCATCTACAAAAAGTCTATGGTAACTCAAACGACAAGAAGAGGAAGAGGAAGGGAAAAAAAAACAGAACAAAAACAAAGGCTTTTCGCTTCCGCAAAAAAAGCAAAAAATTCAGAACAAAAACAATACATTTCGGATCACAATCGGAAAAGCCAATAAGCATGAATTAACATTTAGCTTGTATCATATCGTAATTAACACTTTCTCTAGGTTTAATCCATATTAAAATTATTAGCGAAAAAAAAGGTAGGCCTAAATAACATTGATCTCCACAGCGGGAAGATCTTATCATTGACAGAATCGATGGAGGCAAATGCATGGAACTCCAGTACACCTACCAAGAAATTCCTTCCTGAAATTGCCACGGAGGAACACCTCAATATCATGCGAGTTGAAACCAATAGCCAAGAGGGCAGCCAACATGCCACCGACACTGGCACCAGCAAAACGCGTGATTTTCCCCCAGTAGCCAAGCTCCTCAAGAACCTATGAAGACCGAAAGAAAGTTGTGTCTGTGTTATAGGGGGCCTTTAATCATGAAGACAATTGTAAAAAAAAAAAATCACTAAGGAAACTGACTGAATTTAAAGTTAATCATCAAATAACCACAAGGGAAACTGACTGAATTTTAAAGTCATTGAAAAGTGAACAAAGAAAAATTGACTGAAGCGGGATTCGACTCGGCGTCCTCCTGAATACCGTACAGGCGCTTTACCAACTGAGCTATCCATCCCTCCGTTGGTGGTGACCCCAATAGTCAGTTACCTTTGTTCGTATCCTCTTTGAGTGATCCCCCATGTACCGTTCCCAGGTTGCAGCATTGCTTGCGTGTATCATTGAAACGATCCCTGGGGCACGGCGATGTGTGCGTGGTTACATGGCTTCTGACTGCCATACGAACAAAGATAACTGACTATTGGGGTCACCACCAACGGAGGGCTGGATAGCTCAGTTGGTAGAGCGCCTGTACAGTATTCAGGAGGTCGCCGGTTCGAATCCCGCTTCAGTCAATTTTTCTTTGTTCACTTTTCAATGAATTTAATGTTATTGAAAAGTGAACAAAGAAAAATTGAATGGAGCGGGATTCCTGAATACCGTACAGGCGCTCTACCAACCGAACTATCCAAGGGTGGTATCCCAAATTATCTTTGCTTGAACAAAACATTAATCCAATCTGCTCCCTTGTGGTTATTTGATGATTATATTAATTAAAAAGCCGTCTCCTATTTGAGTGATCCTCAAAGAACTACTGTTTTCTCAGATTGCTGCAGCATTGCTAATACTGTGCGTATGTTAGCGCATTGCTATGTCTTAAATGACCCTTGGGATGTAGCGGATGTAAGTTGTTTCATGGTTTCTAACTGCGAAAGGAAAAAAATAGTCAATAATTGACTATTAGGGACACCACTAGCATAGGGCTGAATAGCTCGGATGGAAAGAACACCGGCACGGTGATTCCGAAGGTCGCTGGTTCGAATAGCGCTCCGCATTAATGACGTCACATGAGTGTACACAATCCCCGGATGTCAGACAAACATTGACTCACACACGCAGTGAACACCATGCATGCACGCGCGCGCACACACCACACATTAATGTTTGCATGGTCGCAATGTTTGTCTGTGTGCTATTTTTTAGCTATTCCGCTCCAATCAATTTGTCTTTTTTCACTTTTCGATGTCTTAAAATTAATCCAGTCGGTTTCCCTTGTGGTTTTGTTTTGATGGTTTATCCAACTTAATTGTTTACATAATTGACTATTTTTTTTAACCTTTCATTGTGCTTTTAGACGTGTACATTGTGAACGTGTACAACCAGCGCACTAAGTGACAGTGGAAAATTTTGAAAAAACGCTAATCCTAGTATGCTGCATTCGAAAATACAAATAACATTAGAAATAATAGAAAGAAATTCAACAAGCATTCGGAAAATTAATATTGGCAGCTGCCTTTACAACTGTACCTTTTAACATGTGCTCTCGTAAAACTTAATGAAAGACATCAATGTACTTCGAATACGGCAGATGTATCCTGCCAATTGCTTCACCAAGGTCAATACGCAAAAGCACCCACGTAGATATTTTTTTTTCAAAATAAATTTACGAACAGAATAATTTCATACATTTATTTCACAAAATAATTCCATAATTTGGAATCAATCAATTTACAACAATCATTCAAATCATTCTTAGTCGTTGCGCACTCACATGGGTTGATAATACGAACAATTTAAGCAATTAACGTAGTTAGTTATGATCCTGTTTGTTATGATGAATCCTATACCGTTTGTTATGTTTGACCATGGAGTACATGCTCTGGCTAGTTAGCGGCAACTGGTGTTGATTATGTTACAAACATAATTATGATTTTTAAACATAGTTCCAATATTTCAAACCTCGGTTCTTCACTATTCATATGTTTTCTCAATACAAAAGGCCAAGCTGTCCCCAAAATGTTCACCCTTTTTATATCAATATTTCATCAAGCTCCATAAATCATGTTAATTAGGCTTTAACTCGACCAACTCTATATACAGACGGGTTACCGTACCTTTATAACCTACCTACAATATACGCTTCTTTAGCACCATCTGCCAGTGCGACACGCGATGTGATTGGACACTATAGCTGTCTCCGATTGGACAAAGGCTCGGCTAATTAAAGCCCAGTTCATACTTAAAACTGCAAAGCTTGGCGATGCAGCAATGCATGCGTGCAACCCATTCCTTCCCATTAACTTTGTGTCGCAGAAAAATAAGTGTCGTTCCGTAAATCGTATGAATTACGCATCGTGAGTAAGCGTGAACATAAAACCTTGGATTTCCAGAGATTCTTAAAAACAACCAGTTCCTGGTTTCATTTTAAGATCATTGAAATAGAAACACATCGGAGTCCGAACTATAGTTGTTTGCAATACGGGCGCCAATCATTGTTACAGAATTTAAACGGGGAAAAACCTAAACGAGAATAAACACTGAACTACAAAAGTAACTGCATTGAATTGATAACACGACCTCACAAGTACTGTGCACTTATACGCATAAACTGAGCATGGCTTTTAGAATATGGAGTTATTATTGCTATTTCCCGACCCATTAGGAATTTTGTGCTCTCATTGATGAAATCATGCAAACATTATTAGGCCTACTTGGCTAATGACAATGCTAATAACTTAACATTCATAAGAACAGAAATTAGCTTTTATATCTTCGCTGATATTGGACTTTCAAGACCATTTTACTTTTGCGACACTTCATAAATGTTGTTGAAAAAAGTACGTTGTTGCATGGTTCTGACAGCCGTTTCTCTATAGGCCTACATGTACAGAAATTGCCGGTATATTTATTTCGACACTTTGATAAATTGTACTGGCATTGCATCACTGTTGATGATCATGCTTCCGCTATGGTTAGAATAAGCAGTATAGGCACGGTACTTCTATGGACCTTGTACATGTACGTAGGCCTATAGGTTTACTCTATGACCCTCTTTATAAGAACCATAATTCGACTGTACAAGTGGCCAAGGCTGACCACTTGTGACCTTGTGGTCGATGTGATTGCTGACAGATAAGACAGTGTGGGGTCTGGAGATGGTGGTTTTACCCTAAGAGCGCTTATTATGCACATGTGTACGTACGTGTGTACATTATAAATGCACAGTGTGGGTAAGTCGAGGAAAAATGATGTATCATGCATAATGCATTAGCAACAGACCAATTGGAATGCTTTCTTGTGGTCCCCTATTCATCGTGTGGTACGAAAAACAAAATCGCTTCCGGCGGGCCGCGATTTTATTTTTCGTACCACACTATGAATAGGGGACCACAAGAAAGCATTCCAATTGGTCCAACTTCGTACGTTGACTGTCGGCAATTTCCGACAGGTCACGCGAGGTCACGTACGTCAGGGAAAGACAACTCAGAATGTAAATATGTTTAATTCCGTGCTACAGTTAGCCAAAATAGAGCAATATTATCCACATACAACACAGCACTCTTCGGATCATGCACTTTTTAGAAATTTGTTGTATGTTTTTTTCCCACTCTTCTAACTCTTATTCTGCCCTGATAAAATTGCATGTGCTTAAAAAAGTGCAAAAATGAATGCTAAAATGAAATCTCGCTAAACTTTAAAACTAGCTTCGGCGCCTGCGCAGACATGACAGCTGTGTGTCGTGTTCTATTTTTAACACTGATTTTTAACCGTAGCTGATACCTGACTTGAGATTTTTAATAAGAGTCGTCAGGGAATCTTTGGGCAGGGAACCAGACCATATTCAACCCGACTTCTGTGCCAAGATAGACCGTGGGATGAAAGTATGACTGGGTTATTATTTTTTTTAATTCGTGATACCCACCTTGGCACCACACAAAATTTAGTCCCTAGGGGGTTTCAAATGTGCTGATTCCAAATATGATTGTTGTTTTTTCGAAAAATTTCACATTTCAATAATATATGCATATTAATTATGTATAACTAATTAACTATCGAAAACGAATAAAATGGAAGGGTATATTTTGTCAATTAGTCTCATTTTGCTGGTTTACATTAAAACAAATCACCAAAAATCATTCTGTTCATGTCAATTATGGTTGGAGATGGAGATGGTACGGTAATTGAGATTTAAGGGGGCGGAGTCAACATCCCCTAATTTAATTATTTTTCTAATATGTGAAAGAGGATGAACATCCAATGTTTTCATTGGTGTAAACGGGTGAAACCGATGACGTCATGCCAATATAGCGTGGTATTTCAGGATCGCAAAAAAGGCAAATTTTATTTGTTTATGAGGAAATGTGCAGGTTTTTTCAATAGCAACATCGTGTTTTAGTGATAATATATTATTGTCCCTAATATAATGTCAATATTATGTGGTGCTGAGGTGGATATCACGTTTGTGAACTTCAGCGATCATCCTATGGTGTAAGACGAAATGAGTCGTTATTGATTAGGTCCTCAAATTGCGATTATGATTGTGTGCACGCGCGAAAAAAATTCCGGGTTTTTGAATCGCGACGCAAAAAATCGCGATTATTTGGGTGTGTATGAACGGGCCTAGAGTGATTTAAATCATATCGGAACTAATGGAGGTGTATTGGTATATGGCAAGGCTGAATTGGCGGTCGGACTGGTTTCCAATCGTCTCTCTCAGTAGTCACTGACACTCATCACTGTGACTATCGAGCTGTTTTTCCATGATGATGCCTCATGACTCAACACCCCCAATTTAGTTTGGTAAAGGGAACATATACAGGGTGTCCCAAAAAAAAAACCGCAACACTATGTCGGGCCCATTATGTTAACAATAAACTGTTGATCACTTCAAGATTCAGATATGTGATACAGCCGTGTCTTTGCTATCACCATGTAGAACAATTAAGCAAAATCAGGCTGACATTTACGAAAATATGACCAATTGAAAGAGAACTCCTTAAAAACAAATTTGCAAGGTTGACGCGCATAGTGGTCAATACACACATAATGCGTATGAAAGAAAGATGAAAATCGTGTTTTGAGGTTGAGTAATTCAGTCTTTGTTTTTTCACCTTATTTTTTTGTCAAATTTTGCTCAAATTCAACATGGTGATAGCCAAGACATAGCTTTATCACATGCGTTTTTTTTTTTTTTGGGGGGGGGACTCCCTGTACAGAGTTTAATATTTACTGACCCGTATAGCCCCTGGGATGGCTATGCCCTTGTTCCCTCCGCCCTCTATCACGATGTTGTTGAACGGGAAGTCATATCCTTCAAACTCCTGCTTCAGCTCGTCCGTAAGAAATGGCAATGGGTCTCCAGCAGATGCGGCATTATTAATACCACTGACCGATCCACTGTGACTTAAAATCTCAGAGTCAGATTCGGAGCTCATCTCTGTAGGTTGAATGTGAAGCCGCGCTGCGCACGAACTGACGTTGACGAAACCCTTTGGGGGAGTATCTATTGTCATTCTGTGCCACCACCACCAGATGGTTGCATTAAAAAAATAATGACCAAGGGTGCATGACTGCATGGGCGTGACAAGCTGATGGCATGGCATGGGCAAGGGCTGCATCAGGCGCGGTTCTAGAGCCAATTTTTTTTTGGGGGGGGTCTAAAAGAGCCATTATTATTTTCATTTATTTATTTATTTATTTATTTTATTTTATTATTTTTTTTTTTTTGGGGGGGGGAGGGGATAGAAGACCCAATATTTTTGGTTCTTCTAACACTCGCTTCTGGTAGTCTTATTAGGGGTCGAAAAACATGCACCTACATCATACACTACGCGTTTTTGTACGTATTTGTCGCCTAATAACTGAAAAGATCCAGTATTTTCAAGATTTTTTTTTACAATTGCATTTATGGGGGGCTAGACATTTTTTTTTTACTACAGCCCCCTAGCCCCCCCCCCCCCCCCCGCACCAAGGCCGCATAGCATGGCATGGCATGGCAGATGTGAAACGTCTAGGAACGTCATTACATATGTATTCAGAAATACATAACTAACATGACAAAATGAAATTGAGGCATTGAGATGGCGAACGCCCATAGGCCACGACAATTACCAATAGACTTCCAGGGTGACATTTTGTTTTATTAACATCACTTTTATTTCTTTTCTAATTCGTATAAGGAAAGGGGTAACTTGCACTTGGCAAAAGTTGATAATGAGATCCCTATGACCACCTGAAACAGCAATAATTTACATGCACTGATACACACAAGGAACCCTGTATACTCAAACCGACGTTTTCTAGAAGACCGTTGAATACTCTATAAGAATAGTATTGTGAAATGCATAAGGTGGATGGTGTCCATTAACTAAGTCACTACCATAACTAGTATTGACCATTGCACATCTACACGTCTATATTTTACCTCACTGTCTTGCCAAGATCCATTTTTATTTATTTCACTATACATAAATTATCAGTCAACTTGAAGGTGCTAAGTTCCATGTGGTCCGTCACATTTAAAACTAAATTTGCAAATGTTACACTCTCCTGAGGACGGCCAGAGTACACTGGCCGGAACGTCGAGATCAACTTCTAACCGGTTCTTTTCAGAATCACATATCCATAAAGAGATTATACATGGTGTCTCCGCAAACCTTCTCTTATAACAAGTGTTACACATTTTCTTTGGGAGGATTTCTTTTGGCCATAGTTTTCTGTAGGCCTACATTGTTGTGCAATGGCTGACCATTCTCCCCACATTTTTATAACAAATATTGCACAGACGCTGTACAAATATTTATAAACAGAAGAGGCGAAATCAGTCCCTCCAGTCTGGAAATTAAGGTGTGTACATTTACATAGGCCTCATATTTTTTCTATAAATCAGAATGAAATCCATACACCTTCATCACAAAATGTAATGCTCATTGATACTTGAAACAAAGTAACGAATTACTACACGAAGATTGTGGAGAAATGAATTCTTTAATAATAACATACAGAATGAATTAAGTCTACGAAAATTGTATACAGCAATAAAAAAAATAAAAAAATGAGAAGACAAAATGCTGGATATTTATTTGCAGTCAACGATCATTGTCTACCAAGAATAATAAAGTTGGGGAAATCAGTTCATTAAGGATATTTAGTGCCAGAGGTATAATCCTACTAGAGTAAGAGTTTAAGTACAATGGAAATAAAAATGCATTGTCTTTGTGATATCATTCGATACGATTAAGACTTCACATGTAATTGACAAAGTCATGTCAAAGATATTATACACAAACATTGTGTACTGCCGGGTTTTGAGTCTAGGACTTGTACGACAGCTACGCAACTGCAGCCACAAATGAAAAACAACATTTTATACATCCAAAGAACTTCACTCACGAATGAGATTTCATGATAACAGCAAAAATACAAAACTAGAGATTTAAGTGTTCGTGGACGAACACGGAGCTGTTCCGACTTATTTAATTAACTTTATAAGCTCTGATGACGTCATAATGACGTCATTCATTTTCGTAGCGGCATGCTCAACTTCAAGATATAACAAAGCTTTTATAAAAAGAATCATTACCATAGCATTTGTCGTTCTCGAGATATGCTGTGAATCAAAAATCAGCCTTTCGGATGACGTCATGATGACGTCATGGTAATTTTTGTAGCAGCATGCACAACTACATGATATATCTAAGCTTTTGCAAAAAGAATTACATGATATAACTAAGCTTTTGGAAAAAGAATCATTACCGTAGCACGTTTTTTTGATGACGTCATAATGACGTCACAGTACATTTCGTGGCAGCATGCACAACTACATGATATAACTAAGCTTTTGCAAAAAGAATCATTTCCATAGCATTTGCCGTTCTCGTGATACGCTGCGAACAAAATTGACTAATTAAATATTCAAATGACTGTCACATGACTAATTAATTAAGAATTTTAACAAACTCAGTCTTAGGATTAACTTCAGATTATAAGCTTTCATAAGATACCACATAATTATAAGCTTACCAGAAAAAGATTATAAAAGATTAGGAATAAACAAACTTATCACACAAAGCTATGGAAGCAAAAAGTGCGAAGGTATAATAATAATAAAAACCAGAACGAAAACTAAACCCGTTCCGACATCAGAAATGTCGGAACAGCTAACTAATCATTTTTACCTCAATGTTCTTTAACTGAAATAGGTTACCCAAACTTTTGTGAAAAATAGGGCATGCTCGACATTTTGTCTTCTAAATCAAGTGGTCGTTATAAAGCAGTATATATTGTTCCAGGAAAACACCAAAGAATCCGTGATGACTTGCAATTGCTTTAGCAGTATTTGAGTTTGATAATGCTATTTTTCCCGTAATTCTGAAATAAGCTTACAAATCTCGTTTTAACAAAATGTTAAAATTCAGTCCAGAAAAGTGATTAGGCATATATTTCTTGTTTGGAATATCAAGAAGTGTCTTAACAAGCCACTACTATTATGTACACTACCAGTATATAACTTGAGAATGAGACCTGAAGTCGGTTTCTCATAGGTACCGTTTCAAGGTCCTAGAACAACAACAGCTAGAAATGTGTAAACTTCTACAAGAACAACGCCCCAATGTTAACAACGTGAACTTGGTACATGTACATGTACAAACACATGCTGCAAGTGCAAGCAATAATTACATCTCTATCTGTTGACATAAGTTATCAACTTCAAGGTAACTTTTTAACAATACAAAAACACACAATCTTAGTGAACCTGTCCACTATACCATTGCCAGCACTTACTTTGAACATGGAGCTATAAAACAGTATAGCTCCATGAATTGAATAACCACCTGTGGAGTTACAGACATTGTGCATCAATGGTTGTACATGAAAAAAATACCAAAATATATTCTAAAATTATAATTAATGTCAATCACACTCAGTAGACAAGTTTTGTTTCGCTATAATCATTTGTAATTGTTCAGCTTATAGTAATTATTGATGCCATTTATCCAATGCATATAATTCTACTTAACTGTGTACTTCACTGTACAATCTTGACCAAGGTGCGCGATTTGCAAAGATATACGCTAAAGTACATTTAATACAAGATAGTTTAAATTGACAACCAACCCTTCTACACATTTTATATGGAAGGTTTTAATTTTGGCAAAGTTTTCTTTAGGCCTATACATTGTTGATTAATGCTTGGCCACCTTTTCCCACTGTTTTGTAACAAAAATAGCAGAGACGCTGTAAACGTATTTATAAAGAGAAGGGGCGGAATCCACTCCACCTTTCAGAGACTGTAAGATCACACATTTTACACAGTTCTATAAATTCGAATGAAATAAATCCATTATGTACACCTTCATCACAAAATACAATGCTCATTAAGAGTAATCAATGGTACAGCATTACTGATGTCACATCGAAGTTCTGTAAAATTTGCCTCAACAAAGACTTTTCTTCATGTCTGAGATAAACATTATTTATCTTTTGCCATCCACACAAAATTCGTTGCTTGTATTGAATAACACGAACCCACTCTAAGATCTTATTCTATGATCGACATTCATTTGTATCAAGAAACACATAACAGAAAATTATATTGTGAAATATATAAGGAGTAGGCATATATCATTAAATGGTCAATAGATTAAGTCACTAGCATTGTACATCTCACGAAATGTGTAAAATGTTTACATCATTGTGTTGCCTTGATCTATTTGCATTTTATACATGATCATGAGTGATGACATTGTCACATTAACTTTGATGGGTTTATTTCTCATTGTGAAAGGAAGCATATTTTTGTCAGTATATAACTGGTGTTGTATGTTTATTGCAATGTCTATGCACCTGGTGGTACATCTTCAATGACTTCGTGTCTGCCACAAGCAGCTTCCCATCTGCAGTGAATGTGATTCCATGTGGGACATACAGACCCTGTGCAATACATGTAAGGAAACCCCCTTGAGCATTATAGTGGTGAATATGACTGGTGTTATAAGTACTGTATAATTATAACGCATTGCAATGTAGAAACCTGAAAAGTCTGTGTATACAGCTTTGCACCGAACTGCTCCTTTAGGATCGATGGTTGGTTCGATAATGGTACATGTAGTGCCACTGCTGTCAATGACATGTGTACTGCATGGGTCGCGTCACTGATGACCATTCTATCATTACCGTGTACTGCCAGGAATACTGGCTTCATGTACACTGGTATGGTTCTAATCAGTGTCCCATCTAATCTATGCTCCGTCAACACCTTCCTCTCAATATCGCCCACTACAATGGTGGCATCCTCCCTGATTGCCACACTCCAGAGATTCACGTCCGTTCGACCAACCTCAGCACTCGGTGTCACTGTTGGGAATTCCAGAGCCAGTGCATTCTTATTGTTGAAGACCTTCACAGTCTTCCCATCGACCACCACCAACTGATTTTGCATACGTGCAATCCCTGGTGACCCTGTAAAAGAGTAAAGAAAAATTCAAATTAACCAAATGTTATGCAAATCTGAATACATGTAGCACCCTCAAATACACTTTGCAAATGTTCCTATTTAGTCCTTGAGCCAGGGGCAAACATTTCACATATCGGTACCATTTGGAGGGACTAATTCTCAATAAAGTTTAATTATGTAAAACAAAATATAAAAAGGGCAAAACAATGTGATGGACGATCCAAAACGGTAGTTTTTGACTATTTGTTTTTAAGAATTTTACGGCGAGTTTCAAAGTTCTGAGAGCCTCTTCCGTTTTGTGCAACAGACGGCTGTTTAAATAATTTATACATTGTTGCATAGCAGTTTCACGTACAATTAAATTGTATTCACCTAACAGAGAACAGCCGTAGAGACATTACCATGATGGCCGTGCCGATGTTTACTTTGAGGAGTATTACTGAATGCGACATTTTAGTTTTTTTTTTACTCCTCGAAACAACTTAAAGAGACTACACGATCCAATATGATTCAACTCGTGTTTATTCTCAATTCAAACCGACTTCAAGTGATTTTTCCTGTATATAGCTCAGTTTATCCACAATCCGAGTGACATGTTCAAGTTAATTTCGTCCGATTGAATTGTCCCTTCGTAAGTTGCGGGCAGGTTGTGAATAAACACTGCATGAAACTATGTCTAGAGTAATTAGAAAATTATCCTTTCCCAAAGTCAACTAGTTGAGTTTAAGAAGAGCCCTCGAAGAGTGACGGCTGTGGCGAATCCATACAATGCTGAAGTTGCGTCGGAGCCTCGCAACCGACCATGATGATTGGCCTTCCCATGAACCGAGTTCCCTTTGGAGGTTTCCGGTAATTTTTGGTAGGACTTGGAGGTAGAGGCTTGGTGTTTCGATTTGGTGACTTTTGGAGATTGACACTTTCTGAAATCTCTTTCCACGCACGGGAGAAAAAAAAAACGAAGTAAACTGAGATTTTTGTGTGGGCCTATTTCCTATGCGAGACACAACTTCAACTAGTCATTTACAGCATATCCAACATTTTCTTGCACTGAAAGCAAATTGAATCAAAACCTGAACAGTTCTTAACACATAAAAGTGTCCAGCGAATCACTGCTAATCTATCATTATTTTAATAAAAACACATTTTGTAATAAATCCCTGTGCTTCTGCGCATAAACAGCGGTACCGCTGTAATCTTCCACGCGTTGAACTACGGCTGTTTCCTGTCAGCTGAATAAAAGTTCTTTATTTGGACACGAATTTGCTATACAACATTTTGTAAATTCCATAAACAGTCGTCTGTTGCGCAAAACGGAAGAGGCTCTCAGAACTTTGAAACTTACCTTTGAAATCTTTCAAAAAGTACTCATAAGCTACCGTTTTGGACCGTCCATCATATTATTTTGCCATTTTTATATATTTTTTTTACATTATAAAACTCTTTTTATAATAAGTCCCTAATTTGGCCTTGCCAAACTTCTGAAAAAGATTTCTTAACCCAAAAATATCAACCATTTAAATTTTATAGGAATTTGAGACATTTTCTTTTTATTTCACATTTTCTCGTGGAAATTTGTTTAATGAACAGTTCATGACCAAGTTTTGTTTATAATTGACTTGATAAAAATACCAAATGTAAACAGGTCTACAGGAGCAATCGTACTGAAATTCACATTATTGTAACCAACCAACTTACATTAAGTCAGTCGATTACTTAGTATGTACGTGTGCAACTGTTGACCAATGGCTTTGTATTACATTAACTCACGATACCATTGTACCTTTTTAAATCCTGACCAGTGAATATTCTCTAGGCAATAGCTAGCCAGATATTCCTAGCTTGAGTATGCGCAGCCCATTGGCATAAAGTATGTAGAAGATTTCTTGGTGTTTACTGAACCAAGTGAGGCGGGTCGGCTTATATACTTCGACATTCTTGGCGTTGGCTCATTCCTGCACCAACCACCATGGCAGGATGTTCTTTGCATCTTCCGTTTATTTCTGTTCGCTAAGTTAAAGTTATCTTCGTTCTAGTATAAGTTACATTAGTTTCGACATCGTAGACACTTATGTCGGCAGCAGCCAAACTGTTTTTCTGGGATAGCTTGGTGAGTTTATTCTCCGAATTGTATCTTTAATCGTTGAAACTGTAAAATTAAACTTGATTTAATGTGTTAACTTATTACTAGAGTACGATGTTGCTGCATGGGCAAATACTGCCGCTCACTCTATTTTGCATAGCTTACATTTAACCATCTTTTCGCCATTTAGGTCAATGACAACAAATATGTACTGATTCGTCTGCATTATTACAGGCCGTTTTGTAAACGAAAGAGCCGACTTATAATAATTTGTAGGATTTCTCTTTCTCTCTGAACTCTAATTTTATATACGCATTACACAAGAATATTATCAGCAGAATGAATTTGGCAAGGCCATTGCAGAATTAAATTACGAACTCACATTTTTTTATTTGCATCAACTGTTACTTGTAACTGATCTTTCAGTTACCGTACATGAAGTTGTAATTTTATTAATTTCTGTTATCCACAGTGACTTCTATAATTACGTGTGAACTTCGCAAGCTGCATGTTGCGTGAGAACTCGAGACCCTTGGCGGCATTGTAAAAACACCTTTCATTAAGGTACGGCATAGAAGTCGTCACATTGTAACATTCTAAAATAGTGAAATTGTAATTGAAAATGTGTGTTAATTGTAAATCCATCAACGTTCAACCTTTTTGAAATGGGTTGACATTGCATTGTTTCCCTCTTCTCACTTTAAGCCGAAGGGAGGCTGAGCTTCTGCCTAGTCACCGTCATATTACTGTATATTTAACTTGAGTTGTTACCAACTTCCCTCTGTATTAATTTCATATTCTGTTTACCTACAGGTGTTTTTCTTGTGGTTATGGTACCCCTTGTATAGTGGGTGGTAGCCCCAATTATTTTTCCTTATATGTACTGTACCCTATATTTGCAACTTTTTTGTCTCTAATTAAACCCAAAGATTCACTCAGTTCTTGTTTGCCTAGTCCATTATTCCTTTGTTTCACTCACTGGTTTTGTCAAGTTCCTCTTCAACACAGTTATTGAGCCCCCGCTCCTGTCACTCTTCTACATTATTAATGCAATTTTTGTTTATTTTCCTGTCTTGACTTTCAAGTTTTTGGTCCATTTGGTCATGCATGCAAACACCGTGTGTACTTCACAAGCCTTGAGCAACATTTCTATTGAAGTTGGCACTATACAATAATACACTATTATTATTATATTATTATATTATTATATAATCATATTCATGTTTCTGAAAGGCACATGACTAACTTACCTGAACGAAGGGGGATTGATGTCTGATATTGTCCATCCTTGCTGAAGACTGATACTCTTCTGGGGCCTGACACAACAACATCGTAAGAACCACAAGAAGGAATGTTTCGTGTATACAGATGTACCAATATCTACCACCTTGCTGTTGACCAAACTCTTGACCCAGTTCCCACTTTCTTTTCATCTACATCACCTTGCCCAAATTAATGTCAGCAGCCCGCTGACTGCACTCAAACTTCACAGATTCAAGTCGAGTGCCAACTTGAGGAGCATCTTGACTGGCGAATAATGTCAAGTCTTTGCTGATTGTGGGATAGAGTGAGAGGAAGTCACTATCCGATGCACTACTTGTCACCTCCTTAGCTGTCTCAAGGGAAAACTGTATTCTCTCTGCTAACATACTCAGTGTTTTCTCATATTCCTCCAATTGTTGGTGTCGGTCCTTTTGGATTCTTTTGATGTCTTGAATGAGACGGTTTTCTTGAGTTGTTACCTCTGCTCTTATCTCAGTGGCTTTGGTCTGCACTTCTTGCACGGTTCTGTCTACGTTGGTATCAAGGTCAGACTTCATGGATGCTACTCTCTCTCGAGATTTACTGACCTCCTCGGCAATGGTTTCAAGTTTGGGAAACGATTCAGTTAAGGATTCTTTGTAGGTGGATGCGGCCAGGTACTTGTCAATGTACTCGTGCTCCGGCTTTCTGTGGTCTATAATAATAATATTAATGGATATTTATATAGCGCCAATTCCATCAAATGAGATGCCCTAGGCGCTCTATCTACACACAGCTTAATTAGTTCAGAAAGAAAAAAATAAATACATACATGTATACATATATATATATATACATATATATATACGAATACAAACAATAACGAAAATGCATTAACCGAAAAATTAGGAGAACAAGAATGTCTTGAGGGTTTTCTTAAACAGATCAAGACTAGTGATTTGACGAACCTCCAATGGTAATTCATTCCATAATGCAGGCCCTGCATAAGAGAAGGACCTATCCCCCCATAACTTGTTACATTTTGGTACAGTAAGTAAACCAATATTTGATGACCTAAGTGATCTCGAAGGATTGGTACTGATGTATTAAGGATGTATTATATTCAGGAGCAGAACCATGAAAACAATGAAAAGTAAGCAACAATATATTATGACGGGACATTCTAGGCACATCAACATTTCACACGTTTTGCAAAAGAAGAGCATCGCTTCGCCCGCATGGTTGGGACATTTCGGATGACGTTTTTGTTTTGTGCTTTGTGTACGGACTTTCCCTCCACGAATTTCCTCCAAACTCAGTATTGTGTGGCCTGATAATTCAGTCAATTTCATGTGTATTTTCTTGCACTTTGAGCATATGTTTTTACTGCAGTCCAGACAGCTATCATGAGCTTCATTGTCATCACACATCTCACAAGTTATCCCTGTCTTGTCAGAGCTGAGAAGTCTTTCCCGTAGGTTGAAAGATTCAACAAGACCAGCAACAACCAAGTTGGTTGTCAAACCTTGTACCCCTGACTCTGGAAGACTTGTTTCCTGTCTACACACTGGGCAGGGGATGTCTTTAGCCTGTTTGCAACTTGTTGTGTGGTATTGTACCAGGCACTTCATACAGAAGTTGTGTTGACAGTTTAACATTTTGGGTTGTTCATATCTCTCATGACAGATTCCACACTCCAGATGATCCCTGCCAAGTTCCTCTAGAATGGCCTTTGAGGAGGATGTTCCTGTTGACATTTTCAACTGGTAAAAACAAAAGTACGTAGATATACCAGAGAGAATGAGCTTGCATCTTTAATCAGTGTCAGACAAAGTCGTCTTGTACCATGTGTTTGACTGACATGGCTGACGTACGGAGCGCATATACGGTATTCAGGAGGTTGCCGGTTCGAATCCCGCTCCACTCCCTTGTTTTACGTTCACTTTTCAAAAACATAATTTAATGTTCAGATGCTAATTGAAGATGAATCCTAAATATAATAATTTTGAAAGCGCCGAGAAAATAAATGGGCCGGGTTGATTTTCAAAAAAAGCTTTAGAAGATTTATTTTCTTTTGATTTGAATTCATTTAAATCATTTCAACCAAATTCAATAATGAACATCACTGAGTATCAAAACAATAACTTAAACATGATACAGAAAATACGAGCAAAATCATTTAATATTCATGATTTATTAATTTATAAAAACGAGCAAATTTTATACATCCCTATTCAAAAGACAAGATTTTAAGGCAAAGTTCTAAGAAAAAAAAATATTCAACAAGAATTTAAGTTTACATATAGATCATTCAGAAAGGACAAACAAATCACAAAAAACAAATAGAACAAAGACAAATGAACAAATGGACTGAGATGTAGAACATTTAGTATAGACCAGATTGATCTTCAAAATGCAGAAATCAATCTTTAATTGCTGAGCAAAGTGTGATGTCACAATATTAGATACAATGGCAGATTGGATGACTAATGTAAAAGATGTTCACCAGCTGCTTGTAGCTGTCTGCATGCACATTATGGATATTATAGTATGTTTTTTTGAGATCAATAATATTTTCTTAAGGGGGATATTATATCTGATTGGGACGTGCACTGATGAAAATGCAATTGGTTATTTTGACTTTTAGTAAAGTTGCAGTTGATATTTTAACTGCTGCTGCGCGATTGAAATTAATGCTCTTATAACAATAAATGTATTAAGGAAGGAATAGAAAACGGAGTTAAAAACAAAACCAGGGTTGCTGTCTTGTAAAAAGTAAGTCAGCACTCAGCAATGACAAAATCAATTTTAGAACTCTTGAATTTGAAACTGAAACTAGTGAAAGGAAACATGGTGGAGTCGCCATAACGTTTAATGTACATGTACATTGTGCTATTGTGTACATCAGTGGTGACGTGTACATGTACATGTATGTATAGGTGAAACCTACATGGCTAGAATAAGTCAGCAGTACTCGTCTCTTGTGGAAGAATTTAGAAGAAAATCACGTACACTTAGCTAAGCAGCTACGTCAAATATCAAATAATCACTTACCTGATGATCGATATTATCTAAATGTCTTTAATTACAGGTGAAGCATAGGTTTTTGGGCAGGTAAAAGATCATTTTCGCCTTCAGAAAACCGATTGCGAATTAATTCCAAGTTTGGGGGAAACCCGAGGTTATCTATAGCTCATGAAATTCCCAGAAAAGTGCGCCCTCTCCCATTTCTAACCGCTTATTGTCACAATAATGCTATGCAGAAACCAGTGGTCATAGCCAGTAATATTGTTTCGTTTTTATTATTTTAAAACCTCGGCTCCGGCTTCGGGTCCGGCATGGGCTTTGGGAAACGGCGTTACATCTTTTTCGACAAACCAAATCCTCTATTCTTAGCTACCGTTACTTTTTCCTAGTGATTATGATGCATACAATGTCTTAAAAAGGTGAAGCCTGAGCCGTCGTTTCGAGAAAAAAGTAAAATGTTTGTATTTAATTAACAATCCAAGCTTGGGAATATATCATAATGAAATCATGCACTTAAAACATGTCTGAATTAAAGATTAGTCTTTTAACGAAATTATGGAACCTTTGTTTTAATAAATCACCCCCTCCTAAATTTCTTCAAAAAGAAGACTGGGAATGTCACAGATGTCTTTTATTGTATCTCAATTGATATTTTTGCCCACGAATCTGCATTCCTTTGACAAAAACCAAAGTGTGATAAAACCTTTAATACGGCGATGTGCGTTAAATAAACAAGTTATTTTGCAATCAATTGCAATTGTTATTATCAAACTCAACGGATGCGGCGCCTTGGTTTGTGGTTGAAGAAAAGAAAGATAGATAGATAGAGTGATAGATTGTGGTTTTTTCTTTTTTTACTCTCGTGGCCAATGGCCAAATTGCGGTAAAAGTTACAATTATAAAAAGAGTAGAACATTTAAGATTACAAAATTAATATGACTTAAAGTGAAAACACAACAACAATTTACTAATGAAACAAATGATGAATAAGAAATATTGCACAAGGGACATGTAAAAGCAAAAACAACACCTGGTTAAGAGTTGATACAAAATACAATAAACAAAACACTGTAAAATACAATTAAAAAGAAAAACACTGTACAAACACAGTAAAAAAAACAGTGGAGTGATTGCATGTAAAATAAAAACAGGTAGAAATTTAAAATGCATATGCAGATGAGATACTGATGATGTTGACTGAATGCTATGACTGAGACTGACTATTTAATAAGTTAATAAAATATGGGATAGGACTGTTTTTGAAATGAGAAGTCCTGATACGCAGCTGGGAAATAATACGGGCATTACGCAGATTGTGTTTCTCGTATCTTGTTGGGCGTAGAAGATCCACCGTGCATGCAGATTTAGAGAGCTTTTAAGCAAACAACTGGCAGTGGTCATCTTCTACATGACAGGGTTTCAAGATTATAGTTTTTAAGGACGTCCTCATAGGAGATTAACTTACTACCTATAACATTATACGGCAGGCTCGACGCTGCAGTTGTAAGCGAGGAATGCCACGCCACATATGCATATTCAACTAGTGGGCGAATGTAACCTTTATATACAGTTATAAGTTTATGAGAAAAATTAATTTGAACGATTATATTTCTTTTGGGGGTGTTTTAAGTAAAATATGATTTACTTCAAAATGATATAACGAAATTAAACTTGTAATACTCAATAGTAAAAGTTTTGAAAACTTGATATAAACCGTCTCGACATAAAGATGAAACAAAGTCATTAATTCTAAACCTCAATACCAATAATTGAGAGAAACTCTTTTTATGAGGGCAACATACCATACCGTAAAATACTAGTGACAAAAAGTATTTTAAAGGTAGTATCGTACTTTGGTTTTTGCCAAAGAAGTACAGATTTATGGGCAATAATATCAAGGAAGATACAGTCACAGTCATCTGTGAAAATTTCAGTCCAATACGGTGCCCACTTTTTGAGAAAATCGTGAAAAATGGCCACAGTATTTCTGAAGTCTTTCTCTTTTAGCTTTGATCTTTTAAAAGATCAAAAAGATTTTTGGTCGTTGTTTTACTAATTTCTGAATAAATACACCATTTCAGTTGGAAAGATTTTAACGGTAGGTTTCTACCAGCACGATCTTCATACCCTGAAATGTATACGTGAATCTGTGAACATCTCTGTTTTGGTTTCTTACCCAAGTATGATACTACCTTTAAAAGTTGCTTTTGGTGCGTTTTTGACGGACTCTCTACGAATTTATAATCTTTTCAGAATTTATGAATATCTAAACTAGGGTTTTAAGTGTTGGAGACATTTTCTTGGATGGATACAAAATGGTACCAAAATAATTGTATACATAAAATGTGGATTGTTATTGTGCAATTTCCTATGATGTTATCATTATTATCGTATAGTGCTATTATTGTAAAATGAATTTTTGTGAACATGAAAGGAGCCGCATGGGTTTAGGTCCAATACCCATTGGCTATAGTGGACAAGATTTCTTCTTGATGAATGGAAATTCAAGTAAATTGAGTTTTGCAAATAATTTCTTTTCACTGTCACGTTCTAATTTTTCTCCTAATTTCTTGCACATTTTCATTGCCGGTGGACCTTTTCGAAACATTTTCTTTTCGTGCATTCATTTAAGGAATTAACGAGTATCCAAATACAGACTTGTTTCGGCGGAGGTTTCGAAGTACACACTTTTTTCACATCGTGTACGTTTTATCAGCCTGTCGAAGAGGAGACGCAGCCTGATATACGGTGTTTCACATGCACCTAGCTGGACCTCAGTTTTGTTGATGACTGCCTCAGCTTTGAGCATTGGACGCCGGTACTTGACACTGCCGTCCGGCGTTCACCAGGGTCCAGTATTTCATCTGTCTATCATCGCCTTACACAACGAGAATTATTTTCACAATTCTTCTTTCTGGTTACACTATAAGGTGTATGCAGGTGGAACAAGTTGTGGAAAATAAATGAACAGGTTTTAGTGGTCCAGTCATCGGGAAAATTTCTTTCAAATGTTTTCATTTTATTTTACTACAAATAAAACAGACGGAATTTGTTTTACTAACAGAGGGACGTCATTCAAAACTTAATTAAGCAAACTAATCACGAATTGTAAACATTGACAATAATCTATTATTCATGGTGTCAAACACTGAAGTAAAAGTCACAACAGTTCAATGTCCAATCCTGCAATTTACAGGTTAAAAGTATCTGCAATCTTTAAAGTTGAAAATATACTTCTCTAATATTGCAGACTCGAACGGCAGCAAAAATGGGAACCAAAACCCAACTCTATCTGTACATTCGATAGTTTAAATAGGTCTACCTCGACTTTTGTGGAAAATATGGCATGCCAGACAAATCAATTTGATTTGCTGAAAGTATGAAAAATACAGTGTCGTTTAGGGGGGAAATAATTAGTATAGGCCTAGTGATTTGTAATTGCTTAGGTCAAATGAGTTCTATAAAAAAATATCTTTTAAACTTTCAGTAATTTTGAAATAGGCTCACAAATTTTGTTTAAACAAATTGATAAAATTTAGTCCATGAAAGCGAGTAGTTTTTTGGGGGGAATACCAACAAGTTCCTTGATCTATTATGGGCAACCTCACCATGATCAAGACTATTGACATAAGTTATCAACTTCAAGGTAAATTTTTAACAGAAAAATCAACACAACCTTAGTGAACCTGGCCACTGCCATTGTCAGCATGCTCTTCATTTGAATAACCACCTATGGAGTTACAGCCATTATGCATGACACATATACACAACTCGGCAGTTTATGTACATTTAGTGTGTATTACTTCCTTGTGTACCAATTATAACGTGTTCACAGTTAAGGCTAAACTTACCGTTGAACACATGGCTTTGTTTTGACAAAACAAAGAACAAAAACTATCCATTCTGAATTCTAATTAATGTGCATAACACTCAGTGGGCAAGTTTTGCTTCACTACATTTCATCTGTAATTTTTCAGCTGATTATTGATCACATTTATAAAACGCATAACATTCTACATAAAATGAACTTTACAGTTCAATCTTGACCAAGGTACGTAATTTGCAAAGATGTACGCTAAACTACGTAATTTGCATATGATACAAGAACCATTTGGAAAGTTTTCTTTAGGCCTATATATATTGGTGTGTAATACTTTACCATTCTCCCCACATTTTTGTAACAAAAATAGCACAGACGCTGTACAAATATTTATAAACAGAGGCTAAGGGCAGAATCCGTCCCGCCAGTCTGAGGATTAATAAGGTGTGTACATTTACATAGTTATTCTATAAATCAGAATGAAATCAATCCATTCACCTTCATCACAAAATACAATGCTCATTCAGAATCGTAATAAATTATCTAAAACAAAGGTTCAGCTTTGCCACAATCGAAGCCCCATACATTGATTTTTTATCAAGTCAAAGATCGCCGTTATTTTGTCATTTGCCATGGACACAAAACTCTCTTCTTGTATTGGCTAACACACACCAACTCTAAGATCTTATTCTAAGATCGACATTCATATGTATCCAGAAACACATAACTGAAATTACAAAATAATATTATGGGGGCATAAAAAAGGCAAACGCCCAAGTAGGCCACGCCCATAACCAGTAAAGTTGGAGAGTGGCAAGTTTTAAAAGGAGTAATATGCACTTGGCAGAGGTTCATAATGAGATATCTATGAATACATTAAACAGCAATAATTTACATGCACTGCTACACACAAGGAACTCTGTATACTAAAACCGACGTTTTCTAGAAGACCGTTGAATACTCTATAAGAATAGTATTGTGAAATGCATAAGGTGGATGGTGTCCATAAACTAAGGCACTACCATAACTAGTATTGATCATTGTACATCTACACGTCTACATTTTACCTCACTGTCTTGACATGATCTACTTGCATTTTTCACTTTTCATGAATTCTAAGTCAACTTGTAGGTGTAACTTAAATTCGTGTGTGAGATAATGTGAACTATGGTCCTTTATATTGAAACTTTACGCTTGTGTTTCATATCATTAACTGACAATATCCCATCAAGCTGGTTTACAGAATTCAAAGAAAAAATATCTCACTGACTGGTTCATTGCTCGCCAAGTTGAAATATTTCGTACGATTGGTTGAAAAAAGCACGATCTATTATAAACACAATATTTCCAATCCAACGAGAAACGATCACTGGAAAAAATTATAATCATTTGTTAAAATTATTGCAGAGATCAAATTATACATTATGACACGGTCACATTTACTGTGATGAGATTATTTCTCATTGTGAAAGGAGCAGGATTTTTTCAATATATTACTGGTGTTTTGTGTTTCATTGCAATGTCATTACACCTGGTGGTACATCTTCAATGACAGGAGGTCTGCCACAAGCAGCTTCCTATCTGCAGTGAATGTGATTTCATGTGGGGCATACAAACCCTGTGCAATACATGTAAGGAAGCCTCCTTCAGCATCATAGTGGTGAATATGACCATTGCCATAATAATCATCATCATCATCATAATGATTCATTGCAATGTAGATACCAGAATTGTCCATGTGTAGGCCTCTGCACGTAACTGATCCTTCAGGGATGGTCGGTTTGATAATGGTATGTGTAGTGCCATTGCTGTCAATGACATGTACTGCATTGGTATAACCACTGATGACCCTTCTATCATTACCGTGTACAGCCAGGTAGTGTGGTTCCATGTCCACTGGTATGGTTCTAATCAGTGTACCATCTGGTTTATGCTCCGTCAACACTTCCCTCCCCTCATCACCTACTATAATGACACCATCCTCCCTGATTGCCACACTCTGTAGATCCACGTCTGTTGTATCAACCTCACTCGGTGACACTGTTGGGAACTCCAGAACCTGTACATTCTTATTGTTGAAGACCTTTACAGTCTTTCCACAGGCCACCACCAATTGATCCTGCATACACGCAATTCCCAGTGTCTCTGTGAAACAATAAAGAATGAGTCATTAACAAAATGACACGGAAAGCTAAAACGTGGTCTCGGATACACTTTGAACTTGCCAAACTTCTAAAAGAAAGTTAGTTTGTAAACGATTTCGAACATTTAAATTATTCAGAGGTAAACATTGAAGATAAAATAATGTCTTAACTGTTGGAAGCAGACTGACGAACAACAACATCTGAGTGGAAGTGAATGTAACTCAATTGTCCAAGTTTTATTAAAATTATATACGTGTATGCGCCACACCATTAGCACAGTAACCTACATGTGTATTACATAATGGTAATTATGGTAAATTTTGCTTACAGCTTAAATGGGAAAGATTGGAAATGCGATACAGGATTGATGCTTGATCTACCAAAATGCCTCAAGAGATATTTGACAGGAATGTCTTCCTCTTGTTAGACATTTTCAGGAAAAAATAATTTCATCTATGTTTGTTCCTTCAGTGTTTTTAGGGGTTTAAGAACATATTTTCTACAATATAATTAATTTATTGAATTCTTTGCGACATTGTGCCTACTATAGTACGCAAAGATACTTTTTCTGTTCAAGAATGTTTGAAAAACCCATTTTTGTCCAATGTCAAAAATAATGTCTGGAATAAATGGCATAAGAAAGGTTTTTCTTTTTAAGGTTTCACATATTTTGACAAGATAAGGACAAGGAAACTTATGAAAAACATCTGGTATATAGAAAAAAACAAATGTGGAATGCCTTATCACAGAGACACAATATCCTTCTCTTATAATCAATATATATTCACACCAAACAGAATGAACTTTATTATAATACTGAAATTCATATTTATGATTAATTAACAGTCGAGCTATTAAATGTAAGAAATATCTGTGTTAAGATATGGCCTTTCCAATTGCAACACTTTTATCAATGGAGATTTTCTGGTCTTTTCCCTCTTGAGGTAAGCCTACATATATATTTCAATGTTTCCACAACGCACATGACTAACTTACCTGACTGAATGGGGATTGTTGTCTGGTATTGTCCATCCTTGCTGAAGACCGATAATCGTCCAGAGGCTGACCCTACAATATCATAAGAACCAGACGAAGGAATGTCTCGTGTACAGATGAACCAATATCCACCACCTTGCTGTTGACCAAACTCTTGACACAACTCCCACTTTCCTTTCATCCACATCACCTTGCCCAAATTAATGTCATCAACCCGCTGACTGCACTCAAACTTCACAGATTCAAGCCCAGTGCCAACTTGAGGAGCATCTTGACTGGCTAATAATGTCAAGTCTTTGCTGATTGTGGGATAGAGTGAGAGGAAGTCACTATCTGATGCACTACTTGTCACTTCCTTAGCTGTCTCAAGGGAAAACTGTATTCTCTCTGCTAACATACTCAGTGTTTTCTCGTATTCCTCCAATTGTTGGTGTCGATACTTTTGGATTCTTTTGATGTCTTGAATGAGACGGTTTTCTTGAGTTGTTACCTCTGCTCTTATCTCAGTGGCTTTGCTCTGCACTGCTTGCACGGTTCTGTCTACATTGGTATCAAGGTCAGACTTCATGGATGCTACTCTCTTACGAGATTGACTGACCTCCTCGGCAATGGTTTCAAGTTTGGGAAACGATTCAGTTAAGGATTCTTTGTATGTGGAGACGGCCAGATACTTGTCAATGTACTCATGCTCCGGCTTTCTGTGGTCTATGACGGTACATTCTAGGCACATCAACATTTCACACGTTTTGCAAAAGAAGTGCATCACTTCGCCCTCATGGTTGGGACATTTCGGATGGCGTTTTTGTTTTGTACTCTGTGTACGGAATTTCCCTCCACGAATTTCCTCCAAACTCAGTATTGTGTGGCCTGATAATTCAGGCAATTTCATGTGTATTTTCTTGCACTTTGAGCAGATGTTTTTAATGCAGTCCAGACAGCTATCATGAGCTTCATTGTCATCACACATCTCACAAGTTATCCCTGTCTTGTCAGAGCTGAGAAGTCTTTCCCGTAGGTTGAAAGATTCAACAAGACCTGCTACAAACAAGTTGGTTGTCAAACCTTGTACCCCTGTCTCTGGAAGTCTTGTCTCCCGTCTACACACTGGGCAGGGGATGTCTGTAGCCTGTTTGCAACTTGTAGTGTGGTATTGTACCAGGCACTTCATACAGAAGCTGTGTTGACAGTTTAATATTTTGGGTTGTTCATATCTCTCATGACAGATTCCACACTCCAGATGATCCCTGCCAAGTTCCTCTAGAATGGCCTTTGAGGAGGATGTTCCTGTTGCCATTTTCACCTGGTAAAAACAAAAGTCCGTATATACCAGAGCGAATGAGTTTGTATCTTAATCAGTGGTGACAAATAATACAAAAATAAAAATTTTAAATTTAGACGTTACTTGAGGATCAGTCCTCAATTATTTCAACAATATTAAAAGCAGCAGCAAATGTTGTATGGCCAAGGATCCGAGATTTAGGGATCCACATCCTATGCAGGGTACGCTTAAAGGTTGTATCATACTTTGGTAAGAGACCAAAACAGAAATGTTCACAGATTTACATATAACTTTCAGGGTATGAAGATGATGCTGGTAGAAACCTACCGTTAAAATATTTCCGCCTGAAATGGTGTATTTATCCAGAAATTAATAAAACAACGACCGAAAATCTTTTTGATCTTTTAAAAGATCAAAAATAAAAGAGAAAAGACTTAAGAAAAACTGTGGCCGTTTTTCACTGTTTTCTCAAAAAGTTGGCACCGTATGGGACTGAAATTTTCACAGATTACTTTTACTGTATCTTCCTTGATATTTAAGCCCATGAATCTGTATTTCTTTGACAAAAACCAAAGTATGATACTACCTTTAAATGGGATCCGGATCAGTAGAATCCGTGATCCTGTGCATTAAACAAACAGGCCCTGTATTTCTTTGACAAAAACCAAAGTATGATATTGCCTTTAAGTTTACATAGATTATTCGGAAAGGACAAACAATTAACAGAAAAACAAACAGAACAAAGACAAAAGAACAAATGGACTAAGATGTAGAACATTTAGTATAGACCAGATTAATCTTCAAATGCAGAATGATTCATTAATCTTTAATTGCAGAGCAAAGTGTGATGTCACAATAGATACAATGGCAGATTGGATGAATGTAAAAGGTGTTCAGCTGTTTGTAGTTGTCTGTTAGTGTTATGCATGTACAATTATATTATGGATTTTTTGGATCAATTATTTTCTTAAGGGGGATATATCTGGTGGAGACGTGCACTGATGAGAATGTCATTGGTCATTCTTTCAAGATGAAAAATGATGGGCTTATATCAAGGGATATTCTTTACATTTAGTTCAGTCGTTTTACTTTTTAGCAAATTGCAGTTGATATTTTAACTGCATGCTGCTGCGTGAATGAAATTAATGCGCAAAAAATGGTTTAGTCAATTAATGCTCCAGTCCAGAGCAGAGACAGTTTAGGCCTAATTGTGGATTCCTGCTTTTCTTCATTAAGGAAGGAATAGAAAACAGAGTTCAAAATAAAGGCTTGGGTTTCTGTCTTGTAGAAAGTAAGTGAGCACTCAGCAATGATCAAAATCAATTTTAGAACTCTTGAGGTTGAAACTGAAACTATAGTGAAAGGAAACATGGTGTAGGCGCCATAACGTTTAATGTACATGTACATTGTGCTATTGTGTACATCATTGGTGACGTGTACATGTACATGTATGTAGGCGAGACCTACATGGCTAGAAAAAGTCAGCAGTACTCGTCTCTTGTGGAAGAATTTAGAAGAAAATCACGTGTACTGAGTTAAGCAGCTATGTCAGATATCAAATAATCACTTACCTATGATCGATATTTTCTAAACGTCTTTAATTACGGGTGAAGCATAGGTTTTGGGGCAGGTAAAAGATCATTTTCGCCTTCAGGAAACCGATTGCGACTTATTTCCAAGTTTGGGGAAAACCCGCGGGGTTATTTTGTAGCTCATGAAATTCCCAAAAAAGTGCGCCCTCTCCCGTTTCTAACCGCTTATTGTCACACATTAATGTTACGCAGAAACCAGTAAGTGGCCTTGACCATTAAAAATGTTTCTTTAATAATCTAAAACTTCGGCTCCGGCTTCGGGTCTGGCTCGGCTTTGGAAAGGGGCGTTACAACTTCTTCGACAAATCAAATTCAGTGTTTACAGCAATTTGTGCTAGTATTATGATCAATGCAAGTAGGTGGAGCCTGATCCGTCGTTTCGAGACAAAAAGTTTATAGGCCTAACATCTAACACAATGTGGGAAAATGAATCTCAACAATTAAAATAATCCAAGCTTAAGACTATAACAGAATGAAATCATACACTCTAACCCTTGAAAAAATTCTAAATTGAAGATTAGCTTTCTAAGCAAATCATAATTTAAGTCATTGAAAAGTGAACAAAGAAAAATTGACTGGAGCGGGATTCGAACCGGCGACCTCCTGAATACCGTACAGGCGCTCTACCAACTGAGCCATCCAGCCCTATGTTGGTGGTGACCCCAAAATTTGTAATTTTTGTTTCGATCCTAGCAGGATCTTTCTCAAAGGATCTTTCTCTCATTCAGCCTTTGAGAAAGATCCTGGGATCGAAACGCGTCAGGCCCTCCTAACTTAAGCATTTGATATATTTCAGGTCATTTTGGCCGATGAGCAGTTTGCAGCAGTTTATTACTTGTATTGATAATATAAAAATAGTTAAGTATAGAACATTAATTAATGAAAACAAGCAAATATTGTAGAGGCATATTCAAAAGACAAGAATTTAAGGCAAAGTTCTAAAAAAATATATTCAAAATATATAAGTTTACATACATTATTCAGAAAGGACAAACAAATCACAGAAAAACAAATAGAACAAAGACAAATGAACAAATGGACTGAGATGTAGAACATTTAGTATAGACCAGATTGATCTTCAAATGCAGAATGATTCATTAATTTTTAATTGCTGAGCAAAGTGTGATGTTACAATATTAGATACAATGGCAGATTGGATGAACGTAAAAGATGTTCAGCTATTATAGTATGTTTTTTTTGGATCAATTATTCTCTTAAGGGGGATATATCTGGTGGAGACTTGCACTGATGAGAATGTAATTGGTCATTCTTTCAAGATGAAAAATGATGGGCTTATATCAAGGGATATTCTTTACATGAGTTCAGTCTTTTTACTTTTAGCAAATTGCAGTTGATATTTTAACTGCATGCTGCTGTTTGATTGAAATTAATGCGCAAAAAATTGTTTAGTCAACTATTAATGCTCCAGTCCAGAGCAGAGACAGTTTAGGCCTAATTTTGGATTCCTGCTTTTCTTCATTAAGGAAGGAATAGAAAACAGAGTTCAAAATAATGGCTTGGGTTGCTGTCTTGTAGAAAGTCAGCACTCAGCAATGATCAAAATCAATTTCAGAACTCTTGATTTTGAAACTGAAACTATAGTGAAAGGAAACATGGTGAGGCACCATAACGTTTAATGTACATTGCGTTAGTGTTACTGTGAACTTCAGTGATGACGTGTACATGTACAGGTATGTAACGTTTTAGATTAACCCTACATTGCTAGAAAAAGTCAGCGTGGTTTGTACTCGTCTCTAGAAAATCACCGTATGCTGAGCTAAGCAGCTACCTCAAATATCAAATAATCACTTACCTGATGATCGATACTATCTAAACGTCTTTAATTACGGTTGCAGCATAGGTTTTTGGGCAGGTATACTAAAGATCATTTTCGCCTTCAGGAAACCCATTGCGACTTATTTCCAAGTTTGGGTAAAACCCGAGGTTATTTATAGCTAATGAAATACCAGAAAAGTGCGCCCTCTCGCGTTTCTAACCGCTTAATGTCGCATACTGTTATGCAGAAAGCCGAGTGCTCTTTGCCATTCATAATGTTTCATTTTTATTATTTTTAAAACCTCGGCTCCGGTTTCGGGTCTGGCTGGGGCTTGGGGAAACGGCGTTACAACTTCTTCGACAAACCAAATCCTCTATTCTTAGCTACCGGTACTTTTTCCTAGTGATTATGATTCATACAATGTCTTAAAAAGGTGAAGCCTGAGCCGTCGTTTCGAGAAAAAAGTTAATGTTTGTATTTAATTAATAATCCAAGCTTGGGAATATATCATAATGAATTAAATCATGCACTTAAAAAATGTCTGAATTAAAGATTAGTCTTTTAACGAAATTATGGAACCTTTGTTTTAATAAATCACCCCTCCTAAATTTCTTCAAAAAGAAGACTGGGAATGTCACAGATGTCTTTTATTGTATCTCAATTGATATTTTTGCCCACGAATCTGCATTCCTTTGACAAAAACCAAAGTATGATATAACCTTTAAATGGGATCCGGATCAGTAGAATCCGTGATCCTGTGCATTAAACAAACAGGCCCTGTATTTCTTTGACAAAAAAGAAAGTATGATATTGCCTTTAAATTTACATAGATTATTCGGAAAGGACAAACAAATAACAGAAAAACAAACAGAACAAAAACAAAAGAACATTAATGGACTAAGATGTAGTACATTTAGTTTAGGCCAGATTGATCTTCAAATGCAGAATGATTAATTAATCTTTAATTGCGGAGCAAAGTGTGGTGTCACAATATTAGATACAATGGCAGATTGGATGAATGTAAAAGATGTTCAGGTGTTTGTAGCTGTCTGTTATGCATATGATGGATATATTAAAGTATGGATTTTTTTGATCAATTATTTTCTTAAGGGGGATATATCTGGTGGGGGACGTGCACAGATGAGAATGCCATTGGTCATTCTTTCAAGATGAAAAGTGGTGGGCTTATATCAAGGGATATTCTTTACATTAGTTCAGTCTTTTTACTTTTAGCAAATTGCAGTTGATATTTTAACTGCATGCTGCTGCGTGATTGAAATTAATGCGCAAAAAATGGTTTAATCAATTAATACTCCAGTCCAGAGCAGAGACAGTTTAGGCCTAATTGTGGATTCCTGCTTTTCTTCATTAAGGAAGGAATAGAAAACAGATTTCAAAATAAAGGCTTGGGTTGCTGTCTTGTAGAAAGTCAGCACTCAGCAATGATCACAATCAATTTTAGAACTCTTGAAGTTGAAACTGAAACTAGAGAAAGGAAACATGGTGTAGTCGCCATAACGTTTAATGTACATGTACATTGTGCTATTGTGTACATCAGTGGTGACGTGTACATGTACATGTATGTAGGCGAGACGGCTAGAATAAGTCAGCAGTACTCGTCTCTTGTGACAAAAATTTAGGAGAAAATCACGTATAGCTAAGCAGCTACGTCAATCAAATCAAATAATCACTTACCTGATGATCGATACAATGTAAACGTCTTCAATTACGGGTGAAGCAAAGGTTTTTGAGCAGGTAGAGAATAATTTTTCGCCTCCAGGCTGCCAGGAAACTGATTGCGACTTATTTCCAAGTATGGGGAAAACCCGAGGTTATTTATAGCTCAGGAATTTTCCCAGAAAAGTGCGCCCTCTCACGTTTCTAACCGCTTATTGTCACATTATAATGTTATGCAGAAACCAGTGGTCTTGGGCATTGATAATGTTTCGTTTTTATTATTTTCAAACCTCGGCTCCGGCTTCGGGTCTGGCTGGGGCTTGGGAAAATGGCATCTTCTTCGACAAACCAAATCCTCTATTCTTAGCTTCCGGTACTTTTTCCTAGTGATTATGATTCATACAATGTCTTAAAAAGGTGAAGCCTGAGCCGTCGTTTCGAGAAAAAAGTAAAATGTTTGTATTTAATTAACAATCCAAGCTTGGGAATATATCATAATGAAATCATGCACTTAAAACATGTCTGAATTTAAGATTAGTCTTTTAACGAAATTATGGAACCTTTGTTTTAATAAATCACCCCTCCTAAATGTCTTCAAAAAGAAGACTGGGAATGTCACAGATGTCTTTTATTGTATCTCAATTGATTTGCCCACGAATCTGCATTCCTTTGACAAAAACCAAAGTATGATATAACCTTTAATACGGCGATGTGCGTTAAATAAACAAGTTATTATGCAATCAATTGCAATTGTGATTATCAAACTGAACGGATGCAGCGCCTTGGTTTGTGGTTGAAGAAAAGATAGATAGATAGATAGATAGAGTGATAGATTTTGGTTTTTTCTTTTTTTACTCTCGTGGCCAATGGCCAAATTGCGGTAAAAGTTACAATTATAAAAAGAGTAGAACATTTAAGATTACAAAATTAATATGACTTAAAGTGAAAACACAACAACAATTTACTAATGAAACAAATGATGAATAAGGAATATTGCACAAGGGACATGTAAAAGCAAAAACAACACCTGGTTAAGAGTTGATACAAAATACAATAAACAAAACACTGTAAAATACAATTAAAAAGAAAAAAACTGTACAAACACAGTAAAAAAACAGTGGAGTGATTGCATGTAAAATAAAAACAGGTAGAAATTTAATATGCATACGCAGATGAGATACTGATTATGTTGATGGTCATGCTATGACTGAGACTGACTATTTAATAAGTTAATGAAATATGGGATATGACTGTTTTTGAAACGAGAAGTCCTGATACGCAGCTGGGAAATATTATGGGCATTTCGCAGATTACGAGAGTGTTTCTCGTATCTTGTTGGGCGTAGAAGACCCACCGTGCATGCAGATTTAGAGAGCTTTTTGGCAAACAACTGGCAGTGGTCTTCTCTTCTAACTACAGGGTTTCAAGATTATAGTTTTTAAGGACGTCCTCATAGGAGATTAACTTACAACCTATAACATTTTACGGCAGGCTCGACGCTGCAGTTGTAAGATTGTTGACATGTAAGCGAGGAATGCCACGCCACATATGCATATTCAACTAGTGGGCGAATGTAACCTTTATATACAGTTATAAGTTTATGAGAAAAATGAATTTGAACGATTATATTTCTTTTGGGGGTGTTTTAAGTAAAATATGATTTACTTCAAAATGATATAACGAAATTATACTTGTAATACTCAATAGTAAAAGTTTTGAAAACTTGATATAAACCGTCTCGACATAAAGATGAAACAAAGTCATTAATTCTAAACCTCAATACCAACAATTGACAGAAACTCCTTTTATGAGGGCAACATACCATACCGTAAAATACTAGTGACAAAAAGTATTTTAAAGTTAGTATCATACTTTGGTTTTTGGCTAAGAAGTACAGATTCATGGGCAAAAATATCAAGGAAGATACAGTCACAGTCATCTGTGAAAATTTAAGTCCCATACAGTGTGTCTACTTTTTGAAAAAATCTTGAAAAACTGCCACAGTGTTTCTTAAAGTCTTTTCTCTATTAGTTTTAATCTTTTAAAAGATCAAAAAGATTTTCGGTCGTTGTTTTACGAATTTCTTGATAAATACACTATTTCAGGCGGAAAGCACCATCTTCATACCCAGAGAGTTATACGTTAATCTGTTAACATCTGATCTGTTTAGGTTTCTTACCCAAGTATGATACTACGTTTAAAAGTTGCTATTGGTGCGTTTTTGACGGACACTCTACGAATTTATAATCTTTTCAGAATTTCTGAATATCTAAACTAGGGTTTTAAGTGTTGGAGACATTTTCTTGGATGGATACAAAATAGTACCAAAATAATTGTGTACATAAAATGTGCATTGTTATTGAGCAATTTCCTATGATGGTATCATTATTATCGTAGTGCTATTATTGTAAAATGAATTGTTGTGAACATGAAAAGAGCCGCATGGGTTTAGGTTTTATACCCATTGGCTATAGTGGACAAGATTTCTTCTTGATGAATGGAAATTCAAGTAAATTGAGTCTTGCAAATAATTTCTTTTCACTGTCACGTTCTAATTTTTCTACTAATTTCTTGCACATTTTCATTGGAGGACCTTTTCGAAACATTTTCTTTTCGTGCATTCATTTAAGGAATAAACGAGAATCCGAATACAGACTTGTTTCGGCGGAGGTTTCGAAGTACACACTGTTTTGAGATAAGAGTGTCACTTTCTACGAATTTCACAGCGTGTATTATCAGCTTGTGAATGAGGAGACGCAGCCTGATATACGGTGTTTCACCTGCACCTATAGCTGGGCCTTAGTTTTGATGATGACCGCCGCAGCTAAGAGACTTGGACGCCGGTACTGGACACTGCCGCCCGGCGTTCACCAGGGTCCAGTATTTCATCTGTTTATCATCGCCCCTTATAAAACGAGAATTCTTTTCATAATTCACTACACTGGTTACACTATAAGGCGTATGCAGGTGGAACAAGTTGTGGAAAATAAATGAGCAGGTTTTAGTGGTCCAGTCATCGAGAAAATTTCTTTGAAATGTTTTCATTTTATTTTGCTACAAATAAAATAGACGGAATTTGTTTTACTTACAGAGGGACGTCATTCAAGAACTTAATTAAGCAAACTAATCACGAATTGTAAACATTGACAATAATCTATTATTCATGGTGTCAAACACTGAAGTAAAAGTCACAACAGTTTAATGTTCAATCCTGCAATTTACAGGTTAAAAGTATATGCAATCTTTAAAGTTGAAAATATACTTCTCTAATATTGCCGACTCGAACGACAGCAAAAATGGGAACCAAAACCCAACTCTATCTCTACATTCGATAGTTTAAATAGGTATATACCTCGACTTTTGTGTAAAATATAGCATGCCAGACAAATCAATTTGATTTTTTGTTTTTTACAGCTGAAAGTATGAAAAATACAGTGTCGTTCAGGGAAAAAAATAATCAGTAGTGATTTGTAATTGCTTAGGTCAAATGAGTTCTATAAAAAAAGTTATCTTTTAAACTTTCAGTAATTTTGAAATAGGCTCACAAATTTTGTTTAAACAAATTGATAAAATTCAGTCCATGAAAGCGAATACCTACAGGTGCCTTGATCTTTTATGGGCAACCTCACCATGATCAAGACGATTTGCTGCACACTACCATTATATAACCAGAGAATGAGACTTGAAGTCGGTTTCTCATAGGTACCGTTTGAAGGTCACGATTTCGCAGACGGAATTAAGAAAAAATAAGCTAGAAATTTGTAAACTTCTACATGTACAATGTCCAAATGTTTACAAGGTGAACTTGGTACATGTACAAAAACATGCTGCAAGTGCAAGCAATAATTACATGAACTTTATCTATTGACATTAGTTATCAACTTCAAAGTAAATTTTTAACAGTAAAATCAACACAACCTAAGTGAACCTGGCCACTGCCATTGTCAGCAATTTCTATACAGCACTTCATTTTGAATAACCACCTGTGAAGTTATAGACATTATGTACATGACACATAAAGAACAATGCAACTACACAACTCAGAGGTTTATGTACATTTAGTGTATACAGTAGTTACTTCCTTGTGTACCACCTTATAACGTGTTCACAGTAAGGCTAAACTCACCGTTGCACCAATGGTTGTGTTTGACAAAAAAACCAAAACTATCCATTCTGAATTCTAATTAATGTCAATTACACTCAGTAGACACATTTTGTTTCACTATATTTAAATCTGTAATTTTTAAGCTGATTATTGATAACCTCTATACAACGCATAACATTCTAAATAAAACATGTACATTACCATTCAATCTTGACCAAGGTGCGCAATATGCTAAGCTAGTAATTTGCATAATTATGATACAAGATAGCTCAAATTAACCAACATATGAGAAGTTTTATTTTGGCAAAGTTTTCTTTAGGCCTATATTGGTGTGTAATACTTAACCATTCTCCCCACATTTTTGTAACAAAAATAGCACAGACGCTGTAGAAAAATATTTACAAATAGAAGCTAAGGGCAGAATCCGTCCTTCCAGTCTGAGGATTGAGCTGTGTACATTAACAGTTATTATATAAATCAGAATGAAATCAATCCATACACCTTCATCATAAAATACAATGCTCATTAAGAATCGTGATAAAGTATCTAAAACAATGGTTCAGCTTTGCTGATGCCACAATCGAAGTCCTATTAATGTGCCCCATACATTGATTTTTATCAAGTCAAAGATCGCCGTTATTGTGTCATTTGCCATCCACACAAAACTCTTTTCTTGTATTGGTTAACACACACCATCTCGAAGTTCTTATTCTAAGATAGCCATTGATATGTATCCAGAAACACATAACTAAAATTACAAAATAGTACGGAGGCATAGAAAAGAGAAACGTCCAAGTAGGCCACGCCCATTACCGGTAAAGTTTCAGAATAGCAAGTTTTAAAAGGGGCAACTTCCACTTGGCAAAAGTTCATAATGAGATACCTATGAATACCTGAAACAGCTATAATTTACATGCACTGCTACATACAAGGAACTCAAACCGACGTTTTCTAGAAGATCGTTGAATACTCTATAAGAATAGTATTGCTCGCCAAGTTTTAATATTTCGTACGATTGGTTGAAAAAAGCACGATCTATCGTAAAAGCAATATTTCCAATGAAACGAGAAACGATCACTGGAAAAAATAAAGATTATAATCATTTGTTAAAACTGTTACAATTATTGTATAGATGAAATTATACATTATGACACTGTCACATTCACTGGGATGGGTTTATTTCTCATTTTGAAAGGAGCAGGTTTTTGTCGATATATTACTGGTGTTTTATGTTTCATTGCAATGTGATTACACCTAGTGGTAAATCTTCAATGACTTGTAGTCTGCCACAAGCAGCTTCCCATCTGCAGTGAATGTGATTCCACGGGGGTCGTACAGACCCTGTGCAATACATGACAGGAAGCCCCCTTGAGCATCATAGTGGTGAATATGACCAGGGATAAATGTGAACATTTTGCCTTTACTCGCTGCAATGTAGATACCAGAATTGTCCATGTGTAGGTCTCTGCAATGAACTGATCCTTCACCAGGGATAGTTGGTTTGATAATGGTATGTGTAGTGCCATTTCTGTCAATGACACGTACTGCATCGGTCCAGTCACTGATGACCATTCTATCTTTACCATGTACAGCCAGGTACCTTGGCTCCATGTCCACTGGTATGGTTCTAATCAGTGTCCCATCTGGTCTATGCTCCATCAACACCTTCCTCCCCACATCACCCACTATGATGACACCATCCTCCCTAATTGCCACACTCTGTAGATTCACATCTGTTCTGCCAACCAAAACCTCACTCGGTGACACTGTTTGGAAATCCAGGGCCAGTGTGTTGTTATTGTTGAAGACCTTCACAGTCTTTCCACTGACCACCACCAAATGATTCTGCATACACGCAATTCCCGGTGTCCCTGTGAAGAAGAATGAGTCGTTAACCAAATGATTTAGAAAGCTAAAAAGTATTCTCGAATACATTGAACTTGCCAAACTTACAAAAGAAAGATTATTTTACTTTGGCCCACAATAATGTCATAGTTGTCGTGATAATTTTTGTTAAATTGGAAATGCAATACAGTATTGATGCTTGATCTACTTAAATACCTCAAGAAATATTTGAAAAGAATTTCATTTCCTTGTCTAAAACTTTCAGGAATTAGTGATTTCATTCATTGTTGTTCCGTCAGTCGTTCTAGGTGTTTTAGAACACATTTTGTACAGTTCATTAATTAAATTCTTTTAATTTTGCCCATTCCTGCAATTAGCTCAATGTCCTTTTTTCTATTTAAGAAATTTCAAATGACAAGCTCTCTTGTTTTTGGAATCAATGACGTAAATATTGGGTGTTTTTTTTTTATTGTTTCCACTATTTTAACCCAATTTCAGAGAAGCCTGTGTAAATTTCAAGACAAGAGGTCGTGAATACATGAAAGCCAAGCTTGGAATGTTTCATCTTAGAGACACAACATCCTTCTCTTATATTTAAAATCTGTGCACACCAAACTGAATAAACTTTATTAAAGCTTTAATTTGAATTCAATCTTTATCAACCTATAAAAAGAAAAGAAAACACAACTCTAATAAAATAATGGAATAGTATAGTCATTTGAATGATCTACATGTACAACGTTGTGGAAACGGCTAGGAAAAACTCAAAAGAACGGTTCTGACCCAGTTGTGTTTATGGCTTACTTGATAAATTAACTAGTACCACAAGGTAAACAGGTCTTTGAGAGCAACGGTACTGATGTTCATATTTTAAAGGAACACGCCGGCGTCAAAAATATAAACAATTAACATTGCAGAGTATAACACAACTTTTCTAGAACGCTTGAAGGTTTTCGTGAACAAAAAAAACCAGAAATATATCGTGTAATTAAGGTTAATTAACATAAAAACAAAATAAGGTCAAAGGTCAGCGTATACGTATTTCCAGCCTCAGCAAGTGTTGTGGCACACCGATGGTTTTAGACTGGTTCTTGTAGCTGTGAGAATTCCAGGAACGCGATACAAGTACGTTTTAGCCGTACACGATGGAAAAATCATCGGCCAAACATAAACAATTACTGACTTAGGCGTATCCGTCTGTCTTAGTGTTGAAAACACTAAGGCTTTTCCGAAATATTCACAATTTTTTGTTTTCAGTTAACGAAATGTTTTTGAGTTGACGCAATGTTTTTTCAGTTGACGCAATGTTTTGTTTTGTTTTCAGTTGACGCAATGTTTTCGAGTTTACGCAATGTTTTCGATCTGACAAAATGTTTTTGAGTGGACGAAATTTTCAAAGTTTACGTCGAAATAGTTTCCAGTTCACAAAATGTTTTTAACAAAAAGATTTTGAGGGCATGATCGATGAAACAATTTCGAGGGAACAAAACGATTTCCACATGAATACACAAAATATAATTTAAAGAATGACACAAACAGATTTTGAGGGCATAAAATGATTTTCATGTATGACAAGAAATTATCTCGGGGCTTCTGCTCCGCTCGGAAATCAGGGTTGTTGGTTTTTGTATCTTTGTATTTTTAAGAAAAAAATCGGATTTGTTTTTAATTTAAATCGGATTTATGAAGGTATTTTTTAAATTAGAAAATTATGGCCATACCTAACAAGTTTTGAACTATATTTAGAATGCTTATTGCCCAATGATAGTGCTCAAGCATACTTTTGAACATTGTTTATTGTAAAATTTGACAATACAATCCTGTCAAGAAAGTTGTTTTTTTAATATGTTCAATTTATTTGCTTTATAGTGATTGATATTTGGCAGCCCTTACGCATGCACTTCACTCAGAATTGTCTGTGTCTGTCAGATCAAAATGTGAGAGTTTACTCCATGGCATAAAATGGTTTACTCAAAGTAGGGAATTCCCAAACTGCTTTTGTGAATACCAGGTTGGAATTTCCACACTTTCACACGAGGGATCCCCAAACTAACAGCTGAGCTGGCAATTTCCAAAAGAGGGTTTTGCAGTATTTGTGTTCTTGCATAACTTTAGCATCATGTCTGGAAGAAAACGAGACCCCGTTTGGTACTTGTTGAGAAGTTGCCATCAAAGACTGTTTTTGATTCGTTTGTTCATCTGTTGTGTTGCCCTTTATTCTTAAAATATTAAATGAAAAAGCAAGCACAGAAATTGCATTTCTGTACAGTTGCATTTACCAATCAACTTATCAATTTTTTAATTTCTACTTAGTCGCTGGGAAAATCCACTATTAAACTACATGTGCATGTTATGCTTTCAACTTATGCAACTGAAAGTACGGGTATTAATAACAAAACCGCAAGCAAATCAAGTTGTAAAAATATAAATTCAGCTTACAGAAAGTTGTTTATTTTCATTTATTTTGGGAAATGCTGGTTCTATGAAAATAAAAAGAATGCTGTTATAGGCCTATCAGACTTCAAGGGGGTGTAACATTCTTTTAAAGTACCTCTGAAGCACTTAGTATAAAATTTAAAATGATCGAATTGAAAAATAAAATTGTAAAAAAAGTAAATAAAATAGAGAAACTAACTCATGAGAAAATTTCTCATTTAAAAAAAGGAACACTAAGATCGAATCATTAGCGGGTAATTAATGGTTAAAGAAGAGCGATTAAACGAAAAGTTATAGATACATTTTGAATAGTTAAAAAGCTTTTAAACAACTGGAAGTGGAAATATCACAATGTTCACGTGATCTTCTGAGTCAAAAATGACATCTTCCTTTCTTTTCGTAATTATCACATTATCATGTTCTATTCTACTTTTGGAAGATCTTTCCAGTCATTATAAAAGGCATGCATTGGCTCCCAAAAGCGCGCAAAATCGCCCAATGAGGCCGGCGTGTGCCCTAATTTTACAATTTCAATCAATTGTCCAGCTTATTATCAGAGACATAAATATATTTCAAAATAATTCCTTTCAACAGTTCAAATAAAAAAGCAACAAATTGTTATCACTTGAGCTTTTTAAGTTTTTTCCCTCTTAAGGTTTTGGTTGGCTTTTTGATCATATGCAAACAACATGAGTACTATTTTACGAGGTATATATTAATGTTTCCACAAGGTACACGACTTAGACAACTAACTTACATGACTGTTGGGGGATTGATGTCTGATATTGTCCATCCTTGCTGAAGATTGATACTCGTATGCCGCTTGACGCTACAACTTCATAAGAACCAGACGAAAGAATGTCTCGTGTACAGATGCACCGATATCCACCACCTTGCTGTTGACCAAACTCTCGACACAACTCCCACTTCCTTATCACCTTGCCCAAATTGATGTCAGCAACCCGCTGACTGCACTCAAACTTCACAGATTCAAGCCCAGTGCCAACTTGAGGAGCATCTTCACTGGCTAATAATGTCAAGTCTTTGCTGATTGTGGGATAGAGTGAGAGGAAGTCACTATCTGATGCACTACTTGTCACCTCCTTAGCTGTCTCAAGGGAAAACTGTATTCTCTCTGCTAACATACTCAGTGTTTTCTCATATTCCTCCAATTGTTGGTGTCGATCCTTTTGGAGTTTTCTGATGTCTTGAATGAGACGGTTTTCTTGAGCTGTTACCTCTGCTCTTATCTCAGTGGCTTTGCTCTGCACTTCTTGCACAGTTCTGTCTACATTGGTATCAAGGTCAGACTTCATGGATGCTACTCTCTCCCGAGATTGACTGACCTCCTCTGCGATGGTTTCAAGTTTGGGAAACGATTCAGTTAAGGATTGTTTGTATGTGGATATGGCCAGATACTTGTCAATGTACTCATGCTCCGGCTTTCTGTGGTCTATGACGGTACATTGTAGGCACATCAACATTTCACACGTTTTGCAAAAGAAGTGCATCACTTCACCCTCATGGTTGGGACATTTTGGATGGCGTTTTTGTTTTGTGCTCTGTGCACAAAAATTCCCTTCACGAATTTCCTCCAAACTCAGAATTGTGTGGCTTGATAAATCAGTAAATTTCATGTGTATTTTCTTGCACTTTGAGCAGATGTTTTTACTGCAGTCCAGACAGCTATCATGAGCTTCATTGTCCTCATCACATATCTCACAAGTTATCCCTGTCTTGTCAGAGCTGAGAAGTCTTTCCCGTAGGTTGAAAGATTCAACAAGACCAGCTACAAACAAGTTGGTTGTCAAACCTTGTACCCCTGTCTCTGGAAGTCTTGTTTCCCGTCTACACACTGGGCAGGGGATGTCTGTAGCCTGTTTACAATTTGTAGTGTGGTATTGTACCAGACACTTAATACAGAAGCTGTGTTGACAGTTTAATATTTTGGGTTGTTCATATCTCTCATGACAGATTCCACACTCCAGATGATCCCTGTCAAGTTCCTCTAGAATGGCCTTTGAGGAGGATGTTCCTGTTGCCATTTTTACCTGGTAAAAACAAAAGTACGTAGATATACCAGAGAGAATGAGCTTGCATCTTAAATCAGTGACAGACAAAGTATTCATTAGAACATCATGTACGTTTAGACGAATTTAGAATCAATCCTCAATAACAATATTAAATGGCCATATAAGACATTAATTAAAACAAGGACATAAAGGCATATATCCAAGACAAGGGTTTGCAAGAAATAAATTGGCAAGAATGTTAAGTTCACATCGATTATTAGGAAAGGACAAACACACCACAGAAAAACGAACAGCACAAAGAATAAAAGACAAATGGACAGAGATCTAGAACAAATAGTATAGACCAGATTTCTTACTAAAATGAAGATCAAAATATCATTACTAAGCAAAGTGTGATGTCACAATATACTCTGGCAGATTCGATGACTAATGTAAAAGAAGGATTTGAAAAAAATCTTTGAAAAAGAAAATTGACGCATATTAATCTCAATCACAGTGTCAACTTGTTGTCTCTACTAATTATTCAAATGAATCAACTGCTAAGATCAAATGTAGAAAGGGAAACAACTGAAGTACATTTGTCTTATTGACATGTACGATTTGTGAGCCATTTTGTAATTTTCATTACTGCTTTGTTTTTAAAAATTGCACGCAATATAACTGATGATGACTTCTGCATCTAGAAGGCTCATCTGATCTGTGTGTTCTAGAAGTTATTTGCTATAAGCAACAAATTGCAGTATTTGAAAACACTTGAATTCAAATGGAATGAAGAATAAGAGCCACTTTCATGTCGAGTGAAAATGAATTATGTTACGGGCTGGAAGACGTCGCAGCGGAATTTAAGTTAATGGGAAACTGTAACAAAATAACTTCGTTAGCAACAACCCAAAAGCAACCAATGATATACATTCAAACGAAAATTGATAATTGTGGACAAATAAGTGGTTTCAAAACTATTAAGAATGGGCAAGTGGTTCATAAAACCATAAAGTTAGAGGGAAGGAAACTAAGCAACTTTTTATGGCTTCTACTGCTCCGAAACGATATATTATTTATGGCTTTCAGCAAATAAGTCCTTAAAATCCTAGATTGAAGAAATGGAAGAAACTCTCCAATATTTCTGTGAAAAGGTACAATTTTCTTACCTCCTTTTTGCTATAGTTTTAGGAACCACTTGTCCATAATTACCAGAATATTTAAGACATGAAACAATAAACCAGATATGTGCGTTAAAGCAAGCAATGATATTAAAGGTAAATTATTTACAAAGCCATTAATCAGTGAGGTTGTTGTACTACAGAGTCAATGAATTACAAGCCAGCAAAGCAAGATTTCACGACAAAAATAATCGGCAAAAATGAGTTGTATTACCTTTTATTGGGGAAGCTTGAAAATGAGAGGTCCAAACAAAATGCCGCCAGCCAGTCAGGCCCTCAAGAATCACATCAACCAGCCAGTCACACCATCCAGCCAGTCACCCCCCTAGCCAGTCACACCGTCCAGCCAGTCACACCGTCAAGCCAGCCACACTGTTCAGCCAGTCACACAGATCAGCACGTTCAGCCAGTCACACAGTCCGGGAATTCACATCGTCACATCGCACGGTCGGGATGTTGCAACGAATCTTGGAATCGTCGGATTTGCAAATTCGGTGCGACGAAACTAGGAATCCCAGTTTCGTTGACGGATTTTCAAATCCGTTGTTGTGTTCAGAGATATTCGTGGTCAGGTTAAAAAGGCACTATTTCCAGTATATTGGTTTATTTAGTTGTTTTTTATTAGATTTGTGACAAAAACAACTTGGGTTTAATCATTTAGGTGGACAGCGAGGCTAAAAACACGTCGCCCACGGCCCACGTTCACGTCCGTTCACGTCACGTTCATTCCAGTAACTTTCATTCTGCTGGCGGTAGCACCATCTTCAATAGACTGGGTCCCAGTCAAACTGTGGGGTTTGGGGCACCGGTCATGGAGTTAAATATTTAAAAAAAAAAAAAAAAAAAAAAAAAAACCGGTCGCGGTGCAAGTGCAGCATGCACTGCACGCTGCATTGGTCTAAACTTCTCGCTGCCACCGATCCGAGGCCGCTGGTCTTAGTTTTTGTCTTCTTAACATCAAAAATGTGGGGACTGGCAACGAGTCCACTTAATAACAGATTTGCAAATTCGGTACCGAAATAAGGAATCGGATGATAGAGGGCGTTTATGATCTAGTTTCGTCGAATTCGTAGATTCGTTGCAACAGGGACAGCTCTTAGGATGACGACAGCTATCCAGGGTATATGGGAGTAACACGGTCATCCAGCCTCGGTGTAGAATTCAGGCAGCGGTCCACCGTCTATATGGTCTTCTGTATGGACATTGACTGAGAGTCCAGAGTGTGTCAAAAGGCGGTCAAGCCAACTCACCACGTACCGTTAAAGGCTCCAAATGTTAACGATCGCTGCAGGACTTCGCACACACCAACCTTCTGCCGAAGTTCTTCCCACACTACTAGTATATACTACGTGTATCAACTATACCACGTCGCAAACTTCACAACTGACAAGATCAATGCGCTGTCGTACAGCAACAGGTTCAGGAAAGGCACCCAGACAACTCGCAATACGCGCTGCTGATTGGTCATAATTCATTTAATGAACTATTTGAATAATTCATAACCTAGACTCATATGCAAGCCTATCCCCTTGTTACGTCACATTTTAAATACACTTTATCTGTCATAATTATATTCTGATTGCCCTCAACTGGTATTTGAATTGTGGCCAATTTTCATGATAGTTTTTGACCGGCAATCTCTTGAAATTTAAACTTCAGTTTGTGAAATAGATAATGACGGGTTGAAAATTGTCTCATTAACTTTTGGGGAGGGCAAATGTCATTTTCTAGTTTGTGTAAACATTTTGTGGGGGCGTGTAAGTCCACAGACTTACCACGTCTCGTGATCATGCATTGTATAGACATCCTTTGTGCAGAAATCCACTGTGTATGTGTATAAGGTTTGTTAACAATGTAGTAGCAAGTTACTACACGAGAAATTATGTCGTAAAAGAATTGTTTTTGTAATAACATACAGAATGAATTAAGTCCACGAAAATTGTACACAGCAATAAAACAGAATAATGAGAAGACAACAGGCTAGTCTTGTGATATTTATTTTCAGTTAACGATCAAGATGAACAAAGTTAAGGAAACAGTTATCAGTTATTTAAGGATCCTTTGGGTCAGAATTATAATCCTATACTGGAGTCCGAGTTTAAGTACAATGGAAATAAAAATACATTGTCCTTGTGATATTGTGCGATACATTTAAGACTTCACATGGCGCAGTTGTCAAAGATATTGTATACAGAAAATGTGTATTGGTTTTGTGTCTAAGTCTTTTACGAAGACTACATAACTGAAGCCAAAAATGGAAAACAAAATATAAATGACAACGATATTCAGCACAACCTTTGCTACATCCTATTACAGTTCAAAGAGCCTCGTCACATGTTGCCTCTTATAAAAAACTATAAACCCAAATCAATAATTTAAATGTATTCTACAATATTTACGCTTTGCATGTGCATACATTGTCCTCTTGTCTTGTTTTTCTTTTAATTGAAATTGTGTTTAATACATCAAAGTACTGCACTCACGAATGAGATTTAATTATTATAACAGCAAAACTACAAACCTTAACATCTTTATCTCCATGTTCTTTGACTGAAATAGGTCTACCCAAACTTTTGTGGAAAAAAGGGCATGCCCGACATTTTGTCTTCTAAATCAAGGTCCTAATAAAGTAGTATATTGTTCAAGGAAACACAAAAGAATCAGTGATGACGTGCAATTGCTTTACCAGTATTTGAGTGTGATAATTTTATTTATTTTGTTTCGGTTATTCTAAAATAAGCTTACAAATCTCGTTTACAAAAAAGTCTAAAATTCAGTTCACGAAAGTGAGTGGGCATATTTCCTTTTTGGAATATCGAGAAGTGTTTTAACAAGCCAATATTATTATACCTAACCTCTCCATAAGGGCGCCCCTTTTTAATGCTGTGGTTCTCATTTCCGACCGACCCATATTTTGGGCTCCGACCGCAAAAAAAAAAAATTTTTCTTTTGCCGCCGACCCTGTCAGAATGGTATAATATTAAACAAATATGAAAAAAAAAGAATTCCCAGAAATTCTGAAGACAAAATTAGTCTCCAAAAATTATGGGATTTCTTTTCCTTTTTTTGCCAATAGACCTCCAATTTTTATACTTTTTATCACTGAAATAATACAAAAATATTCAAACGCGATTACAGTGAAAACAATGAATATCATTTTCTTTAGGTTTTTGTGTATTCATCCAGATTTTTTTTCCACCAAACATTTTTTTTCGACCGACCGACCCTCCCTCAAGGTGAACAAGAAATGAGAACCAAAGTTATAAAAAGGGGCGCCCTAATCAAGACGATTTGCTGTACACTGCCAGTATATAACCTGAGAATGAGACTTGAAGTCGGTTTCTCATAGGTACCGTTTCAAGGTCACGATTCCCCAGAAGGAACAAGAAAAATACAACAGCTAGAAATGTGTACACTTCAGCATGGACAGCACCCCGATGTTTACTACAATGTAAACGTCAACTTAGTACATGTACATGCTACAACTTTTACGCATATTGCATGAACTTTATCTGTTGGCATAGGCCTATGTAATATATTTCATGGTAAAATTCAACAATGAAATCACCTCGACCTTACGTGAACCTGGCCACTGCCATTGTCAGCAATTTCAACACAGCACCTCATTTGAATAACCACCTGTGGAGTTACAGACATAAGGTTATGACAGAGATCAAGACTCAGCCAACACAGCAGTTCATGTACACTTAATGTGTAGTTACTTTCTTGTGTACACTATTACTCTGTGTTCACAATAAGGCAAAAAAGCTTTTCCACACGTTGGGCACCAATGTATTTGACAAAAATAGCAAAAACTCTCAATTCTTAATTCAGATTTAGTGAGTCGTATTTGATACACACCGTGTTAAAGTTCATAACACTCAGAAGACAAGTTTTGTTTCACTATTTTCCATCTATAACTTTGAAGCAGATTATTGATACAAACTTTTATCAAATTTATAATAATAATAATTATGATAATAATAAAAAATAATAATAATATAATACAGACATTCATAATGCGTAACATATCCACCAAGGTTCGCAACTGTTATAAAGAAATATGCTAAACTACATGTAAAACGAGATTTAAATTTACAAATGTTACACATTTTCTTTGGGAGGATATCTTTTCCACATATAGTTTTCTTTGGGCCTACATTGTTGTACGATGCAAAATGAATTGTTCACACTTATATGAAACAAGAATAGCAGAGACGCTGTAAACAAAACATTTACAAACAAGAGGGGCAGAATCCGTCCCGCCAGTCTGAGGATTAAGGTGTGTACATTTACATAGTTATTCTATAAATCAGAATGAAATCAATCCATACACCTTCATCACAAAATACAATGCTCATTCAGAATCGTAATAAAGTATCTAAAACAATGGTGCAGCTTTGCCACAATCAAAGTCCTATTAATGTGCCCCAACATTGATTTTTTTTTTCAAGTCAAAGATCGCCGTTATTTTGTCATTTGCCATGGACACAAAACTATCTTCTTGTATTGGCTAACACACACCAACTCTAAGATCTTATTGTAAGATCGACATTATGTATCCAGAAACACAAAACTGAAATTACAAAATAATATGGAGGCATAGAAAAGGCAAACACCCAAGTAGGCCACGCCCATTACCAGTAAAGTTTGAAAGTGGCAAGTTTTAAAAGGGGAAACTTCCACTTGGCAAAAGTTCATAATGAGAAACCTATGAATACCTGAAACAGCAATAATTTACATGCACTGCTACATACATGAGGAACTCTGTACAATGTATACTCAAACCGACGTTTTCTAGAAGACCGTTGAATACTCTATAAGAATAGTATTGTGAAATGCATAATGTGGATGGTGTCCATAAACTAAGCCACTACCATAACTAGTATTGATCATTGTACATCTACACGTCTACATTTTACTTCACTGTCTTGCCACGATCTACTTGCATTTTTTTTTCACTTTTCATGAATTCTAAGTCAACTTGTAGGTGTAACTTAATTTCGTATGTGAGATATTTTGTGAACTGTGGTCCTTCATATTAAACTTCACAGTTGTGGTTTGTATCATTAACTGACATTATCCCATCAAGCTGGTTTACAGAATTTAAAGAAAAAATATCTCACTGACTGATTCAGTGCTCGCCAAGTTTAAATCTTTCGTACGATTTGTTGAAAAAAGCACGATCTATTGTAAAAACAATATTTCAAATGCAACGAGAAACGATCACTGGAGAAAATTATAATAATTTGTTTGAACTCTTACAATTATTGCATAGATCAAATAATACTTTATGACACTGTCACATTTACTGTGATGGGTTTATTTCTCATTGTGAAAGGAGCAGGTTTTTTCGATATATTTCTGGTGTTTTGTGTTTCATTGCAATGTGATTACACCTGGTGGTACATCTTTAATGACAGGAGGTCTGCTACAAGCAGCTTCCCATCTGCAGTGAATGTGATTCCATGTGGGTTGTACAGACCCTGTGCAATACATGCCAGGAAGCCCCCTTGAGCATCATAGTGGTGAATATGACCAGTGTGAAGAGTATTGTGATATATTGCAATGTAGATACCAGAATTGTCCATGAACACGCCTCTGCACGAAACTGCTCCTTCACCAGGGATGGTTGGTTTGATAATGGTATGTGTAGTGCCATTGCTGTCAATGACACGTACTGCATTAGTACAGTCATTGATGACCATTCTATCATTACCTTGTACAGCCAGGTATCCTGGCTCTATGTCCACTGGTATGGTTCTAATCAGTGTACCATCTGGTTTATGCTCCGTCAACACTTCCCTCCCCTCATCACCTACTATAATGACACCATCCTCCCTGATTGCCACACCCTGTAGATTCACGTCTGTTGTATCAGCCTCACTCGGTGGCACTGTTGGGAACTCCAGGTCCAGTACATTCTTATTGTTAAAGACCTTCACAGTCTTTCCACAGGCCACCACCAATTGATTCTGCATACTCGCAATTCCCTGCGTCTCTGTGAAACAGTAAAGAATGATTCGTTAACAAAATGACATGGAAAGCTAAAACGTGGTCTCGGATACACTTTGAACTTGCCAAACTTCTAAAAGAAAGTTAATCTTTGTAAACGATGTTGAATATTTGAATTATTCACAGGTGAACACTGAAGAAAAAATTATGAATTAACTTTTGAAAGCAGACTGACAAACAACAAAATCTGCTTGGAAGTGAATGTAACTCAACAATCCAAGTTTGATTTAAATTATACGCTGCATGCGCAACAGTATTACCACATTAACAATAACATACATATGTGTATTACATATGTCATGGTTGTTATGGTAAAATTTGTTTACAGCGTAAATGGGAAAGATTGGAAATACAATACACGATTGATGCTTGATCTACCGAAATGCCTCAAGAGATATTTGATAGGAATTTCTTTTTTCAGGAAAAAAAGAATTTCATCTATGTTTGTTCCTTTAGTCTTTTTAAGGGTTTCAGGACACATTTCTAAAATAAATTGATTAATTAAATTCTTTGCGAAATTGTGCCCACTAGTACGCAAAGATACCTTGATATCTTCTGTGGGGTGCTGTGGCCTAGTGGTCTGGCGTGTTGAATTCAAAGTCTTGTGGGCAATCTACAGATTGTGGGTTCGAATTCAGCCATGGGTTAATGGTGCTTGCGTCCTTGGGCAAGACGCTTTGTCACATATTGCTCCTCTTCACCCAGGTGTAAATGGGTACATGCGAGGGTAGAGATGGCTTTGTGGTTTGATTAGCCTCTGTGCACTGAATACGGTAGCTGGGGCTGTATACTCCCCAGGGAGTTGAGATGGTTTCAGGAATGTTAATTATGGCCCGATGACCAGGGATAATAATAAAGTTGTAATGCGCAGTAGAGTATATTCATATAGTAGCAGCGCAATATAAATGTCCTATATTATTCATTATTAGGATACTTTTTCTGTTCAAGAAAGTTCGAAAAACTCATTTTTGTCCAATGACAAACTGCTCCTGTAATAAATGGCATAAGAAGGGTTTTTCTTTAAGGTTTCAAATATTTTGACAAGAATTAAGGACTCAAGGAATCAAGATCTCATGAAAACATCTGGTATATAGAAACAAACACAGGTTGAATATCTCATCTCAGAGACACAATATACTCAGGCTTCTCTTATATTCAATATCTATCAACACCAAAGTGAATGGACTTTATTATAATACGTAAATTCATATTTTTGATTGATTAACTGTCGAGCTAAATTGCAAGAAACATAAATATCTGTGTTTAAGATATGGCCTTTTCAATTGCAACACTTTTATCACTTATTTATGAGATTATGTGGTCTTTTCCCTCTTAAGGTAAGCCTACTTATATATTTCAATGTTTCTGACTTACCTGACTGAATGGAAATTTTTGCCTGATATTGTCCATCCTTGCTGAAGACTGATAATCCTCGGGAGCCTGACGCTACAACATCATAAGAACCACTGGAAGGAATGTCTCGTGTACAGATGTACCAATATCCACCACCTAGCTGTTGACCAAACTCTAGACACATCTCCCACTTTCCTTTCATCCACATCACCTTGCCCAAATTAATGTCAGCAACCCGCTGACTGCACTCAAACTTCACAGATTCAAGCCCAGTGCCAACTTGAGGAGCATCTTGACTGGCTAAAAATGTCAAGTCTTTGCTGATTGTGGGATAGAGTGAGAGGAAGTCACTATCTGATGCACTACTTGTCACTTCCTTAGCTGTCTCAAGGGAAAACTGTATTCTCTCTGCTAACATACTCAGTGTTTTCTCATATTCCTCCAATTGTTGGTGTCGATCGTTTTGGAGTTTTCTGATGTCTTGAATGAGACGGTTTTCTTGAGTTGTTACCTCTGCTCTTATCTCAGTGGCTTTGCTCTGCACTTCTTGCACGGTTCTGTCTGCGTTGGTATCAAGGTCAGACTTCATGGATGCTACTCTCTCCCGAGATTTACTGACCTCCTCGGCAATGGTTTCAAGTTTGGGAAACGATTCAGTTAAGGATTGTTTGTATGTGGACGTGGCCAGACGTTTGTCAATGTACTCATGCTCCGGCTTGCAGTGGTCTATGGCGGTACAGCCTAAGCAGATCAACATTTCACAAGTTTTGCAAAAGAAGTGCATCACTTCACCCTCATGGTTGGGACATTTTGGATGGCGTTTTTGTTTTGTGCTTTGTGTACGGAATTTCCCTCCACGAATTTCCTCTAAACTCAGTATTGTGTGGCCGGATAATTCAGGCAATTTCATGTGTATTTTCTTGCACTTGGAGCAAATGTTTTTACTGCAGTCCAGACAGCTATCATGAGCTTCATTGTCATCACACATCTCACAAGTTTTCCCTGTCTTGTCAGAGATGAGAAGTCTTTCCCGTAGGTTGAAAGATTCAACAAGACCAGCTACAAACAAGTTGGTTGTCAAACCTTGTACCCCTGTCTCTGGAAGTCTTGTTTCCCGTCTACACACTGGGCAGGGGATGTCTTTAGCCTGTTTGCAACTTGTAGTGTGGTATTGTACCAGACACTTCATACAGAAGCTGTGTTGACAGTTTAATATTTTGGGTTGTTCATATCTCTCATGACAGATTCCACACTCCAGATGATCCCTGCCAAGTTCCTCTAGAATGGCCTTTGAGAAGGATGTTCCTGTTGCCATTTTGCACCTGGTAAAAACAAAAGTACGTAGATAAACCAGTGAGAATGAGCTTGCATCTTTAATCAGTTTCAGACAAAGTCGTCATTTACCATGTGTATGGCAATTAGCAAATAATCTTGAACATAATTTAATCATCAAATAACCACAGGGAAGCTGACTTACGGAGAGCCTGTACGGTATTCAGGAGGTTGCCGGTTCCAATTCCGCTACAGTCAATCTTTCTTTGTTTATTTTTTCTTTCAAGAACATAATTTAATGTTCAGATGCTTATTGAAGATGAATCCTCAATATAACAATTTTGAAAGTGCCAAGAAAATAAATGGCCCGGATTGATTTTCAAAAAAAGCTTTAGAAGATTTATTTTCTTTTGATTTGAATTCATTTAAATCATTTCAACCAAATTCAATAAAGAACATCACTGAGTGTCAAAACAATAACTTAAACATGATACAGAAAATACGACCAAAATCATTTAATATGCATGATTTATTAATTTATGAAAACGAGCAAGTTTTATACATCCCTATTCAAAAGACAAGATTTTAAGGCAAAGTTCTAAGAAAAAAACATTCAACAAGAATTTAAGTTTACATATAGATTATTCAGAAAGGACAAACAAATCACAGAAAAACAAATAGAACAAAGACAAATGAACAAATGGACTAAGATGTAAAACATTTAGTAAAGACCAGATTGATCGTTAAATGCAGAATGATTAATTAATCTTTAATTGCTGAGCAAAGTGTGATGTCACGATATTAGATACAATGGCAGATTGGATGACTAATGTAAAAGATGTTCACCAGCTGCTTGTAGCTGTCTGCATGCACATTATGGATATTATAGTATATTTTTTTTAGATCAATTATTTTCTTAAGTTGGATATTATATATGGTGGGGACGTGCACTGATGAGAATGCAATTGGTTATTTTGACTTTTAGTAAATTGCAGTTGATATTTTAACTGCTGCTGCGCGATTGAAATTAATGCGCACCCGGCCCTTAACAATGTTCTTCATTAAGGAAGGAATAGAAAACAGAGTTCAAAATAAAACCAGGGTTGCTGTCTTGAGGAAGTGAGCACTCAGCAATGATCAAAATCAATTTTAGAACTCTTGATTTTGAAACTGAAACTAGAGAAAGGAAATATGGTGTAGGCGCCATAACGTTTAATGTACATGTACATTGTACTGTTGTCATTGTGTACATATCAGTGGTGACGTGTACATGTATGTAGGCGAGACCTACAAGTACATGGCTAGAAAGTCAGCAGTACTAGTCTCTTGTGGAAGAATTTAGAAGAAAATCACGTACATGATGCGCTAAGCAGCTACGTCAAATATCAAATAATCACTTACCTGATGATCGATACTATCTAAACGTCTTTAATTCCGGGTGAAGCATAGGTTTTTGGTCAGGTAAAAGATCATTTTGGCCTTCAGGAAACCGATTGCGACTTATTTCCAAGTTTGAGGAAAACCCGAGGTTATTTATAGCTCATGAAATTCCCAGAAAAGTGCGCCCTCTCCAGTTTCTAACCGCTTATTGTCACATAATTATTAATGTTACGCAGAAACCAGTAAGTGGCCTTGAACATTAATAATGTTTCTTTAATAATCTAAAACTGGCTCGGCTTTGGAAAGGGGCGTTACAACTTCTTCGACAAATCAAATCCAGTGTTTACAGCAATTTTTGCTAGTGATATGATCAATGCAAGTAGGTGGAGCCTGAGCAGTCGTTTCGAGACAAAAAGTTTATAGGCCTAACTTCAAAACATCTAACACAATGTGGGAAAATGAATCTCAACAATTAAAATAATCCTAGCTTTAAGACTATAACAGAATGAAATCATGCATTTTAACCCTTGAACAAATTCTAAATTGAAGATTAGCTTTCTAAGCAAATCATTATTTTTGTTTCTTGAGGATCTGTCCTCAATAATAACAATATTAAAAGCAGCGACAGATATTGTATGGTCACAGGTCGATTTCAAAAATAGCTAAGATTTCATTTCAACCAAATTCAATAATGAGCATCACTGAGTGTCAACACAATTATGTTAACATGATATAAAAATACTTAAAGTTAGGAGGGCCTGACCCGTTTCGATCCTAGCAGGATCTTTCTCAAAGGATCTTTCTCTCATTCAGCCTTTGAGAAAGATCCTGGGATCGAAACGCGTCAGGCCTTCCTAACTTTAAGCATTTGATATATTTCAGGTCATTTTGGCTGATGAGCAGTTGGCAGCAGTTTATTACCTGGATTGATGATATAAAAATAGTTAAGTATAGAGCATTAATTAATGAAAACAAGCAAATATTGTAGAGGCATATTCAAAAGACAAGAATTTAAGGCAAAGTTCTAAAACAAAAATATTCAACAAGAATTTAAGTTTACATACATTATTCGGAAAGGACCAACAAATCACAGAAAAACAAACAGAACAAAGACAAAAGAACAAATGGACTAAGATGTAGAACATTTAGTATAGACCAGATTGATCTTCAAATGCAGAATGATTAATTAATCTTTAATTGCTGAGCAAAGTGTGATGTTACAATATTAGATACAATGGCAGATTGGATGAATGTAAAAGATGTTCAGCTGTTTGTAGTTGTCTGTTATGCATGTACAATAATGATGGATATTATAGTATGGATTTTTTGGATCAATTATTCTCTTAAGGGGGATATGTCTGGTGGGGACGTGCACTGATGAGAATGTCATTGGTCATTCTTTCAAGATGAAAAGTGATGGGCTTATATCAAGGGGTATTCTTGACATTAGTTCAGTCTTTTTACTTTTAGCAAATTGCAGTTGATATTTTAACTGCATGCTGCTGCGTGATTGAAATTAATGCGCAAAAAATGGTTTAGTCAATTAATGCTCCAGTCCAGAGCAGAGACAGTTTAGGCCTAATTGTGGATTCCTGCTTTTCTTCATTAAGGAAGGAACAGAAAAAAACAGAGTTCAAAATATAGGCTTGGGTTGCTGTCTTGTAGAAAGTCAGCACTCAGCAATGATCAAAATCAATTTCAAAACTCTTGAAGTTGAAACTGAAACTAACTGTTATAGTGAAAGGAAACACGGTGAGGCACCATAACGTTCAATGTACATTGCGTTAGTGTTACTGTGAACTTCAGTGATGACGTGTACATGTACAGGTATGTAACGTTTTACGTTAGGCCTACATTGCTAGAAAAAGACAGCAGGGCTAGTACTCGTTTCTAGAAAATCACCGTATGCTGAGCTAAGCAGCTAAGTCAAATATCAAATAATCACTTACCTGATGATCGATACTATCTAAACGTCTTAAATTGCGGGTGAAGCATAGGTTTTTGGACAGATAAAGGAAAATTTTTCGCCTTCAGGAAAACGATTGCGACTTATTTCGAAGTTTGGGGAAAACCAGTAGTTATTTATAGCTCAAGAATTTCACAGAAAATTGCGCCCTCTCCCGTTTCTAACCGCTTATTGTCACATAATAATGTTATGCAGTGAAACCAGTGGTCTTTGCCATTAATAATGTTTCGGCATAATAATTATTTCCTAAAACTTCGGCTCCGGCGCGGCCTCGGGTCTGGCGCCATGGCTGGGACTTGGGGAAAGGGCGTTACGTCTTCTTCGACAAACCAAATCCAGTATATAGCAATGTTTGCTAGTGATGAAAACAATGCCAGAAGGTGAAGCCTGAGCTGTCGTTTCGGGAAAAAATGTTTATAACTGCAAAACAACGACCACAATGTGGGAAATAAGTCTCAACAATTGAAATAATCCAAGCTTGAGACTATAACATAATGAAATCATACACTCTAACCCTTGAAAATGGATTATCTTGCTAAGCAAATCTAGATACTTTGTTTTCCATAATTACGGAACCCCTGCCAAGTCCTCATTCTTTAAACGGAGCAATGTCTAGGCCTCAAACTCATGCACCGTGCCTCTACAAAACTAATACAAATTAACTGAATGGTTTTCCTATTAAACTTTCACTGTAATTCACTGTAATTTTGGCCATGTCAAATGAAAATGTCTGTCGATTTATTCCAGATTTACGAATTGAGTCCACCGTGATGTTACTACCACTAATTGCTGAATAATTGGCCACTCTACAAATCGATTCATGTCTGTCACATTATGCGACTCACACTGGTTTTGATATAATAGGGTATGACTTAAAATAAGCATGTGTGCAAGTTGTGTCGCAAGATATATTAGGCCATAAAAATAAATAGTCGGACTCTCGTCAGCGCACGCGTCGAGTTTAAAAACGTGTTTTGTTCCCAATTTGTTTGGACGCCGGTACTGGACCCTGTGTGCCGGCGTTCACCAGGGTCCAGTATTCCATGTCTTTCACCCCCCCCCCCCCCCCCCAAATACTAGGATATTTTCCTTATTCTTCTTTCTAGTTACCGTACACTATGCATGACGCATATGCAGGTGGAACAAGGAAAATATATGAGTAGGCCGTGGTCCAATTATCGGGGAAATTTCTTTGAAATGTTTTCATGTTTCCATTTTATTTTGCTACAAAATGAAACAGACGGGATTTGTTTTACTCAAAGAGGAACGTCATTCAAGAACGCAATTAAGCACCGCAAATCACGAATGTTTGTTGTTTTTTACCGTACTTTATTTTTCACAGAGAAACGTCTTGTTCTATTATTATCACCGTCATTGTGAACATTGACAATGATTTATTATTCATGGCGTAGTAGTAATACATGTACATGTAGCAACAATTCTTCAATTTTCAATCCTGCAGTTTTACGGATTAAAAGTATCTGCAATCTTTAAAGTTGAAAATGTACTTCAAAATTAACTCTAATATTGCCGACTGGAACGACAGCAAAAATGGGAACCAAAACACAACTCTATCTCTACATTCAATAGTTTAAATAGGTCTATACCTCGACTTTTGTGGAAAATATGGCATGCCAGACAAATCAACATGATTTTTTCCCTTTTTAACAACTGGAAGTATGAAAAATATAGTGTGTCATTCAGGAAAAAATAATCAGTAATGATTTGTAATTGCTTTGGTCAAATGAGTTTATAAAAAAAACATTAGTTATCTTTTAAACTTTCAGTAATTTTGAGATATGCTCACAAATTTCTTGTTAAACAAATTGGTAGGATTCAGTCCATGGAAGCGAGTAGTTTTTTTTCTCAGAAATACCAACAAATGCCTTGATCTTTTATGGGCAACCTCACCATAATCAAGACGATTTGCTGTACACTACCAGTATAATTCATAACCTAGACTCGTATGCAAGCCTATCCCCTTGTTTCGTCACATATTAAATACACGTTATCTGTCATAATTATATTCTGATTGCCCTGGTATTTGAATTGTGGCCAAATTTCATGATAGTTTTTGACCGGTAATCTCTTGAAATTTAAACTTTAGTTTCTGAAATAGATAATGACGGATTGAAAATTGTCTCCTTAATTTTTGGGGAGGGCAAATGTCATTTTCTAGTTTGTGTAAACATTTTGTGGGGGCGTGTAAGTCCACAGATTTACCACGTCTTGTGATCATGCATTGTATAGACATCCTTTGTGCAGAAATCCACTGTGTATGTGTATAAGGTTTGTTAACAATGTAGAAACAAGTTACTACACGGGAATTATGTCGTAAAAGATATTTTTGGTAATAACATACAGAATGAATTAAGTCCACGAAAACTGTACACAGCAATAGAACAGAATAATGAGAAGACAACAGGCTAGCCCTGTGATATTTATTTGCAGTTAACGATCAAGATGGACTTAAGTTAAGGAAACAGTTTTCAGTTATTTAAGGATCCTTTGGGTCAGAATTATAATCCTATACTGGAGTCCGAGTTTAAGTACGATGGAAATAAAAATACATTGTCCTTGTGATATTGTGCGATACATTTAAGACTTCACATGACGCAGTTGTCAAAGATATTGTACACAGAAAATGTGTATTGGTTTTGTGTCTAAGTCTTTTACGAAGACTACATAACTGAAGCCAAAAATGGAAAACAAAATATAAATGACAACGATATTCAGCACAACCTTTGCTACATCCTATTACAGTTCAAAGAGCCTCGTGACATGTTGCCTCTTATAAAAACTATAAACCCAAATCAATAATTTAAATGTATTCTACAATATTTACGCTTTGCATGTGCATACCTTGTCCTCTTGTCTTGTTTTTGCTTTTAATGCAAATTTTGTTTAATACATCAAAGTACTGCACTCACGAATGTGATTTATTTATTATAACAGCAAAACTACAAACCTAAACATCTTTATCTCCATGTTCTTTAACTGAAAAAGGTCTACCCAAACCTTTGTGGAAAATAGGACATGCCCGACATTTTGTCTTCTAAATCAAGAGGTCATAATAAAGCAGTATATTGTTCCAGGAAAACACAAAAGAATCAGTGATGACTTGCAATTGCTTTACCACTATTTGAGTTTGATAATGTTATTTATTTTGTTTCGGTTATTCTAAAATAAGCTTACAAATCTCGTTTACCGAAAATTCTGAAATTCAGTTCACGAAAGTGAGTGGGCATATTTCTTTTTTGGAATATCAAGAAGCGTCTTAACAAGCCACTATTATTATACCGAACCTCTCCATGATCAAGACGATTTGCTGTACACTACCAGTATATAACCTGAGAATGAGACTTGAAGTCGGTTTCTCATAGGTACCGTATCAAGGTCACGATTCCCCAGAAGGAACAAGACAAATACAACAGCTTGAAATGTGTACACTTCAGCATGGACAGCACCCCGATATTCACTACAATGTAAACGTCAACTTAGTACATATACATGCTACAACTTTCACGCATATTGCATGAACTTTATCTGTTGGCATATGTTATATATTTCATGGTAAACTTCAACAATGAAATCACCTCGACCTTACGTGAACCTGGCCACTGCCATTGTCAGCAATTTCAACACAGCACCTCATTTGAATAACCACCTGTGGAGTTACAGACATAAGGTTATGACAGAGATCAAGACTCAGCCAACACAGCAGTTTATGTACATTTAGTGTGTAGTTACTTCCTTGTGTACACTATTACTCTGTGTTCACAATAAGGTAAAAACAACTTTTCCACACGTTGGCACCAATGTTTTTGACAAAAATAGCACTCTCGAAAACTCTCAATTCTTAATTCTAATTTAGTGAGTCGTATTTGATACGCATCGTGTTAATGTTCATAACACTCAGTAGACAAGATTTGTTTCACTTTCTTCCATCTATAACTTTGAAGCAGATTATATTGATACAGTATTATTTACACAATGCATAAAATTCTACATACAATTTTGGACATAAATCAATAGTATAGACCAAGGTACGCAATTGTTACAAAGAAAAACGATAAACTACATTTCAAAGAAGATAGTTTAAATATACAAATGTTACACATTTTCTTTGGGAGGATTTCTTTTAGTCATAGTTTTCTGTGGCCCCACATTGTTGTGTAATGCTCAATGACTTTCTAACACTTTTTGGAAACAAAAATAGCAGAGACGCTGTAAAAAAAATATTTACAAACAAGAGGGGCAGAATCCGTCCCGCCAGTCTGAGGATTAAGGTGTGTACATTTACATAGTTGTTTTATAAATCAGAATGAAATCAATCCATATACTTTCATCATAAAATACAATGCTCATTCAGAATCGTAATAAATTATCTAAAACAATGGTTCAGCTTTACTGATGACACAATCGAAGTCATATTAATGTGCCCCTTACATTGATTTTTTTATCAAGTCAAAGATCGCCGTTATTTTGTCATTTGCCATCCACACAAAACTCTTTTCTTGTATTGGCTAACACACACCAACTCTGAGATCTTATTCTAAGATCGACATTCATATGTATCCAGAAACACATAACTGAAATTACAAAATAGTACGAAGGCATAGAAAAGAGAAACTCCCAAGTAGGCCACGCCCATTACCAATAAAGGTTGAGAGGGGCAAGTTTGAAAAGGGGTAACTTGCACTTGGCAAACGTTCATAATGAGATATCTACGAATACATTAAACAGCAATAATTTACATGCACTGCTACACACAAGGAAATCTGTATACTCAAACCGACGTTTTCTAGAAGACCGTTGAATATTCTATAAGAATAGTTTTGTGAAATGCATAAGGTGAATGGTGTCCATAAACTAAGGCACTACCATAACTAGTATTGATCATTGTACATCTAGTCATCTACACGTCTACATTTTACCTCACTGTCTTGCCATGATCTACTTGCATTTTTTTCACTTTTCATGAATTCTAAGTCAACCTGTAGGTGTAACTTAAATTCGTGTGTGAGATATTTTGTGAACTATGGTCCTTTATATTGAAACTTAACGCTTGTGTTTCGTATCATTAACTGACAATATCCCATCAAGCTGGTTTACAGAATTAAAAGCAACAATATCTTACCGACTGATTCAAGTTTTAATATTTCGTACGATTGGTTGAGAAAAGCACGATCTATTATAGAAGCAATATTTCCAATGCAACGAGAAACGATCACTGAAAAAAATTATAATCATTTGTTTGAACTGTTACAATTATTGCCGAGATCAAATCATACATTATGACACTGTCACATTTACTGTGATGGGATTATTTCTCATTGTGAAAGGAACATGTTTTTGTCGATATATTACTGATAATTATTTTGTGTTTCATTGCAATGTGATTACACTTGGTGGTACATCTTCAATGATTTGAGGTCTGCCACAAGCAGCTTCCCATCTGCAGTGAATGTGATATCATGTGGGCAGTACAGACCCTGTGCAATACATGTAAGGAAGCCCCCTTGAGCATCATAGTGGTGAATATGACCAGTCTTACTTTTGGGCAATTTGCCTTTACTCACGGCAATGTAAAAACCTGAGTAGTCCATGTATAAACCTATGCACTCAACTGCTCCTTCACCAGGGATGGTTGGTTTGATAATAGTATGTGTAGTGCCATTGCTGTCAATGACATGTACTGCATCGGTACAACCACTGATGACCATTCTATCATTACCGTGTATAGCCAGGAACCATGGCGCCATTCCCACCGGTATGGTTCTAATCAGTGTCCCATCTGGTCTATGCTCCGTCAACACCTTCCTCAACACATCACCCACTATGATGACACCATCCTCCCTGACTGCCACACCCTGTAGATTCACGTCTGTTGTATCAACCTCACTCGATGGCACTGTTGGGAACTCCAGAACCTGTACAGTCTTATTGTTGAAGACCTTCACAGTCTTTCCACTGGCCACCACCAATTGATCCTGCCTGCTCGCAATTCCCGGTGTCCCTGTGTAACAGTAAAGAACGAGTCGTTAACCAAATGACATGGAAAGCTAAAACGGGGTCTCGGATACACTTTGAACTTGCTAAACGTCTAAAAGAAAGTTAATCTTTGTGAACGATTTTGAACGTTTCATTTATTCAGAGGTAAATATAATGAATTAACTGTTGAAAGCAGACTGACGAACAAAAAAATCTGCGTTGAAGTGAATGTAACTCAACAGTCCAAGTTTGATTTAAATTATATACGCTGTGTGCACCACAGCATTAGCACATTAGCAATAACATTCATGTGTAATACATATGTCATGGTTGTTATGGTAAATGTTGTTAACAGTCTAAATGGGAAAGATTGGAAATACAATACAGGACTGATACCTCATCTACCAAAATGCCTCAAGAGATATTTGACAGGAATTTCTTTCTCTTGTCAGACATTTTCAGGAAAACAATAATTTCGTGTATATGTTTGTTATTAAATGATTTTGGTTGGGAAACATGCAATATGCCCTTCACCGACGTGGATGAGCACTGTATACTCATCACATGCTGGCTATTTCCCGACCAAAATCATTTAATATTCATGATTTACTGCGGTATCCGCCGCGATATTGGATTCGATTCACCCCGCAGATCCCAGCTAGCTCGGTGGCCTATCGGTATGGAATCTGCACTAGTTAGCAGGAGGTCGTGAGTTCGAATCCCACTGAGCCAGCATGTGATTCTTTCACTTGCTCTCACACGCGCTGAGTATACAGTGCTCATCCAAGTCGGTGAAGGGCAAGCATAATTTGCATAATGATTGTTCCTTTAGTCTTTTTAGGGGTTTAAGAACAGATTGTCTAAAACTGATTAATTCAATTCTTTGCGAAATTGCACCCACTGGTACACAAAGATGCTTTTTCTTTTCAAGAAAGTCTTAATACTCATTTTTGTCCAAGGAAATTTTTTTTCAAATAAATGGCATAAGAAGGGGTTTTCTTCAAGGATTTCACATATTTTGACAAATGAATTAAAGGTAGTATCATACTTTGGTAAGAGACCAAAGACCAGAAATGTTCACGGATTTACGTATAACTTACAGGGTATGAAGATGATGCTGGTAGAAACCTACCGGTAAAATTGTTCCCCCTGAAGTGGTGTATTTTTTCAGAAATAAGTAAAACAACGACCAAAAATCTTGTTGATCTTTTAAAAGATCAAAAATAAAAGAGAAAAGACTTAAGAAATACTGTGGTCGTTTTTCACTACCGGTATTTTCTCAAAACGTGGGCAACGTATGGGACTGAAATTTTCAAAGATGACTTTTACTGTATATTGCTTGATACATTTACCCATGAATCTGTCTTTCTTTGACAAAAACCAAAGTATGATACTACCTTTAAGGACAAGAAGATTAATGAAAACATCTGGTATATAGAAGAAAAACAAATGTGGAATGTCTCATCTCAGAGACACAATATCCTTCTCTTATATTCAATATCTATTCACACCAAACTGAATGAACTTTATTATAATACTTAAATTCATATTTATAATGTATTAACTGTCGAGCTAAATTGCAAAAAACATAAATATCTGTGCTAAGATATGGCCTTTCCAATTGCAACACTTTTATCAATGGGGATTTTCTGGTCTTTTCCCTCTTGAGGTAAGCGTATGTATATATATTGCAATATTTCCACAAGAGACATGACTATAACTTACCTGACTGAATGGGGATTGTTGTCTGGCATTGTCCATCCTTGCTGAAGACCGGTAATCCTCTGGAGCCTGACCCTACAACATCATAAGAACCACTTGAAGGAATGTCTCGTGTACAGATGTACCAATATCCACCACCTCGCTGTTGACCAAACTCTTGACACAACTCCCACTTTCGTTTCATCCACATCACTTTGCCCAAATTAATGTCAGCAACCCGCTGACTGCACTCAAACTTCACAGATTCAAGCCCAGTGCCAACTTGAGGAGCATCTTGACTGGCTAATAATGTCAAGTCTTTGCTGATTGTGGGATAGAGTGAGAGGAAGTCACTATCTGATGCACTACTTGCCACTTCCTTAGCTGTCTCAAGGGAAAACTGTATTCTCTCTGCTAACATACTCAGTGTTTTCTCATATTCCTCCAATTGTTGGTGTCGATCCTTTTGGAGTTTTCTGATGTCTTGAATGACACGGTTTTCTTGAGTTGTTACCTCTGCTCTTATCTCAGTGGCTTTGGTCTGCACTTCTTGCACGGTTCTGTCTACATTGGTATCAAGGTCAGACTTCATGGCTGCTACTCTCTCCTGAGATTTACTGACCTCCTCGGCAATGGTTTCAAGTTTGGGAAACTGATCAGTTAGGGATTGTTTGTATGTGGACGTGGCCAGATGACTCTCAATGTACTCATGCTCCGGCATACGGTGGTTTATGACGGTACAATCTCGACAGATCAACATTTCACACGTTTTGCAAAAGAAGCGGGTCACTTCGCCCTCATGGTTGGGACATTTTGGATGGCGTTTTTGTTTTGTGCTTTGTGCACGGACTTTCCCTCCACGAATTTCCTCCAAACTCAGTATTGTGTGGCCTGATAATTCAGTCAATTTCATGTGTATTTTCTTGCACTTTGAGCATATGTTTTTACTGCAGTCCAGACAGCTATCATGAGCTTCATTGTCATCACACATCTCACAAGTTATCCCTGTCTTGTCAGACCTGAGAAGTCTTTCCCGTAGGTTGAAAGATTCAACAAGACCAGCTACAAACAAGTTGGTTGTCAAACCTTGTACTCCTGTCTCTGGAAGTCTTGTTTCCCGTCTACACACTGGGCAGGGGATGTCTCTAGCATGTTTGCAACTTGTAGTGTGGTATTGTACCAGACATTTCATACAGAAGCTGTGTTGGCAGTTTAATATTTTGGGTTGTTCATATCTCTCATGACAGATTCCACACTCCAGATGATCCCTGCCAAGTTCCTCTAGAATGGCCTTTGATGAGGATGTTCCTGTTGCCATTTTCACCTGGTAAAAACAAAAGTACGTAGATATACCAGTGAGAATGAGCTTGCATCTTCAATCAGTGTCAGACCAAGTCGTCATGTACCATGTGTATGGCAATTGGCAAATAATCTTGAACATAATTTAATCATCAAATAACCACAGGGAAGCTGACGTACGGAGAGCCTGTACGGTATTCAGGAGGTTGCCGGTTCCAATTCCGCTACAGTCAATCTTTCTTTGTTCATTTTTTTCTATCAAGAACATAATTTAATGTTCAGATGCTAATTGAAGATGAATCCTCAATATAACAATTTTGAAAGTGCCGAGAAAATAAATGGCACGGATTGATTTTCAAAAAAAGCTTTAGAAGATTTATTTTCTTTTGATTTGAATTCATTTAAATCATTTCAACCAAATTCAATAATGAATATCACAGAGTGTCAAAACAATAACTTAATCATGATACAGAAAATACGAGCAAAATCATTTAATATTGATGATTTATTAATTTATTAAAACAAGCAAATTTTATACATCCCTATTCAAAAGACAAGATTTGTAGGCAAAGTTCTAAGAAAAAAAATATTCAAGAAGAATTTAAGTTCACCATAGATCATTCGGAAAGGACAAACAAATCACAAAATAAGAACAAAGACAAAAGAACAAAATTGATTAAGATGTAGAACATTTAGTATAGACCAGATTGATCTTCAAATGCAGAATGATTAATTAATCTTTAATTGCTGAGCAAAGTGTGATGTCACAATATTAGATACAATGGCAGATTGGATGGCTAATGTAAAAGATGTTCACCAGCTGCTTGTAGCTGTCTGCATGCACATTATGGATATTATAGTATGGTTTTTTTGAGATCAATAATATTTTCTTAAGGGGGATATTATATCTGATTGGGACGCGCACTGATGATAATGCAATTGGTTATTTTGACTTTTAGTAAAGTTGCAGTTGATATTTTAACTGCTGCTGCGCGATTGAAATTAATGCTCTTAACAATAAATGTATTACTATTAAGGAAGGAATAGAAAACGGAGTTCAAAATAAAACCAGGGTTGCTGTCTTGTAAAAAGTAAGTCCCATTAGGGAAAGAATTCCACTGACGGCCATCAGTTGTGCACAAACCTATGGGACCAACAGAGGGCGTTTTGATAAAAAAAATGCTACCGCTGCATTCGAAGTGTATAATTGTAGGGAAAAAAAAAACCCTGAAAATCTCACTTTTTAGACAAGCTACACCAGTTTTCACTCCTGAGATTGAAGTTCATTATGACTTGCATCAAATAAGTTAACTCTTGGAGGAAATAACCCTGTTTCCGTCATGGCCGTCAGTGGAATTCTTTCCAAAACATGGTGGAGTCAACATAACGTTTAAAGGGATGGTACAGAATTGGTAAGACCAAAAAAACTTCACTGATGATCACAGATTCACATAAAACTTACACCGTGTAGTGCTGATAACAGGAGAAAATATCCCGTGGAATGTTTTTGTCTGAAATCCCATAATTGTTGAGAAATAAATGAAAATATTTTCCGATTTGAATAAATCGCTTCGAAGCGTTTTATTCATTTGTTGAAATGTGTACAGTTCTCTGTACACGGGTTTTCACTATTTTCTCGTGACCCTGATGGCTGACTGACCTCAAACTTCTACAGGTTTATCAGTAAAGGTATATGATGGATTACATAATGTGCTTTCACTGTCAGCAACGGTTTTGTCGCAAAAACCAGTTCTGTACCATCCCTTTAATGTGCATTGTGTTAGTGTATGTGTACATCAGTGACGTGTACATGTACATGTGTACATGTATGTAGGCCTACGTGGCTAGAGTAAGATAGGATGTACTCGTCCAGTGGAAGAATTTAGGAGAAAATCACGTATACTGAGTTAAGCAGCGACGTCAAATATCAAATAATCACTTACCTGCTGATCGATACTATCTAAACGTCTTTAATTACGGTTGAAGCATAGGTTTTTTGGCAGGTAAAAGATCATTTTCGCCTCCAGGAAACCGATTGCGACTTATTTCCAAGTTTGGGGAAAACCCGGGATTATTTATAGCTCATGAAATCCCAGAAAAATGCGCCCTCTCCCGTTTCTAACCGCTTAATAATGTTTCATAATTATTATTTCCTAAAACCTCGGCTCCGGCGCGGCCTCGGGTCTGGCTGGGGAAACGGCGTTACATCTTTTTCGACAAATCAAATCCAGTGTTTACAGCAGTTTTCCATAGTGATCTGATGAATACAATACCAGTAGGTGGAGCCTGAGCCGTCGTTTCGAGAAAAAAATGTATAGGCCTAACTGCAAAACATCTAACACAATGTGGGAAAAATGAATCTCAACAATTAAAATAATCCAAGCTTAAGACTATAACAGAATGAAATCATACATTCTAACCCTTGAAAAAAATGTCTTCATTGACGATTAGCTTTCTAAGCCAATCACATACTTTGTTTTCCATAATTATGAACCCCTGCCAAGTCCTCTTAAATGAAGCAAGGTCTAAGCCTCAAACTCATACACCGTGTCTCGGGGTACTGAAAACAAGCATGTATGCAAGTCGTGTCGCAAGATAATAATTTTTATTAGGCTTTACAAATTAAAAGTCGGTCTCTCGTCAGCGCACGCGTCGAGTTTAAAAACGTGGTTTTTTTTTTCAATTTGTGTTTCTCAAAAATTACAACTATAGGTATTGATCTACTTTTCAATTAAAGGTATGCGTGTATTTTTGGATACACAAAATGTTTACCTGGTAAGCAATAGTTTATGCTTTGATTTGACCACTTTTGCAAGACGAAATGGGTGGTTTCGAAATAAAACAAATATTGAACTTATAATTTGAAAGCTTGTGTTTATCATTTTTAAAAGGCTTCTGGTCCCAACTTGCATTTACAAACCACATGATCTAAAAATACCACATGTCAAAATAAATTCAAGCAATGTTTTTTGTTTTTTTTTGCTTTATATGAGCCACTGGCCAGAAAAACGGAGTAGCAACATACCAACCTAATTTATGAAAGAATGACTTTATTACAAGTTTTTTGTGAAATGATAGGTGAATTTATTGAGCGTGGCCTGTACGGTGTTCAGGAGGTCGCCGATTCGAATCCTCCTCCAGTCATTTTTTCTTTGTTCACCTTTCAATGACTTAAACATTAAGTCAGTTTCCCTTGTGGCTATTTGATGATTATTGTATAATGAAATTTTAGTGAACATGGGAAGGGCTACATGGGCTTGGGTCCAATACCCATTGCATATAATGGACATGAGTTCTCCCTGCACGAATGGAAATTGCAGTTAATTAGTCTAGTAATTTTTTGTGTGTGGTCCCATTCAATTTTTTTTTTTGGTCATTTTCTTGGACACTTTCATTGGTGGGACCTTTTCGAAACATTGGTTTTATGTGCATTATTTAGGAAAGAATAAGTATCGAAATACAGACATACGGAGGTTTCGAAGTACACACTGTTTTGAGATGAGAGTGTCACTTTCAGCGAATTTCACAGCGTTTATCAGCTGGTGGATGAGGAGCTGCAGCCTGAAATACGGCGTTTCACCTGCAACCAACTGGACCTTAGTTTTGTTGATGACTGCCGGTATACTGGACCCTGCCGTCCGGCGTTCACCAGGCGACCAGGGTCAAGTATTTTATCAGTTTTTCATCCCCCCCCCCCCCATGATCACAGATTCACATTAAACTTACATAGTGTAATGGTGATGACAGGAGAAAATATCCCGTGGAATGTTTTTGTCTGAAATCCCATAATTGTTGAGAAATAAATAAAAATATTTTCCGATTGGAATAAATCGCTTCGAAGCGTTTTATTCATTCGTTGAAATGTGTACAGTTCTCTGTACACGAGTTTTCACTATTTTCTCGTGACCCTGATGGCTGACTGACCTCAAACTTATACAGGTTTGTCAGTTAAGGTATATGATGGATTACATAATGTGCTTTCACTGTCAGCAACGGTTTTGTCGCAAAAACCAGTTCTGTACCATCCCTTTAATGTGCATTGTGTTAGTGTATGTGTACATCAGTGACGTGTACATGTACATGTGTACATGTATGTAGGCCTACGTGGCTAGAGTAAGATAGGATGTACTCGTCCAGTGGAAGAATTTAGGAGAAAATCACGTATACTGAGTTAAGCAGCGACGTCAAATATCAAATAATCACTTACCTGCTGATCGATACTATCTAAACGTCTTTAATTACGGTTGAAGCATAGGTTTTTTGGCAGGTAAAAGATCATTTTCGCCTCCAGGAAACCGATTGCGACTTATTTCCAAGTTTGGGGAAAACCCGAGATTATTTATAGCTCATGAAATCCCAGAAAAATGCGCCCTCTCCCGTTTCTAACCGCTTAATAATGTTTCATAATTATTATTTCCTAAAACCTCGGCTCCGGCGCGGCCTCGGGTCTGGCTGGGGAAACGGCGTTACATCTTTTTCGACAAATCAAATCCAGTGTTTACAGCAGTTTTCCATAGTGATCTGATGAATACAATACCAGTAGGTGGAGCCTGAGCCGTCGTTTCGAGAAAAAAATGTATAGGCCTAACTGCAAAACATCTAACACAATGTGGGAAAAATGAATCTCAACAATTAAAATAATCCAAGCTTAAGACTATAACAGAATGAAATCATACATTCTAACCCTTGAAAAAAATGTCTTCATTGACGATTAGCTTTCTAAGCCAATCACATACTTTGTTTTCCATAATTATGAACCCCTGCCAAGTCCTCTTAAATGAAGCAAGGTCTAAGCCTCAAACTCATACACCGTGTCTCGGGGTACTGAAAACAAGCATGTATGCAAGTCGTGTCGCAAGATAATAATTTTTATTAGGCTTTACAAATTAAAAGTCGGTCTCTCGTCAGCGCACGCGTCGAGTTTAAAAACGTGGTTTTTTTTTTCAATTTGTGTTTCTCAAAAATTACAACTATAGGTATTGATCTACTTTTCAATTAAAGGTATGCGTGTATTTTTGGATACACAAAATGTTTACCTGGTAAGCAATAGTTTATGCTTTGATTTGACCACTTTTGCAAGACGAAATGGGTGGTTTCGAAATAAAACAAATATTGAACTTATAATTTGAAAGCTTGTGTTTATCATTTTTAAAAGGCTTCTGGTCCCAACTTGCATTTACAAACCACATGATCTAAAAATACCACATGTCAAAATAAATTCAAGCAATGTTTTTTGTTTTTTTTTGCTTTATATGAGCCACTGGCCAGAAAAACGGAGTAGCAACATACCAACCTAATTTATGAAAGAATGACTTTATTACAAGTTTTTTGTGAAATGATAGGTGAATTTATTGAGCGTGGCCTGTACGGTGTTCAGGAGGTCGCCGATTCGAATCCTCCTCCAGTCATTTTTTCTTTGTTCACCTTTCAATGACTTAAACATTAAGTCAGTTTCCCTTGTGGCTATTTGATGATTATTGTATAATGAAATTTTAGTGAACATGGGAAGGGCTACATGGGCTTGGGTCCAATACCCATTGCATATAATGGACATGAGTTCTCCCTGCACGAATGGAAATTGCAGTTAATTAGTCTAGTAATTTTTTGTGTGTGGTCCCATTAATTTTTTTTTTTTGGTCATTTTCTTGGACACTTTCATTGGTGGGACCTTTTCGAAACATTGGTTTTATGTGCATTATTTAGGAAAGAATAAGTATCGAAATACAGACATACGGAGGTTTCGAAGTACACACTGTTTTGAGATGAGAGTGTCACTTTCAGCGAATTTCACAGCGTTTATCAGCTGGTGGATGAGGAGCTGCAGCCTGAAATACGGCGTTTCACCTGCAACCAACTGGACCTTAGTTTTGTTGATGACTGCCGGTATACTGGACCCTGCCGTCCGGCGTTCACCAGGCGACCAGGGTCAAGTATTTTATCAGTCTTTCATCCCCCCCCCCCCCATGATCACAGATTCACATTAAACTTACATAGTGTAATGGTGATGACAGGAGAAAATATCCCGTGGAATGTTTTTGTCTGAAATCCCATAATTGTTGAGAAATAAATAAAAATATTTTCCGATTGGAATAAATCGCTTCGAAGCGTTTTATTCATTCGTTGAAATGTGTACAGTTCTCTGTACACGAGTTTTCACTATTTTCTCGTGACCCTGATGGCTGACTGACCTCAAACTTATAAAGGTTTGTCAGTTAAGGTATATGATGGATTACATAATGTGCTTTCACTGTCAGCAACGGTTTTGTCGCAAAAACCAGTTCTGTACCATCCCTTTAATGTGCATTGTGTTAGTGTATGTGTACATCAGTGACGTGTACATGTACATGTGTACATGTATGTAGGCCTACGTGGCTAGAGTAAGATAGGATGTACTCGTCCAGTGGAAGAATTTAGGAGAAAATCACGTATACTGAGTTAAGCAGCGACGTCAAATATCAAATAATCACTTACCTGCTGATCGATACTATCTAAACGTCTTTAATTACGGTTGAAGCATAGGTTTTTTGGCAGGTAAAAGATCATTTTCGCCTCCAGGAAACCGATTGCGACTTATTTCCAAGTTTGGGGAAAACCCGAGATTATTTATAGCTCATGAAATCCCAGAAAAATGCGCCCTCTCCCGTTTCTAACCGCTTAATAATGTTTCATAATTATTATTTCCTAAAACCTCGGCTCCAGCGCGGCCTCGGGTCTGGCTGGGGCTTGGGGAAACGGCGTTACATCTTTTTCGACAAATCAAATCCAGTGTTTACAGCAATTTTTCCTAGTGATCTGATGAATACAATACCAGTAGGTGGAGCCTGAGCCGTCGTTTCGAGAAAAAAATGTAAAGGCCTAACTGCAAAACATCTAACACAATGTGGGAAAAATGGATCTCAACAATTAAAATAATCCAAGCTTAAGACTATAACAGAATGAAATCATACATTCTAACCCTTGAAAAAAATGTCTTCATTGAAGATTAGCTTTCTAAGCCAATCATGGATACTTTGTTTTCCATAATTATGAACCCCTGCCAAGTCCTCTTAAATGAAGCAAGGTCTAAGCCTCAAACTCATACACCGTGTCTCGGGGTACTTAAAACAAGCATGTATGCAAGTCGTGTCGCAAGATAATAATTTTTATTAGGCTTTACAAATTAAAAGTCGGTCTCTCGTCAGCGCACGCGTCGAGTTTAAAAACGTGGTTTATGCTTTGATTTGACCACTTTTGCAAGACGAAATGGGTGGTTTCGAAATAAAACAAATATTGAACTTATAATTTGAAAGCTTGTGTTTATCATTTTTTAAAAGGCTTCTGGTCCCGACTTGCATTTACAAACCACATGATCTAAAAATACCACATGTCAAAATAAATTCAAGCAATGTTTTTTGTTTATTTTTGCTTTAAATGAGCCACTGGCCAGAAGAACGCAGCAACATACCAACCTAATTTATGAAAGAATGACTTTATTACAAGTTATTTGTGAAATGATTGGTGAATTTATTGAACGTGGCCTGTACGGTGTTCAGGAGGTCGCCGATTCGAGTCCTCCTCCAGTGAATTTTTCTTAGTTCACCTTTCAATGACTTAAACATTAAGTCAGTTTTCCTTGTGGCTATTTGATGATTATTGGAAGATGAAATTTTAGTGAACATGGAAAGGGCTACATGGGCTTGGGTCCAATACCCATTGCATATAGTGGACATGAGTTCTCCCTGCACGAATGGAAATTGCAGTTAATTAGTCTAGTAATTTTGTGTGTGTGGTCCCATTCCATTTTTTTTTTGGTCATTTTCTTGGACACTTTCATTGGTGGGACCTTTTCGAAACATTGGTTTTATGTGCATTATTTAAGAAAGAATAAGTATCGAAGTACAGACATACGGAGGTTTCGAAGTACTGTTTTGAGATAAGAGTGTCACTTTCAGCGAATTTCACAGCGTTTATCAGCTTGTGGATGAGGAGCTGCAGCCAGATATACGGCGTTTCACCTTAGTTTTGTTGATGACTGCCGGAATACTGGACCCTGCCGTCCGGCGTTCACCAGGCGACCAGGGTCCAGTATCTCATCAGTCTTTCATCCCCCCCGTACAATACTTTGGAAATGTTCCATAATTGTTGTTTCTACTTGGGATATAGCGGTATATGCTGAGGCTCTAATGCTAAAGAATGAAAAGCCACTCTTTGAAGAGCCATAATTATGAAGGACAATTTTTTTCGAGCTGTCTTCCAGTGAAGTTTGCATCGTTTTGAGTGATTTTTCACTCTGGCCCAGAGTGAAAACCACTCCAAAAGAGTGAAATATCCACCAGTCTTTTTTCAAGAGCCATATAAGGACAACTCGAGTATAGGGACACCGCCAACATAATAGGCTTAGTAGCTCAGTTGTTGAGAGCACCGGAGAGGTATTCCAGAGGTCGCTGGTTCTAATCCCGTTCCAGTAAATGTTCTTTGTTCACATTTCAATGACTTAAAATCCAGTGACATAAAAATATAGGTGAAATTGTGGAAAATAAATGAGCGGGTTTCAGTGGTTTCAATTCAGTGGTCCAGTAATCGGGGAAATTTCTCCGAATGATGTTAGGTTCATGTTTCCATTTTATTTTGCTACAAATGAAGCAGACATCATTTGTTTTACTCACACAGGAACGTCATTCAAGAACTCAATTAAGCCAATCACGAATGTTTGTTGTTTTTTATATGACTTTATAATTATTCTACTGAGAAACATCTTCTTGTTCTGTTCTTCGGACATTTGCCGTCATAGTGAACATTAACAATAATCCATTGTCCATGGCGTAGTGGTAATACATGTAGCAACAATTCTTCAATGTTCAATCCTGCAGTTTTACGGATTAAAAGTACATGTATCTGCAATCTTTAAAGTTGAAAATATACTTCTTTAATATTGCAGACTCGAACGACAGCAAAAATGGGAACCAAAACCCAACTCTATCTCTACATTCGATAGTTTAAATAGGTCTTTACCTCGAATCAATATGATTTTTTTCCCTTTTTAACAACTGGAAGTATGAAAAATATAGTGTGTCATTCAGGGAAAAAATAATCAATAGTGATTTGTTATTGCTAAGGTCAAATGAGTTTTATAAAAGAAAAATAGTTATCTTTTCAAAACTTTCAGTAATTTTCAAATATGCTAACAAATTTTGAAGTCAGTTTCTCATAGGTACCGTTTCAAGGTCACGATTCCCCAGAAGGATCAAGAACAATACAACAGCTTGACATGTGTAAACTTCTACATGGACAACGCCTCAATGTTTACAACGTGAACTTGGTACATGTACAAAAACATGCTGGAAGTACAAGCAATAATTATCTATTGACATAAATTATTAACTTCAAGGTAAATTTTTAACAGTAAAATCAACACAACCTTAGTGAACCTGGCCACTGCCATTGTCAGCAACACCTGAATACAACAATGACCAAAGTCCATGACAAGTGATTTTGAGATAAATAAAAAAAAACTTCATATTTTTTTCAATCCTTCAGTTTTATGCCTTTAGTCACCAGGGTAAGGTTAACATTGAAATAGAAATATAAAATGGTATTAGGCATGACAAATAGCATTTACGTTATTATGTGGGGGGTCATTTTGTTTGGTGGACTTGGGTCATTGTTTGAATCATGCACAGGGAAATCATTGTTGAGGAGAGTACACGACAATAACTTGCTCTAAATGATGTTCATTTACATCAACATTAGTAACAGCATTGATATAAACATTACTAATGTATCATGTGCATAATACACACATCCTTTGTGCCCACACAATCTCACCCCATCGAGCGGTGGCACTATAACTTGGGTTGCTGTTGTGTACATGGTAAATTTCTCGCGCGCAAAATAGGCATATAGAGCGTGGACTTGGGTTTGTCTTTCACAGATATGGTGGGCCTATGTGTAAACAACAACTTCCCATGTCTAACTCAATTTGGCCAAAACCTGGACTTGGGTCATTGTTGTATTCAGGTATTCAATTTCTGAACAGCACTTCATTTGAATAACCACCTGTAGAGTTACAGACATTGTTTGCATGACACATAAAGAACAATGCAACTACACAACTCGGCAGTTTATGTACATTTAGTGTGTAACGTGTTCACAGTTAAGGCTAAACTCACCGTTGCACTAATGGTTGTGTTTGACAAAAATACAAAAAACTATCCATTCTAAAATTCTAATTAATGTCCATAATACTCAGTAGACAAGTTTAGTTTCACTATATTTCATCTGTAATTTTTCAGCTGATTATTGATCAAATTTATACAACACATAGTATTCTACATAAAATGTGTACTTTACCTTCATTCTTGACCAAGGTGCGCAATTTGCAAAGATATATGCTTAACTACATAATTTGCATATGATACAAGATAGTTCAAATTAACAACCGTATGGAAAGTTTTATTTTGGCAAAGTTTTCTTTTGGCCTATATTGGTGTGTAATGCTTTACCATTCTCCCAAGTCCCAACATTTCGGTAACAAAAATAGCACAGACGCTGTACAAATATTTATAAACAGAAGCTAAGGGCAGAATCCGTCCCGCCAGTCTGAGGATTAAGGTGTGTACATTTACATAGTTATTCTATAAATCAGAATGAAATCAATCCATATACCTTCATCATAAAATACAATGCTCATTAAGAATCGTAATAAAGTATCTAAAACAATGGTTCAGCTTTACTGATGCCACTATCAAAGTCCTATTAATGTGCCCCATACATTGATTTTTTATCAAGTCAAAGATCGCCGTTATTTTTTCATTTGCCATCCACACAAAACTCTTCTTGTATTGGCTAACACACACCAACTCTAAGATCTTATTCTAAGATCGCCTTTCATGTATCCAGAAACACATAACTGAAATTACAAAATAATATGGAGGCATAAAAAAGGCAAACGCCCAAGTAGGCCACGCCCCTTACCAGTAAAGTTTTAAAGTTTAAAAAGGGTATAACTTGCACTTGGCAAAAGTTCATAATGAGATATTTATGAATACCTGAAACAGCAATAATTTACATGCACTGCTACACACAAGGAAATCTGTATACTCAAACCGACGTTTTCTAGAAGACCGTTGAATACTCTATAAGAATAGTATTGTGAAATGCATAAGGTGGATGATGTCCATAAACTAAGGCACTACCATAACTAGTATTGATCATTGTACATCTACAAGTCTACATTTTACCTCACTGTCTTGTCATGATCTACTTGCATTTTTTTTACTTTTCATGAATTCTAAGTCAACTTGTAGGTGTAACTTAAATTCGTGTGTGAGATATTTTGTGAACTATGGTCCTTTATATTGAAACCTTACGCTTGTGTTTCGTATCATTAACTGACAATATCCCATCAAGCTGGTTTACAGAATAAAAAGCTAAAATATCTTTTAGACTGATTCATTGCTCGCCAAGTTTTAATATTTTGTATGATTAGTTGAAAAAAGCATGATCTATTATAAAAGCAACGTTTCCAATGCAAGGAGAAACGATCACTGGAAAAAATCCAGATTATAATCATTTGTTTTAGCTGTTACAATTATTGCAGAGATCAAATTATACATCATGAGTATATTCATGACACTGTCACATTTACTGTGATGAGATTATTTCTTATTGTGAAAGGAACATGTTTTGTCGATATATTACTGATAATTATTTTGTGTTTCATTGCAATGTCATTACACCTGGTGGTACATCTTCAATGATATGAGGTCTGCCACAAGCAGCTTCCCATCTGCAGTGAATGTGATTCCATGTGGGACATACAGACCCTGTGCAATACATGTAAGGAAGCCCCCTTGAGCATCATAGTGGTGAATATGACCAGTCTTAATTTGGGGCAATTTGTCTTTACTCACGGCAATGTAAAAACCGGAGTAGTCCATGTATACACCTCTGCAATCAACTTTTCCTTCACCAGGGATGGTTGGTTTGATAATGTTACGTGTAGTGCCATTGCTGTCAATGACATGTACTGCATCGGTCTCATTACTGATGACCATTCTATCATTACCGTGTACAGCCAGGTATTCTGGCTTCTTGTCCACTGGTATGGTTCTAATCAGTGTCCCATCTGGTCTATGCTCCGTGAACATCTTCCTCCCCTCATCACCTACTATGATGACACCATCCTCCCTGATTGCCACACTCTGTAGATTCACGTCTGTTCTGCCAACCAAAACCCCACTCGGTGGCACTGTTGGGAACTCCAGGTCCAGTACATTCTTATTGTTGAAGACCTTCACAGTCTTTCCACAGGCCACCACCAATTGATCCTGCATACTGGCAACTCCCTTTGTCCCTGTGAAAGAGTAAAGAATGAGTCGTTAACAAAATTACATGGAAAGCTAAAACGTGGTATCGGATACACTTTGAACTTGCCAAACTTCTAAAAGGAAGTGAATTTTTTTAAACGATGTTGAATATTTAAATTACATTAATATTCAGAAGTAAACACTGTAAGCAGACAGTTGAAAGCAGACCAATGAAAAACTACATCTGAGTGACAGCCGAAGTTTGATTTAAATTATATACGCGTCATACGCCACAGCATTACCACATTGGCATACATGTGTATTACATACGTCATGGTTGTTATGGTAAACAAAATTTACAGCCTAAATGGGAAAAATTTAAAATGCGATACAGGATTGAAGCTTGATCTACCAAAATGATTCAAGAGATATTATTATTTGACAGGAATTTATTTCTCTTGTTGGACATTTTCAGGAAAAAATAATTTCACCTATTTTTGTTCTTACAGTCTTTTTAGGGGTTTAAGAACAGATTTTCCCAACAGATTTCTTTGCGAAATTGTGCCCACTAGAACGCAAAGATACTTTTTCTGTTCAAGAAAGTTTGAAAAACTCATTTTTGTCCAATGACAAACTTTTTCTGGAAAAAATGGCATAAGAAGGGTTTTTCTTTAAGGTTTCATTTATTTCGACATTTTCGGGAATAATAATTTCATCTCTGTTTGTTCCTGCAGTCTATTTAAGGGGTTTAAGAACAGATTTTCTGCAATAAATTGATTAATTAAATTCTTTGCGAAAATGTGCCCACTAGTACGCAAAGTTATTTTTTTTGTTCAAGAATGTTTGAAAAACTCATTTTTGTCCAATGACAAACTTTTTCTGGAATAAATGGCATAAGAAGGGTTTTTCTAAGGTTTTAAATATTTTGACAAGAATTAAGGACAAGAAATCTTATGAAAACATCTGGTATATAGAAAAAAACAAATGTGGAATGTCTTATCACAGAGACACAATATCCTTCTCTTATATTCAATATATATTCACACCAAACTGAATGAACTTTATTATACCTTTAATTTGAATACAATCTATATGAACATAAAACTAGTTGAAAGAAAAAGGAACCATAACGGAATATGAAACTGATTTATCTACTTTAGATTAGGTACTTGTATAACGTTGTGAAAACGGCTAGAAAAAACCCAAACGAACAGTTCAATATTATACATGCTCCAAAAAGACTAAGGGAAGCCCATAGAACTCTATTAAAATTACTAGAGCGCTAGCTCCGTGTCGAAAGAGATGCCTGCTGGGAGCATCCATGTTTGTGAACAAACCTATGGAAAGCCCACAATTTTGTACGTTTTTTGTAAGTTCATTTGCATAGTGCGTTGTGTTCTATACGGGTGCGTCATCGAAGCCAAATACGCCCGAAATCCGACGCACCCTCGGTAAATGCGCGTTTCATTTAGGACCGTGCGCGCACACGCTCTGCACTTTAGTCGCGCAATGATTGCAAGCGTCAAAAAGACGCGCTAGGTACTGTTCGCGCATACTTGACGTTGCATATAGAGTACACTCTTCGAAAGGCATCCCAGTCAAAGTGTTCTTGTTCCACAGACACGCACACAAATTCAAAATGACTGCGCCCACACGGCTTCAAAACGTCTACTTATGGAGAACGCAGAGCTAGCGCTCTAGTAATTTTAATATAGCTCTATGGGGAAGCCATTGTTCACTGACACAGTGACGAGTGAGTCACTGACTGTTCACTTCACACCTCCTAATTGGTTGTAAGCACTTAAGACTTCTGGTATAAATTGTTGTTGTTGTTTAGTGATGCCTCATTCCTGAAGATGTTCTGAATAAAGAACGAAATTTAGAATCAAAAATTGCTTCCCTTAGTCTTTTTGGAGTATGTATAATATTGAGTTATCTGAAAATTATCAGTGGATCACCATCTGAACAGTTCAAGTTGTGTTTATGACAGACTCGATAAAAGTACCACAAGGTAAATAGGTCTTCGAGAGCAACGGTACGGACGTTCATATTTCAATGATCAATTCAAATTTTACAGTTTCTATCAATTGTCGAGTTAATCATCAGAAACATAAATATATTTCAAAACAATTCCTTTCAACAATTCAAATACAGAATCAACAATTTTTAATCTCTGCAGTGTTTCAAGTTGTTTCCCTCTTAAAGGGAGGGTACAGAATTGGTAAGACAAAATACACTTCATAATCACAGATTCACATAAAACTTACACAGTATAATGGTGATGATAGGAGAAAACATCCCATGAAATGTTTTGTCTGAAATGCCATATTCGTTGAGAAATAAATGAAACTATTTTCCGATTGGAATAAATCGCTTCGAAGCGTTTTATTCATCCGTTGAAATGTGTACAGTTCTCCGTACACGGGTTTTCACTATTTTCTCGTGACCCAGATGGCTGATTGGCCTCAAACTTCTACAGGTTTGTCAGTTAAGGTGTATGATGGATTACATAATGTGTTTTCACTGTCAGCAACGGTTTTGTCGCAAACACCAGTTCTGTACCATCCCTTTAAGGTTTTGGCTATCTTTTTGATCATATGCAAACAACATGTGTACAACTTTACGAGGTATATATTAATGTTTCCACAAGGCATATTACTTGGACGACTAACTTACCTGACTGAATGGAGATTGATGTCTGATATTGTCCATCCTTGCTGAAGACCGATAATCGTTCGTAGTCTGACGCTACAACATCATAAGAACCACTGGAAGGAATGTCTCGGGTACAGATGTACTTGAATCCATAATGTCCCTGTTGACAAAACTGTTGACACAGCTCCCAATTTCCTATCACTTTTCCCAAAGTAAATTCAGCAACCCGCTGACTGCACTTAAACTTCACAGATTCAAGCCCAGTGCCAACTCGAGGAGCACCTTGACTGGCTAATAATGTCAAGTCTTTGCTGATTGTGGGATAGAGTGAGAGGAAGTCACTATCTGATGCACTACTTGTCACTTCCTTAGCTGTCTCAAGGGAAAACTGTATTCTCTCTGCTAACATACTCAGTGTTTTCTCGTATTCCTCTAATTGTTGGTGTCGATCCTTTTGGAGTTTTCTGATGTCTTGAATGAGACGGTTTTCTTGAGTTGTTACCTCTGCTCTTATCTCAGTGGCTTTGGTCTGCACTTCTTGCACGGTTCTGTCTACATTGGTATCAAGGTCAGACTTCATGGATGCTACTCTCGCCCGAGATTTACTGACTTCCTCGGCAATGGTTTCAAGTTTGGGAAACGATTCAGTTAAGGATTCTTTGTATGTGGAGACGGCCAGATACTTGTCAATGTACTCATGCTCCGGCTTTCTGTGGTCTATGACGGTACATTCTAGGCACATCAAAATTTCACACGTTTTGCAAAAGAAGTGCATCACTTCACCCTCATGTTTGGGACATTTTGGATGGCGTTTTTGTTTTGTGCTTTGTGCACGGACTTTCCCTTCACGAATTTCCTCCAAACTCATTATTGTGTGGCCTGACAATTCATTAAATTTCATGTGCATTTTCTTGCACTTTGAGCAGATGTTTTTACTGCAGTCCAAACAGCTATTATGAGCTTCATTGTCCTCATCACATATCTCACAAGTTATCCCTGTCTTGTCAGAGCTGAGAAGTCTTTCCCGTAGGTTGAAAGATTCAACAAGACCAGCTACAAACAAGTTGGTTGTCAAACCTTGTACCCCTGTATCTGGAAGTCTTGTCTCCTGTCTACACACTGGGCAGGGGACGTCTCTAGCCTGTTTCCAACTTGTAGTGTGGTATTGTACCAGACATTTCATACAGAAGCTGTGTTGACAGTTTAATATTTTGGGTTGTTCATATCTCTCATGACAGATTCCACACTCCAGATGATCCCTGCCAAGTTCCTCTAGAATGGCCTTTGAGGAGGATGTTCCTGTTGCCATTTTCACCTGGTAAAAACAAAAGTACGTAGATATACCAGTGAAAATGAGCTTGCATCTTTAATCAGTTTCAGACAAAGTCGTCATGTACCATGTGTATGGCAATTGGCAAATAATCTTGAACATAATTTAATCATCAAATAACCACAGGGAAGCTGACGTACGGAGAGCCTGTACGGTATTCAGGAGGTTGCCGGTTCCAATTCCGCTACAGTCAATCTTTCTTTGTTCATTTTTTCTTTCAAGAACATAATTTAATGTTCAGATGCTAATTGAAGATGAATCCTCAATATAACAATTTTGAAAGTGCCGAGAAAATAAATGGCCCGGATTGATTTTCAAAAAAAGCTTTAGAAGATTTATTTTCTTTTGATTTGAATTCATTAAAATCATTTCAACCAAATTCAATAATGAATATCACTGAGTGTCAAAACAATAACTTAAGCATGATACAGAAAATACTAGCAAAATCATTTAATATTCATGATTTATTTATTTATGAAAACAAGCAAAATCCCTATTCAAAAGACAAGATTTTAAGGCAAAGTTCTAAGAAAAAAAAATGTTCAAGAAGAATTTAAGTTCACCATAGATCATTCGGAAAGGACAAACAAATCACAAAAAAGAACAAAGACAAAAGAACAAAATGGATTAAGATGTAGAACATTTAGTGTAGACCAGATTGATCTTTAAATACAGAATGATTAATTAATCTTTAATTGCTGAGCAAAGTGTGATGTCACAATATTAGATACAATGGCAGATTGGATGAATGTAAAAGATGTTCACCAGCTGCTTGTAGCTGTCTGCATGCACATTATGGATATTATAGTATGTTTTTTTTTAGATCAATTATTTTCTTAAGGGGGATATTATATATGGTGGGGACGTGCACTGATGATAATGCAATTGGTTATTTTGACTTTTAGTAAAGTTGCAGTTAATATTTTAACTGCTGCTGCGCGATTGAAATTAATGCTCTTAACAATAAATGTATTAAGGAAGGAATAGAAAACGGAGTTCAAAATAAAACCAGGGTTGCTGTCTTGTAAAACGTAAGTCAGATTAGTCAGCACTCAGCAATTATAAAAATCAATTTTAGAACTCTTGAATTTGAAACTGAAACTAGTGAAAGGAAACATGGTGGAGTCGCCATAACGTTTAATGTACAAGTACATGATTGTGCAAATGTGTACATCAGTGGTGACGTGTACATGTACATGTATGAAGTCGAAAACTACATGGCTAGAAAAAGTCAGCAGTACTCGTCTCTTGTGGAAGAATTTAGAAGAATATCACGTACACTGAGCTAAGCAGCTATGTCAAATATCAAATAATCACTTACCTGATGATCGATACTATCTAAACGTCTTTAATTACAGGTGAAGCATAGGTTTTGGGGCAGGTAAAAGATCATTAATTTTTCGCCTTCAGGAAACCGATTGCGACTTATTACCAAGTTTTGGGAAAACCCGAGGTTATTTATAGCTCAGGTTATTTATGTCTGTGGGAAATTCCCAGAAAAGTGCGCCCTCTCACGTTTTTAACCGCTTAATGTCGCATAATAATGTTATGCAGAAATCAGTGGTCTTGGCCATTAATAATGTTTCATTTTTATTATTTTTAAAACTTCGGCTCCGGCTTCGGGTATGACTGGGGCTTGGGAATGGGCGTCACAACTTCTTCGACAAATCAAATCCAGTGTTTACAGCAATGGGTGGAGCCTGAGCCGCGCCGTCGTTTCGAGAAAAAAGTTTATAGGCATGCAGATACGGGTGTCGGTCCGGGGCCGGGGAGGGAGGGAGGGATATGGGGAAGATACATCCCCCAAGATTTGAGATGGGGGATGGCGTGTATTATCACCACCCCCCTTAATATTTCGAGGTTGAATGTAATTTAATACCGACAAAATAATACAATAAGTACCACTACAAAACAATGAAAAAAATAGCATGCTTGGAATGTAGAAAGACGATAAATTTTACTTGTTCGCACTTCTCGTTCTTATTATACATTGATTATCTTGATGTGGGTAGCTTGTGAGGCGTGACAGAGAATTATATGAAAGTTTTATTATATGACTTTATTTCAAGTGATTTGTGAAATGATGGGTTAATTTGTTGAATGTAGTAGGCCTACGGTGTTAAGGAGGTCGCCGATTCGAACCCCCCACCCCCCCCCCCCCCCTCCAGTAAAGTTTTCTTTGTTCCCTTTCAATGACTTAAACATTCAGTCAGTTTTCCTTGTGGTTATTATTATAAAAGGGCAACTTAGGCTTAGGTCCAATTCCCATTGCCCAGTGGACAAGATTTCTTCCTGTATGAATAGAAATTCCAGCATCTTTTTTTTCGTGGTCCCATTCAATTTGTTTTTTGTCATTTCTTGCACACTTTCATTGGTGGGACCTTTTCGAAACATTCGTTTTATTTGTATTATTTAAGAATGAATAAGTATCGAGATATAGACATGTTTTGGCGAAGGTTTCAAAGTGCACGCTGTTTTGAACAAGAAATTGGAGTGTCACTTTCTACGAATTTCACATCGTGTACGTATTATCCGAGATCGGAGGAGATGCAGCCCGATATACGGCGTTTCACCTGCACATACAGCTGGGCCTTAAGCCAGGCTGTGACACAAGTCTTGCATGATTTTGGCCACGATTTTGTTGTGGCAAGTCGTGCCATTTTGGGGGCACGAACTGGGAGGCTCCCGCACTGTTCACGACTAGTCAACGCATAGTTCACAACAAGCTCACGGCGATTTCATGCATAGTTTGCGCATAGTTTACGCACTTCCCGCATTGGCACGACGAGTTTGCGCAATTCGGACGGTGTCGTGCCGACTTGGGCACGCCATATAAAAAGGGGGCCTCCCAACTCCTGGTCATTTTTGGATTGGCTTCTGGCCTTCTCTGCTTTGCTTGTCCTCGTGTCTGCTTTGTTTTAGGCATGTTGTCTCTGTGATATAAGTTGTCTCTTCGCTGGCGATCTTTGGAATATAATGCCAATGGTGAGCAGTGTCCAGGAAGCCCTATACCCCTGCACCGACGCGAGCGCCACTGTCGCGCAGTAGTCACGAACTGCTCGTGAACTCGTCGTGAACTGCTCGTGCCATGCGCAATCTGTTCGTGAAGTGCGTAAACTAGTCGCGAACTGCTCGTGCCATAAATGGGTGAGGTACACGTGACCGTGTCAGTGGGAAGGCACGGCCATGCTGCGACGCGCACCAATTCGTGAACATGTCGTGAACTACTCTTGAACTCGACGTGAGCTGTTCGTGAACTATTCGTGACAGTTCGTGACAGTCGTGGCATGGCGCGCACTGCCATGCACTGGCACGCATCGTCCCGCATCGTCCCGACGAGTTCATGAACAGTTTGCGCATAGTTCACGACCCGATCGCTAAATTTTGTCGTGACCAAAATGTTGAACATTTCAAAATTCTCGTCCCGACACGGCACGCAGTCACGACGGGTTTACGCACACTTCACGCCAGTTTACGTGCCAATGCGTGCCACAGAATCGTGCAAGTGTCAGCCTTGCTTTAGTTTTGTTGATGACCGCCGCAGCTAAGAGACTTGGACGCCGGTACTGGACCCTGTCTTCCAGCGTTCACCAAGGTCCATTAATTTCATCAGTCTTTCACCCCCACCCCCGGTGCAAAACTAGAATATTTTCATAATTGTTGTTTCTACTTGGGATATAGCAGTATGCTGCGGATCTAAATGAAAAAGAATAAAAAACCACTCTTTGAAGAGCCGTAACAAAATAATGAAGGACAACTCTTTTTCGAGCTGTCTTCCACTCTTTTAGAGTGAAGTTGCCATCATTTTGGAGTGATTTTTCACTCTTGCCCAGAGTAAAAACCACTCCAAAGGAGTGAAATATCCACCAGTCTTTTTCAAGAGCCATATGAAGGACAACTCGATTTTGAACGAGTTGTTTCTTTCACTCTTTTGCATTGAGAGAGGTTTCATGGCTTCTGACTGCCAAACGAACAAAGATAATTGACTATTATGCATGTATATGGACACCGCCAACATAATGGCTTGATAGCTCAGTTGTTTAGAGCACCGGTAAGGTATTCCGGAGGTCGCTGGTTCGAATCCCGTTCCAGTCAATTTTTCTTTGTTCACATTTCAATAACTTAAAATCCAGTCAGTTTCCCGAGTGTATATTTCATGATTCTTTATTCTTGTTACACTATGAGACATAATAATATAGGTGGAAATGTGGAAAATAAATGAGCAGGTAACAGTGCCTTCAGTGGTCCAGTAATCGGGGAAATTTCTTTGAAATGTTTTCATGTTTCCATTTTATTTTGCTACAAATGAAACAGACGGGATTTGTTTTACTAACAGAGGAACGTCGTTCAAGAACTCAATTAAGCAACGCCAATCACGAATGTTTGTTGTTGTGTTTTTTTACATGACTTTATATTTCACAGAGAAACGTCTTAATGTTCTGTAGTTCGGGCATTCGCCGTCATTGTGAACATTAACAATAATCCATTGTCCATGGCGTAGTGGTAATACATGTAGCAACAATTCTTCAATGTTCAATCCTGCAGTTTCACGGTTTAAAAGTATCTGCAATCTTTAAAGTTGAAAAGATACTTCAAAATAAATAACTCTATGATATTGCCGCCTCCAACGACAACAAAAAATGGGAACTCTCCTACATTCGATAGTTTAAATAGGTCTATACCTCGACTTTTGTGGAAAATATGGCATGTCAGCCAAATCAATATGATTTTTTCCCTTTTTAACAACTGGAAGTATGAAAAATATAGTGTGCCATTCAGGAAAAAATAATCAGTAATGATTTGTAATTGCTTTGGTCAAATGAGTTTATAAAAAAATGAGTTATCTTTGAAACTTTCAGTAATTTTGAGATATGCTCACAAATTTCTTGTTTAACAAATTGGTAAGATTCAGTCCATGAAAGCGAGTAGTTTTTTTTTTTAAGAAATACCAACAGGTGCCTTGATCTTATATGGGCAACCTCTCCATGATCAAGACGATTTGCTGTACATTACCAGTATATAACCTGAGAATGAGACTTGAAGTCGGTTTCTCATAGGTACCGTTTCAGGATCACGATTCCCCAAAAGGAACAAAAATAAATACAACAGCTTGAAATGTGTACACTTCTACATGGACAATGGCCCGATGTTTACAACATGAACTTGGTACATGTACAAAAACATGCTGGAAGTACAAGCAATAATTACATGAACTTTATATCGGTTGACATAAGTTATCAACTTCAAGGTAAATTTTTTTACAGTAAAATCAACACAACCTTAGTAAACCTGGCCACTGCCATTGTCAGCAATTTCTAAAGAGCACTTCGTTTGAATAACCACCTGTAGAGTTACAGACATTATGTGCATGACACATCGAACAATGCAACTACACAACTCGGCAGTTTATGTACATTTAGTGTGTAGTTACTTCCTTGTGTACCACCTTATAACGTGTTCACAGTTAAGGCTGAACTTACCGTTGCACCAATGGTTGTGTTTGACAAAAATAGCAAAAACTACCCAATCTGAAGTCTAATTAATGTCCATAACACTTAGTAGACAAGTTTTGTTTCACTGTAATCATCTGTAATTGTTCAGCTAATAGTAATGATTGTTGCCATTAATCCAATGCATATCATTCTACTTAACTGTGCACTTCGCTGTACAATCTTGACCAAGGTGCGCAATTTGCTAAGATATACGCTAAACTACATACAATACAGTTAAAATTGGCAACCAACCCTTCTACACATTTTATATGGGAGGTTTTAATTTGGGCAAAGTTTTCTTTAGGCCTACCTTGTTGTGTAACGCTTTACCATTTCACACTGTTTTGTAACAAAAATAGCAGAGATGCTGTAAAAGTATTTACAAACAGAAGGGGCGGAATCCGCCCCGCCTCTCAGAGTGTAAGATGCACACATTTTACACAGTTATTCTATAAATCAGAATGAAATCAATCCATATACACCTTCATCACAAAATCAAATGCTCATTGATAGCTGTAATAAAGCATCTAAAACAATGGAACAACTTTACTGATGCCACATCAAAGTCCTGTAAAATTTGCCCAAACCTAGACTTTATCTCAAGTCTGACAATGCAATTATTATGTTTCATGCTGTCCACACAAAACAATTTTCTTGTATTGGGTAACACAAACCAACTCTTATTCTATGATCGCCATTAATATGTATCCAGAAACACATAACTGAAAATTACAAAATGTATTGTGAAATATAATAAGGAGTTATAAAGAGTATATATATCATTAAATGGTGCTTATAAACCAAGTTACTAGCATTGTACGTCTACACGTATGTGTACATTTTACATCTCTGTGTTGCCTTGATCTATTTGCATTTTTTCATTGTACATAAACATCGAAGTCAACTTGTATATGTTTAACTACACATGTGGAATATCTTTTAGACTGTGGTCCTTTATATTCAACATTACGATTGTGTTTTAGTAACAAAAATTATTCCATGAAGCTTATTCAAATGTTAAAAGCACTGAACAATATCTTATGAGCGAATTCAGAGCTCACCAAGATCTATTTTTATTGTATACGATTGGTTTGGAAAAAGCATGATCTATTATAAAAACAATAATTTCTATGCAACAAAATACGACCTGTGGGGAGGGGGGTTGACGGGTATAGATTATATACAATGTAGTCTGTAGATAATTGCCCTGTAACAAATATTGCACAGAACAAATTATACATAATCATGAGTGATGACACTGCACATTTACTGTGATGGGTTTATTTCTCATTGTGAAAGGAACATGTGTTTGTCGATATTACTCTGTTTTGTGTTTTATTACAATATCATTACACCTGGTGGTACATCTTCAATGACAGGTTGTCTGCTACAAGCAGCTTCCTTTCTGCAGTGAATGTGATTCCATGTGGGGCATACAGACCCTGTGCAATGCATGTAAGGAAGCCCCCTTGAGCATCATAGTGGTGAATATGACCAGTGTCATTATATTTACGGATCATTGCAACGTATATGCCTGAATAGTCCATGAACACGCCTCTGCACTTAACTACTCCTTCACCAGGGATGGTTGGTTTGATAATGGTTCGTGTAGTGCCATTGCTGTCAATGACATGTACTGCATCGGTAATGCCACTGATGACCATTCTATCATTACCGTATACAGCCAGGTACTTTGGCTGCATGTCCACTGGTATGGTTCTAATCAGTGTCCCATCTGGTTTATGCTCCGTCAACACCTTCCTCCCCTTATCACCTACTATAATCACACCATCCTCCCTGATTGCCACACTATTTAGATCCACGTCTGTTGTATCAACCTCACTCGGTGGCACTGTTAGGAACTCCAGGTCCAGTGCATTCTTATTGTTGAAGACCTTCACAGTCTTTCCACCGGCCACCACCAATTGATTCTGCATGCTCGCAATTCCCGGTGTCCCTGTGAGACAGTAAAGAACTTGATGAGTCGTTAACCAAATGACATGGAAAGCTAAAACATGGTCTAGGATACACTTTGAACTTGCCAAACTTCTAAAAGAAAGTGAATCTTTGTAAACGATGCTGAATATTTAAATTATTCAGAGGTAAACACTGAAAGCAGACTGATGAAAGCAGACCAATGAACAACAACATCGGAGTGACAGCCCGAGTTTGATTTAAATTATATACGCATCGTGCGCAACATCATTACCACATTGACATACATGTGTATTACATACGTCATGGTTGTTATGGTAAATTTTGTTAACAGCCGAAATGGGAAAGATTGGAAATGCGATACAGGATTGATGCTTGATCTACCAAAATGCCTTAAGAGATATTATTATTTGACAGGAATGTCTTTCTCTTGTCAGCCATTTTCAGGAAAAAATAATTTTATCTTTATTTGTTCCTTAAATCTTTTTAAGGGTTTAAGAACAGATTTTCTACAATATAATTGATCAATTAAATTCTTTGCGAAATTGTGCCCACTAGTACGCAAAGATACTTTTTCTGTTCAAGAAAGTTTGAAAAACTCATTTTTGTCCAATGACAAACTTTTTTCTGGAATAAATGGCATAAGAAGGGTTTTTCTTTAAGGTTTCAAATATTTTGGACAAGAATTAAGGACAAGGAATCTTATGAAAACATCTGGTATATAGAAAAAAACAAATGTGGAATGTCACATCACAGAGACACAATATCCTTCTCTTATATTCAATATCTATTCACACCAAACTGAATGAACTTTATTATAATACTTAAATTCATATTTATAATTGATTAAGCTAAATTGTAAGAAACATAAATATCTGCGTTAAGATATGGCCTTTCCAATTGCAACACTTTTATCAATGGAGATGTTATGGTATTTTCCCTCTTGAGGTAGGCCTATGTATATATATTGCAATATTTCCACAAGAGACATGACTAACTTACCAGACTGAATGGGGATTGTTGTCTGGTATTGTCCATCCTTGCTGAAGACCGATAATCCTCGGGAGCTTGACGCTACAACATCATAAGAACCACTGGAAGGAATGTCTCGTGTACAGATGAACCAATATCCACCACCTTGCTGTTGACCAAACTCTTGACACAACTCCCACTTCCTTATCACCGTGCCCAAATTGATGTCAGCAACCCGCTGACTGCACTCAAACTTCACAGATTCAAGCCCAGTGCCAACTTGAGGAGTATCTTGACTGGCTAATAATGTCAAGTCTTTGCTGATTGTGGGATATAGTGAGAGGAAGTCAGTATCTGATGCACTACTTGTCACTTCCTTAGCTGTGTGTCTCAAGGGAAAACTGTATTCTCTCTGCTAACATACTCAGTGTTTTCTCATATTCCTCCAATTGTTGGTGTCGATCGTTTTGGAGTTTTCTGATGTCTTGAATGAGACGGTTTTCTTGAGTTGTTACCTCTGCTCTTATCTCAGTGGCTTTGCTCTGCACTTCTTGCACGGTTCTGTCTACATTGGTATCAAGGTCAGACTTCATGGGTGCTACTCTCTCTCGAGATTTACTGACCTCCTCGGCAATGGTTTCAAGTTTGGGAAACGATTCAGTTAAGGATTCTTTGTATGTGGAGACGGCCAGATACTTGTCAATGTACTCATGCTCCGGCTTTCTGTGGTCTATGATGGTACATTCTATGCACATCAATATTTCACACGTTTTGCAAAAGAAGTGCATTGCTTCGCCTTCATGGTTGGGACATTTTGGATGGCGTTTTTGTTTTGTGCTTTGTGCACGGACTTTCCCTTCACGAATTTCCTCCAAACTATTTATTGTGTGGCCTGATAATTCAGTAAATTTCATGTGTATTTTCTTGCACTTTGAGCAGATGTTTTTACTGCAGTCCAGACAGCTATCATGAGCTTCATTGTCCTCATCACATAACTCACAAGTTATCCCTGTCTTGTCAGAGCTGAGAAGTCTTTCCCGTAGGTTGAAAGATTCAACAAGACCAGCTACAAACAAGTTGGTTGTCAAACCTTGTACCCCTGTCTCTGGAAGTCTTGTCTCCCGTCTACACACTGGGCAGGGGATGTCTGTAGCCTGTTTGCAACTTGTAGTGTGGTATTGTACCAGACACTTCATACAGAAGCTGTGTTGACAGTTTAATATTTTGGGTTGATCATATCTTTCATGACAGATTCCACACTCCAGATGATCCCTGCCAAGTTCCTCTAGAATGGCCTTTGAGGAGGATGTTCCTGTTGCCATTTTCACCTGGTAAAAGCAAAAGTACGTAGATATACCAGAGCGAATGAGTTTGTATCTTAATCAGTGGTGACAAATAATACAAAAATAAAAAATTTAAAATTTAGACGTTACTTGAGGATCAGTCCTCAATTATTTCAACAATATTAAAAGCAGCAGCAAATGTTGTATGGCCAAGGATCCGAGATTTAGGGATCCACATCCTATGCAGGGTACGCTTAAAGGTTGTATCATACTTTGGTAAGAGACGAAAACAGAAATGTTTTACAGATTTACATATAACTTTCAGGGTATGAAGATGATGCTGGTAGAAACCTACCGTTAAAATATTTCCGCCTGAAATGGTGTATTTATACAGAAATTAATAAAACAACGACCGAAAATCGTTTTGATCTTTTAAAAGATCAAAAATAAAAGAGGAAAGACTTAAGAAAAACTGTGGCCGTTTTTCACTGTTTTCTCAAAAAGTTGGCACCGTATGGGACTGAAATTTTCACAGATTACTTTTACTGTATTTTCCTTGATATTTTAGCCCATGAATCTGTATTTCTTTGACAAAAACCACAGTATGATACTACCTTTAAATGGGATCCGGATCAGTAGAATCCGTGATCCTGTGCATTAAACAAACAGGCCCTGTATTTCTTTGACAACAAAGAAAGTATGATATTGCCTTTAAGTTTACATAGATTATTCGGAAAGGACAAACAAATCACGGAAAAACAAATAGAACAAAGACAAAAGAACAAATGGACTAAGATGTAGAACATTTAGTATAGACCAGATTGATCTTCAAATGTAGAATGATTAATTAATCTTTAATTGCTGAGCAAAGTGTGATGTTACAATATTATATACAATGGCAGATTGGATGAATGTAAAAGATGTTCAGCTGTTTGTAGTTGTCTGTTATGCATATGTACAATATGATGGATATTATAGTATGGATTTTTTGGATCAATTATTCTCTTAAGGAGGATATATCTGGTGGAGACGTGCACTGATGAGAATGTCATTGGTCATTCTTTCAAGATGAAAAATGATGAGCTTATATCAACTGATATTCTTTACATTAGTTCAGTCTTTTTACTTTTAGCAAATTGCAGTTGATATTTTAACTGCATGCTGCTGCGTGATTGAAATTAATGCGCAAAAAATGGTTTAGTCAATTAACGCTCCAGTCCAGAGCAGAGACAGTTTAGGCCTAATTGTGGATTCCTGCTTTTCTTCATTAAGGAAGGAATAGAAAACAGAGTCCAAAATAAAGGCTTGGGTTGCTGTCTTGTAGAAAGTGAGTGAGCACTCAGCAATGATCAAAATCAATTTTAGCACACAGCTAATTCTCATGAGCAAAATTGCACACAGCTCAAGCACACAGCTTCACATAGCTCAAGCACACAGCTTTACATAGCTCAAGCACACAGCTTCACATGGTCTGAGTCCCTGCCAAACCAGAATAAGAGTGATAATTTACCACACCCAACACTTCTCTATATAAACTCACAAAACACATTCACATGTAAATCAAACAAACTATTTCTGGTGGTTCATCCTTGACCACACACACACTTGGCCAGCACACAGCAGGCTCCCACATAACTTACCTTTCTTACAGGGGAAAGTAATTTACACATTGACAATAAATAACAAAAGGAAAGCCCAACCAATATATACACCTACCTTTCCACATGGCAAAATAAGGAATATTCATGAAGCAGGGCTATGAATAGCCAAGCAACACAGAGTAAGGGAAATGAATAAACATGAAATAAGAAGCAAGAGGAAAGGAATGAATATGCATAAAGTCAAAGCATGAAAGAGTCAGAGTTCAGGCAATGCAAATGCATCAAGAGTGGTGAATTCTGACAGAACTCTTGAGGTTGAAACTGAAACTATAGTGAAAGGAAACATGGTGTAGTCGCCATAACGTTTAATGTACATGCACATTGTGCTATTGTGTACATCAGTGGTGACGTGTACATGTATGTAGGCGAAACCTATATGGCTAGAATAAGTCAGCAGTAGGCTACTCGTCTCTTGTGGAAGAAAGAAGAAAATCACGTATACTGAGTTAAGCAGCTATGTCAAATATCAAATAATCACTTTACCTGATGATCGATATTATCTAAACGTCTTTAATTACGGTTGAAGCATAGGTTTTTGGGCAGGTACAAGATCATTTTCGCCTTCAGGAAACCGATTGCTACTTGTTTCCAAGTTTGGGGAAAACCCGAGGTTATTTATAGCTCATGAAATTCCCAGAAAAGTGCGCCCTCTCCCGTTTCTAACCGCTTATTGTCGCATAATTATTAATGTTACGCAGAAACCAGTTAGTGGCCTTGACCATTAATAATGTTTCTTTAATAATCTAAAACTTCGACTCCGGCTTCGGGTCTGGCTCGGCTTTGGAAAGGGGCGTTACAACTTCTTCGACAAATCAAATCCAGTGTTTACAGCAATTTTTGCTAGTGATATGATCAATGCAAGTAGGTGGAGCCTGAGCCGTCGTTTCGAGACAAAAAGTTTTTAGGCCTAACTGCAAAACATGTAATACAATGTGGGAAAATGAGACTCAACTATTAAAATAATCCTACCTTAAGACTATAATAGAATGAAATCATATACTCTAACCCTTGAACAAATTCTAAATTGAAGATTAGCTTTCTAAGCAAATCATAATTTTTGTTTCTTGAGGATCTGTCCTCAATAATAACAATATTAAAAGCAGCGACAGATATTGTATGGTCACAGGTCGATTTCAAAAATAGCTAAGATTTCATTTCAACCAAATTCAATAATGAGCATCACTGAGTGTCAACACAATTATTTTCACATGATATAAAAATACTTAAAGTTAGGAGGGCCTGACCCGTTTCGATCCTAGCAGGATCTTTCTCAAAGGATCTTTCTCTCATTCAGCCTTTGAGAAAGATCCTGGGATCGAAACACGTCAGGCCCTCCTAACTTTAAGTATTTGATATATTTCAGGTCATTTTGGCTGATGAGCAGTTTGCAGCAGTTTATTACTTGTATTGATGATATAAAAATAGTTAAGTGAAAAGAAGCAAATATTGTAGAGGCATATTCAAAAGACAAGAATTTAAGGCAAAGTTCTAAAAAAAAATATATATATTTAACAAGAATTTAAGTTTACATACATTATTCGGAAAGGACCAACAAATCACAGAAAAACAAACAGAACAAAGACAAAAGAACATATGGACTAAGATGTAGAACATTTAGTATAGACCAGATTGATCTTCAAATGCAGAATGATTAATTAATCTTTAATTGCTGAGCAAAGTGTGATGTTACAATATTAGATACAATGGCAGATTGGATGAATGTAAAAGATGTTCAGCTGTTTGTAGTTGTCTGTTATGCATGTACAATATGATGGATATTATAGTATGGATTTTTTGGATCAATTATTCTCTTAAGGGGGATATATCTGGTGGGGACGTGCACTGATGAGAATGTCATTGGTCATTCTTTCAAGATGAAAAATGATGGGCTTATATCAAGGGATATTCTTTACATTAGTTCAGTCTTTTTACTTTTAGCAAATTGCAGTTGATATTTTAACTGCATGCTGCTGCGTGATTGAAATTAATGCGCAAAAAATGGTTTAGTCAATTAATGCTCCAGTCCAGAGCAGAGACAGTTTAGGCCTAATTGTGGATTCCTGCTTTTCTTCATTAAGGAAGGAACAGAAAAAAACAGAGTTCAAAATATAGGCTTGGGTTGCTGTCTTGTAGAAAGTCAGCACGCAGCAATGGTCAAAATCAATTTCAAAACTCTTGAAGTTGAAACTGAAACTAACTGTTATAGTGAAAGGAAACACGGTGAGGCACCATAACGTTCAATGTACATTGCGTTAGTGTTACTGTGAACTTCAGTGATGACGTGTACATGTACAGGTATGTAACGTTTTACGTTAGGCCTACATTGCTAGAAAAAGACAGCAGGGCTAGTACTCGTTTCTAGAAAATCACCGTATGCTGAGCTAAGCAGCTAAGTCAAATATCAAATAATCACTTACCTGATGATCGATACTATCTAAACGTCTTAAATTGCGGGTGAAGCATAGGTTTTTGGACAGATAAAGGAAAATTTTTCGCCTTCAGGAAAACGATTGCGACTTATTTCGAAGTTTGGGGAAAACCAGTAGTTATTTATAGCTCAAGAATTTCACAGAAAATTGCGCCCTCTCCCGTTTCTAACCGCTTATTGTCACATAATAATGTTATGCAGTGAAACCAGTGGTCTTTGCCATTAATAATGTTTCGGCATAATAATTATTTCCTAAAACTTCGGCTCCGGCGCGGCCTCGGGTCTGGCGCCATGGCTGGGACTTGGGGAAAGGGCGTTACGTCTTCTTCGACAAACCAAATCCAGTATATAGCAATGTTTGCTAGTGATGAAAACAATGCCAGAAGGTGAAGCCTGAGCTGTCGTTTCGGGAAAAAATGTTTATAACTGCAAAACAACGACCACAATGTGGGAAATAAGTCTCAACAATTGAAATAATCCAAGCTTGAGACTATAACATAATGAAATCATACACTCTAACCCTTGAAAATGGATTATCTTGCTAAGCAAATCTAGATACTTTGTTTTCCATAATTACGGAACCCCTGCCAAGTCCTCATTCTTTAAACGGAGCAAGGTCTAGGCCTCAAACTCATGCACCGTGCCTCTACAAAACTAATACAAATTAACTGAATGGTTTTCCTATTAAACTTTCACTGTAATTCACTGTAATTTTGGCCGTGTCAAATAAAAATGTCTGTCGATTTATTTCAGATTTACGTATTGAGTCCACCGTGATGTTACTACCACTAATTGCTGAATAATTGGCCACTCTACAAATCGATTCATGTCTGTCACATTATGCGACTCACATAACTGGTTTTGATATAATAGGGTATGACTGAAAACAAGCACGTGTGCAAGTTGTGTCGCAAGATATAATAGGCCATTACAATAAATAGTAGGGCTCTCGTCAGCGCACGCGTCGAGTTTAAAAACGTGTTTTGTTCCCAATTTGTTTGGATGCCGGTACTGGACCCTGTCTTCCGGCGTTCACCAGGGTCCAGTATTCCATGTCTTTCACCCCCCCCCCCCCCCCCCCCCACTACTAGAATATTTTCCTAATTCTTCTTTCTAGTTACCGTACACTATGCATGACGCATATGCAGGTGGAACAAGGAAAATATATGAGTAGGCCGTGGTCCAATTATCGGGGAAATTTCTTTGAAATGTTTTCATGTTTCCATTTTATTTTGCTACAAATGAAACAGACAGGATTTGTTTTACTCACACAGGAACGTCATTCAAGAACTCAATTAAGCAACGCCAATCACGAATGTTTGTTGTTGTTTTTTACCGTACTTTATTTTTCACAGAGAAACGTCTTGTTCTATTATTATCACCGTCATTGTGAACATTGACAATAATTTATTATTCATGGCGTAGTAGTAATACGTGTAGCAACAATTCTTCAATGTTCAATCTTGCAGTTTACAGATTCAAAGTATCTGCAATCTTTAAAGTTGAAAATATACTTCAAAATTAACTCTAATATTGCAGACTGGAACGGCAGCAAAAATGGGAACCAAAACACAACTCCATCTCCATATTCGATAGTTTCTCTATACCTCGACTTTTGTGAAAAATATGGCATGCCAGACAAATCATATGATTTTTTTTTAAGCTGGAAGTATGAAAAATACTGTGTCGTTCAGGGAAAAAGGAATCAGTAGTGTTTTGTAATTGCTTAGGTCAAATGAGATTTATTAAACAAAAAATAGTTATCAAAGTTTTAAACTTTCAGTAATTTTGAAATAGGCTCACACATTTTGTGCAAACAAATTGATCCTAATGCAGTCCATGAAAGCGAATATTTTTTTTCTGGAATACCAACAAGTGCCTTGACCTTATATGGGCAACCTCACCATGATCAAGACGGTTTGCTGCACACTACCAGTATATAACCTGAGAATGAGACTTGAAGTCGGTTTCTCATAAGTACCGTTTCAAGGTCACGATTCCCCAGAAGGAACAAGAAAAAAAAACAGCTTGACATGTGTATGTACACTTCAGCACGGACAACGGTCCGACGTTCACAAGGTGAGCTTGGTACATGTGCAAAAACATGATGGAAGTTCAAGCAATAATTTTCTATTGACATAAGTTATCAACTTCAAGGTTAATTTTTGACAGTAAAATCAACACACCCTTAGTGAACCTGGCAACTTCCATTGTCAGCATGCTCTTCATTTGAATAACCAGCTATGGAGTTACAGCCATTATGCATGCCAAGGCTAAGGTCATTGTGAGCCATTTTGTAATTTTCTTTACTGCTTTGTTTTTAGAAATTGCACGCAATATAACTGATGATGACTTCTCTGCATCTGGAAGGCTCATCTGATCTGTCTGTTCTATTAGCAACAAATTGCAGCTTTTGAAAACACTTAAATTAAAATGGAATGAAGAATAAAAGCCACTTTCATGTCGAGTGAAAATGAATTATGTTACGGGCTGGAAGACGTGGCAGCGGAATTTAAATTAATGGGAAACTGTAACAAAATAACTTCGTTAGCAACAACACAAAAGCAACCAATGATATACATTCAAACGAAAAGTGATAATTGTGGACAAGTGATTTTAAAACTATAAAGAAAGGAAAAGTGGTTCATAAAACCATAAAGTTATAGGGAAGGAAACTAAGCAACTTTTTATAGCTTCTACTGCTCCGAAACAATATATTATTTATGGCTTTCAGCAAATGTCACCGAGTCCTTAAAATCCTAGATTGAAGAAATGGAAGAAACTGTCCAATATATCTGTGAACAGATTTTTTTACCTCCTTATTGCTATAGTTTTAGGAACCACTTGTCCATAATTACCAGAATATTTAAGACATGAAACAATAAACCAGATATGTGCGTTAAAGCAAGCAATGATATTAAAGGTAAATTATTTACAAAGCCATTAATCAGTGACGTAGTTGTACTACAGAGTCAATGAATTACAAGCCAGCAAAGCAAGATATCACGACAACAATAATCGGCAAAAATGAATTGTATTACCTTTTATTGGGAAGGCTTGAAAATGAGAGGTCGAAACAAAATTCCGCCAGCCAGTCAGGCCTTCCAGAATCACATCGACCAGCCAGTCACACCATCCAGCCAGTCACTCCCCCAGCCAGCCTTGCCGTTCAGCCAGTCTCACAGTTCAGCGCGTCCAGCCAGTCACACCGTTCAGCCAGTCAAACAGATCACAGCACGTTCAGCCAGTCACACAGTCCGGGAATTCACATCGTCACATCGCACGGTCGGGACAGCTCTTAGGATCACGACAGCTATCCAGGGTATGGTAGTAACACGGTCATCCGGCCTCGGTGTGGACTTCAGTGCCCGGTCCACCGTCTATATGGTCTTCTGTATGGACATTGACTGAGAGTCCAGAGTGTGTCAAAAGGCGGTCAAGCCAACTCATCACCCTGAAAGGCTCCAAATGTTACCGATCGCTGCAGGACTTCGTACACACCAACCTTCTGCCGAAGTTCTTCCCACACTACTACGTGTATCAACTACCATGTCGCAAACTTCACAACTGACAAGATCAAAGAGCTGTCGTACAGCAACAGGTTCAGGAAAGGCACCCAGACAACTCGCAATACGCGTTGCTGATTGGTCTACTGTTGCCATGCATAATTCATTTCATGAACTATTTGATTCATAACCTAGACTCGTATGCAAGCCTATCCCCTTGTTACGTCACATTTTGAATACACGTTATCTGTCATAATTATATTCTAAGTCATTGAAAAGTGAACAAAGAAAAATTGACTGGAGCGGGATTCGAACCGGCAACCTCCTGAATACCGTACAGGCGCTCTACCAACTGAGCCATCCAGCCCTACGTTGGTGGTGACCCCAATAGTCAACTATCCTTGTTCGTTTGGCAGTCAGAAGCCATGAAACCACGCACACACCGCCACACCCCAGGGATCGTTTCAATGATACACGCAACAATGCTGCAACCTGGGAACGGTACATGGGGGATCACTCAAAGAGGATACGGCTTTTTAATTATTATATTCGTGAAATAACCACAGGGGAAACTGACTTGTGACCAGTCAATTTTTCTTTGTTCACTTTTCAATGACTTAAAATAACTCAGTCAGTTTCCCTTGTGGTTATTTCACGAATATAATTATATTCTGATTGCCCTCAACTGGTATTTGAATTGTTGCCAATTTTCATGATAGTTTTTGACCGGCAATCTCTTGAAATTTAAACTTCAGTTTCTGATATAGAAAATGACGGATTGAAAATTGTCTCATTAATTTTTGGGGAGGGCAAATGTCATTTTCTAGTTTGTGTAAACATTTTGTGGGGCGTGTAAGTCTCGTCTTGTGATCATGCATTGTATAGACATCCTTTGTGCAGAAATCCACTGTGTATGTGTATAATGTTTGTTAACAACGTAGTAACAAGTTACTACACGAGAAATGATGTCGTAAAATATATTTTTGGTAATAACATACAGAATGAATTAAGTCCACGAAAATTGTACACAGCAATAGAACAGAATAATGAGAAGACAACATGATAGCCTTGTGATATTTATTTGCAGTTAACGATCAAGATGAACAAAGTTAAGGAAACAGTTATCAGTTATTTAAGGACCCTTTGGGTCAGAATTATAATCCTATACTGGAGTCTGAGTTTAGGTTCAATGGAAATAAAAATGCATTGTCCTTGTGATATTGTGCGATACATTTAAGACTTCACATGGCGCAGTTGTCAAAGATATTGTACACAGAAAATGTGTATTGGTTTTGTGTCTAGTCTTTTACGAAGACTACATAACTGAAGCCAAAAATGGAAAACAAAATATAAATGACAACGATATTCAGCACAACCTTTGCTACATTCTATTACAATTCAAAGAGCCTCGTCACATGTTGCCTCTTATAAAAACTATAAACCCAAATCAAAAATTTAAATGTATTCTACAATATTTACGCTTTTCATGTGCATACCTTGTCCTCTTGTCTTGTTTTTCTTTTCATGCAAATTTTGTTTAATACATCAAAGTACTGCACTCACGAATGAGATTTAATTATTATAACAGCAAAACTACAAACCTAAACATCTTTATCTCCATGTTCTTTGACTGAAATAGGTCTACCCAAACTTTTGTGGAAAAAATAGGGCATGCTCGACATTTTGTCTTCTAAATCAAGAGGTCCTAATGAAGCATTATATTGTTCCAGGAAAACACAAAATAATTAGTAATGACTTGCAATTGCTTTACCAGTATTTGAGTTTGATAATGGTATTTATTTTGTTTCGGTTATTCTAAAATAAGCTTACAAATCTCTTTTACAAAAAAGTCAAAAATTCAGTTCACGAAAGTGAGTGGGCATATTTCCTTTTTGGAATATCGAGAAGTGTTTTAACAAGCCAATATTATTATACCTAACCTCTCCATAAGGGCGCCCCTTTTTAATGCTGTGGTTCTCATTTCCGACCGACCCATATTTTGGGCTCCGACCGCAGAAAAAAAACTTTTTCTTTTGCCGCCGACCCTGTCAGAATGGCATAATATAACAAAAATATGAAAAAAAAAAAGAATTCCCAGAAATTCTGGAGACCAAATTAGTCTCCAAACATTCTGGGAATTCTTTTCCTTTTTTTGCCAATAGACCTCCAATTTTTATACTTTTTATCACTGAAATAATACAAAAATATTCAAACGCGATTACAGTGAAAACAATGAATATCATTTTCTTTAGGTTTTTGTGTATTCATCCAGGTTTTTTTTCCACCAAACATTTTTTTTCGACCGACCGACCCTCCCTCAAGGTGAAAAAGAAATGAGAACCAAAGTTATAAAAAGGGACGCCCTTATCAAGACTATTTGCTGTACACTGCCAGTATATAACCTGAGAATGAGACTTGAAGTCGGTTTCTCATAGGTACCGTTTCAAGGTCACGATTCCCCAGAAGGAAAAAGAAAAATACAACAGCTTGAAATGTGTATACACTTCTACATGGACAACGCCTCAATGTTTACTACAATGTAAACGTCAACTTAGTACATGTACATGTACATGCTACAACTTTTACGCATATTGCATGAACTTTATCTGTTGGCATAGGCCTATGTAATGTATTTCATGGTAAACTTCAACAATGAAATCACCTCGACCTTACGTGAACCTGGCCACTGCCATTGTCAGCAATTTCAATACAGCACCTCATTTGAATAACCACCTGTGGAGTTACAGACATAAGGTTATGACAGAGATCAAGACTCAGCCAACACAGCAGTTTATGTACATTTAGTGTGTAGTTACTTCCTTGTGTACACTATTACTCTGTGTTCACAATAAGGCAAAAAAACTTTTCCATACGTTGGGCACCATTGACAAAAATAGCAAAAACCCTCAATTCTTAATTCTGATTTAAATAAGTCATATTTGATACACACCGTGTTAATGTTCATAACACTCAGTAGACAAGATTTGTTTCACTTTTTTCCATCTCTAACTTTGAAGCTGATTATTGATACAGTATTATTTACACATTCTACATACAATTTTGGACTTTAATTAATCAACAGTCTTTATAAATAATAATAATAATAATAATAATATAATACAGACATTCATAATGCGCAACATATCCACCAAGGTACGCAACTGTTACAACGAAATATGCTAAACTACATGTAAAACAAGATAGCTTAAATTTACAAATGTTACACATTTTCCTTGGGAGGATATCTTTTCCACATATAGTTTTCTTTGGGCCTACATTGTTGTACGATGCAAATGAATTTTTCACACTTAGATGAAACAAAAATAGCAGAGACGCTGTAAAACAATATTTACAAACAAGAGGGGCAGAATCCGTCCCGCCAGTCTGGGGATTAAGGTGTGTACATTTACATAGTTATTCTAAAAATCAGAATGAAATCAATCCATATACCTTCATCATAAAATACAATGCTCATTCAGAATCGTAATAAAGTATCTAAAACAATGGTTCAGCTTTGCCACAATCGAAGTCCTATTAATGTGCCCCGTACATTGATTTTTTATCAAGTCAAAGATCGCCGTTATTTTGTCATTTGCCATCCACACAAAACTCTTTTCTTGTATTAGCTAACACACACCAACTCTAAGATCTTATTCTAAGATCGACATTCATAATGTATCCAGAAACAAATAGGAACTGAAAAAAAAAATTGGAGGCATAGAAAAGGCTAACGACAAAGTAGGCCACGCCTATTAACAGTTAAGTTTCAGAATGGCAATTAAGTTTTTAAAGAAGTAACTTGCACTTGGCAAAGGTTTATAATGAGATACCTATGAATATCTGAAACAGCAATAATTTACATGCACTGCTACATACAAGGAACTCTGTATACTCAAACCGACGTTCTATCTAGAAGACCGTTGAATACTCTATAAGAATAGTATTGTGAAATGCATAATGTGGATGGTGTCCATAAACTAAGTCACTACCATAACTAGTATTGATCATTGTACATCTACACGTCTACATTTTACCTCACTGTCTTGCCACGATCTACTTGCATTTTTTCACTTTTAATGAATTCTAAGTCACTGTGCTGTAGGTGTAATTTAAAATTCATATGCCGGATATAACTGTTTTCCTTTATACTAAACTTTATGAAGTGGTTTGTATCATTAACTGACATTATCCCGTCAAGCTGGTTTGCAGAACTGAATGCAACAATATCTTACCGACTGATTGCTCACCAAGTTTTAATATTTTGTGCGATTGCTGTGAAAAACACTATCCACTATAACAATCAACAATTTCATTGCTATGCAAATCTATCTGTGGGGGAAAATGTTACAAATATTACAGAGATCAAATCATTCATCATGATATTGTTACATTTAACATGATCATGTTTGTTTTTTGTTTTTTAAAGGAGCATGTATGTTGTCAGCACCAATGATTCATTGCACATAGTGGTACATCTTCACTGACTTGTTGTCTGCCACAAGCAGCTTCCCATCTGGAGTGAATGTGATTCCACCTGGGGCGTATAGACCCTGTGCAATACATGCCAGGAAGCCCCCTTGAGCATCATAGTGGTGAATATGACCAGGGATATTAAGTGATATCTCGGGGAAAGGAAAACTGGTTTCCTTCCTCCATGGTGATATGAAAGATTTGCGTTTATTCACTGCAATGTAGATACCAGAATTGTCCATGTAAACACCGCCGCAACGAACTTCTCCTTCACCAGGGATGGTTGGTTGGATAGTTGTAAGTATAGTTCCATTGCGGTCAATGACATGTACTGCATCAGTAATGCCACTGATGACCATTCTATCATTACCGTGTGCAGCCAGGTGGTATGGCTGCTTGGACGATATGGTTCTAATCAGTGTCCCATCTGGTCTATGCTCCGTCAACACCCACCTGGCCACATCACCCACAATAATAGTGCCATCCTCCCTGATTGCCACAGACCCTAGATGAATGCTTCCCGTATAATCCTCATTCACTGTTGGGAATTCCAGAGACAGTGTGTCGGTGTTATTGAAGACGTGCACATCGCATGAACCTGTTCCACTGACCACCACCATTTGATTCTGCATACTTGCAATTCCACGTGTCCCTGTGAAAGAGTAAAGAATGTTTCAAATTACACAATTATCATGTAAACGGGCAGTCTCAGTAACACTTTCAGATGTCGCCTTTTGACCTTGCCAAAAATCTAAAAGACTTTCTTTTCCGAAGAAATTACCATTTTGATTTTTTAGACATTTCTTTTTCACATTTTCTTGTGTAAATTTGTTTAGAATATCATCAGACTAAAAATCATGATTGAGGCAAAACCAATGTCAATTTTGCAAGCAGTTTTGAAAACTGAAATTTATCAAAGGTATAATTGCAAGACAAGAAAATGAATTAATTGTTGGAAGCAGACTGACGAACAACAAAATCTAAGTGGGCATGAATGTAACTGTACGCTGCATGAGCCTCAATTTGTACTTTTTGAGTGATTGTTTTGCCTCGGTGACACAGTTACGCGTATTACAAATGTCATGTTTGTCATTTGTGTATGTAAATGTTGTTTTTTATTGTTAACTTTTTCCAAATGGGGAAGATTGGAAATGCGATACAGGATTGATGCTTGATCTACCAGAATGCCTCAAGAGATATTTGATAGGACTTTCTTGCCCTTGTCAGACATTTCCAGGAGATGATTTCAGCGTTTTGTTGGGATCTTTTTTTTTTTCTTTTTTTTTTCTTTTTTACTTTTTATGAGTTTTTCATCAAATTTTCTAGTTCATTAATTGAATTCTTTGTGAAACTGTGCCCATTCCTGCAACTTCAAATTTTCAGTACCGAGAGATTGTTTCTGTTCAAGAATTAAAAAAAATATTCTCCCATGACAAACTTTCCTTTTTTTAAATGACGCTCATGTGAGAAGAGTTTTCCTTTTAATGTTTCGTGAATAAATTGGGGTCGTGAATACATCTGGCATAGAGAAAAAAATAACAAAAATTGAATTGAATGAACTAGGCATTAGTCATTCAATTAACCAGTCAGTTTTCCCCTGCGGTTGCTTGATGAACTAGGTATTGTATTAAAAACAAAATTGTTGAATCGGCTGAGACAAACTCAAATGAACAGTTCTGACCTAAATGTGTTTACGATCGACTTAAAAAAAAGTACCAACATTTTTACAAGTTTATCAGAGCAACCGCGCTGAAATTCGTATTCAACTGAATACTGATCAATGCAAATTTTACCATTGCAGTGAACTGAGCTAATTAATCATCAGAAGCATAAAATGCCCATGCCGGTCCCTTCAAATGTTTATCCCTATAAATTTAAGATTTTGATCCTTCTGATCATACATTGTGTAAGGTTGCTTTACGGGGTATGTCTTAATGTTTCCAAAAGGAACATGACTTACTTCGTATCCGACGGGAGACTGATTTTTTATATTTTCCATCCTTGCTGAAGACCAATAATGGTCCGTACGTTGCCACAACAATATCATATGATCCACAAGAAGGGATGTCTCGTGTGCAGAGGTACGTAAGTTCACCATGTTCCTGTTCACAAAACTTGAGACAGAGCTCCCACATTCCCCCCATCACCTTGCCCAAATTGATGTCAGCAACCCGCTGACTGCACTCAAACTTCACAGATTCAAGCCCAGTGCCAACTTGAGGAGCATCTTGACTGGCTAATAATGTCAAGTCTTTGCTGATTGTGGGATAGAGTGAGAGGAAGTCACTATCTGATGCACTACTTGTCACTTCCTTAGCTGTCTCAAGGGAAAACTGTATTCTCTCTGCTAACATACTCAGTGTTTTCTCATATTCCTCCAATTGTTGGTGTCGATCCTTTTGGAGTTTTCTGATGTCTTGAATGAGACGGTTTTCTTGAGTTGTTACCTCTGCTCTTATCTCAGTGGCTTTGGTCTGCACTTCTTGCACGGTTCTGTCTACATTAGTATCAAGGTCAGACTTCATGGATGCTACTCTCTCTCGAGATTTACTGACCTCCTCGGCAATGTTTTCAAGTTTGGGAAACTGATCAGTTAGGGATTGTTTGTATGTGGACGTGGCCAAATGACTCTCAGTGTACTCATGCTCTGGCTTACAGTGGTTTATGACGGTGCAATCTCGACAGATCAACATTTCACACGTTTTGCAAAAGAAGCGGGTCACTTCGCCCTCATGGTTGGGACATTTCGGATGGCGTCTTTGTTTTGTGCTATGTGCACGGGCTTTCCCTTCACGAATTTCCTCCAAACTCATTATTGTGTGGCCTGATAATTCAGTAAATTTCATGTGCATTTTCTTGCACTTCGAGCAGATGTTTTTACTGCAGTCTAAACAGCTATCATGAGCTTCATTGTCCTCATCACATATCTCACAAGTTATCCCTGTCTTGTCAGAGCTGAGAAGTCTTTCCCTTAGGTTGAAAGATTCAACAAGGCCAGCTACAAACAAGTTGGTTGTCAAACCTTGTACCCCTGTCTCTGGAAGTCTTGTTTCCCGTCTACACACTGGGCAGGGGATGTCTGTAGCCTGTTTGCAACTTGTAGTGTGGTATTGTACCAGGCACTTCATACAGAAGCTGTGTTGACAGTTTAATATTTTGGGTTGTTCATATCTCTCATGACAGATTCCACACTCCAGATGATCCCTGCCAAGTTCCTCTAGAATGGCCTTTGAGGAGGATGTTCCTGTTGCCATTTTGCACCTGGTAACAACAAAAGTACGTAGATATACCAGTAAGAATGAGCTTGCATCTTTAATCAGTTTCAGGCAAAGTCGTCATTTACCATGTGTATGGCAGTTGGCAAATAATCTTGAACATAATTTAATCATCAAATAACCACAGGGAAGATGACGTACGGTATTCAGGAGGTTGCCGGTTCCAATTCCGCTACAGTCAATCTTTCTTTTTTATTTTTTTATTTCAAGAACATATTAATTTAATGTTCAGATGCTAATTGAAGATGAATCCTCAATATAACTGTCACAAGTTGGTCCGGGGTTATAGTTCGCCAGCCAAGTAACTTTCACGGCGCAAATGTAAATTACTTTCTTTGAAGTTTATGTAAATTTGAAGTCTCCGCGAGGTTCGCACGTTGCGGTTTTGCGGGCCTAGTCCTTCTGGAATGTGGACTGGTGCTCCGGAGTGAGCAGCGTAACAGTATGGGTGAAAGCGAAAGGGAGAGACGGGGGCCAGTGGAAAAAGGGTGTGTGAGGTATGTGGAGAGAGTTTGTCGTTTGGGCAGTGGGGAGACAGCTAAAAACCAAATTGGAAGGCGTGTCGCAGCATGGATGAACTCTATCTGGTGAGGCACAGGGAAAAGAAAGCTCGGCAAACTGTAAGTTTCTTGGATATTATTTTATTTATTTGGAAAGAAGGCTATAAATTTGCTTTACGCCTCATGGACAGACTGAGGCCCTTTGATGACTCTAAATTAATTATTGAATTTATTGATTATTTGATAACTAGTTGATCGCAGCATGGCAAATTTATCTCGTATGGCACAATCATCGACCCAATTAATGAGGAAATTAATGAAGGAATGAAATGTAGGGCGTATATTTGCACTTGTTAGTATTAATATTTATTATAGATAGCCCCTATCCCCGAGGAGGGACATAAATGGAAGGCCCGCAGCGGCATCAGGCCAAGCTCTAGCCGAGACACAAGACCGGCTGCCATAGCCCGGAGCTACGGGGGAGTGTGAGGAGTACCCACAAGCCGGACATTTCCGCTGTCGTGATATACCGGCGCAGCAGGGACCGACTCCGCCCGATCGTCACAATTTGTGAACCGCCTGGACTTGATCTTGGAAACCGGATACCGGATACCAGATACCCATTTGCTTTTGTCGTTGGGAGCTGAGGGACTGCCCGCCCAGAGACAAGAACAGGACAAGATCTGCTGAGCAGTGTGTAAGGTGGGCCAGGCCGTGGTGCTGTCGCACCAGCTTCTATGAGCTTGTTAAGACACTTGTAAAAACTTTAGTTGTTGAAGTGTCGCGGATTGAATCGGCCTTGATTATCGTAAATGAGAAATTCATTGTTGTTTAGACGATAAAGACTGAGTGCCTTAATTATTATCAATGGAAATGGAAAAGTTGACGAAAAGTTATAGGATGAGTAATTGATCTTTGTTGAAGATTTGAGTAAGAAATACAGTTTGTGAACAAGTGGAAGCACTAAAGATTGATGCTAGAGTTATAGAGTAAAATATTGAAGTTTGAGGAGCTCAGCTGAGGAGCTCATGAATTGATCACCGAAAAGAAGATTAACGGGGGTTCTCCGAACCAGGGGTGCAGTGGCCACTGAGATTTGATATTTGATATGTTCATGAAAGTAACTGTGTTTGTTTGTTTGTTTTGCTGGGAATAAATGTAAAATTTTGTGAATATAATTCTTGTCCGGCGATTAACTTCTGAGTATTGTTCTTCCACAGTCACAGCAAGGACCCACAAAGGGTGGCTGTGACAATAACAATTTTGAAAGTGCCGAGAAAATAAATGGCCCGGATTGATTTTCAAAAAATGCTTTAGAAGATTTATTTTCTTTTGATTTGAATTCATTTAAATTATTTCAACCAAATTCAATAATGAACATCACTGAGTGTCAAAACAATAACTTAAACATGATACAGAAAATACGACCAAAATCATTTAATATTCATGATTTATTAATTTATGAAAACAAGCAAATTTTATACATCCCTATTGAAAAGACAAGATTTTAAGGCAAAGTTCTAAGAAAAAAAATATTCAAGAAGAATTTAAGTTCACCATAGATCATTCGGAAAGGACAAACAAATCACAAAAAAGAACAAAGACAAAAGAACAAAATGGACTAAGATGTAGAACATTTAGTATAGACCAGATTGATCTTTAAATGCAGAATGATTAATTAATCTTTAATTGCTGAGCAAAGTGTGATGTCACGATATTAGATACAATGGCAGATTGGATGACTAATGTAAAAGATGTTCACCAGCTGCTTGTAGCTGTCTGCATGCACATTATGGATATTATAGTATTTTTTTTTTAGATAAATAATATTTTCCTAAGGGGGATATTATATCTGGTGGGGACGTGCACTGATGATAATGCAATTGGTTATTTTGACTTTTAGTAAAGTTGCAGTTGCAATTGGTTATTTTGACTTTAAGTAAAGTTGCAGTTGATATTTGAACTGCTGCAGCGCGATTGAAATTAATGCTCTTATAACAATAAATGTATTAAGGAAGGAATAGAAAACGGAGTTCAAAATAAAACAAGGGTTGCTGTCTTGTAAAAAAGTCAGATTAGTCAGCACTCAGCAATTATGTGGTGACGTGTACATGTTCATTTATGTAGTCGAAACCTACATGGCTAGAATAAGTCAGCATGCAGTACTCGTCTCTTGTGGAAGAATTTAGAAGAAAATCACGTATACTGAGTTAAGCAGCTATGTCAAATATCAAATAATCACTTACCTGATGATCGATATTATCTAAACGTCTTTATTTACGGGTGAAGCATAGGTTTTTGGGCAGGTAAAAGATCATTTTCGCCTTCAGGAAACCGATTGCGACTTATTTCCAAGTTTGGGGAAAACCCGAGGTTATTTATAGCTCATGAAAAGTGCGCCCTCTCCCGTTACTAACCGCTTATTGTCACATATTAATGTTACGCAGAAACCAGTAAGTGGCCTTGACCATTAATAACGTTTCTTTAATAATCTAAAACTTCGGCTCCGGCTTCGGGTCTGGCTCGGCTTTGGAAAGGGGCGTTACAACTTCTTCGACAAATCAAATCCAGTGTTTACAGCAATTTTTGCTAGTGATATGATCAATGCAAATAGGTGGAGCCTGAGCAGTCGTTTCGGGACAAAAAGTTTATAACTGCAAAACAGCTATATTAACAATGTGGGAAAATGAGACTCAACAATTAAAATAATCCAAGCTTAAGACTATAACAGAATGAAATCAAACACTCTAACCCTTGAAAAAATTCTAAATTGAAGATTATCTTTCTAAGCAAATCATAATTGGTAATATTTGTTTCAAGAGGATCTGTCCTCGATATAACAATATTAAAAGCAGCGACAAATATTGTATGGCCACAGGTCGATTTCAAAGATGGCTAAGATTTCATTTCATTTCATTTCAACCAAATTCAATAATGAGCATCACTGAGTGTCAACCCAATTATTTTAACATGATATACAAATACTTAAAGTTAGGAGGGCCTGACCCGTTTCGATCCTAGCAGGATCTTTCTCAAAGGATCTTTCTCTCAGTCAGCCTTTGAGAAAGATCCTGGGATCGAAACACGTCAGGCCCTCCTAACTTTAAGCATTTGATATATTTCAGGTCATTTTGGCTGATGAGCAGTTTGCAGCAGTTTATTACTTGTATTGATGATATAAAAATAGTTAAGTATAGAGCATTAATTAATGAAAAGAAGCAAATATTGTAGAGGCATATTCAAAAGACAAGAATTTAAGGCAAAGTTCTAAAAAATATATATATATTTAACAAGAATTTAAGTTTACATACATTATTCGGAAAGGACCAACAAATCACAGAAAAACAAACAGAACAAAGACAAAAGAACAAATGGACTAAGATGTAGAACATTTAGTATAGACCAGATTGATCTTCAAATGCAGAATGATTAATTAATCTTTAATTGCTGAGCAAAGTGTGATGTTACAATATTAGATACAACGGCAGATTGGATGAATGTAAAAGATGTTCAGCTGTTTGTAGTTGTCTGTTATGCATGTACAATATGATGGATATTATAGTATGGATTTTTTGGATCAATTATTCTCTTAAGGGGGATATATCTGGTGGGGACGTGCAGTGATGAGAATGTCATTGGTCATTCTTTCAAGATGAAAAGTGATGGGCTTATATCAAGGGATATTCTTTACATTAGTTCAGTCTTTTTACTTTTAGCAAATTGCAGTTGATATTTTAACTGCACGCTGCTGCGCGATTGAAATTAATGCGCAAAAAATGGTTTAATCAATTAATACTCCAGTCCAGAGCAGAGGCAGTTTAGGCCTAATTGTGGATTCCTGCTTTTCTTCATTAAGGAAGGAACAGAAAAAAACAGAGTTCAAAATATAGGCTTGGGTTGCTGTCTTGTAGAAAGTCAGCACTCAGCAATGATCAAAATCAATTTTAAAACTCTTGAAGTTGAAACTGAAACTAACTGTTATAGTGAAAGGAAACACGGTGAGGCACCATAACGTTCAATGTACATTGCGTTAGTGTTACTGTGAACTTCAGTGATGACGTGTACATGTACAGGTATGTAACGTTTTACGTTAGGCCTACATTGCTAGAAAAAGACAGCAGGGCTAGTACTCGTTTCTAGAAAATCACCGTATGCTGAGCTAAGCAGCTAAGTCAAATATCAAATAATCACTTACCTGATGATCGATACTATCTAAACGTCTTAAATTGCGGGTGAAGCATAGGTTTTTGGACAGATAAAGGAAAATTTTTCGCCTTCAGGAAAACGATTGCGACTTATTTCGAAGTTTGGGGAAAACCAGTAGTTATTTATAGCTCAAGAATTTCACAGAAAATTGCGCCCTCTCCCGTTTCTAACCGCTTATTGTCACATAATAATGTTATGCAGTGAAACCAGTGGTCTTTGCCATTAATAATGTTTCGGCATAATAATTATTTCCTAAAACTTCGGCTCCGGCGCGGCCTCGGGTCTGGCGCCATGGCTGGGACTTGGGGAAAGGGCGTTACGTCTTCTTCGACAAACCAAATCCAGTATATAGCAATGTTTGCTAGTGATGAAAACAATGCCAGAAGGTGAAGCCTGAGCTGTCGTTTCGGGAAAAAATGTTTATAACTAACTGCAAAACAACGACCACAATGTGGGAAATAAGTCTCAACAATTGAAATAATCCAAGCTTGAGACTATAACAGAATGAAATCATGCATTATAACCCTTGAAAATTGATTATCTTGCTAAGAAAATCATGGATACTTTGTTTTCCATAATTACGGAACCCCTGCTAAGTCCTCATTCTTTAAACGGTCTAGGCCTCAAACCCATGCACCGTGCCTCTACAAAACTAATACAAATTAACTGAATGGTTTTCCTATTAAACTTTCACTGTAATTCACTGTAATTTTGGCCGTGTCAAATGAAAATGTCTGTCGATTTATTCCAGATTTACGTATTGAGTCACCGTGATGTTACTACCACTAATTGGCTGAATAATTGGCCACTCTACAAATCGATTCATGTCTGTCACATTATGCGACTCACAGTGGTTTTGATATAATAGGGTATGACTGAAAACAAGCACGTGTGCAAGTTGTGTCGCAAGATATAATTATTAGGCCATAACAATAAATAGTCGGGCTCTCGTCAGCGCACGCGTCGAGTTTAAAAACGTGTTTTGTTCCCAATTTGTTTGGACGCCGGTACTGGACCCTGTCTTCCTGCGGTCACCAGGGTCCAGTATTCCATGTCTTTCACCCCCCCCCCCCCCCCCCACAATACTAGAATACTTTCCTAATTCTTCTTTCTAGTTACCGTACACTATGCATGACGCATATGCAGGTGGAACAAGGAAAATATATGAGTAGGCCGTCGTCCAATTATCGGGGAAATTTCTTTGAAATGTTTTCATGTTTCCATTTTATTTTGCTACAAAATGAAACAGACGGGATTTGTTTTACTCAAAGAGGAACGTCATTCAAGAACTCAATTAAGCAACGCCAATCACGAATGTTTGTTGTTGTTTTTTACCGTACTTTATTTGTCACAGAGAAACGTCTTGTTCTATTATCACCGTCATTGTGAACATTGACAATAATTTATTATACATGGCGTAGAAGTAATACATGTACATGTAGCAACAATAATCTTCAATGTTTAATCCTGCAGTTTACAGATTCAAAGTACATGTATCTGCAATCTTTAAAGTTGAAAATATACTTCAAAATTAACTCTAGTAATATTGCCGACTGGAACGGCAGCAAAAATGGGAACCAAAACACAACTCTATCTCCATATTCGATATTTTCTCTATACCTCGACTTTTGTGGAAAATATGGCATGCCAGACAAATCATATAATTTTTTTTTAACAGCTGGAAGTATGAAAAATACTGTGTCGTTCAGGGAAAAAGGAATCAGTAGTGTTTTGTAATTGCTAAGGTCAAATGAGTTTTATTTAAAAAAAAAAAAAATTATCAAAGTTTTAAACTTTCAGTAATTTTGAAATAGGCTCACACATTTTGTGCAAACAAATTGATCCTAATGCAGTCCATGAAAGCGAGTAGTTTTTTTCTGGAATAGCAACAAGTGCCTTGACCTTATATGGGCAACCTCACCATGATCAAGACGATTTGCTGAACACTACCAGTATATAACCTGAGAATGAGACCTGAAGTCGGTTTCTCATAGGTACCGTTTCAAGTTCACGATTCCCCAGAAGGAACAAGAAAAATACAACACTGAGCTTGAAATGTGTATAGGCTACACTTCAACATGGACAACGCTTCAATGTTTACAACGTGAACTTGGTACATGTACAAACATAATGCTGGAAGTACAAGCAATAATTATCTATTGACATAAGTTATCAACTTCAAGGAAAATTTTTAACAGTAAAATCAACACAACCTTAGTGAACCTGGCCACTGCCATTGTCAGCATGCTCTTCATTTGAATAACCACCTATGGAGTTACAGATTATGTGCATGACACATACACAACTCGGCAGTTTATGTACATTTAGTGTGTAGTTACTTCCGTGTGTACCACCTTATGACGTGTTCACAGTTAAGACTAAACTTACCGTTGCACCAATGGTTGTGTTTTGACAAAAAAAATAACAAAAACTATCCATTCTGAATTCTAATTAATGTCAATAATACTCAGTAGACAAGTTTTGTTTTTACTATATTCCATCTGTAATTTTTCAGCTAAGCCATTTGTACAATGCATTCTACATAAGATGTTTACTTTACTGTTCATTCTTGACCAAGGTTCGAAAGATATATGCTAAACTACATAATTTGCATTTGATACAAGATAGTTCAAATTAACAACCATTATATGGAAAGTTTTCTTTAGGTCTATATTGTTGTGTAATGTTTTACCATTCTCCCAACATTTTTGTAACAAAAAAAGCAGAGACGCTGTACAAATATTTATAAACAGAAGCTAAGGGCAGAATCCGTCCCGCCAGTCCGAGGATTAAGGTATGTACACAGTTATTCTATCAATCAGAATGAAATCAATCCATATACCTTCATCACAAAATGCAATGCTCATTAAGAGTTGTAATAAAGTATCTAAAACAATGGTTCAGCTTTGCCACAATCGAAGTCCTATTAATGTGCCCCATACTTTGATTTTTTTTATCAAGTCAAAGATCGCCGTTATTTTGTCATTTGCCATGGACACAAAACTCTTTTCTTGTATTGGCTAACACACACCAACTCTAAGATCTTATTCTAAGATCGCCATTCATATGTATCCCGAAACACATAACTGAAATTACAAAATAATATGGGGGCATAAAAAGGGCAAACGCCGAAGTAGGCCACGCCCATTACCAGTTAAGTTTGAGAGTGGCAAGTTTTAAAAGGGGTATAACTTGCACTTGGCAAAAGTTCATAATGAGATATCTATGAATATCTGAAACAGCAACAATTTACATGGACTGCTACACACAAGGAACTCTGTATACTGAAACCGACGTTTTCTAGAAGACCGTTGAATACTCTATAAGAACAGTATTGTGAAATGCACAAGGCGCATGGTGTCCATAAACTAAGTCACTTCCATAACTAGTATTGATCATTGTACATCTACACGTCTACATTTTACCTCACTGTCTTGCCATGATCTACTGTCACAACCTGTAGGTGTAACTTAAATTCGTGTGAGATATTTTGTGAACTATGGTCCTTTATATTGAAACTTTTCGCTTGTGTTTCGTATCATTAACTGACAATATCCCATCAAGCTGGTTTAAAGAATTTAAAGAAAAAATATCTCACTGACTGATTCAGTGCTCGCCAAGTTTAAATTTTTCGTACGATTGGTTGAAAAAAGCACGATCTATTATAAAAACAATATTTCCAATGCAACGAGAAATGATCACTGGAAAAAAATATAATCATTTGTTTGAACTGTTACAATTATTGCAGCGATCAAATTCTACATTATGACACTGTCACATTTACTGTGAAAGGAGCAGGATTTTTTTGTATATATTACTAGTGTTTTGTGTTTCATTGCAATGTCATTATACCTGGTGGTACATCTTCAATGACTTTAGGTCTGCCACAAGCAGCTTCCCATCTGCAGTGAATGTGATACCACATGGGTCGTACAGACCCTGTGCAATACATGCCAGGAAGCCCCCTTGAGCATCATAGTGGTGAATATGACCAGTGTTAATATATCTACGGATCATTGCAACGTATATGCCTGAATAGTCCATGAACACGCCTCTGCACTTAACTACTCCTTCACCAGGTATGGTTGGTTTGATAATAGTATGTGTAGTGCCATTGCTGTCAATGACATGTACTGCATCGGTAGAAACACTCATGACCATTCTATCATTACCGTGTACAGCCAGGCGCTTTGGCTCCATGTCCACTGGTATGGTTCTAATCAGTGACCCATCTGGTCTATGTTCCGTCAACACCTTCCTCTTCACATCACCTACTATAATCGCACCATCCTCCCTGATTGCCACACTCTGTAGATCCACGTTTGTTCGATCAACCTTCCTCCGTGGCACTGTTGGGAACTCCAGGTCCAGTACATTCTTATTGTTGAAGACCTTCACAGTCTTTCCACTGGCCACCACCAATTGATCCTGCATACTCGCAATTCCCGGTGTCCCTGTGGGAGAGTTTTAGGGGATAGGTTCTAATAAAAAATAACAAACACTGCTTACCCTAAATTTCCAGGAGATTGTTGTAGGAGTCGCCACAGGGGCCGTGTGGCCCGTATCAGCGTCGACAGGCTTATTTTCAATGTGTTCAATAATTACGTCCTATATCCTAAGTCCTAGCCTAATTTAATTGCTGGATTTATGTACACTAATGATAATACTAAGTTGATGTTAAGTTGGCCTTCCACAGGGAAAGTAGCTGTATATGAGTATACACTGCCAAGTCAGTTCCTATCCCCGCTTCGAGCCAACCAACAAAGATAAAGGAAAGTCACTAGTCAAAATTGAGCCTGTACAAGTATAGTAGATGTTGCCTCTACGGAGTATAACTGCAGACTGGCTTTTTTTAGGGAGTAAAACCAATGTGCTTTTACTCTCCTCGGAGAAGTTAATAGTTTGAGAGCTAGGTGGGTTTTAATCATAATGTTGAGTACAAAAGGTTTTAGTGCATATATTTTCTGCATGGCAGAGTGGTTCAAAAGTAGACATTTGCTTTTCCGCTAGCAGAATCGTAGAAATGAACGTTTTGGATAGATCCACTTTTCTGCTTCTTCCAAGAGAAAAAAATGTAGGTTCGTTCACATCTGTTAATCATTCTCACACAGGAAAAACAGATAAGCTTCAGGACTTTAAAAGCGAAGTTTGTTTTTGAGTGGAAGTATTTTTGGGGTTATAATATTAGGTTACTGTTTGGAAGGCAGATACTTGGGTATATAAGTAAAGGCTCTACCGACCACAAAGCACAGAAGAAACAAAACTTCTGAAACAATGATTTTATACAATTTCAGGTAACCTCTCAGAGAAGTTCAATTTTGCATCTTTGAATGGTCTCCTTCTTCATAAGCAATAAACAAACGAGTGAGTCTATACTATAAATAAAATAATCAAATTTCAGTCAAAAACTACAGAAAATCATGATCAGAAAGGGGATTCAAATCTGCAGCTTTTCTCAGGACAGAGGAGGGGAACAGGATATTTTCCTGCACCATGCAGTGTTGCATTTTGGCGGGGCAAATTATCAATTGGGCCCCTTCGAAGGGCCACTTTTAAACCACTGAGCCATAAGCGTTCAATCTGCTTCCTTGAAAGGCAGAAAAGCAAAAAAGTGGATTTGTAAAAACGTTAAATCTGCTTTTCAAGTAGTGAGAAAGGTTCATTTGCTTTTTTGCCATAGCAGAAAAGCAGAAAACTGCATTTTGCCAAAACGTGTCATCTGCTTTTCTGTTAACAGAAAAGTATAGAAAAGCGCATTTTGCAAAAGCGTTCGATGTGTTTTTTATGCTACTTGGAGAGGAGAAAATTAGATGTCCACTTTTGAACCTACATATTCGATCACGGGACGGTACTTAGATATTTCACACTTCATAGTTTGTTTATGGGCGGCATCGAAGATTTTATAATCGTTATCCAGCGGTCTTCAGTCTCAGACATACGTTTCCACTTTCCGTCTTTTTTTTTTTTGAGGGGGGGGGGGATAAATAGCACAACTTATCAAAGATTTGTGTGATAAAGACTGGACCATTGTTTCTTGTGCGGCATTTTCCTGATACCATCAAATTACCTTTTGCGTCCAATGCGTTGTACATTATTATCTGCAATCATAACGCGAGTAAAATAAGTGCTGTGATGCAACTTTTATATTGTGTCTTATCTATACAAAAAAATTAAAAAAATAAAAAACAGGAAAAATCATGTCTTAAATTGTGGATTTGTTGTCAGAGGTCACTAAATGATCATTTGCAAAAGGAATTTTGGTTGTACTCAAAAGTTGGAATAAACCGATAATGGGGGCAACTTTGGTGCCCCGGGGGGGGGGCAAAGCCCAGGGGTGTGCAACTTAAGACGCCCCATTCTCTCATTCGTACATTATATCCAATAGAAATATGTACTCAAACCTTTTGTACTCAACATTATGATTAAAACCCGCCTAAAGAAAAGACTATTGTACCCTCCTGGGGTTATAAATGAAAGGATTACATAACTACTGGAGCTACCTACTTAAGACTCTCCCTGGCCAGGGTGGAGTGAATTAATTAGTATTCCTACTGCATATATATAATACCTACACAAAAGAAAGAGGGTAATCCTTAATGGCCCAACACTCCTGGGTTGGGCTGTAATGGAATTCACTATAGAGTAAATAATGAATTGTTAACCAAATGAAAAAATGACATGGACAGGTAAGTCACGAATACAATTTGAACTTGCCAAACTTAGTAAAAGAAAGTTAATATTTGTAAACAATTTTGAACATTTAAATTATAACGAGGCATGAGCCACCATTGCACTTTAGTGTGATTGATTTTACCACAGTAACAAACATGTCTTACATAATGTCATGGTTGTTATGGTAAATTTTGTTGACAGCCTAAATGGGAAAGATTGCAGTGGCGCACCCAGGGGGGGGGGGGGGCTCGGGAGGCTTGAGCCCCCCTCCCCCAAGAGGGTCCCTGAAAAAAAAAACGAAAAAAAAACGAAAAAAGGGGGGGGAGAGGGAAAGGGAGAGGAGGAAGGGGGGGGGAGTCACAAAATTTTTTGTGAGAGAAACATGTTCTTCGCGCCCCCCCCCCCCCCCCCCCCCCAAGACAAAATCCTGGGTGCGCCGATGAAAGATTGGAAATACAATACAGGATTGATGCTTGATCTACTGAAATGCCTCAAGAGATATTTGACAGGAATTCCTTCTCTTGTCAGAGATATTCAGGATTTTCATCTAGCCCTATGTTTATTCTGAAGTCTTTTTACGGGTTTAAGAACAGATTTTCTACAACTGATTAATTGAATTCTTTGCGAAACTATGCCAATCTATAGCACGCAAAGAAACGTTTTTTCTGTTCAAGAAAGTTTGAAAAAAAAAATCATTTTTCTCCCATGACACCTTTTCTGGACTGAATGGCATAAGAAGGGATTTTGTTTAAAGTTTCACATATTCTGACAAGAATTGACGACAAGAAGTTTCAAGAAAACATCTGGTATATACAAAAAAAAAGTGGAATGTCTTATCACAGAGACACAATATCCTTCTCTTATATTTAATATCTGTTCAACCAAACTGAATAAACTTAGTAGTACTTAAATTCATATTTATGATTGATTAACTGTTGAGCTACTAAAACATATAAATAAAGATGTTAAGATATCCTTTCCAATTAAAGTACTTTATCACTGGAGATTGTCTGGTCTTTTCCCTCTTAAGGAAAGCCTATGTATATTATTTGAATGTTTCCCCAAGGAACATGACTAACTAACCTGACTGAGTGGAGATTTTTGTCTGATATTGACCATCCTTGCTGAAGACTGATACTCGTCCGGAGGCTGACCCTACAACATCATAAGAACCACAAGAAGGAATGTCTCGTGTACAGATGTACCAATATCCACCACTTGATTGCTGTTGACCAAACTCTTGACACAACTCCCACTTCCTTATCACCGTGCCCACATTGATGTCAGCAACCCGCTGACTGCACTCAAACTTCACAGATTCAAGCCCAGTGCCAACTTGAGAAGCATCTTGACTGGCTAATAATGTCAAGTCTTTGCTGATTGTGGGATAGAGTGAGAGGAAGTCACTATCCGATGCACTACTTGTCACCTCCTTAGCTGTCTCAAGGGAAAACTGTATTCTCTCTGCTAACATACTCAGTGTTTTCTCATATTCCTCCAGTTGTTGGTGTCGATCCTTTTGGAGTTTTTTAATGTCTTGAATGAGACGGTTTTCTTGAGTTGTTACCTCTGCTCTTATCTCAGTGGCTTTGCTCTGCACTTCTTGCACGGTTCTGTCTACGTTGGTATCAAGGTCAGACTTCATGGATGCTACTCTCTCACGAGATTTACTGACCTCCTCGGCGATGGTTTCAAGTTTGGGAAACTGATCAGTTAGGGATTGTTTGTATGTGGACACGGCCAGATACTTGTCAATGTACTCATGCTCCGGTTTACAGTGGTCTATGATGGTACATTCTAGGCAGATCAACATTTCACACGTTTTGCAAAAGAAGTGCATCACTTCGCCCTCATGGTTGGGACATTTTGGGTGGCGTTTTTGTTTTGTGCTCTGTGCACGGACTTTCCCTTCACGAATTTCCTCCAAACTCAGTATTGTGTGGCCTGATAAATCAGTAAATTTCATGTGCATTTTCTTGCACTTTGAGCAGATGTTTTTACTGCAGTCCAGACAGGTATCATGAGCTTCATTGTCCTCATCGCATATCTCACAAGTTATCCCTGTCTTGTCAGAGCTTAGAAGTCTTTCCCGTAGGTTGAAAGATTCAACAAGACCAGCTACAAACAAGTTGGTTGTCAAACCTTGTACCCCTGTCTCTGGAAGTCTTGTCTCCTGTCTACACACTGGGCAGGGGACGTCTCTAGCCTGTTTGCAACTTGTAGTGTGGTATTGTACAAGACACTTCATACAGAAGCTGTGTTGACAGTTTAATATTTTGGGTTGTTCATATCTCTCATGACAGATTCCACACTCCAGATGATCCCTGCCAAGTTCCTCTAGAATGGCCTTTGAGGAGGATGTTCCTGTTGCCATTTTCACCTGGTAAAAACAAAAGTACGTAGATATACCAGAGAGAATGAGCTTCCATCTTTAATCAGTGTCAGACAAAGTCGTCATTTACCATGTGCATGGCAATTGGCAAATAATCTTGAACATAATTTAATCATCAAATAACCACAAAGAAGCTGACGTACGGAGAGCCTGTACGGTATTCAGGAGGTTGCCGGTTCCAATTCCGCTACAGTCAATCTTTCTGTGTTCATTTTTTCTTCAAGAACATTATTTAATGTTCAGATGCTAATTGAAGATGAATCCTCAATATAACAATTTTGAAAGTGCCGAGAAAATAAATGGCCCGGATTGATTTTCAAAAAAAGCTTTAGAAGAGTTATTTTCTTTTGATTTGAATTCATTTAAATCATTTCAACCAAATTCAATAATGAACATCACTAGCACTGAGTGTCAAAACAATAACTTAAACATGATACAGAACATACGACCAAAATCATTTAATATTCATGATTTATTAATTTATAAAAACGAGCAAATTGTATACATCCCTATTCAACGACAAGATTTCAAGGCAAAGTTCTAAGAAAAAAATATTCAACAAGAATTTAAGTTTACATATAGATTATTCAGAAAGGACAAACAAATCACAGAAAAACAAATAGAACAAAGACAAATGAACAAATGGACTAAGATGTAGAACATTTAGTATAGACCAGATTGATCTTCAAATACAGAATGATTAATTAATCTTTAATTGCTGAGCAAAGTGTGATGTCACAATATTAGATACAATGGCAGATTGGATGACTAATGTAAAAGATGTTCACCAGCTGCTTGTAGCTGTCTGCATGCACATTATGGATATTATAGTATGGTTTTTTGAGATCAATTATTTTCTTAAGGGGGATATTATATCTGGTGGGGACGTGCACTGATGATAATGCAATTGGTTATTTTGACTTTTAGTAAAGTTGCAGTTGATATTTTAACTGCTGCTGCGCGATTGAAATTAATGTTCTTATAACAATAAATGTATTAAGGAAGGAATAGAAAACGGAGTTCAAAATAAAACCAGGGTTGCTGTCTTGTAAAACGTAAGTCAGATTAGTCAGCACTCAGCAATTATCAAAATCAATTTTAGAACTCTTGAAAATGAAACTGAAACTAGTGAAAAGAAACATGGTGGAGTCGCTATAACGTTTAATGTACATGTACATGCACATTGTGCTATATTGTGTACATCAGTGGTGACGTGTACAGCTATTGTATGTAGGTGAGACCTACATGGCTAGAATAAGTCAGCAGTACTCGTCTCTTGTGGAAGAAAGAAGAAAATCACGTATACTGAGTTAAGCAGCTATGTCAAATATCAAATAATCACTTACCTGATGATCGATATTATCTAAACGTCTTTAATTACGGATGAAGCATAGGTTTTTGGTCAGGTAAAAGATCATTTTGGCCTTCAGGAAACCGATTGCGACTTATTTCCAAGTTTGGGGAAAACCCGAGGTTATTTATAGCTCATGAAATTCCCAGAAAAGTGCGCCCTCTCCAGTTTCTAACCGCTTATTGTCACATAATTATTAATGTTACGCAGAAACCAGTAAGTGGCCTTGACCATTAATAATGTTTCTTTAATAATCTAAAACTGGCTCGGCTTTGGAAAGGGGCGTTACAACTTCTTCGACAAATCAAATCCAGTGTTTACAGCAATTTTTGCTAGTGATATGATCAATGCAAGTAGGTGGAGCCTGAGCAGTCGTTTCGAGACAAAAAGTTTATAGGCCTAACTGCAAAACATCTAACACAATGTGGGAAAATGAATCTCAACAATTAAAATAATCCAAGCTTAAGACTATAACAGAATGAAATCATGCATTTTAACCCTTGAACAAATTCTAAATTGAAGATTAGCTTTCTAAGCGAATCATAATTTGTAATTTTTGTTTCTTGAGGATCTGTTCTCAATATAACAATATTAAAAGCAGCGACAAATATTGTAGGGCCACAGGTCGATTTCAAAAATGGCTAAGATTTCATTTCATTTCATTTCATTTCAACCAAATTCAATAATGAGCATCACTGAGTGTCAACACAATTATTTTAACATGATATAAAAATACTTAAAGTTAGGAAGGCCTGACCCGTTTCGATCCTAGCAGGATCTTTCTCAAAGGATCTTTCTCATTCAGCCTTTGAGAAAGATCCTGGGATCGAAACGCGTCAGGCCCTCCTAACTTTAAGCATTTGATATATTTCAGGTCATTTTGGCTGATGAGCAGTTTGCAGCAGTTTATTTCTTGTATTGATGATATAAAAATAGTTAAGTATAGAGCATTAATTAATGAAAAGAAGCAAATATTGTAGAGGCATATTCAAAAGACAAGAATTAAAGGCAAAGTTCTAAAAAAAAATATATTCAACAAGAATTTAAGTTTACATACATTATTCGGAAAGGACCAACAAATCACAGAAAAACAAACAGAGCAAAAACAAATGAACAAATGGACTGAGATGTAGAACATTTAGTAAAGACCAGATTGATCTTCAAATGCAGAATGATTAATTAATCTTTAATTGCTGAGCAAAGTGTGATGATACAATATTAGATACAATGGCAGATTGGATGAATGTAAAAGATGTTCAGCTGTTTGTAGTTGTCTGTTATGCATGCACAATATGATGGATATTATAGTATGGATTTTTTGGATGAATTATTTTCTTAAGGGGGTTATATCTGGTGGAGACGTGCACTGATGAGAATGTCATTGGTCATTCTTTCAAGATGAAAAGTGATGGGCTTATATCAAGGGATATTCTTTACATTAGTTCAGTCTTTTTACTTTTAGCAAATTGCAGTTGATATTTTAACTGCATGCTGCTGCGTGATTGAAATTAATGCGCAAAAAATGGTTTAATCAATTAATGCTCCAGTCCAGAGCAGAGACAGTTTAGGCCTAATTGTGGATTCCTGCTTTTCTTCATTAAAGAAGGAATAGAAAACAGAGTTCAAAATAAAGGCTTGGGTTGCTGTCTTGTATAGAAAGTCAGCACTCAGCAATGATCAAAATCAATTTCAGAACTCTTGAAGTTGAAACTGAAATTATAGTGAAAGGAAACACGGTGAGGCACCATAACGTTCAATGTACATTGCGTTAGTGTTACTGTGAACTTCAGTGATGACGTGTACATGTACAGGTATGTGACGTTTTACGTTAGGCCTACATTGCTAGAAAAAGTCAGCAGGGCTAGTACGCGTTTCTAGAAAATCACCGTATGCTGAGCTAAGCAGCTAAGTCAAATATCAAATAATCACTTACCTGATGATCGATACTATCTAAACGTCTTAAATTACGGGTGGAGCATAGGTTTTTTTGGCAGAAAAATGTTCGCCTTCAGGAAAACGATTGCGACTTATTTCGAAGTTTGGGGAAAACCAGTAGTTATTTATAGCTCAGGAATTTCACAGAAAATTGCGCCCTCTCCCGTTTCTGACCGCTTATTGTCACATAATATTGTTATGCAGTGAAACCAGTGGTCTTTGCCATTAATAATGTTTCACTAGTAATAATTATTTCCTAAAACCTCGGCTCCGGCGCGGCCTCGGGTCTGGCTGGGACTTGGGGAAAGGGCGTTACGTCTTCTTCGACAAACCAAATCCAGTATATAGCAATGTTTGCTAGTGATGAAAACAATGCCAGTAGGTGAAGCCTGAGCTGTCGTTTCGGGAAAAAATGTTTATAACTGCAAAACAACGACCACAATGTGGGAAATAAGTCTGAACAATTGAAATAATCCAAGCTTGAGACTATAACAGAATGAAATCATGCATTATAACCCTTGAAAATTGATTATCTTGCTAAGCAAATCATGCATACTTTGTTTTCCATAATTACGGAACCCCTGCCAAGTCCTCATTTTTTAAACGGAGCAAGGTCTAGGCCTCAAACTCATGCACCGTGCCTCTAAAAAACTAATACAAATTAACTGAATGGTTTTCCTATTAAACTTTCACTGTAATTCACTGTAATTTTGGCCGTGTCAAATGAAAATGTCTGTCGATTTATTCCAGATTTACGTATTGAGTCCACCGTGATGTTACTACCACTAATTGCTGAATAATTGGCCACTCTACAAATCGATTCATGTCTGTACCATTATGCGACTCACATAACTGGTTTTGATATAATAGGGTATGACTGAAAACAAGCACGTGTGCAAGTTGTGTCGCAAGATATAATAGGCCATAACAATAAATAGTAGGGCTCTCGTCAGCGCACGCGTCGAGTTTAAAAACGTGCCGTTTTGTTCCCAATTTGTTTGGATGCCGGTACTGGACCCTGTCTTCCGGCGTTCACCAGGGTCCAGTATTCCATGTCTTTCACCCCCCCCCCCCCCCAATACTAGAATATTTTCCTAATTCTTCTTTCTAGTTACCGAACACTATGCATGACGCATATGCAGGTGGAACAAGGAAAATATATGAGTAGGCCGTGGTCCAATTATCGGGGAAATTTCTTTGAAATGTTTTCATGTTTCCATTTTAATTTGCTACAAAATGAACACACGGGATTTGTTTTACTCAAAGAGGAACGTCATTCAAGAACTCAATTAAGCAACGCCAATCACGAATGTTTGTTGTTGTTTTTTACCGTACTTTATTTGTCACAGAGAAACGTCTTTTTCTATTATCACCGTCATTGTGAACATTGACAACATTATTTATTATTCATGGCGTAGTAGTAATACATGTACATGTAGCAACAATTCTTCAATGTTCAATCCTGCAGTTTACAGATTCAAAGTACATGTATCTGCAATCTTTAAAGTTGAAAATATACTTCAAAATTAACTCTAATATTGCCGACTGGAACGGCAGCAAAAATGGGAACCAAACCACAACTCTATCTCCATATTCGATAGTTTCTCTATACCTCGACTTTTGTGGAAAATATGGCATATGATTATAATCATATGATTTTTTTTTTAACAGCTGAAAGTATGAAAAATATAGTGTGTCGTTCAGGGAAAAGGGAATCAGTAGTGTTTTGTAATTGCTTAGGTCAAATGAGTTTTATTAAAAAGTAATCTTTTAAACTTTCAGTAATTTTGAAATAGGCTCACAAATTTTGTGCAAACAAATTGATCCTAATACAGTCCATGAAAGCGAGTAGTTTTTTTTTCTTGAATACCAACAAGTGCCTTGACCTTTGTGTGCTCTTATGTATCAATTTGAAAAAAATGCTTTGCCCTTAAATATTAAATCCCTCTTTATAAGAAACACGAATATTCATAACTACGACACCAGATCATCAAAGAAACTCCATCGGACAAAAGTTAGAACATCCATACACCTATCCACTGTAAGACACCAGGGACCCCGTCTGTGGAACACTATTCGATCTACCCTACCAATGACGTCTATCAGGGCATGCAAAGGATGTTATAAAGAGCAACTTCTCTCTGCGTATAATTATAAATGGTAAAAAGGAATAACTTCTATCCTATTAAGCATTATAATGTAAAGGAATATGATTGCATGATGCCGTTATTTGACTTTTTTTATACTGTAATACTTAACGTTATTAAATTGCTATACTTTTGTAAGTTAAGTTAAACAAACAAATTATATGATTCTAGCCTTACAACGTTGTATTTTGTTATATCTTAAAATTCCCTTTATTAATTTTAATTATTATAACTATTATTATTCAATGAAAAGGGGGCAGACCTTTTTACAAGCTACGGCTTCTTGTCTGACCTCCTCATACTATTAGCTTACCTTGTAAAATGTACTCAATGTAATAATATTATAATAGTATGAAATAAACCTGAACCTGAACCTTATATTATGGGCAACCTCACCATGATCATGACGATTTGCTGTACACTACCAGTATATAACCTGAGAATGAGACCTGAAGTCGGTTTCTCATAGGTACCGTTTCAAGGTCACGATTCCCCAGAAGGAACAAGAAAAATACAACAGCTTGATATGTGTACACTTCAGCACGGACAACGGTCCGACGTTTACAAGGAGAGTTTGGTACATGTACAAAAAAAATGCTGCAAGTGCAAGCAATAATTACATGAACTCTATCTATTGACATTAGTTATCAACTTCAAGGTTATTTTTTAGTAAAACCAACAGTGAAGTCAACACAATCTTTTGTGAACTTGGCCACTGTCATTGTCAGCAGTTTCTAAACAGCACTTCATTGAGTAACCACCTGTATAGTTACAGACATTATGTGCATGACACATATAACAATGCAACTACACAACTCGGCACTGTCGGCAGTTTATGTACATTTAGTGTGTAGTTACTTCCTTGTGTACCACCTTATATTGTGTTCACAGTAAGGCTAAACTCACCGTTGCACCAATGGTTGTGTTTGACAAAAATAGCAAAAACTATCCATTCTGTTATGGAATTAAATAAGAGGTCAGGATGGATAGTTTTTGGTATTTATAAAAAATTGGGTTTTTTTCTCTATTTCTAAGCTGATAATTGATGCCATTTATACAATGCATAACATTCTACAATGTGTCCTTGAAATGTTCAATCTTGACCAAAGTGCACAATTTGCAAAGATATACACGAAACTACATAATTTACATAAAAAAAACCTAAATTAACAACCATATAGGAAGTTTAGTTTTGGAAACACTTTCTTTAGGCCTATATTGAGCACGACCTATTATAAAAGCAACATTTCCAATGCAACGAAACCGATCAGTGGGGAAAAAAAATTGTAATAATTTGTTTGAGCTGTTACAATATTGCAGAGATCAAATCATACCTTATGACACTGTCACGTTTACTGTGACGAGTTTATTTCTTATTGTGAAAGGAAGCATGTTTTTGTCGGTGTATTACTGGTGTTTGGTGTTTCATTGCAATGTCATTACGCCCGGGATCAATTTCACGAAGCCCTACTATTGATAGTAACTCGAGTTATAAAGGATAACCCATCGTATCCTATGTAGGGCTGCAATTAGCTAAGGGTGTAACGATTCATCGAAGCACCCATAGTATCGATAATAAAACACCGCGATATGACATCGCAATACCAAATTCCGTATCGTTTTGTATCACGATACTTGTGCCAATAATTATTGTGTTTGTCAAAACATCTTCACGGTAGAATGCACAACAAAATCAGCATTTTTTCACAAATGTTTTAACGTTAGAAATTGAGCACAGAAGAATACTACGCTTTTTCCACTATGACTAGAGGCTTCTGGAGGCTATCGATCTTCTGGGTCTGGCTGTCCACGCAACAAAGAGTGTAAATGTTCTGTTTAATATTGTTCTTCATTTTTGGTGTTTAAGGTACTGTTTTATCGTTACAATTGATAGCAACTTACGATGAGTTTGGTGAAATTTACCCCATGTGGTACATCTTCAATGACTTGTAGTCTGCCACAAGGAGCTTCCCATCTGCAGAGAATGTGATTCCATATGGGTCGTATAGACCCTGTGCAATACATGTAAGGAAGCCTCCTTGAGCATCATAGTGGTGAATATGACCACGGAGTGTGAACATTTTGTCTGTACTCACTGCAATGTAGATACCAGAATTGTCAATGTATAGGCCTCTGCACACAACTGCTCCTCCACCAGGGCTGGTTGGTTTGATAAGTACAGTAGGCCTACCATTGCTGTCAATGACATGAACTGCATCGGTACAGCCACTGATGCCCATTCTATCATACATCCTACCGTGTACCGCCAGGTACCTAGGCTCCATGTTCACTGGTATGGTTCTAATCAGTGTCCCATCTGGTTTATGCTCCGTCAACACCTTCCGCCCAACATCACCTACTATAATCACACCATCCTCCCTGATTGCCACACTCTTTAGATTCACGTTTGTTCGACCAACAAGTGTTGACACTGTTGGGAACTCCAGGTCCAGTTCATTCTTATTGTTGAAGACCTTCACAGTCTTTCCACAGGCCACCACCAATTGATCACTCATACTTGCAATTCCAGTTAACCCTGCGAAAGAGTGAAGACTGAGTCAAGTTAACCAATCATCATGGAAAGCTAAAAAGTACTCTTGAAATTGAATACAATTTGGACGTGCCAAACTTCGAAAACAAAGTTTCTTTTTGCAAACGATTTTGAACATTATTTTAAATTATTCAGAGGTAAATGTTGAAGACTGTTGGAAGCAGACAGATGAACAGCGGAATCTGCGTGGAAGTGAATTGTAACTCAACAGTCCATGATTGATTTATACACGCTGCACACGCCAGCATTTGTGTGTGCGTGATATTACCACGGCGTAAATTTTGTTTACAGTGTGAATGGGAAAGATTTGAAATGCGATACAGGATTGATGCTTGATCTACCCAAATGCCTGAATGGATATTTGGCAGCTGAATTTCTTTCCCTTGTCAGACATATTCAGGAAAACTTCATTTCATCTTGGCCTATGTTTGTTCTTTCAGTCTTTTTTTTTGGGGGGGGGGGGGGGGGGTTCAGATTAGATTTTGTAAAATTCGGCGCCGTTTTTACGATCCGGCAAAATAAGGGCTCTTTTTTTTCCAATATTGACGTTCACAAAAATTTCGCATTATTTTGAGAGTTTTCAAACGGTAACATTATTGGTCTAACATCCAAATTTGGGGGAGAAATTTGATAAATTGGTTTGTTTTAAATATCATACTTGTACATTTGTTTAATTCTTACTCAAAATTATGATAATTAAATGAAAAATAAGTTTGTCACTTAGTAAAATCATAGTCTTTAAGACCCATGTACACGTACTTGAGGATTTTACGAACTGACAAACTGATACATGCCAATTATTTAATACCCAATCACAGAGACAAGCCATTTACCAATTTTCTCCCCAAAATGTGCATGTTAGACCATTATATTTACATTTAAACAATTGCGCATAACCTAGTTACGAGAGTATCTGTAAATTAATGAAAAGGAGACAACAAAACAATCATATTAGTCATTTCCTTCCTGGAGATTGAGGCCTTGATGCTAAATAGTCCAAACTTTCTCCCTGCTCGGCCTGACCAAATATCTGTGGTGGCCAATTGATTCAATGCCCAGCAAGATCAAATCACAAATGTTGTGGTTAGAAACTGAAAGATTTAAGTGGAGAGCCACTGGGTTGTCAAGTTTCTGAATTTTGACTGTGGACCTGTGACCGTAGAATCGTTTCTTAGGGGTGTTATTCGTTTCCCCCACAAACAGAATATTGCATACCCTGCAAGAGATGAGATAAATGGCATTAGATGTATAGTGCGGGTAATATTCCCTTTGGTCTTATTGGTGGGACCATTGCCTGCGAAAGAATCAGACTCATAGATGTGGTCCTGGCAGACCACACATCTCGAATTGCATTTAAAAGTGCCATGCTGGATAGGGAAAGAAACATTAGTTGTGGGTGTGACCTCAGCCCTGACAATCAAGTCTCGGAGGTTACAGTGACGTCTATAAACAAAGATGGGCTTTTCTGAGATGGCCCTGCGGAGACGGTCTAAAGTGTGAAGAATGTGATGGCTATCATTGGTGATTCTGCGTAACAGGGGATAGAGGGATGGAAAGTAGTCACCAGACTAACTTTGTTATTAGTACAAGTATCATCAAGTTATATTCATGATTTATGATAAAATACCAAAGGTAAACAAGTTTACCAGAGCAACTGTACTGAAATTCGTATTTTGATGATTGATTAACTGTCGGGCTAAATGGTAAGAAACATAAATATCTGTGTTAAATAAGTCCTTTCCCATTGCAACAGTTTTTATCACTAGAGATTTTTGGGTCTTTGTCTATGTATATATTTGAATGTTTCCACAAAATGCACATGACTAACTTACCTGCCTGAAAGGAGATTGATGTCTGATATTGTCCATCCTTGTCGAAGACTGATATTTGTCTGCTGATTGACGCTACAACATCATAAGAACCACAAGACGGAATGCCGCGTGTACAAATGTACTTGTAACTGAATCCACAACGTTTCTGTTTACCAAACTCTACACACAGCTCCCACTTCCCTATCACCTTGCCAACATTAATGTCAGCAACGCGCTGACTGCACTCAAACTTCACAGATTCAAGCCCAGTGCCAACTTGAGGAACATCTTGACTGGCTAATAATGTCAAGTCTTTGCTGATTGTGGGATAGAGTGAGAGGAAGTCACTTTCTGATGCACTACTTGTCACCTCCTTAGCTGTCTCAAGGGAAAACTGTATTCTCTCTGCTAACATACTCAGTGTTTTCTCATATTCCTCCAATTGTTGGTGTCGAGACTTTTGAATTTGTTTGATATCTTGAATGAGACGGTTTTCTTGAGCTGTTACCTCAGCTCTCATCTCAGCGGCTTTGCTCTGCACATCTTGCACTGTTCGGTCCACATTGGCATCAAGGTCAGACTTCATGGATGCTACTCCCTCCAGAGATTTATTGACCTCCTCGGCAATGGTTTCAAGTTTGGGAAATGATTCAGTTAAGGATTGTTTGTATGTGGACGTGGCCAGACGTTTGTCAATGTACTCATGCTCCGGCTTGCAGTGGTCTATGGCGGTACAGCCTAAGCAGATCAACATTTCACACGTTTTGCAAAAGAAGTGCATCACTTCACCCTCATGGTTGGGACATTTTGGATGGCGTTTTTGTTTTGTGCTATGTGCACGAAATTTCCCTTCACGAATTTCCTCCAAACTCTTTATTGTGTGATCTGACAATTCAGTAAATTTCATGTGCATTTTCTTGCACTTTGAGCAAATGTTTTTACTGCAGTCCAGACAGCTATCATGAGCTTCATTGTCCTCATCACATATCTCACAAGTTATCCCTGTCTTGTCAGAGATGAGAAGTCTTTCCCGTAGGTTGAAAGATTCAACAAGACCTGCTACAAACAAGTTGGTTGTCAAACCTTGTACCCCTGTCTCTGGAAGTCTTGTCTCCCGCCTACACACTGGGCAGGGGATGTCTGTAGCCTGTTTGCAACTTGTGTGGTATTGTACCAGACATTTCATACAGAAGCTGTGTTGACAGTTTAATATTTTGGGTTGTTCATATCTCTCATGACAGATTCCACACTCCAGATGATCCCTGCCAAGTTCCTCTAGAATGGCCTTTGAGGAGGATGTTCCTGTTGCCATTTTCACCTGGTAAAGACAAAAGTGCATACATGTAGATGTACGTAAGAGAATGAGTTTTTTTAATCAGTGTCACACAAAGTTTTCACTTTCCATGTGGATAGCAAATGACCATTTGCCTGATTTTACATGGTTTATTTGCAACAGCTGCATGAGACCTTAATTGAGGATCAATCGTAGTGCTTGGGGATTTGGGGGGGTTATCCGGTTATAGGTTGACCATCCTGGATTTAATTATCCGGTTACACATTTTCACTGACCGTTACCTGAAACTGAAAGCAAAAAAGAAGGGCACAAACATCTCGCTCAAGCTCAATAATCCAAAAAAATGTATGTACTGGATCTAAATGCAACATCACAAAAAGCATTCTGAAAGCGATGATCACATTGAAGAAGACGTATACAATTAATCATGTCACACGTGTCACACGTGATGACATAGGTTAACTGATTTTGTTTTGATTTTTTTTTTCAGTAACCGGATATGAAATACCCGATTTTGCCCAGCACTAATCAATCCTCAATTAAAATTTTAAAAGCAGCAACAATGGCCACAGGTCTAATTCACGATTTAAAGCTAATATTTCATTTCTTTTCATTTCATTACATTTAAAAGTTCAAACATGAACCAATTAGGCCCGCTTAGACATGGCAGAAATTTAACGTTTGAAGCAAATGCCGGCTTTCTGCCGAAAGATCGACGGGGCTTGCCCCCTTTTAATGGCAGAAGAGTGGCACGGCTTCAAACGTCGATTTTCTGCCATGTCTAATTCAATTAAAATGCCCCAAGTGAGAATTCCACCTCGTGCCATTTTAAAAAAGAGAGCGCCGACGATATCTTGCAATATCATAACTCTCTCTTGGTCCGCCATGCTGAAATTTGCATTTAACAGAAAACCGGCGTTTGAAGCAACTGCCGAACTTTCGCCACTTTTATGTCGATTGCAATGTATTGAATTAGACACGGCAGAAGTTCAACGTTTGAAGCGGGCCTTACTACTGAGAGTCAATACAATAATTTTAACATGAAATAGATAACAGGTAAGTATAAGACATAAATGGAAACGAGCGAATTTAGAGGCATATTCAATAAATGATAAGAAATTGAAAGTAACTGGTTTACCTTCTGCTAATATCTCTGTTGGCTGTGCACTGTCAAGTTGTCTTTTTCAATCAAGCTGTCTCGCGTGGAGACGTGTCAAGTCCAGTTGTCTCACGGTCAACTAGTCCGGTGTCTGGTTTACAATGAGAGAAGAGACTTCGATTTTACTGTTAGGCTAAGCTGTGTTTCAACTTTCAAGTTTACCCCACCCACCTAGAAAATCACGCTGAAGTCCTGGCCTTTTTATAGGAAACAAAAGTACAAAGAAGGTTGCAGCAGAATCCTAGATCTAGGCCCCTATCCCTTTTATTGTCAGCATGCCCGGAAGGTTTTGAAAAATTGTCATGATTTTGATTTTTTAAATAAATTGTGAGGAGAGTCAGTCAGCGAAATAAAAGAATGAACACTCACAAGAGGAAAGTTGACAGTGCATATATGCAATTAAAAACGGCCGACTTCCTACAAAAATGGGTCAGAATGTGACTCATTTTTTTAGTGCAAGCAGTGAATAACGTTTATCGCAAATGAGTGACTGGTAGGCATTGTAGGATGCACAAGGGTCGAAAGAGCGCCACCACCTGCTCACTTTTGGACAGTCTGAGTAAATTTTTTATGTTTTAATACTTTGTGTCATGAACTTGCAGTTCCACCCAGATGTATCGTACAATGCTTTGCAGGAGCGCCCTCTCTTGGTGAAAATGCTATAGGGCAATTCCATGATAACATAAGTTACCTGTTAAGTGACTTTGACCTATTCCTTGATCAATCATTCTTGAAAGACTCCAATTTAAAAATGTCTTTTTGGAATCAGCAAGTATACCACAATTTTATGGTTCCTTGAAATGCATGCAAATATGCCAAAAAAGGGGTAACTTACATTACAAAATGTCCCAAAACCATGGAAATGCCCTATAAAGCGATATTAGAATATTCCACAAAGTAGGTCTAGGAAACTGTAATTAAATTAGTAATACAATAATTGTAAAAAGTAATTGTTATTGGCAAGGGTTACCTTACTGGGTAAGATAACTATAAAGGGAATAAACACAAAGTTAAAGAGACTTACCTAAATATACGTTCTTTGTGTCCTCTTCAATATTATTATCAAGGTTAAATTTGTGGAGAGGGGGCAGGGCTTTGATTTTTGAGGGAAATTATTGTGTAAAAACGGTAGCGAAGATGTGACTTTTTATGGACATACGGAACAGCTGAGACGAAAATATATTCTTGGTTCACGACTATTACTCGAACGTACGAACCGATTACCCGCACTGACCCGCACGTATGTACATACATTGTACGTAAAGAAATTTTTTGTTATATCTCATTCTCAAGATTAGTCATAATATATTATTCTATCATGAATATTAAATGATTTAGGTCGTGAAATATATAATATGCAAATTAGGCTTGCCCTTCACCGACGTGGATGAGCACTGCATATTTATACTGGGGTTCCTGAAGTTTAGTACACTCAGGTTAGCTGGTACCATGGAGCTAGGAAGAGAAGGAGTTCGAACTGCAACCTATCACTAATCCAATCACTTTTCGCCCAATTTAGCCCCATTGGAAAAGCACTGCGGCCGGCCACGCGCTTGTTACATAACACAACCGCAGTCGATCATTTGATCATATGATGGTCGCCGGAATTCCCTGGTAACCCCAAAATGGTTCATAACTGAAATTGCAAAATGGAGTAACAAAACAAACAACCAAATATAAATGGCAAGCGCAGTTGATACTGAAAGCTCCTGCATGCTTACATGGCAAACCGAAAGATGCGCTAGAAAATTCTGTTTCGATCGGTGCGTCGTCCGTCGAAATCGGGCATTTAACGGCAATTTGTCGTCTTTTCTTGACATGTATCGAAAACCAATTATGCTTAAAAAGGGTACTTTCATTTTTCGTTATGCGGCTTGACCCGAGATTTCCTACGGTGAGGAGTAAGTCTAAATTGTAGATAATGTCCAGACAGAAAATATGGTACATGTGTGTATATTGCAAATGCCCAGCCAGCTATGGCCAGTTGTTGAAAAGTCCGGTCAGTTTTTCATTTTGGCCATTTTGAGTCCACTACGTTTGTATATTACACGCGCAAGGAAATTATTAGACCTTTCCACAGTGCCGGGACGAAGTTGGTCAAGCCAGCTCACAGCCAGACGACTACCGCAATGATAAATTTGCATAACTACTATTTTACACAAAGCCTGCGGTTGCAAATTGCATGAATGCGGCGGCGATCATTGCACAATTGAAGTGCCTTGGTTCTCACTCCTTCTCTTCCTAGCTCCATGCTGGTACCCAGCTTCTACTCACCTAAATTCTAGGTGAGTAGAAGCTGGGTACCAGAGCTAACCTGAGTGTACTAAACCTAACCCGAGTGTACTAAACTTCAGGAACCCCTATATACTCATCATAGTGCTTGTGAGAGCACGTGAAAAAATTACATGCTGGCTCAGGCTGATCACAATCCCCAGTTGACCTCGACCTGTTACCCACTAACACTACTCTCTAACGTTACAGGTGCAGGTGCTATTGTAAACCACCTGTTGCGTACGTCAATGGAATGCCATCGAAGAACAGCTAGTTCAGCCTAAAAGGGGCTAAAATATCAAATTATCACTTACCAAATGAGCGATAGTGTTCTAGTGATGCTTTCTTTGCAAGTAAAGCATAGTTTTTTTGTAGAAGACGCTCACTTTTCGCCTACTTCAGCTTCAGGAAACAATCAGACTCTTCAAAGTTTTGGGAAACCGATGTAAAGAACCACCTGTGCGCCAAGAAAAGTGCGCCCTCTCCCATTTCTATCCGCTCTATTATTGTCACATGGCCCCGATACAGTGTTATGCAGAGACCAGTTACTGTGGTCTTGGTCCAAAAAATGTTTCAAATTATTATTATCATGAAACTTCGGCTCCGGCTCCGGCTCCGGCTCCGGCTTCGGGTCTGGCTTGGGGCTTTGGCTACATAAATAAAGTAGTGATCCGCAATTGTTAATAGAGTCATTGGGCCAATTTCATGGAGCTGCTACTAAGCACAAAAATTAATATTGTTTCGCACAAAAAAATGTTATGCTAAGCAGCGCCGTGAACCTTCAACGACAAACCAGCTTGCAGCAATTTTTGCTAGTACTTGATGAATACAATGCCTTCATTAGATGGAGCCTGAGCAATCAAAAATGCCCGTACATAATTGTCTTAAAGGTATAATACATGATTGATGAATGTCACATAATAACAGGCACACTTTATCTAATCCAACATAAATGTACATAAAATTGAGTTCATTCGGAGTCTTTTCGGACATCTGATAAAACTGATAATTTAGGGGATCGATGGTGTGCGAAATAGCTATGTCCCTCCAGCCTAAAAACTGGCCTAAACCACGGTTTTGACATTTACCTAGGAGTCCTGTGAACACCAGCTTGTTGAATAATGGACAGCCGCTCGGCTCTATCATGATTTCTAGCGGTAAAAATTGAACAGGTTTTTTTATAAACTGCTAAGACAAGCCAAGACAAGATAAGATCGACAATTAAAATGGTCACATCTTCATTATATCTAGCAGCAATGTACACAAAATCACAAATCTGACCCTTTTACAAAACAAAAATAAAATCATGTACATTTATACATAAATAAAATCTAACTAGGAATTCATCCGTAAGCGACTGTAGTTCGGCCGCTAGATATTATGCGGCGACCGTTATATAATTAGCCTGTGGCAGCCAGATAATTATTACGGTTATCGAATGACACTTTCAGGCTTCCGTAGTACATCATGTTTAGGGGACACTATTATTTAGGGCATTCAATTCCCCGGACAGTTTTTCAGGGGAACAAGCATTGATAGACACCGAAGAAATCCCACAATTCCACCCAACCAAAATGGCGGGCGGTGAAGACATAAAAGAAATGAACGACTGAGAGTTGGTGAGAATCACAACGTGAACTTTCATCGAGTGCTGCTGTTGAGCCGTGTCGTTTTGCTTTTTCTGAAGAATGATCGTCTACGATTCGAGATTGTAGCGAAGTGCACAATTTCCGAGGATGGAAGGCTGCGAAACATGCCGCGAAGTGTTTCGCTTGGTGTTGTCATGTAAGTTTACCGTCCGTATGCCTACGTACATGCTTAACCATGTAATGTTAACGTCGCCGCATTTACGTAGGCCCAGGCATGTCAATGACTTTACTTGTGTCCTTTCCTCGGTTAGGGTTAACAAGGCCACTGAATCTAGTAGTAAGACTAGTAGTTTCTCTAAAAGTGTCTTATCAGCTTATTTTCCAAAATTATTGTCTGCAAAGTGTGCAACTCAGCAACCTCCCGACTCCTGTGAAATTTATCGAAAATAATGGAATGGCATGATGAATGGGTGGATTGGATTATTGTATCAGCATAGATCCAGTAAATGGGACGCTGAACTCCTTTTTTATTTTTGGGGTTGACGGTCGGTCTAGCAGTCTAGCTTTCCAGTGAATCCCATAAGGTGGAATGTGTTGTAGGCCTAGGCCTACACGGAAAAAATTACAATTTTTGTACTTCACGGTACTTGCGCCGAAAATGTCCCCAAATGACAATAACGACATCGCAAATCAGCTTGAAAATCGTTCCATCTCTTCTCCGATTGTACGGGATGAAATGCAGCTTATTTATTTGCAATCACGATCATTCCGTTTAATGAAAATCAATGTTTTCCGATAGAAATTTTTACAAATGTTGACATCGTTTAAGATCGTCCACCATCTTGGATTGACTCTCCGGCAATTAGAAACAAGCATGAAGTCACATGAGTGTGGCGGAGAACCACACAAGATGGACAATCCAAAAAGTCTGAAACGATAATCTGGATTTCCATCGAAAAAAATTATTTTCATAAAACGGAATGATCGTGAGTACAAATGAATAAGCTGACTTTTTTAGAACACTCTAGATACATTTTTGCAGTGTCATCATGACTGTTTTCATTGAGTTCAAGGGTCATTTATATATATAATATTTACGTACTTTCACAGTGAGCCAAGAGCATAGTGTGCATTTATTTATGCTACACAGGTTGTCCAAATTGCACAAGACTCACCTCTCTCTAGCCATTTCTAAGATATCTTTCTCTATATCTTATATTTTATAGAAACTCGTGTCAAGCATACATGTACATTGAGCATTCTGGCCCTTTGTATTCACAGGGTGCCACAGCACTGTGGTGTTCATTTTTAATTAACAGTTGATCATCGAACATTTTAAGAAACAAGTGTCATTTTTCTTCAATTTTTCGATCATTAATTCACCCGCATGTACATATTGGGGACTCTTCCTAATTCACATGTACATGTATCTGTGATGTTCAATTTTTATTTGGAGCAGCAACATTTTGAGGGAAATCAAATTCTACAAGTGACGTTCAATGTGGTCCCCAAGCTTACCAAAAGATTAATGTTTACTCGGTTACTCACCATTCATAGATCGGAGTTTAAAATGGATTGACTGTTAAGCAACAGTAAATCGCCAGCCACTTGGAATTACTGTTTTCTAAACCTACACTATGAAAGAAGAGAATGTAACTATATTCATATCAAACCCACTTACAGTATGAAAGAAGAGAATGTAACTATATTCATATCAAACCCACTTACGGTATACTGCTGGTATAAATGTTGATATTCCATTTGATGGCAGCAAACCAAATGTATCGAAATTTGAAAACAGGGTTTTAAGTTTTGAGGGAAACTATGAGCATGATGAGTGTAAAAGCAAATCTCACTGAATAAGCTCCTGACTCGCTGTGAATTTTTTCCTTTTTTTAAAGCAGTGTTTCAAATTCACGAAATGAGGAAACATGATAAAAGGACAGTTTCTTACATTTATCTAAAGGACATAATTTTGGAATGGTAATTTACAATTTTAAACTTCAGGATGGAAACATGTGCTGCCATTGTGAACCATTTTCATTGGTTTCAGTTGTATGGCTGTGATCGGTACATGTATGTACCGTATGTTGCTTAGTGGAATCCTGAAGTACATGTACAATACCAAATAGTATTTTCATCCTGCCAAAGACAAACAGAGCTTCTTTTCAGAAGTTCAGAACATAAAGTTCCTTCAAGGGTAGAAGCCATAGAACTTAAAGGTAGTATCATACATGTACTTTGGTAAGAAACCAAAACAGAAATGTTCACAGATTTACGTATAAATTACAGGGTATGAAAATGGTGGTGATAGAAACATACCGTTAAAATATTTCCGCCTGAAATGGTGTATTTATCCAGAAATTAGTAAAACAACGACCGGAAATCTTTTTTATCTTTTAAAAGATCAAAAATAAACTGAGAGAAAAGACTTAAGAAATACTGTGGCTGTTTTTCACTGTTTTCTCAAAAAGTTGGCACCGTATGGGACTGAAATTTTCACAGATGACTGTTACTGTATCTGTCTTGATATTTGTGCCCATGAATCTGCATTTCTTGGATAAAAACCAAAGTATGATATTACCTTTAAAAACTAGTACATGTATGTTTTTTGCAAAAACATATTCTGTATCCCTGGGCACACGGCATAACTTCTGTCTTGCCATTCACTTTGGTTCTTTCTTGTGTCTGTAGTTTTTTAAACATGATATTATTTCTTTTTCAGATGTTGAAACATGTGCCGCTGGAGACAAGTTTGATGTCCGGAAGAAAGACGTCTGGATTCTGCTAGATTTCTCACAGATATGGGGTCAAAGGTCTGTGCACTTACGTACTTTAAAATTATTTACATTTTTCTTTTTCTGTATTTTAGCCATGTTACTGAAAACCAATGTTAATGATCATCACCTTTTTTGAAGAAAATAGTATTATTGTTTGGGCGCATATATACCTTCAACTTTCAGGGCCCAATTTCATGAAATTCTTTGCTTACGGAAGGAGACTTTTTTTGTTACAGTTAGCATATTTCATGGGAAAGTTTTCTGTTTGGTAATGGTTAGCAAGGATTTTGTGCAGAATGCTTATGACATCGCATTAGCAGAAAATAACCACGGTTACCCTAGAAATTCTCTGCTAACCGAGAGTCTTGCTTACGAATTCCATGAAATAGATTAAACACGTAGCAGTGCCTGTAAGCACAAAAATAGGCCGTAACGGATTCCATGAAATTGGGTCCTGGTCCCATCAAACACCTAGAGCAGTTTTGTTTTGTGCTGTTTTCCACCAGTTGTGGTCACACAGTTAAAAAGTCGGAAAATATTTCTCTCTGTGAGTATTTTGCTGCAACCAAAATGTATCCCAGACTAAACAATTTAAAGACATTGGAGGTATTCAAAGTGCTTCCTGTGAAGCTTCCTGAAAATGGCTGTGAAGTAATGAAGAAAAAAGAAGCAGGAGGCAGGAAATTAATAACTGTCCTCCCTTTCACTTTGTTCTTTCTTTTAGGCAGTGCAGCTGCCTCTTCAAGGATTACAAGAACTTTGAGCGGCTAAACAATCTAGTCCAGCTCATCCTGCGCTTTGCCATCAACATCATCTCCAATCCCAAGCATCCCTTAGAAGACGCCGGAGGTGGCGAGACGCAAGACAAGGAAGCTGGTGTCAAGGGTACTGAGGAGAAGCCGAGAGATGACGCATCCGGCAGTAAAGATGTTGAACAGAAATCGCAGGAGGATGCAGTCAAGGAGCCTGCTTCCCCGTCGCTTCCTACAACGTCCAACGACCAGGCCATGGACTCTGAGGATACAAAGCTCAAATCAAAGAGCGTAAACAACGATGATGCCGTACAAGGCTCGACTGACGGCGAGGGTGAAGTTGAGCGCAAAAGTCCGCCCAGAGAGGAGGAGACTCAAGGGAACCGGCAGACGAAGGAGATGGAGGCGGAGGTCTGGAGTTTAGAAGATGAGGAGAAGCTGCTTCAGTTTGTTGCCAAAGTCTTCCAGATGAACTTTCCTATGTATGCTGCACACAAGCAGTATTACCATGGACTGGCTGAGGTAAGGTTTCAGATTGCGATTAGAGGCACACTGTCTGTGTTTTTGCAGACATTCAACACGAGGCAATTCCAGGCAATCTCCAAGAAGACATAACATTCATGTTTTAAACTTTCAGATAATTTTCTCAGGGAAAGATTACTTTTGTGCTATCAAAATTTCCTTTTTGCATGTTGCCTGAAAGAATTGCCCTGTGTGACATGGTCTTAAAGATGATAAATGATTGAAAGAACCTCTGATGGTTTTGTATGAACTGCCACATGTTGGACATCCCACCTAGCAGACAGTTCAGCTCTTCAGCTGCTTAGTGGTTGGTAGCAACAGATGCAGTTGTAATGCTGCTGCTGGTTTCATCACTGTTGTTGTCCCTTAATCTTTTTACAATATCTGTTTTTGTCCTCTAGTCATTGCAAAGGGTACTTGTCATGGCTCAGTCATTAAATTACACTTTGTGTCCTTTGGTCATTGCTCTTGGCGTTCTTGGTCATTGCCTCGCCTTCCAGGGTTTGACTTTTTCAGGGTCAGCACAGACAATTGCCTCAGTGCCCTCTGGTCTTAAACTTGATTTGCCTGCCATGCCATTGCCCCCAGGGCACAGAACATTTGCTGCCCAGCCCTAGTGATTCCAGTTGTCAACCTACATGTAGTTGCACACAATAGTGATTTTGTTCATATACTGGCCATGAACAGCATTCCCATATTACATTTAAGGTCCAGTTTTTCTCTAGATTGATCAAACTCTGTACTCTTTTAAATGGGTACAATTTCACAATTTTGGGTATAATTTGGAGGGTTACATTTTATGTTTCATCTTCAATCCTTTGAAACTAGGAAACTCTTCGAGCTGCAAGAAGCATAAGCCCAGACTTTGGCCTGAATTTCAAATCCCCCATGGTATCCAAACTGGATTTGATCTGTTTGCCAATTTTCCAAAAGAAACTCAAAACAAGAATTGGAATCCCTTGAATTCTTCAGATTGTTAAGTACCGGTATTCAACCTTAGCCCACCTGCATGTACCACAGTTTACCACGCATGGTTTTTCCTGTGGTAAGTGTGGCATCCTGAATACCACAATACACCACAGTGTGGCCTATCAGGGCTCAAATTTCTGGAGAGCAGGTCTAGTAACTGAAGCATTTTACAAGACCTGAACTATTTTTACTAGACCTGTGGCATACATGAGAAAAACAGTAATTATATGCATTGTCTGACAGGAATAACATACATGTGTACTGACATATAATTACACGAAGGATAGATAAATGATGGCAGCTTTGAAAATGGCATGGCTCAAAAGTTTGGGGTTTTGTTCAGTAAAGTCAATAAAATCATCAATTTAGACACCATTTGAATATTGTGCAAGGAAAACAAAATCACAAGACAGCCAGACTAGTGTGGTACACACTATTACTAGACCTACACTGAAATCACTAGACTGGGTCCAAGATCTAGTGGATATTTCGAGCCCTGCCTGTGCTGTAATGCATGGTTTATGATCCAATCCCTTGTGGAGACTTTGGTAATGTGCAGTATTAAGCAGCTCTTGTGTGGAAGGTGAAGAGGGTTAATAGGGTTTATATAGATTGGTCTTAGGGCGCCCCTTTTTAATTCTGTGGTTCTCATTTCCGACCGACCCATATTTTGGGCTCCGACCGAAGAAAAAAAACTTTTTTTTGCCGCCGACCCTGTCAGAATGGCAGTCAGAATGGCATAATATAAAACAATATGAAAAAAAAGAATTCCCAGAATTTCTGGAGACAAAATTTGTCTCCAAAAATTCTGGGAATTCTTTTTTTTTTTTTTTGGCCAATAGACCTCCAATTTTTATACTCTTTATCACTGAAATAATACAAAAATATTCAAACACGATTACAGTGAATACAATGAACATCACTTTTTTTTTAAGGTTTTTGTGTATTCAGCCAGGTTTTTTTTTCCTCCAAACTTTTTTTTTTTTTCGACCGACCGACCCTCCCTCAAGGTGAACAAGAAATGAGAACCAAAGTTATAAAAAGGGACGCCCTTATCAACGATTTGTGGAGGGTGATTGCTCTGAAATAGTCATTTTTCTGTAACTTGGGACCCACGTCTGAATTTGTTCTCGGGACCACTGAGTATACACTAATCCGACTTGCGATTCATGCCCGGCATTGTATCAGGGGATGTACACCCTGTAGTATATAGAGTGTGGCGGAACGTAAATTCTTTTGTTGCCACACAAAAGGCAGGCGGGGACACCGCAGTAATGGCGGATGTTAAGGTTTGCCGTCGGATCGATCTATATTATACCATGCTAATACACAAGGGCATATCCTTTATAAATATTAGGCTGGATCTGAAACAACTGCTACAATTGTTGTTAAGTGTTTTGCTACATGTATCCTGTATTTCAGTCCCAGTAGAAGCACTTTAATCCACCAGAGCAGTGCCAGTAGGCTACTAGCCATAACTGATAATAGCCGATAATTCGGATCTGGCCTTACTGACACTGTAACAAAAATTGTAGTGCTCAACTCAACAGTATCAGATTAAAATGAATCACTATTAGAGACAAATACCTCATTCACACAGTCAAAGCTGCTCTTCTATAGTTCCATATTTTGTGTTCACATTAATTTAAAACATTGTAGTGTTTTGTTAACCTTCAAATTAACATTAAAAACATACACCTACAGACATTGTCCATGTTGACAAATGACATTTGCAATAAAATATAGACCCTTGGCGTGGGTTTATTTGAGGCGAGTTCATCCCTCTTCGGTACAAGGGATGGAAGTTTTATCCCTGTGTTAAAAGATGCTTTCCAAGGACTAGACCCTTGTAGTATGAACGGAGTGGGGCTGAGTTTGCCCTCAGGCATATCACTTGGGCATGCTGCAGCACAAAGATCACTGACTATCGATAGTGTGCAATGTGCATCCTGTTTATGTGCAAGGCACAAATGTTCAGGTTTCAGTTCAACCACAGTTCAACCCAACTTTCGTCTATTTAACTATTTAGACATTCGCTGCTGATGCTGTTACTTGGGCAATTCTACTGATAGGCTAGTCTTAATCAGCAGCTCCAGTGTTCCCACAGCCTGCTTGTCATCCTATTTTGCATTACAGGGTAAATTGTGAATATTCAAGGTACCTAATTTGCATACAAAGGCCACGCCTCGGTTTGTAGGGGATTCACAAGACTGTAGTGCGACCTGCTGGGTTAAATGAAGTCACGAGAGGGCGCAATGGCATGATCAAGTCTGTTATCGAGCTTTGCAGTTTTGGACCAAGACTACTGATAGGCCTGCGTATATGTCAGAAGGAAAGGCAATGACTGAAAGACAGATCAATGCTGAAACAGACATTTGAAAGTTGATTGCCGTCTGGGGTGAAAACTTGCAAAAAGAAAATGCCATCAATCTGGCGACAGACAATAGGCACCGTTTATCCAGGACCTACAGGTGCTACTTGTGCTTGTGAGTAGTCAACTCTCTTGCCATGTCACCATACTGAACCCCAGTCATTGACTTCCAGTTTTCTGCAACTAAGATGTCAACATGTTTTGATGGTTGATCTTGTTAAGACAGTGTGCTGAAACGTTGACATCAAGTTATCCTAATAATGTCATCACTTTTACCTTTGGCATTAGTTGCAAGATAGGATAAGTCAACTTCTTTCTTTCTAAAAGTCATCTTGGCAAGATAAATTACATGTATGAGAGTAACATCTGGATAAGTTGACTTTTAAGTTACCTTGGTCATCCAGGGGTCGATTTCACCAAACTCATCATAACTTACTATCAATCGTAGGACTTTGTCACTTTAAGTTACCTGTTGTCTGGGTTCTCAGTCCACACTGTGAACATCTGCAGTTTCTTTATAGCTACCCATTACATACAGTCAAGTTGTCTACATGTATGAGAATATTGTATGTACTTGAATGTGTTTTAATGACAATTTGATGGGGGTTACATACAGGTCTCATTTTATCCACAGTTGTCCTTGGAGTGTGGCAGAAAGCTTTCTTTATTGGTTGGCTTAAGTACCTAACAGTAGCCTTTCAAATGGCACCTTGCTCTGCAAGACCTCATCTCCCAAAGTCCCATGACTCCAATCCCAAGCAGCCCCTTGTATCAATGACCACTCTGTCTTCTCATTCAGCTCTCCTTCAGCTCTCTCTCTCTCTCTCTCTCTCTCGTCAGGGGTAGTTGGCAGTGTCATCTCGTTAAGCAATCTTGAACATGAGGGATGTTCCCTAACGACCTTTTCCTGTTGTTTCTCTCCCCAGCAGGAAACATCCTCGCAGGAGGCTGAGGCCCTGGGCAATTACTGCGACATGAACGTAAGTTGACATAAACCAGGGAGCCGGGCTTGAGAGACCACTCAGGGGAGGATCGGTTTACACGTGGCATGCAGGGCTCTGAACTTCGGGGAGGCAAACTGCCTCCTTCTTCCCTTCTCTTATTGTCTCGGTGCCCTTCCAGGCACAATCCCATTCGAAGAAGGTCTGTCTACCTGTGTATAAAGCACTGCGTAATTACCTTGGCGGAAGTTGCTAAATTAAAGAACGCGGTTCATTCTACGTTCATGTAATATTTATAGAAACTTACACAAAAGGGCACCCTGGCTAGGGTTATGTCTTTAGATGAGCATAAATTTCCAAATGCACAATTTGTCCTGCCCCCACCCTACAACCGCACCCCTTTCCACTTTGATAACACCTGTTTTTATTGAGCACCATTTTATTATTAAGAAATGTACCGGTACATTGGTGAATAGGAAACATTTAAATTATTATATCAGGAAGCCTGTTGTTAATAGACAATGGAGATCAGAGCTGCTTAAGCACCAAAATCTGCTTAAGCACTAAAATCTCTGGTAAATTAAACCAGTTACCAGCCAAAACTCCTTGTGAATGTTATGCTCTTCAAACGAAAGCCAAATACAGGTCAAAAGCCAAAACACCAAAAAGTCTTGAGTTCAAGTCCCTATTCTTTCTTCTTCTTTTTTTATCATTAAAAACCTTGACCCTAACCGTACCCTCACCCTACAAATGTAACCCTAAACCTACCCCACAAGCCTTTCAGTTTTCATTTAGTTGCTGTAAAGTGTATGATCACGTGGGAAACCTTACAAGTTAAAACATAGCATGATAAGTAGCATTAGATCTAATGGCATTACAAATGAATTTCTCTATAAATTTCATGAGGGGATATTTCCAATTACAGGGAAAATTGAACCTGAAGGATCTTTCTATGTGAATTTAGTTTGTATAATTTGACATTTGTTGAGGAAATCAAATGTTACCACTGAGCGCAGTTTGTACATGTATGTGTACACGTGCAGTACTCCTCTACCCTGCATCTTAAAAAAGCAAAGTAAGGGATTGGCAAGAATTAGAAAACGTCATTGTTCAGTTTTGGTCTGGAAATTTACTATATTTATAAAGTTGATAGTGCAAAAGTATTTTGTTGTGTGAGATATTTCCCTCTGATTTGATGTAATTCCAGACGACACATTGAACACTTAAGTGCAAAGTAGGATATTTAGTAGGATACCACAACAGGCAAGAGCGCACACTGTCCAAAATGTAGAGTTGAGCCACCACGCTCAGTCTCAAAGCATCTATAATGCATTTTGCAAACACCAATATCCGACTTTGTGACCATACCATGCTAGCCTTCAATTCTCACAATAGTGCACAAAGGCAGAGGTGAAATTTTCACAGGTTATTGTAGTGTTGCATTTTGAAAACAAAATGGGAGGCCTTTTCACACTAAGAAAAATCTCTAGGTTTTCTAAACCTGTGTAAAAGTGACTGACCTTTTCACACTGTAAGATACTGACACAGCATCATCCGCATGGACCCATGTAAAGCACTTGACCAATGATGAAACTAACCCTGCTCTTGTAGTTCAGAGCAGTTGACCCGTGCTGACAAGTTTTTCAGCATTGTGAGAGTGGCAGTGTGAACGCCTTTTGTAGTCACAAACATTTTGTGCTGATTAGTGTGAATACAGAGCACGATTGACATGTGTTAAAATTTCCAAACGCTGACACATGGTGTATTCATGTGAATTTTACTTCAGGTAAAGGTACTGTAGTGCGAAAAGGCCTTTTAGACAGTGTATCAAAAAAGAAGGCTGGAATTGCCAGCCCACTGTCATCTTGTTAGATATGATATTGAATTGGAAACAATACTGACCCTGCTGCAGCAAATTGAGGAATACCTTTGCCATTTTACTCGTGGGCTTCATTTTAAACCCTCTTATGTCTCATTCCATCACTGCGTAGGACCTAGATGTTCCCATCCACCTGCTACGCAATGTGTGCTTCTTCTGCGACAGCAATGGCCTGGCCGTCATGCGACAGTGCTTTGAGGCCGCCACACCCGACACGCTACCCTTCTCCCTAGCCCATGCTATCATCGCCATTGTGGCAAACGTAAGTGACATTTCTATCTTGAGATACTCTCATAGCAAACTGCATCATCCCTTCCATTTCAGGGAGACAGGTTCTGACGAATTATGGCTTTTTGTAACTGTATCCAAAGCACTCCAGTAGATGGACAGAATAAAACACACAAAGTTTTCAACTTTTCCTTTTGTACTAAATTTATAAATTTCCATCAAGACTTGTTCACATGTTCACATTACAAATTTTTAGTCAAGCATTGTTGTAATTTGAAGTCCTCTAAATTGTCATTTATGTGGTTTCCATCTTTGTTTATGTCATTTTTCTGCACCTGGAGCATCTTGTTATAATACATGGACTATAATAGAAATACTCTGATATTAATTTTCTCTCAACAAAATTAAAGAAGGCCAGTGTATAAATTATCTGGATTACATGAAATGTTATATCGTGGGTAACTGAATAATTTATCAGATTATTACAGAAAATGGAGGTAGCACTTAAAGACTAACTGAGGTGATGAAGTAGTTGTTACTACAAAATCTTATTGGGCAATTCCACATTAACTTACATTACATGCTAAGTGACTTTCACAATATCTTGATCAATCATTCTTCAAATATTCCAATTACAAAATGTGTTATTAGAATCAGCAAGTATACCACTTATTATTCCTTAAAATGCATACAATGTGTAAAAAGAGGTACATTACAAAATAGACACCAAACCATGGAAATGCGCTTATGTGGTTTATAACCTTAGTTAGTGCTACCTAAATTTTGTCCACTATAATGTATTATACATATTATGTTCCTTGCTAACCCTTCTTGTCATGCTGTAAAGTCCATTCATTTGCATGTGAAGTTGTTCATGTAACACTTCCATGCACATTACTGCCATTGTCGAATGCAGAAATTCGTGATTTGAGCAACGTTTTTTTTTTTTTCATTATTTGCGTCCCGTTTATCTCCCTTTGCAGCTCCGTCTGTGGTTACACCTACATGCAGTCATGCAGTTTGTTGCACCATTGAGAACCCATGTTATCAGGTATGACTTCCTCAAATTACACCAGTCTGTACATGTTATCAACCTCTACCCCTTGGGCAACTGTTGCCTAGAGATATCCACTTACCAAACAATATGATTCATTCTCAAATCTACCCCCTTTCTTCCAAAAATCATTGAAAGATATACATATCAATCAAAAATTAAAACTGATTTTTTTTGTTCCTTTCTTTAAAATGATAGCTGTTAAAGTTAATGATATTACATTGTTGATATTTAATGTAATCATTTGATGGTCTCCTGATGACTAGAGCAGGCTAGTCGAAACATTGAGACCTAATAACAAGAAGTGCAATGAAATAGGAAGTGCGAAAAGTACAAACTGAATATTACATGGTGTTATTGCAAATCAATCCATAGAACCGTATTAGTGGACTGAAGTGCATGATTTTCATTAATAATCAATATACTTCCAAGGTTACATTTTGAATGCCCAACAGACCAGAACTTTTATATGTGAAGAGAATGTTAACATGTTTGACTGCACCTTATGATTTAGATACCTGTGCCGGCTGCCGGATAAGGAATTGCGCCGTGCCAGTGCCCGTAGCATGGCTGACATGATGTGGAGTGCCATCAAGGAACCGATGGAGGCACCGCTGTCCTTTGACCAGGACAGTCTGGAGTTGGCTCTCAAGTATTTCATGTCCTCCACGCTGACCATGAGGCTAGCCGGGCTCAGTCAGATCACTGTGAGTAGGAACTGCTGCTAAACTGGTCATCAACCCAAATTACTTACTTACTTACTGCCCGTTATGCCTCCTGACATGAAGGGCAGCAACAAAGGTCCTCCACTCTGGTCGATTCTGGGCTGTTCTCTGGACACCTCCCCACATTAGGCCCATTGGGCTGACCTCTCTTTTTTCTACCTTGGTGTCCAGTGAAGGGCTACTCTTAGGATGCTGTCTTGTTGTCTTCTTAGAACAAATAATGACCCCATAATCTCAACCGAAATAATAACCTGAAATATATGAAATGCTTAGAGTTAGGAGGGCCTGATGTGTCGATCCCAGCAGGATCTTGTTTAGCATTTGAGAAAGATCCTGCTAGGATCGAAATGTCAGGCCCTCCTTACTCTAAGCAGGCACCTTCTACAAATACTGACAGAAAGTTGTTGTATACTTTCTCCAAATTATGACTTGAAGCAAGGTATGGCGTCGCGTATGAATATTCAGGGCAAGAAATTCGATCTTAAATAGGCATGGCAATCTTTTCTTGTCCAAGGATAACTCCTGTTATAAGAGAGAGAGAGATTGAAATGTCTCTTGGATTATTTGAAGGGGTACTAAGGCAATGTCCAGGGGCAATGAAGGCATATCACCACTGACCATTAGAATACTGTGTCCCTGAGATGTACGGGTGTTTGTGTGGTTAATGAAGGGCTTCTAATTTGCAACCAAACAAAGTTTAATGACAATATGGTACACTGCCAACATAGTGCTGGATAGCTCAGTTGGTAGAGCACCAGTACAGTCAGTAAACCTGAGGTTATGGGTTCAAATCCCTCTTCAGTCAGTTTCTTTCTTTTCTAGGTCACCTATAGATGACTTATATGATGATGTATATTAGGCCTGGGCGATTAGTGCTTTTCACTAATCGATTAATCGCGGAGGAAATAATCGCGATTAATCGATTAATCGCGATTACCCGGAAGTGACTATACAAGCAGCATGTACCTTGTTTTCATCATAGCGGCACTGCAGTAAACTGCACTAGCGTAATGCATTGATTCTTACAAGTTTCAACAGCGATCAGTTCCGATTTCCGAGGCATTGAGCAATGCCATTTTGTTCTGATAAGTGATAATGCAAAATTTGTGAAGCTAATATCGTCCATAATTACTTCCTTCAGTAAAGTAGGGTAGTTTCGCGAAGTGTTGGCCGACAAGACATGCAGTTACTGCATCACGTACGTACACACAGACGTAGTCCCATACATGCATGTACAAGTCAACGATAGTAGGCTGAACAGTGAACACGATTATTACACAGCTCACGATTACTAAACACATCGCGATTATTTTACATTTCACGATTACTCCACATGTTCACTTCACGATTATCATACGATACGATACAGTAGTAGTCCATGCCAGTACAGTAATCGTATAATCGAGTAGCGTCTGTACTTGAGTAGTTGAATGCCATCACGCCATGCGCCAAGCCTAGACTGGTTCCCGTCCCAATACATAAAATATATAGGGACAGGTAGCTAGTAGTAAATGAAGGCTCCTGATTGGGTCAGCTCTGCGCATGCGCACAAAAGTGTTTCTATTTATAGATATGGTGTTTAATACAACTTTTGTGTGCGCACGTGTAAGATGATCACAAGTCGTGTCCCATGCGTGACGGTCAGCATGCCATAGTATGCAGCTGTTTAATTATTATAAATTTTGACTATCATCATGGACGTAGTAACCCCCTCAAAAGCAAAAAGATAGTGATTGGAATTAAGTGTGCCTAGGGACATGGTCTTCATGAGTTTTTAAGGTTGTTGTTTAATTCTAAATGATTGTTTTTATTTCTGTGAAGCGCCTTGAGCGTCAATTTTGACTGATTTGGCGCTATACAAGAATTATATATTATTATTATTATTATAAAAATTCGATTTAGATAAAGCACGGTACACTTTGTTTGAAAGTGACACCTTTCTTCTGAATAACCTCATATACCTTTTTTATACGTGTTGAATAATTGCGGGAAATTGGGGTATTTTCAATCGATTAATTAGTCATTAATTAGTCATTGGAATTAGCCAGTACGGAAATTAAGTGTGCCCAGGGACATGGTTTTCATGATCCATTGATAAAAATTCGATTTAGATAAAGCATATTTGGTACACTTTGTTTGAAGGTGACACCTTTCTTCTGAATAATCGCATGTTTTGAATGAAGGCCGAAAATTGGGGTATTTTCAATTGATTAATTATTCGCTAATTAGTGATTGGAATTAGCCAGTACGGAAATTAAGTGTGCCCAGGGACCTGGTCTTCCTGATCCATTAATAAAAAAATCGATTTAGATAAAGCATATTTGGTACACTTTGTTTGAAACTGGCACTTTGTTTCAAAAGATTATGCATTTTAAAATCTCTTTTGTTGCATGGATTCTAGGTTTTGGAATACGCGGCTGAATACGCGGCTGAATCACGGACTGAATACGCGGCTAGCTTTAGACAGGTCTCGTAACTGTACTGTATGAATACAATGGTTTGGGTCTGGGAATCAGACTTAAAGAACCCCGTTGCATTATGGGAGCTCATTAACATAAGAGTGGAGGAATTCTGACACTATTCATTACCCGCTACCGGTCCCTACATTTGAGTGACGATAGACGTCAGGAGACTACTGTAGGGAACGGGAACCAGTCTAGCGCCAAGCCTCGCTGGCCGGCCATGGTAGCCGAATCCATTGTAAACACGTGGGCCTAAGAAGTTGAGAAAAACTTCGTTGTCAGCTGTCAGGCTTGAATTAAAATTCACCCCGACACGTAAACTGTATGTATCCAATAACTCATGTGTGCGACAAGTCCCGACAACCTTTCGTTTTATTACTAAGTGAGATAAATAGTATTTATTGGAAATGCAACATAACTAAATGTACCTCAATAAACAGCGAAATGGTATAGTCCTCATTCATGCCTCATCCACGTTGACCATATAAGGCAGTATTATTAGAAGGACTACTGGCCAATTACAGTGTAATCTCAAAATGTTGTCATGGTGCTGTCACAATTGGGCGGGCATCCGGTGCACGTGCAGCAGCAGACTTGATATCAAGTCGGTAATTTTATAGCTACACTAGGGGTATGGTGTCCGTGTTCACATTACACTGTGTACGTCCTGCATAATGTCCAACATGCGGGGCCGCGACCGCGGTACATATACACCCTCGACCCCTATTGAATCAAGATTACGTTGCCTCACTATACGAACGATGCATGATATTGACGGACGGATGGACAAAACACGAATGTCTAACGACTTGTCATCAAGTCTATGCAGCTGCTCCATGCAACACACACGGCATGGCTATTGATCGACTGAGAATAGTAGTAACTCGTGGAATTAATCGCAACTCGAAGGTACTAATCGCGCTGGCACGATTAATCGAGTAGTTCAGAATTTACTAATCGAGTAATCGACACAGGAATGTAATCGCGATTAATCGATTAATCGAGTTAATCGCCCAGGCCTAATGTATATATTGAAAAGTGAACAAAGACAAATTGACTGGAGCTGGATTCAAACCAGCAACTCCAACACCGTACTGGCATCTTACCACATGGCTATCCAGCCCTGTGTTGGCAATGTTCTTAATAGTCAATTATCTTTGTTCGTTAGGCAGTCACGAGTCATGAAACCACTCACATACCGCCATATCCCAAGGATTATTTAAGATATGTGCAGCTGCATTAGGAATGCTGCACCATGAGAAATAGTACAAATCATACAAAGATTTATTTAGTCAGTTTTCCTGTGGTGATTTCATAAAAGGTTTTTGGAGGTAAACAAATTATTCAAGCTGATGGTTGCATGCAAAGACATTTTCATGTCATGGAATGAATTTATGAAATTCTATTATGCCATGGAAACCAATTATTCTGTTGTTTTGTTTGTTTTTTTCTTTTCAGAGCCAGATTCACATGTTCAACGAAGTTTGCAACAACGAATCAGTGTCGGACATCGACAAGTAAGTTGATACTGGAAGCCAAATCGTTTAGCCAAGTCATTATTTATGCGCATGTGTAAAAGCGGGATCAGACTCATTTATCAGTTATTCAGGTTGAGAGAACCTGGGCCTCATCCATTGATGAAGACCGTGCTTCATCAGTAAACCTGAAGCAAGTACTATCCTCTGCTATGGCCCTTAAAGGTAGTATCATACTTTGGTTTTTGTCAAAGAAATACAGATTCATGGGCAAAAATATCAAGGAAGATACAGTAAAAGTAATCTGTGAAAATTTCAGTCCCATACATCGTCCACTTTTTGAGAAAACAGCGAAAAACAGTCGTTGTTTTACTAATTTCTGGATAAATACACCATTTCAGGCGGAAACATTTTAACAGTATGTTTCTACCACCACCATCTTCATACCCTGTAAGTTATATGTAAATCTGTGAACATTTTTTGGTCTCTTACCCAAGTATGATACTACCTTTAATTTAGAAAATATTGGCTTTTCCAATTTACCGTAATCCACTTCAGTATGTACCTATACCAATATTTCATGATATTTCCATGATTAAAATTCTCATTTTTGAAGGTGATATCATACTTTTGTTTTTGTCAAAGAATTGCAGATTTATAGACAAAAATATCAAGGAAGGTACATGTAACAGTCATCTGTGAAATATTCAGCCCCTACGGTTCCCACTTTTTGAGAAAACATTGAAAAACTCCTAACTTTTTTTTAAATCTTGTCACTGTTATTTTTTCATCTTTTAAAAATCAAATTGTTTTTGGCCATTGGTTTTACTTGTTTCTGGATAAATACAGCAATACAGGCAGGAAAAATTTAAACTGTATGATTCTACCATTACCATTTTTATACCCTGTAAGTTAAAGGTAAATCTGTGAAGATTTCTGTTTTGGTATGCTACCAAAGTGTGATAGTACCTTTAGATGAAAATTATTATAACAACTACTTTTTGTTGTTTGGAAGTAAAAAGTTTGATAGCAACATTTGTTTGGAAAAAAATCAGTTCATTCTGGCCTTGTCATTATGTCGTGATTCTCATTTTCACTATGTGCAACTTGATTTTTCAAGTTGGTGGCATTTCACTCTCTACCACACTCCAATGAAGATGTGTCAAAGCTTTCCACTTAGTCACCTCCAGACACTGCAAAGTCTGCAAAACAATTCCACCTCAAATCAACCACAGATGTACACGTACTGCCAAGAGAATCATTCTCCCAATTTCTGATAAGGGCCAAACATGGCGTGATTGGAAAGCTGTCATCATTCAGGGTTTTTGGTAGCTGATTTGATCATTTGTGTCTTGATTTCAGTGTTGGATCTAAACTGACTGCCTGGTTGTTGGACAAAGAAGTGGTGGATCATCTCTTCGGACCCAATATGCATCTAGAGGTAAAGAAAGGCTTGAACGTCACGGGGGTTATCAAAGTCTTTTGCCTCTATGCCCCTAGTTATGCCGGAAAAAACAATTTGTTGTGTTGCCCTCAAGTGGAAAAATTAAAATTTTGGGTCAGTCGGTCGATTTTTTTTTTTTTTTTTTTTGCGCCGATTTTCAAACATTTAAGAATAAATACAGGATGTATGGTCACCAGGGCTTATAAATCAACGGTCTTGGGTCGTTTTGAGGAGACACGCTTTTTTACTGCTAAATCTTACATTTTCTGTCAACAATTTTGAGTTTTTATACTTTAGGACTCGGAGAAATTTTTTTTTTTTTTTCGGCCTTATTGTCGTCATATCAAGCATGCAACTTTTCCCCAGATCAGCTGATTTCCTCTTTTTGCAACTTCACTCTTATGCCATTGAAAAGTTAAAAACACTGTGCAAAGTATGCTAAAGATCGGAATTTCCTCGTGTAGAATGACTGTATTTGAGATATGCAGGAACAACTGAGGTACCCCTCTTCTTTCCCCCCTTATTCTCTACAAGTTGTCTGCTCTTTTAAATGCTTATTGTATAAATTTTCCTCTTGAGCCAAATGCACAAAGGATGACTTGTCAAGCACTTTTGTTTCTCAAAGCTCTCTGGGAAAGAAAATTATTTAACGGTGAGGGCAAGATCCCACTGATATTTAAAATGAGATTATTTGTTTGTTTGTTTTTTGTTTACAGATCATCAAGCAGTGTCAGATCATTCTGAACTTCCTGGCAGCAGAGGGCGCCCTAACCACCAAGCATATTGACATCATATGGGCGGCCACGCAGCTGAAGCATGCTGGCCGCTACGTGCACGACCTCTTCCCACATCTCATCAAGCACCTGGAGGCCACCCCTCTCTTTCATCTCCTGAAGCTGGTGTCACGGTTGCACCCCTCGGAGCACACTGAGCAGGTTAGTCGTAGTTGGGACTCGGGGTGTTGTCCATTTCTACTGTTCGTGTGTTGTGGATGGCTAGGGTTATGTCTTATGGGCTATAGATGGGCAAAGAGCCACAGCTCTTAGGAGCTCAATTTTGTCTGACACAACCATATCAGTATATACTCTACTTGCAGTTGGCCTCCATATTCCACATACTATGAGTATACATCCACATAGCCCCTTTCAATACCATATACTTTACACACAGTTGGCCTCCATATCCCACATACTATGAGTACACATCCACATAGCCCCTTTCAGTGCCATATACTTTACACATAGTTGGCCTCCATATCCCACATACTATGAGTACACATCCACATAGCCCCTTTCAGTGCCATATACTTTACACACAGTTGGCCTCCATATCCCACATACTATGAGTACACATCCACATAGCCCCTTTCAGTGCCATATACTTTACACACAGTTGGCCTCCATATCCCACATGCTATGAGTACACATCCACATAGCCCCTTTCAATACCATATACTTTACACACAGTTGGCTTCCATATCCCACATACTATGAGTACACATCCACATAGCCCCTTTCAGTACCATATACTTCACACACAGTTGGCCTCCATATCCCACATACTATGGGGGTTTATGAAGCAGAGGCTTAGGCCTCACTTCATGAATCCATTCTAAATTAACGGGTATCAAAATAGAGTCTTTTGGCTGTGGTTCGGAATTAGATTCTCTGGTTTGAAAAGGAAAACAGAGCTTCTGCTTCAGTGAAAAACCAGAGCCTATATTTTCAGCATATGGATTACAGAGCCGGAGCCTGAGGTGAGCCTGAGCCTCCGTTTTGTAGACCCCCTGTGAGTACACATCCACATAGCCCCTTTCAGTACAATATATTTAACACAGTTGGCTTCCATATCCAAAGTGCACATTTCCTCTTAGATTTGAGGGTCCACATACATGTAAAGACTCCCATATCTCTTTCTTCCTAGACTCTGTATCTGTCCCAAGTCATTACCAAGTGTATCTGGACCAGTGCAGTGTCCAGTAGTGCAGTCAGCGCCACCACCCTCCGAAGGCCAGATGCAAGACACTCTCAGCAACACGAGTTTCCTCTTCTCAGGAGTAACTTGGAAATGGGACCAGACAAAGGTGACAGTCTTTATCCAAGAATACCGAACATCGTGACAATGATCCTCTAATGAGATGTAGCCATATTGGTGTTTCTCATAGCATATATTCATTTACTGTGCATGTACATATTGATGACACTGGTCGGCAAGTACCTTGTGATTGTTGATAGCCCATCTAATACTGCTGTCTGATACTGACGTGCTACATAACTCATTGGCATTTTTCATGGAAATGGCCTGTCGGATTCTCCTGACATAATCATGACATTTTACAGGCATGGTGATTCTCGTTTATAACTTGGTGGTCAAGCTGAAAGGATATCGGCATTGGAAAGCAGGAGTTGGGGTTCGAAACCTGTTCGAACCCCTGAGTGACTTTCCTCACAATGCTTCAATACAATAGAAAGGCTAAACCTTAAATTGAATCCTCTGGCACAATCATAGGATCTCACATATAAAAAACAAAAAACAAAAAAAATATTTTTATCAGGTGGTAACTGTAGGTGAAAATCATGTTATGCTTGTGTATTGGTTGGTCAAATTAGCACCACATTAAGGGCCTGTTTGTTTCATGCACCCTATCAGTGATCTTGCAGATCCACGTCCCATGCAGGATATGTTTAAATGGGATCCGGATCAGTAGGATCACTGATCTCGAGCCTGAAACAAACAGGTCCTAATTTATGAAATTGAGCTGATCTTTGGAGAGAAAAAATGAGGCATGATTGAGAGATTGAGTACATGTAGGCCTGAAGACAAGAGTGGCTACGGCTTTTAGTGCACTTCTGTGCACAGACAATATTGCATGCTGACCAAGCCTCAGCCACGAACCTAGCCCTAACAGTATGCACCCTTCTTGTCGCAGCTCACATGAGTGTCATGAACAGCAACAACAGCCGCATGGTGGAGATCTACGAGCTGGAGGAAGAAGAGGAAGAAGAAGAGGAAGAGGACAACACAGGAGAGACACCTCAGAGTGCCATGGAAGACCAGTTATCACACTGCAGTCATACACAAGAGGTATGCTGGTAACGTGAGCAGGGCAGGGGTAGTGTGGGGTAGGGGGTTGGTCGCAGCAGTGGGTTGAGGATAATGGAAACCAAGACATATCATCGAAGATGTCAACACGCCATCTTTGTACACAAGAGGTGTGGTTGGAACTCGGGTTGGGCAGGGAAGGGCGTGGCTTCAGGGTTAGGTTAATGGAAACCAAGACATCACAGAAGATGTCAACACACAGTCTTTGTACACAAGAGGTGTGGTTGCAGGTTTAGGGTTAAAGGAAACAAAACATCACAGAATATGTCAACACGCAGTCTTCATATTCAAGAAAGAGGTATGGTTGGAACTCGAGTGTGGCAGGGAAGGGCGGGGCTGTCGGTTAAGGATAATAGAGTCACAAAGAAGTATCACGGGAGGTGTCATCACATTGTAGTTTTACAGTAGAGGTTTGCTGGAGACTAGGGCTGTGCAGGTTTGGGCGGGACCATTGGTGAAGGATAATGAGAAACAGGAATCTTGGTGGGTCAGAGTTTGCAACTGGGGCGGGACAGGGTGTGGCTAGCAGATTTTAATAATACAAAAAATCAGGAGACTCATTCTTTTCTCGCTTTTGTTACGATATAGGATGAGAGTATAGACGTCATCCGGGTTGATTCACAAAGTACAACAGACAGAGAAGAACAGGTTTCTGAAAAACACCAAAGGACGGAAATGAAGAATAAACCTTCCAAGTCTGGCTCCCGGGGAGGAAACCGATCCCACAAAACTCTCAGTACAGCAGCCCTACGCCGACGGAAGAGGCTCATGAAACGAAGACTTGCCGAAGAGGGTTCAGAGAGCTCAATCACTGAACATGACTCGGACAACATTGACTCGGAAAATGAGGCCATGGTGACCAGCCCCGAGAACTCGGAGAGTGACAGTGATGTCACGGAGGAAAGCGAAGAGCACGGTACACAGCTGGGAAGCGAGTACGAAGACGTGAGCGAGGAGAGCGACACGGAGATGCACAGCGAGGAGGAAGAGGAGGAAGAAGACGATGAAGCAGCCGGAATGAGACATCCTTGCTGCTCCGGACGGCACCGGTCTGCCATGCTTGGGCGCCGGAGCCAATTACGCAAGTGCCTTGAGGGAGGAGACATCAGCGACAGCGGCTCCTCTGAGGAGAGTGGCGGAATCCATCACAGACACTACTTCCCGGCCGAGGTGCGGCCCCGGAGGCAGATCAAGAAGCAGCTCCTCAGGGCGGAGCTGGAGAAGAAGGTTGTGGCCGACGAAGTAGTGGCCGGAGACAAAGAGAGGGAGACAGAGGCAGCTGACGTGGAGATTGAAAGAACTCGGATAAGCTGTGACAGGGTGATGGGGTCCTTGTCCCCTTCCCCACGGTCAGACCAAGGACAGCTACCCCAAGAGGCACGGGAGGCCGAAGATTACTATGTGAGGAATAGAGGGCTTGAGACAGAGATCTATGATTGTAGGAGGTATCTGCCCCACAGACATACTGTACGAGGGTGAGTTAATCAATGTATTTAAAGTGTCTCTGTTAAGAAATTATGGAGGATATAAATGATGTTAACTGCTCACTGTGTGTCCAAGAAAGCTGATAAACAGTCTTTCTCTTGTCAATTTTCAAATAGTTTGGCATTAATGGTCTTAACAGAAATTCAGCATTGTTTGTATGTCATATACAGTGTAAGAGGCAGAATGATATGTACTTATTTCTTCATAAAGAAAATTCTTTTCACATCAGCCAAATGAATTCTTAAAATCTTGTTTCCACTGTTTGCAATTCATGATAGAGAAAATGATAATTGCAGAAAAATGTCTGAAGTCATATAAGCCTGTTATAGCGGTATTCTTCGTCCTGAAATATCAAGTCCAATAGTACTGCCTCTGTCTAAATTTGCTCTTAAGGATGCCGATTAGAAGCAAGATCCCATTCACTGTAATACTACCAGCACTCTTCCTTCCAAGCTATCCTGCCATGTAGTAGGGCCTTCCTATAGTCACCAGTCTCTGCTCAGGGAGCGAGTCGGAAGCAATGACCTCTTACCTGCTGTATGGTTAGGGATCTTACCCTGTAAATGATGCACACAAGAAGGTTGTTAACTCAGCTGCGGCATCTTTGGTCATTCCCTCCTTCCAGCAATGTGATGGACGAGCTGATCAGCGCCGAAGAAGGCTCCTGCAGCAGCTCCCAGGCCAGCGCCAAGTCGGAGAAGAACATGGCCGACTTTGACGGAGAGGAAGAGGAGGAGGAAGACTCCGTCTGCGAGGACGAGATGCTGCAGCTGAGCGCCCATCTGAGCTCCATTCATCACCATCACCAACACCACCCCCAGCACCATAGGCACCATCACCACCTTCCCGATATGGGTCCGCTCTATCGTAGCAGACTCTCCAGTAAGTAGCTGGCCAGATGGCCCAAAGAAAATCCATTTAGACAATACGAATTGATACAAGTAATAAATGATAAATAAATTGCTGCAAACTACTCATCAGCTAAAATAATGTCCTGAAATGTATAAAATGCAGCTAGGAGTTAGGATGGCATTATTATATTTGAAATCATGAATGATGATCAAGACATCATTGGAGGAAGGGGCTTGTCGAGTCAGGATTCACAATAGATGCCTTCTCCCTTTCAAGAATAAGAGTCTCTCTCCCCACATACTGTGTTATCCACCCCACACTTACTTTCCAGGGCTCGATTTCACGAAAGGCTAAGACAGATCGCAACATGTGTATCAATCTTAATTGCTAAGCAAAGTGTGACGTCACAATACTAGCTGCTATGGAAACATGCACAACTTATCTAAAAGATGAATCGCAAATCTTTGTGAAATCGACCACAGGTCTCTTCCATTCACCAATGTCCAATCTTAGCCCTTTGTATGTACCTGTTGCTAAAAGCAAAATTTCCATGAGCAGCTTTTGGATATTTGTGCCCACCAACAGCCATACAGTTATTCAATGTTTTTTAAAATGTTGGTATGTTGGATCATTGATGTTACATTGAAATATGCTGATATGTTGTCAACTATATTTTGTTTGATGAAGGCTATGGCATTTGACAGTTGGATTGCTGTTGTTAACATTGAAATATGCTACTATATTATAAAGTGAGTGGTTTCATGGCTTCTGACTGCCAAACGAACAAAGATAATTGGCTATTTGGGACACCATCAACGTAGGGCTGGATAGCTCAGTTGGTAAAGCGCCAGTACGGTATTACAAAGGTTGTTGGTTCAAATTCCGGTCCAGTCAATTTGAGACTTTGGAGAACCGGTCTTTAAGTCAACAGCGCACGGGCACGCACACGCAAAACAACACACGCACGCTCACAATTGCGTGCACGTGCGCTGTTGACTTAAAGACCGGTTCTCCAAAGTCTCCTATTGTTCTTTGTTCCCTTTTCAATACGGTATTTTGCTTGTTGTAGGTACATGCTCACACCACTCTGAGAAGGATGACTCAGCGACACCATTCGTGGACTTCAACTTTGAGGACGTGTGCAAGAAAGGCCATACCCTTCTGTGGGATCAAGTACAGGACGAAAATGCCGTAAGGAAGCCCCCCAGAGAACCATTAGCTAGATTGTATTTGACAAGGTCACTCTAACCACCTCACAGTGGCAGGATTGGGTTTGTAGAGGTCTAGATCTTCTTGAGGTCGTAGTTCGAGTCACTCCATCAGGATGTGTTACGCCATCTGTTAACCTGTTGTGGGCCCTGGTAACTGTTTTTGGAATCCTATTACAGGCTAATAACGACATCCTGAGACAGCGACAGCATCAATAATTACTTAGAATAGTCCCATTGGCAGCTCATTCTTTGTAAAAAAAACCTTGTTTTTCTGCTCTGCGAATTTGTTTCACTCAGCAGGTCCGAAAAATTAGTCCCTTCAATCGCTGAGTACTGTTAACCCTAGATATTACCAAAACGTCTGCACTTTGTTCAAATTCCTTCCCTGTTTTCCACCTCTCGATGTTCAGATCCACCTTGGTGAGGGACTGGCAGCAGAGACTGAGAAGCTTCTTTGTAATCTTGTGTGCTGGTTTCCTGAGCGAGAGATTCGCATGAAATTTGTGGAAGGCTGCTTGGAAAATCTCAAGAATAACAGGTATTGAACATCAAATAATCATGAGGAAATTGACTGGATTAATTTTAAGTCATTGAAAAATGAACAACAATTGACTGGAGCAATTCTCGAACCAGCGATCACTGGAAATACCGTACTGGCAATCTTCCAACTGAGCTATCCAGCCCTACGTTGGTGGTGTCCCTAATAGTCAATTATCTGTGTTGCTTTGGCTGTCAGAAGCCACTAAACCACTCACATACCACTATATCCCAAGGATCATTGAAGATACATGCAGCATTAGCAATGCTGCAACCTGAGAAACGGTACATAGGGATCACTCAAAGAGGATGCGGCTTTTTAACCAATATAATTAGCAAATAGCCACAAGGGAAACTGACTGAATTAATTTTAAGTCATTGAAAAGGGAACAAGAAGAATTGACTGGAGTGGTATTCGAACCAGTGACCACTGGGAGAAAAACCATTCCAGGTTCAAAAAACGCTGAAGAAACGCCAACTTCTTCGAGCTAAAATTTATGTTTTTGACTCCCGTAAGTAATAACACCCCTGGCCAAGTAATGACTGGAAGCATATCGTTCTGAGTGTTCGGACACAATGATTTTTCTCCCATCCCGATTCTCTTAGGATCAAAACATCTGGTCCTCTTATTAAACTCAAAGCTTTTTTTTTTTCTCCAGAAGCAAACTGTTGTAAGGTTGTTTGTGTCAAATGTTTATTGTTTTGTTTTTTTATCTGCAGGTCGGAAGTTGTTTCTCTACGTCTATTGCCGAAGCTGTTTGGATCCTTCCAGCAGTATCGCAATAATTACAACACCCACTGGATAACCATGTAAGTGGGGTATTGACTCTGTTAGACACAAGACTACAACAAGCTGACTACTGTTGTTATTAAGCAGCAAAGTCTGCGACGATTAACGTCACAAACTCTCCTGAGGACGTCCAGAGTACACTGGCCGGAACGTCGAGATTACAACTTCTCACCGGTTCTTTTCAGAACCACACCTCTACAAAAGAGTTCGTACATGGTGTCTCCGCAAACCTTTCTTCCTTAACTTTACCTTGTCACCATCTGTTCGGGCAACGCGCACCCTAAAGGGAAATGAGTGCCTTCTTTTGAACTCTTGCAGAGCGAGCCCAGTGCAAATGTTGACATTGTTAAGGCCCGCCTAACACGATGAATCGATGCACCACAGTACTGCTAAGCAGTTTAAAGTAGATAGTTTCTAAATGTTTGGAGTTAGGAGAGCCTGACAAGTCTAGATCCTAGCATAATCGAAGAGCCTTCCATTATGATCTTGCTAGGATCGAAATGCGTCAGGCCCTCTTAACTTCAAGTATTTTATAAATTTCAGGTCATTGTTTTGGCTGATGAGCAGTTTGCAGCTGTTTATTACTTGTATAGATAGTTCTAAAGACAGTCATCATGTGCAGTGATTTATGATTGATGGCGTTGTATTCATGTTTGATATACAGGTGGGCCGAGGAGGAGCTTCACATGATGGAACTGTTCTTCAGTAATCTAATACACTACACTAGTCAGGTCAGGAGCAGAGAGAGACCAGACAGAACGCTGTGAGTAATAGGAGAAATAGATGAGCACCCTGTGTGTTACATGGCTGTAGTGGCGAAATGCTCTACAACTTTCTATATTAGGAGTATGGTGCTAGAGTGGTCCGGTCTACCGAATTAAGAACTTCAATCTATATTGTGTCATTTTCAGGTACACGCACACGACAGAGGTACAAGCAAGACTGCACTTTCTGACCTGCGTCTTTTCCACCTTGGGTTCACCAGATCACTTTCGTAAGTAGACATAAATGAATTCTGCACTCCTTGCACCCGTTCCTTTTTTTTGGGGGGGGGGGCGGGTTCAACCCTCCAAAAAAGGCAATCTGTTCAGAATTGATTTATCCTGTTGTTAACTTAAACCCATTTTGTTTAATGAAATCTCATTAGAGAGGTTTTTCAGCGTCAAGGAAACCAAAACACAAACGGATACGTCACAATACGGCATCATTAATTGCAGTAAATATGACCTATAACTGTTGGTACACAAGTTTGCATAGTCATTTGTGACGGATATCTGCCCTCATTCGTGTTGTTACGACCCGAACCAAAAGGTAAAGAAATAATTGAGTCGATCCCCTTCGGAAAGGAGACGCAACAGAAAATGAATGGTACGCTGTAAACGGATTTACGTTAAACTACATATAACTACTTTATTAAATAATAATGCACTTTCATTAAAATAAACTGTATGACAAAGAAATGGTTTTACCGTGATCAAAAATGAGGGCGAGCAGAAACCTTGTCAAATTAGAAAACTGTAACGCAAAAGTGTCCAGTTCATGGTTGTCGAAAGGTGGCACGTCGGAGAAAACACAGTTCGATCCACGAAAACAAATAGCGTGAAGGCGCCCCGTCGACCTCCAGGTTAGGTTTGCGGTCTACACTCTGCAAGCTGCTCCGGATCCACGCCTCGGCAACGGACATCTCCATGAGGGAACTCCCATCAGGTACCCAGGCAGGTCTGCCTGCTTACTGGCATGACTCCACACCGTTAACTCGGTGGCGAGTCAAAAGTCCGATGATACGGCCAACCGGACCAGGCAACACGGTCTCCGTGTTAAAGCAACAGCTACTCCGACGAGGTGAGAGCAAGGCCAGTGCCTCACCGCAGCGTCCCGGCCTCCGGTTCTCAAAACGTGCCTCTCGGGGAACTTCATGTGAAGTAGGCACGATCGTGCAACTTGCAGTCCCGATGTCAGGGGATGAGTAGACACACCTTAAGACTTGTCGTTCGTTTTTATACCACGGTGAGTACAATGTAGCAGGCTCGCATACCAGGAACGCTTGAGCCAGTTCAGTTCTAAAGAATAACTTATCGGTTCTCCGTATACGGTTCTCTGCTCGCCCGTTAACTTAAATAATTCATGAGTTTCTGCTCGCCGTGTTATAGAATGGCCATACAAAGAAACATTAACATAAGCATTTTGGACATTCGCCTTAAAGTCATTTAACTTTTAGTAGACTTAAACATTCATAAATAAAACAAAGACTTAAAAGTATAGAATCTCTTAACACTTCCACCCTTAAAGAAAAAGAATTTTCATAGGGAAAATTCTTTTCACTTATCTTTTAACTTTGTTTAGACCTGCCCTTATCTCTTCATAAGACATTTATCAAACCTTAAATTAATTCAAGTTCTGGATAAAGCGTCGGCAATAATATTCCTTTTGCCGGCAATGTGAACACATTTCAAGGAATAGGGCTGCAAAAGGAGGCTCCAACGGAACAGCCTCTGGTTTTTGGTCTTAAATTTATCCAGAAAAACCAAAGGGTTGTGGTCGGTATATACAATTACCTCCCCCATACTGCCTGTTACATATATCTCGAAATGTTGCAATGCCAAAATTAAACTCAAGGTTTCCTTTTCTACTGTAGAATACCTTTGTTGGTGTCTGTTTAATTTTCGAGAGAAATAACTAACTGGACACTCGATATCACTGTCATCATCTTGGAGTAAAACAGCCCCAACTCCAATATCACTGGCGTCAACAGCCATCTTAAATGGACGATTGAAATTCGGAGCCCGTAATACAGGTTTATTCATCAATACTGCCTTAAGTTGGTCAAAGGCTGTTTGACAGGAGTCTGTCCATACGAACTTCACGCCATTTTTAAGTAAATTTGTCAAGGGAGCTATTACTTCACTGAAGTTTCTCACAAATTTGCGATAGAATCCTATCATTCCAATTACTCTACGTAACTCTCGTTTGGTTGTTGGAATAGGTAGATTCATTATGGCTTCAACCTTGGCTTGTCGTGGTGATACTTGACCTTGGCCAACCACATGCCCCAAATATGTAACATGAGCTTTTGCAAACTCACTTTTCTTTAAATTTACAACTAGGTTAGCTTGTGTGAGAGCATCAAAAAGGTTGGCTAAATGCCTCAAATGGTCATTCCAAGTATCACTATACACTATGACATCGTCAATGTAAGCAGCACAATTGTGCAGACCAGATATTACTTCATTCATTAACCTTTGAAAGGTAGCCGGCGCGTTTTTCATGCCAAAAGGCATGACCTTACATTGATACAACCCATCAGGTGTTACAAAGGCTGATATCTCCTTGGCTCTCTCCGTTAATGGAACTTGCCAATATCCCTTTAGTAGGTCTATTTTACTAACAAATTTGGCCTTGCCTACCCTATCTATACAATCCTCAATTCGAGGGATTGGGTAGGAGTCAGTTTTGGTTATGGCATTTACTTTACGATAATCAATGCAAAACCTTTGTGATCCATCTGGTTTAGGTATTAGCACAATCGGGGAACTCCAACTGCTCTTACTTGGCTCGATTAGATCATGCTCTAGCATGTAGTGTATTTCATCCCTGGCTAACTTCAATTTCCCAGGATTTAGTCTGTAAGGGTGCTGCTTAATGGGCGTACTGTCACCTACATCAACATCATGAGTGGCTTTTGCTGTACTACCGAGTTCATCTGAGAACAGTGATTTATGTTCTTTAATCAGTTTAACTATGTAACTTTTCAAAATGTCTGGTAAATACAGAAATGCACTGTCCAAATTGTTCATAATTTCAGAGTTGGACATTTTCGTTGACAATACATTCATCTCGGACCCTACAACTTCTGGATCATGTTCTGTCTCGTGGTTACTTTGACCACCATTCTCAGTTGGTACAGATAGTACAGCAACGGGTCTATTAGGTTCAAAATAACATCGGAGCATGTTAACATGACACACTCTCTTACGTTTTTTCCTATCTGGAGTGTTCACTACATAATTAACCTCATTAAGTCTCTTCTCTATCTGATAGGGCCCACTAAACCTTGCAGAAAGTGGTTCTCCTGTAACAGGTAACAACATAAGAACTTTATCGCCAGGCTTAAAGCGACGCGTCTTCGACTTTTTGTCAAACTGGGCCTTCATATTTTGTTGAGAAGTTTTCAGGTTCTCACTGGCCATCTTGCAGGCCTTCGAAAGTCTCTCAGTGAATGTACACACATAATCTAACAGATTAATATCCTGTGTTTCATCAAGAAATCTCTCTTTCACTAGTTTTAGAGGGCCCCTCACTTCATGTCCATAAACCAATTCAAAAGGGGTAAATCCCGTGGACTCATTAGTCATATCTCTAGCTGCGAACAGGACAAATGATATACCCTTATCCCAATCTTCCGGATACTCCAAACAATAGGCTCTAAGCATAGTTTTAAGTGTCTGGTGATATCTTTCTAGAGCTCCCTGAGATTGAGGATGATATGCTGAGGATGTGAGTTGCCGAATTCCTAGTTCTTGCATAACTTGTCGAAACACTCCTGACATAAAATTTGAGCCTTGATCGGACTGTATTTCTTTCGGCAGCCCATACCTAGTAAAGAATTGTACAAGGGCCTCTACAACCACCCGCGCTGTAATTCTCTTAAGAGGAATTGCTTCTGGGAATCGAGTGGTGATATCCATGATTGTCAACAGATAGTTATAACCAGACTTAGTTCTCGGTAGTGGACCTACACAATCTACCAAGACCTTACTAAATGGTTCATCACACGCAGGAATAGGAATCAAAGGGGCCGGACTAATGGTCGGCTGTGGCTTCCCTATCATTTGACAAACATGACAGGTTTTGCAGAACTCTACAACATCCTTATGCAATTTAGGCCAATAAAAGTGTTGTGTTATTCTAGCATATGTTTTTCGGATCCCCAAATGTCCTGCAACAGGAACCGAGTGGGCCAACCTCAGAATTTCCTCGCGATAACATGGAGGTACTACAATTTGATGCAATACTCTCCACTCTTCGTCAGCGGGACTATCAGGGGGTCTCCATTTTCTCATCAAAACACCTGACCTTATATAATAGCATTCAGGAACTTGAGTGGATTCGTCCACGGTCAATGCCTTATCTATTAAATTCTTTAAATGGGTGTCATCATACTGCTCTTTAATCAATGAGTTTCGACTAAACTGCAGGGGGTCCTTGGATTTGTCAATATCTACTTCCCCACCTAAGTTGCCCATAAAAGTCTCAGACAATCTAACATCAGATTCATCTACAAATGGGTTAGGATGCTTAATATCCTCTCCTGCCCTACGAGACTGCGATCTTGTCACTACACACCCAGGGAAAATTCCCGGATGTTCCTCCTGTAGGCTTTCTGTTTTAGTTTCCATTACTGGCTCATTCATTACATGAGGTGATAAGGGAACAACATTACCGCCAGCTAGGTCATTCCCCAACAAAAGGGTAACACCATCAACAGGAAGTGATGCTACTAAACCTACAACTACCGTACCATTTACTAAGTCAGATTCTAACTTAATCTTATACAAAGGTACCGACACATATTCCCCTCCAATACCCTGAATCAGTACATAACCTTTCTCTGAGCTACATGAAGGCAGTGGAATAACATCAGTGAGCATGAGCGACTGTGCCGCCCCGGTATCTCGTAAAATGGTTACGGAATGTTTATCTCCCTCTCCATTATGTAAGGAAACTAAACCCTCTGAAACAAAATCTCTATATACCTCTGGTACCCTAACTAAAACTTCATTGGTGTCTTTCAAAACTGACAAAGATTTCTCAGAAGTTATGTTAGTACTGACCAAGGCAACCGGCTTTGACTGTCCAGGTTCTAGTTTCATGTCTCTTTTCCACCTCCAACATTTAGATTTAACATGGCCCTTTTTATGACAATGATGGCAAATGATCGCTCCAGAATGGTCAGTTGAGACCTCCTGCTGCGCTTCATCTACTTTACTGTCATCACCCTTAGGGATATTCTTATGACCTCTATTTCGTTCACCCTTATGGTAAAAGACTTTTTTATTCTTAGCCCAAGTCTTATGTGGTGCCAAGTTATTCTTCGAAAACGAATGAGTCAGCTCATACTCATCGGCCATTTTAGCTGCCTCGCTTAGACGCATAACTTTATGCTCATCTAAGTAGGTTCTGATTTCTACAGGAACACTATTCTTAAATTCTTCGATTAATACAGTTTCCCTGAAATTTTCAAAACTCTTTTCAATTTTTAGAGATCGGTACCACTGGTCAAGAGTACTTTCTTTTTCTCTGGCAAACTCTAGAAACGTTTGCCCAGAGTTTCTGCTTAGGCGGCGAAATTTTTGCCGATAAGCCTCAGGCACAAGAGCATATGCCGTAAGAATGGCCGTCTTGACTGATTCATATTCACATGACCGTTCCTCGGAAAGCGCAGAGTAAACCTCTAAAGCTTTCCCAACTAGTACACTCTGGAGTAACAACGTCCACAAAGACTCAGGCCACATGAGACGGTGGGCAATCTTTTCAAAAGATACGAAATAAGATTCAACATCTTTTTCGTTGAACTTAGGGACTAATCTTATATTCTTCAATATGTCACAATCGTTATTCGATTTATCCCCATGTTTGCCTTGCCCTTTTGCACCTATCTCAACCAACTTATGCTGATGCTCCATATCAAGTTTTCTCAACTCAAATTCCCTCTCCTCTCTCTTTTCCTTAAGCTTTAAGTTATACCTTTCTAATTCTAATTTAGCTAACTCAACGCGTTCTTGGCCCGTCAAGGAATCTGTAGCATGAACTAATTTTAACTTACATGCGATTGCATGGACTAACTCAGCTTTACGGACATTAGAAGAAAGTTTCAAATCTAAATGATCAGCTACTAGTCGAAGTTCCGCCTTTTTCAATTTTTCTAGATTAAGCATAGACAGATCTTCAGTACCTAAAAAGGCATTTACATCAAACGAACTAGCCATAGTCATCAGTAATTACATACAAATACAACAAATCAAATACAACAATCAACATCTACATGTATAAATCAGAACGAAAACACGTTTGAACAGCGTCACCATGTCATATAGTCTTACATATTACTTAAGTTTCATCTTCTTTTTCTCGGTTCTCTCCCGGACAAGCCCCCAATTGTTACGACCCGAACCAAAAGGTAAAGAAATAATTGAGTCGATCCCCTTCGGAAAGGAGACGCAACAGAAAATGAATGGTACGCTGTAAACGGATTTACGTTAAACTACATATAACTACTTTATTAAATAATAATGCACTTTCATTAAAATAAACTGTATGACAAAGAAATGGTTTTACCGTGATCAAAAATGAGGGCGAGCAGAAACCTTGTCAAATTAGAAAACTGTAACGCAAAAGTGTCCAGTTCATGGTTGTCGAAAGGTGGCACGTCGGAGAAAACACAGTTCGATCCACGAAAACAAATAGCGTGAAGGCGCCCCGTCGACCTCCAGGTTAGGTTTGCGGTCTACACTCTGCAAGCTGCTCCGGATCCACGCCTCGGCAACGGACATCTCCATGAGGGAACTCCCATCAGGTACCCAGGCAGGTCTGCCTGCTTACTGGCATGACTCCACACCGTTAACTCGGTGGCGAGTCAAAAGTCCGATGATACGGCCAACCGGACCAGGCAACACGGTCTCCGTGTTAAAGCAACAGCTACTCCGACGAGGTGAGAGCAAGGCCAGTGCCTCACCGCAGCGTCCCGGCCTCCGGTTCTCAAAACGTGCCTCTCGGGGAACTTCATGTGAAGTAGGCACGATCGTGCAACTTGCAGTCCCGATGTCAGGGGATGAGTAGACACACCTTAAGACTTGTCGTTCGTTTTTATACCACGGTGAGTACAATGTAGCAGGCTCGCATACCAGGAACGCTTGAGACAGTTCAGTTCTAAAGAATAACTTATCGGTTCTCCGTATACGGTTCTCTGCTCGCCCGTTAACTTAAATAATTCATGAGTTTCTGCTCGCCGTGTTATAGAATGGCCATACAAAGAAACATTAACATAAGCATTTTGGACATTCGCCTTAAAGTCATTTAACTTTTAGTAGACTTAAACATTCATAAATAAAACAAAGACTTAAAAGTATAGAATCTCTTAACAGTGTAAATAAAAAACGTATATCGTTCTTGCAGATTATGTAGTGGATTGTCATTCTATAAATTCAGCAATTTTCCACTATGTCACTGTTAGTGGTGTCATCGGTGGATGTAGTGTTGAATTTGTAATCAGAGAAGAAAGGAATGGACTGAACATTAGGCAAAAGATTGCATTAACCCAGGCTCGGACGACACCAGATATGCCAAGCCACGTGCTGCGCTGCAAACAAAAACATACAAATACCTAGCACCCTTCTGAGGTAATTGTCTGAATTATGTGAAACAAAAGCTTCATTCTTGCTTGACGGGAACGTGAACAGATACCGTAACAACCTACTCTTAGTAACCAGTGGACAGGCGATATTGTAATAATTGCTGAGAGTGGACAGGCAGATGTCTGAAGCTAAATCCCAAATAAGTCATCATTTCCATTTTTTTGTTCACAGGATTAACCTTGGACCAAGTCGACACCCTTTGGACTTGTCTGGCCACGGACTCAGAGTGTGGTGACGAAGCGTTGAGTTGGTTTCTCAACCAGGCCGGCAATAAGGACCAGCATGCGCTGGGCCTGGAGACATTTAAGTACATCTTCTTCAATAAGGTAATTAATACCAGGCTGTACGATCAAAGAGAATCATAAGTACAACATAGGGACTAGTACCTGCAACGATTGTGGAATATAAAAAACGTGATTGAGTTTTAATTAGGAGTCCATTTTATTTAGCTGCTGGGAACAGTAAGCTTGCTCACTACAAAAGTCTGGCTATTGACATGGAAATCATTGAAAAACGACGAATGATTTCTTAGTACTAAAGATTGACCATTTATTTTGGTTTTTTTTTCTGTTTGTTATTTTGTATCAGATGCCCCAGCTGGAACCGGAGAGCATCAGCATGACTGGGTTGAACCTCTTCCAGCAGCTGTGTAGCCTAGCAAGACTGGCCAGTTCCTCCTCCTATGATAGCCCGCCGGTAGAGGTAGGTTTGTCAGTCAGTCACTCTACCTCTGTCTGTCTATCTGTCTGTACGTGGCTTTACTGGTTTGTAGTTTAGCAAGACTGGCCAGTTCCTCCTCCTATGATAGCCCACCGGTAGAGGTAGGTTTGTCAGTCAGTCACTCTACCTCTGCCTGTCTGTCTGTGGCTTGACTGGTTTGTAGTTTAGCAAGACTGGCCAGTTCCTCCTCCTATGATAGCCCACCGGTAGAGGTAGGTTTGTCAGTCAGTCACTCTACCTCTGTCTGTCTGTCTGTACGTGGCTTGACTGGTTTGTAGTTTAGCAAGACTGGCCAGTTCCTCCTCCTATGATAGCCCACCGGTAGTGGTAGGTTTGTCAGTCAGTCACTCTACCTCTGTCTGTCTGTACGTGGCTTGACTGGTTTGTAGTTTAGCAAGACTGGCCAGTTCCTCCTCCTATGATAGCCCACCGGTAGGTTTGTCAGTCAGTCACTATACCTCTGTCTGTCTGTCTGTTTGTGGCTTGATGGGGTTTGCTCGTTCACAAAAACACACAGTCCATTCAATTCCTCTTGTTTGTCTTGCAGATGCCCGGAATCGACCATTTGTGGAAGATTGCATTAAGAGCCAAGAATACTGACGTAAGCCTGTCGGCAATCAAGTACATCAACTCATACTACATCAATGGTAACTGCCTCACATTTATGTATAAAAAGACCTTATTCACGGTGCAACCGTCCTACATTCGAAGTAGTGCCATCAAACTGAGGCTTGGATTCAAAGTAGGCTGGTACCCGTTTTCTTTTCAGAATTGGTGTTATCTTTTCCAACGGGTTTACAAGGAAGTTGACAAGATGGATGCGCTGTGAATAAGGCCTATTGAAACCTATCCTGTATGCCTTGGTATTTGCCAATGTGGTTTTCTGCCCAGTGACACACGTTTTAATGAGTATGCACTATGTGGGTTGTTTGTGTAATGAATATTCAAGTGATAAACTGCAGCCAACTGCTTACCTACCTGATCATAATACTGAAACACATCATGTGCTTAGTCTGTGAGGGCTAGAAAACATTTTTAGTCCCAGTTCAGTCTTTCTGTAGGATTTAGTGACTTGATTTATAAATATAAACCAATCATATTAGATTGATGAATATTCATGATCTAGCATCCATTTGATGAATATTCATGATCTAATATCCATTTAATGAATATTCATGTTGCAGCTGGTAATGGTTCCCTAGAGAAGGAGGAGGAGTTCATCAAGCGATGCATGGAGAGTCTCTCCCAAGCTTCTTCCCAGGTAGAGACGGCCCAGGACTCTAGCCTTTTGGTGCTGCAGAGGGGACTTATTCTGCTCAAGACACATCTAGAAGCCTTCAGGAAAAGGTACAAGAAGTTTTGTATTTCTGTTTGAAAATTTCAACTTTCCCCAGTGCCGTATTCTTATCACACAGTTGGCCTCCATATCCCACATACTATGATTACACATCCACATAGCCCCTTTCAGTACCATATACTTTACACACAGTTGGCCTCCATATCCCACATACTATGAGTACACATCCACATAGCCCCTTTCAGTACCATATACTTTACACACAGTTGGCTTCCATACATACAAGTGTACATCTACATAGCCCTTCTCTGTTCTACATAACCTACACGCACCTCATTTTTAGCAGACAAAATGTGTAATGAGTGATTGTTATATGGATACAGGTACGCATATCACCTCCGTCAGTGGCAGCTACAAGGGCGAGGTATAACAAGTCATAAAAGACATCTTCTGGAGGGACACTCACAGCCGCTTAGAGTAGTCTGCCAGCTGGCTGGCATGACTGAGAAGGTAAAACATTTATCAAATCAATTTATCATAAGCCTCTGTTGCTAGTTTGAGTAATTATTTAGCTCAGATATAATACTTTCGTGTTATGTTACTATAATCTTCAGTTTACGGTGGAGCTGAGCTCGTCGGATCTCGTTGCTGACCTCAGGGCAGAGGTCACGCACATCAGCGAGCAGTTCCAGCAACAGCAGCTACAGCAACAGCAGCAGCAGCAACAACAGCAGCAGCAACAACAGCCACAGTCTTGCCAAGAGCAAGAGGACAGTCCCTTGAAGCCTGCGGCCGGAGTGGCCGGATTCTCCGGACTGACCGGTGCTCTGTCGGGGTCGGCCATCCAGAGCCAGAGACCGGTCAGAATGATATCCGTGGGTCATGAGCTGACTCCTGACCTGGACGAGAAGAACCTCAAGGAGATGACGTTCTCTGACCTACAGGTGAATATGCCTTCTTTCTTTCTCTGTCACACATCTCATGAATTTCCTTACAATCGAGGTCTAAGCAGTGTTGTCCCTATTTGGATGTTGTTATAGTTCTCAGATTTTAGGGTATTAGAAATAGATTTTGAAATGATAAATAATAACGTGATATGTTCCCAAAAAAAATTTGGAATGACAACTTACATTTAAAAAACCCATCAACTGTTCATAACCGACAATGTTAACTGTTGTAAAACTTGTCCTTGTGTGCACTTCAAAATCCTGAGTTAGGTAAGATTACCTCTCTAAGTCTGGGCAGCTCAACAATAAGTCCTTGAAATCTCGCTTGACTGACATCAACAGCCCGGCAAAAGTCAACAAATTCCTCTTAACTTTTCCTTCACTTGGCTCCAGCTTGTCTTTGTGTCGTTTGGCGCCATTCGTCGGGAGAGGAAACGCGACGGTATGGACCAGCCAGCCTCCTGCCTGCCCCCTCCACCCCGAGCCAAGCTGCCCATGATGCTGCTCCTTCAGGAGCCCCACTTTGGCTGTCTCTTCCACCTGCTGCAACAACTCAACGAGCTGCAGGCAGAGAAACAGGTCCAGACCTCTCTTCCTTTTACTGTTAAAACAAATAATACAGTGGAACAATGCTACAGCAGACATGGCAGAATCCAAATTGTCTGTTATAGCAGTCATATGTTAAAGCGATTTAAACAGCAATTTTCGATATAGTGGTGTTCCACTGTAATGCAGTTGATAATGTTAAGTCATTGAAAAGTGAACAAAGAAAAATTGACTGGAGCGAGATTCGAACCAGCAACCTCTCGAATAATACCGTGCCAGTGCTCTTACCAACTGAGCTACCCAGCTGCAGTCCTATGTTGGTCAATTATAGTCAATTATCTTTGTTCATTTGGCAGTCAGAAGCCATGAAACCACTCACATACCGCTATATCCCAAGGATCATTTAAAATACGCACAGCATTAGCAATACTGCAACCTGAGAAACGGTACATGGTGGATCACTCAAAGAGGAAACGGCTTTGATAAATCTTAAATTTTCTTACATTTTACGAAGACAGGGCACAGGATCCCTTCTTTTATGATCTAGATGAAAATGGGAAGATGGCATAGATTTAATCAAAATTAAACAATCTTTCATAATATCAATCCACTCCATCAGTAACATTGACTGGTGATTGTCTGTTGCATTTCCCATCTTCCAGGGTGAGGACGCAGCTCAGGAGCTCTTGGGACGTACCCAGATGCTATCCCGCAACGTGTGGCATCTCCTGATGCTGCTGCCTACCAGCCCGGACATGCTCAACAAGTTCAAGATGCTCGTCACCTCTTCGGTAAATGAAACTTATTTTATGTGTATCTCTCTGCTCTTTGAAGTACTGTTGAGCTCTGAAACCACCACCTCGACGCCCTGTGAGATGTACAGGATAGACAAGGCACAAAGACATCTTTACCCTGATGGAAACTTGTTTCCTCAGTGGTAGAGAGAAGCTAAAGTCTGCTCTATCAAGCCCTGTCATCGGAATGTTCTGACAAATCACAGCCCTTGTTTATGCCTTATATGGGTGCACAGATTTGCACCTATGTTTGTTTGATGCACATGACGGGCACATGCAGTGTGGCATTGGAAAAGATTGTGTTCTTCATTGGCCAAGTGGGGCATTAGGATGGGGCTTAGGGAGAGAAGCTTTGATACTGCTTGTGCCCAGCCACTGTAAACCCTGGCCAGGCCAAGGCTCATGGCTCATGGGTGGAGTGGAAAATGGATGAAATGACTGACACCTCACTTGAAAAAGTACTTTCCCTCTGAATATGTCCCTCAAGGCAGTGTCTCTCTCTCTCTCTGCCTATCAAAACCTGTGACAATTCAAGAAAATGCAAATGAGAACAGGATTTTCCTCGTGAATAGCTGGACAGGCCGATGAGGCTTGGGAACTTTTGTGCTCATCATGTTGTGATGCAAGTCTAGTCATCTGTCCGCACTGCAAACATCAGCCTGGCCTGACTAAACTTATACAGGACTGGTGCTGTGAGCCAGCAGTGGTCTTGCACAATGCACAATTGCACATCCTGTTTGTTAGAGTTGGTCATTGCCAAAGATTTCCACCACAAAGAAAATAATCCCTCCGTTACTAAATTGTTTTGTTGAACCCCTTTTTTCAATCAGGACATGGATATGACATCCAAGGATGACCATTCAGAAATGCTGACCGACAGGCCGGTCACTGCGAAAGATGACCCTGTCAGCGTCCAGCCGGCCACTCCAGCCAACTGGCCAGAATTGCTGGACGTCAGCAACACACACAAGCTGCTGTATTCGCTCCAGATCGTGGAGTCCCTCGGCCAGCCTGCTAGGAAGAAACGGGGCAAGTCAATGGTATGTGTCTCGTTAGAGGAGAGAGGGCTAGAGGGAGCATGGGACTGGGTGTTGTGAGTGAATACTGGCTGGATGTATCCCAGTAAAGTATGATGAACATCATGACATGTCAGTATTTCTTCTGTCTCCAATCCAAAGACTTTGTTCAGCATGAATATAGATGATTAACAGCTTTGCTTTGCCATGGGAAACATCAACAAGCTGAGAAGTAACTAATCACTGCAAATCATTCCAAGATCAAGCTTGTGACAATTTTGTTGCCTCGTGAAAATAAACAATTTCTCATCTGTGGATGAGATGGGGACATATTAAAGATGACTGCTTCTTTTTAATTGAACCCAAGGAATTAGCGCTTGATTGAAAAGTGAATAAAATTAAATTGATAGGAATGGGATTTGAACCAGCAACCGGAATACCGTACCGACACTCTTACCAACTGAGCTATCCAGCCCTATTTTGGTGGCGGTCCTAATAGTCAATTATCTTTGTTCATTTGGCAGTCAGAAGCCACTCACATATCGCTTTATTCCAAGGATCATTTATGGTACGTGCAGCGTTAGCAATTCTGCAATTCTACTGAGTAACAGTACATGGGGGATCACTCAAAGAGAATGCAGTTTTGATTTGATTTTTGTTGTTGAAGCCTATTGTGGAGTTCAGACACAAGACCACCTTTGTCCTACTGCTTAACAGACATAGGGGGTTTACGAAACGGAAGCTCAGGCTCCGGCTCCGGCTCCAGCTCCAGCTCTGACATGGGCTGAACATGGGCTGAAAATTTTGATACCTGTTATTGTAGAATGGATTCATGAAATGGAGCCGGAGACGGAACCTGAGCCTCCGTTTCATAAACGCCCATAGAGTCACAAATGGAGGGCCGGATGTATTGAGAATGTGTTACAAATTCATTTTTGTTTTTTGTTTCTTCAATCTTAACCCCCAGCCTGGTGTTGGTAGGGGCGACCACAGCCCCCCAGCCAGCTCCTCGGAATTTGGCACGATAGACCTAAAGGCAAGTACCGATTACAACACATCAAATTACATTTATGTCACAATTTGCAATAAAGTGCAGAACTTTCTATGAGCCATTTGATGAATAGAACTCGGTGCTCAATATGATGTCATTTCTAGGGTCGTGAGTTCGAATCCTGACTAAGCCAGCAAATTTTCTTTATAGAATACAGATATTTGTTGTTGAAGGACAATCAACGTTTTTAATACAAAGATATGTGTCGGATGTTGATCATAATACCTCAATTCCTGACACACTACAATAGCTCTACTTATAATGTTTTTTTTTAAACTGCTTGAATATAGTGCATAGGACAATCGACGTTTGATGTCTCTATGCGCATATTATACTAAGCACTACAACCATATTCACACCGCTGCTTAACTCTTAACACAGAAACAGGCTCTTAATAACTCATCAACTTTTATTATAAGAAATCTTTGACTTGAAAATGCAAATGCAAACTGCTTAAAGCAAGGAAAAGAGCCACACATTTTTCTGCACACTTAATAGCATTTATGTTTCTGAGAATGTCTCAAATTGCCTCATAAAGCTACAGTGTATTTAATTGGGATTATGCAATGTGCTTGATGTCAGTGCTCTCTGAATTTATTTTTACAAGGGTTACTTTCCTAATTTGAAAACAATTTCATCATATTTAACAAAGTTTTGTGATTTTATTTATTTATTTTTTTTTTTCAGGGAATTCAAGTGAGCCAGAGTGAGTCGTGCTTGTCAACTGCCGGATCAGAGGATGACAGGGAGCTATGGAATACTATGGTGATACAAATATTTCTTGCTAGCAATTTGCAAATCAAGATTGAATGGGGGCAGCCTTCTCTACCTGATTTTGTCCTGTGTGATTGATTTATTGTTGTACCAATGTGAATCATTCCATCTATATGACGAGTGTCTTTTCTGACTGCCAAACAAACAAAGATAATTGACTATTGGGGACACCACCAGTTGGTAAGAACGCCGATACTGTTTTCCGGAGGTCGCTGGTTGAAATCCCGCTCTAATCAATTTTTCTTTGTGCACTTTCAATGACTTAAAATTGCTCCAGTCAGTTTCCCTTGTGGTTATAGGCGGCATAGGTGGCAAGTGCTTTAGGCACTCGCCTCTCGCCAATGTGGCCCGGGTTCAATCGCGGCTTGGGTCAAATGTGAGAAGAGTTGTGCGTTAGTTCTCTCCTATGCTACGAGGGTTTTTCTCCGGGTTCTCCGGACTTCCTCCTTCAACAAAAATCAACACTTTCAATCTCATGCTCTGTGATCATAATGGATTGCAGCCGAGGCAGCCGAGGGCACTAATGAATACCGGCAACCCGGTTACGTTGTAGCCAGCGCTTTGTATCTTTAGAAAAGGCGCTTTATTAATGTAATGATAGTTAATTAAATTTGATGATTAACGAGTAATTATTGGTTAATTTTCTCACAGTTTGTGGAGAGTGGTGGATTGAGGCACTTGTTCAACATCTTCATGTCAGGAAACCTAGAAGCTAAGACTGGACAGCACTGGAATCTGGTGAGTCATTTTAATTGAATCCTTCATATCCCAAATCAATCCCACAATACATGCCCTTGCCCTTCCCCTGTCCCCCATGCAGAAGTTTGTTGGATCAGGGACGTGTTCATCGCAAGCTTTCAATAGCTTTGTGTGATACCACTGCGCCTCAAAGCCGGCTCGTCTGTTTGGTGCTTGTTATTTTTTTGATGTACAGCTTAAAACCACAGCCCAAAACTGCAGATGGTTGTAACTACAGTGCCACACGAGCCAATTTACAAGCAATCAGTTCCAGGCAATCTAGAAGAAGTAAAAAAAAGTTTCAATTTTCCAATAGTTCTGAAGGACAGAAATACCCAATCAAGAAAATTGATGATTGTCACTAAAGTGTTCATTAATACGCAAATGGATACATTTAAGAAGAAAACAAGTGAAATCATTTTCACTTGTCGTAAACAGGCCATTTTTTATCACGTTTAGTCTTAATATTTCAAAACAAAAAACATTTCAGGGGCCATTTTCACGGCGCTGCTTAGCACAAAAAATTGCTGAGCATGGCATTTCTGTCTTAATAAAAACAGGGTTAACAACCAAATTCCCATGTGTTGTGTATCGCTTGTGATTGTTTTTTGGCCATGAATATCAAATGAAATTTTTAACGGTGGTTTATTTTATTGTGCAAAATATTTTTGTGCTTAGCAGCTCCATGAAATTGGCCCCAGATGTATGACTGATCTAAATGTGCTCTTCTTTCTTAATACCAGTGGCAACAGGACTGCCTGGCCTGTATCCTCAAGCTCATCAACGAGTTTGGCATCGAGCAGGCTGCCTTGGATCAGGGTCAGGATGACGTGTTTGAGGCGCATTCCTCCAGTGAGGAGGTGCCTCATAAGTGTCCCCGCAGGACGAGGCATAACAGCAATGAGGTGGGAGGCATCACGACGAAGCTCTCCCAGGTAAAAGGAGGGTCTGACCCGAATCAAACAGGAGGGATTGATTGACCAATATCCCTGAATCTATCAGAATCTACGGACAGTTCTTTTAAATTCGGGATTCTAGATGGATTAGGGACTCTTCGAAAATAATGTACTGCTGGAGGATTTCAGTGTTGAAGCCTTGTGTCCTGTTATCCATCCAAATCAACACCCAGGTTTGGCAGTATTTGGATGGATTCAGGACTCTACAAACCAACCATGTACTGCTGCAGGATTTCAATGGACACAGACAGTGTTGAAGCCATGTGTCCTGTTATCCATCCAAATCCACAGCCAGGTTTGGCAGTATTTGGATGGATTTAGGACTCTACAAACCAACCATGTACTGCTGCAGGATTTCAATGGACACAGACAGTGTTGAAGCCATGTGTCCTGTTATCCATCCAAATCCACAGCCAGGTTTGACAGTATTTGGATGGATTCAGGACTCTTCAAACCAACCATGTACTGCTGCAGGATTTCAATGGACACAGACAGTGTTGAAGCCATGTGTCCTGTTATCCATCCAAATCCACAGCCAGGTTTGACAGTATTTGGATGGATTCAGGACTCTTCAAACCAACCATGTACTGCTGCAGGATTTCAAATGGTCACAAGCAATAATGAAGCCCTGTATTGAACCAAACCCACTTCCAAGTCTGGTGATATTTGGAACAGGAACGGAAATCAGTTAATTCAACTAATTCAACTTTCTTTCACGCTATTTCTTGTTTTTAGCAACTCCTGGAGCTGATGTCGCAGGAGAGTGTCCTAGACAGACTCATGACTGTCTTGTATGAGGCAGCGGCTCCTTCAGACACCGTACAAGTCAGAGCAGGATACTGGGGTATGGTGGAAAAAATATTGCATTTATTCTCATATCGTGTAGCAGACTTCTAGAGAACCTGCATAGATTAATTTGAGTCATTCAATGGTGAACTAAGAAAACTGACTGAAGCGGGATTTGAACTTGGGACCTAAAACATGGTGCCAGCGCTCTACCAACTGAGCTATCCAGCACGCATGGTGGCACTGTCCCAAACTGTCAACGACCTATATTCGGTCACAAGTCAGAGGACATGTGTTCCTTTTTCTGTAAAGATTACTGTAGAATCACTTAAAAGTTCACAGAAATTCAACTAACTGTTTGCAAGGATCTTTAGAATGGTGCAGAACAACAAGATATAAAGACTCTGGAGCAAAAACTGAAACAGCCTTCCCCTGATGACAAAGAATGGCTTGTTTCAATTGTAACATCATATGGGACAATTGATAGAGGCATTCTTGCTCACAATGACGTTAACATTTGTGAATCATGACATCGGTTGTAAGACTGAAAGTGTTAACAATATGGGCGATTCCAGATAGTGCGCTCCCAAGAGTTTACAACACATTAGCCAATCAGAATCTGTCGTCCCTTTTCAGATGCACATTGGGTCGCCAAATTCTTTGCATTGTGATTGTGATTGGCCAGCGCATTACAAACTATTGGGGGTGCACAATCTGGAATGGCCTGTATTGAATCGTACTGTGGCTGTTTGAGCTGCTTGTTTAAGTATCCGGATTCATGGCGTTGTTTTTTGCAGTTATCCATTACGCCATGAAGTCACTGGTATCCTGGGCCTACAGTGACCCAGAGGTCAGGGTCGCTCTGTGTCAGAACCGTCTCTTTGACAAGTGGCTGCAGCGACTTGTTCTACAGACCAGCGAGGTAATGCCTTTGAGCTTTGTCCATACTCCACAATCTTATCACACAGACTAAGACACACAGTCACAAAAATATTTTTGTCTTGAGCACCTTAGATTTGTTGCTGTTTACCGTGGCAACAGTTGACAGTTGTTGCCGTGAAACTTTTCGAGTTTCCTTGACTTCACAAAGATGCATTTGTGTATGCATGTAAAGCATGCAGTTATATGGTCTGCTTCCAGTACCTACTAACCGTTTCAACCATCCCAAGATTTGTTTGCCCCGTCAAAATGATTCAATTAAGTTTGGTGATCATGAATGGCCAAGATAAAGCTTTGTTGAAACCCGCAACAGTTCTGGAAATAATTTGCTCAGTGAGTCAACAGAACAGTGCCTTAGCACAGCTGCACAGAATAATGGCACCTTGCAACTTAAAGAGAAGGTTTATGGTGGCTCTAGATAAAATCGGCTCTCTCGAAGCCACACCACACTGGAAGAAAAAATAAAGTGTCACAGCAGACCAACTCCTTATGATGTTCAAGTCTCTCTTACCTGTTTGTCTAAAGGTCTTTTTTGTGTGTTTTCATTTCTTTACTCAGGTGTATGTGAGACGAGAGGTTTGTGATTCTCTTTACCGGCTCTGCGAGGGAAGCAGCCGGGCCTGTCAGCATTTCTCCTGGGCCCTGCTAGCTAGCTTGCTGAGCTTCCTGTCCTTAGCCCAGAGCATACGTCCTAGAAAGGTATGAGAGAGTCGGTCAGACCTGTCCTGTTGTCAGCTTGGGACTGAGTGGGGGCAGGGATGTACAGGCTGCTTGAAGATAGTAGTAGTAGTAGTAGTAGTTGTGTCTGTCAATGTTTATCCTGGATTTGCCGTATACAAAATTTTGTGGCATACGACACAGGAATTCAAAGATCCTTTTCCAAAACTTCACCTGAAGACTAAATTGAAGCAAGGTAGACCATTTGCATGGATAGGAGACCGTTCAGATTATTGACAACGGTTGTCAGTATAATCTCTGAGATGTTAGGAAAAAGCTGTGGAGACATTGATTGTCTTACTGTTGCCTACGTACTCCATCCAGCCCTATTTGTAAGTAAAGAGCCTTGTATTGCCTTGTGTGACGCACTGGTTTCTCCATGAATTCCCAACGTTTATCAAATTAACCAAAGAAGTCCAAACATGGTACATTTTACTTTGTCCTATGTGGTTATTTGTTCTGAAAAAGCTGTTGTTTCAAAATAATCTTAAAAATGTTCAATGCGATGTCTCTGCCGACATGCTATGGTGGTCTCACTTGCCTGAACACAACCAGGACATTCCTGCTGCAAAATTCAGTAAATTCAGTGTTCAAGGAAGGATGGACTGTTCTGGAACAGCCCAGAGCAGTTTAATCTGGACGATGTCCCCGAAATCTTAGCCACGTGGGTTTTCTCCACCGCGCAAGACCTTTTCTAATCTCTAGAATATCCGGTGGTTTTCATTTTATTATCAACTCAAATCTCAGGACTATAGCAAAAACATGGAGGACTACGGTCCCGGTTGCCGGAACTACTTCTGGCTCCTGTGCTCCATCGTGGATAACATTGACCGTCAGCAGGACTGGTCATCGGGCGGGGGGAACGGAAGCTCCCCAGGCCTGGATCAAGAGAAGAAGGTCATCAATGTCAACACCATCGCCAGACATCTGGCCGAGGGAATACAGAGGTACTAGCTTTACCGTAGAGGAAGGGAAGGGAAGGCCCTCCTAGAAGGCAGTTTATAGGATGGGTCCGGTTGGGATTTTCAAAGAGAGCATTAATTCTGCTCATCTTGTTTTCAAAATGCCTGATGACATGACAAGGTCTCCTGATGAGGACTAGAGCAGACTAGTTGAAACGTTGAGACCTTAATTGCGAGAAGTGCGAAAGATATAGAAGTGCAAAGGATGAACGATTCTTACATGGTGTTTCTGCAAACCGATCCACATACCAATTGTCACCATGCAAAGCCTCAAATCTTTCTCAAAATGCATGTCCTTTCACAAAATGCTAAACCTGTGAAAAATTGTATCAAATGAAATCTGTATGCATTGGGCACAGAGTATGAAGTTATCTGAAAGGAAGAAACAAGATGGAGATAGTTGAGTTCCAAAGTGAAGGCTCTTAAGGAAAAGAAACGAAAAGATTGCCTCGCAAAACTAGCCTCTGGAAGAGACACAGCATAAGGACAACACAAGGCAGCAAAACATTTCGTTCTAGTTTGCCGGCATTTCAGGTGTTACTGTAAATTGTTGGGTTTCCTTTTTTTACGTGTGATGTTTTTGTCTTGTCCTGTCCTCCATCAGCCGTCCCATTCTGGAGGAGAGACACAACACCATTGAGGACCTGGCTCTCACCGGTCTGCTGAAGCTGTGCACCGCTGTCATGAAGCACAACCCACCTTTCAAATTCAGCAAGGAAGGACAGGTAAGGACTGGCAAATCTTGGCGGTCAGTGATTCACTGATCTGTTGTTACCTGTTGAAGTAGGGGTCTTGGTGTCCCCGAACTGTGGCTCAAAGCTTCCTTTTTTTCCGTAATCACCCAAAAATCCACCCAAATTCATGTTGCTGGCTTAGGAGTATAGGTGCCAGATAGTGTATTCACAATCCATTGTGTTCAGGGGTTTGATTTTCAGAAAGAATAGACGCAGTATGTTAAATCTGTCCTCAAATATTTTCAAAATTTTGAAGTTTGAAGGACTATAGAATTTGTATAGAGCTTTCTGACCCAACTTGGTCCAAGCTCAAAGAAAGTGTTGTAGAGATACTGCACAGTGTGGTATTATGATGGACACAGGACTGTAGAGCCTAGGCACTGTAACTTTACATGGGGTTTGATGGCCAAACTTAGTACAAGTCCAAAGAATGTGCCATGGGGACACATCACAGTGTGGTATTTGGTAGGATGTGGGTCTGAGCCAAGACAATGTAACTTTTTGTAGAGTTCCTCTTGATAAAGGGGCCCTTTGTGACAGAAGCTTGAAAGAATAATCCGAGGAAAACACCCAACTGGATTCATTTCACTTTCTCAACCTTTTCTACAACAGGTGTTCCTCACCAATGTCTTTGAGTGTCTCTTCGCCGTGCCCACTATGGAGGAGCGTAACCTACCCAAGTGTAAATCCAAGGGCAGCCGGCTGTCTGGCTTTGATCTCCTGATCGATCTGGCTCGGGGCTGCCAGGACAACTACGCCTGCCTGCATCGCCTGATGCTGGAGCAGCACTCCCAACGTGAGTATAAGAGGATTTTCCTTTGCGGGAAATGGGCCATGAATGATCTTCTTTGGGGAGCTGTCAAGATCTACGGAAGAGTTTTCTATCAGAGAGCTTTGTTGAGATCTTCTCTCAGAGAGCTTTGTTTAGATCTTCTCTCAGAGAGCTCTGTTGAGATCTTCTCTCAGAGAGCTTTGTTAAGATCTTCTCTTGGAGAGCTTAGTTGAGATCTTCTCTCAGAGAGCTCTGTTGAGATCTTCTCTCAGAGAACTTTGTTGAGATCTTCTCTCAGAGAGCTTTGTTTAGATCTTCTCTCAGAGAGCTCTGTTGAGATCTTCTCTCAGAGAGCTTTGTTAAGATCTTCTCTTGGAGAGCTTAGTTGAGATCTTCTCTCAGAGAGCTCTGTTGAGATCTTCTCTCAGAGAACTTTGTTGAGATCTTCTCTCAGAGAGCTCTGTTGAGATCTTCTTTTGGAGAGCTTTGTTGAGATCTTGCCACAGAGAGCTTTCTCAAGATCTTCTCTTGGAGAGCTTTCTTGAGATCTTCTCAAAGATGTCATCGGTTCTTATCTCCCTCTAGGCACCCACGGGCCGTACCCATGGCTGTACTGGCCCCAGGACGATGGCCGTTCATCCTGCGGCTATGTAGGCCTGACCAACCTGGGAGCAACATGCTACATGGCGTCTTGCATGCAGCAGCTGTTCATGATGCCCGAGGCTCGGGCTCCTATCCTCAGCGCCAGGGTAAGTAGCAACCCGAGTTCCCCTCCTCGAAAGATAACCTCTTCAAGTTTGTTCATACACTATGTTTAACTTCTCTTCTGCTGGCATGCAACTTTTCCTCAGATCAGCTGATTTCCTCAGGTTTTTTTTTAATCATACTCATGCCATTGAAAATAGAAAGAAACTGCACAAAGTCTTGTAAAGATTGGATTTTCCTCGTTTTTTTCTTGTGAAGTCTAAGTTGCATGCCTGTTTTTGTCAACAAGCAGGAATTAGTCCCAGAGGAACCATTTGGTGGGGAATTGGTTACACATCCTGCTGGGGTAGATATCTCTACCATTGGCGAGAAAAATCACTTGATGAGTCATTCCTCTCATCTTCTTTCTCGTATTCATTGATGTTAGACATAATTGTTTCTTGATTAATTCATTTGAATCATACGCAAGCCAGTTTTTCCGCAGGAGGGCCAAAGCTTTCCCAGTTCCCTGATGGATCATACATATTTATACAGAGCTCATTTCAAGATCTTATTCTTCGTTGACAGATTACGGAAAGCACCCACCATGCCAGCATCCTGATGGAGCTTCAGCGGATGTTCGCCTTCCTCCAGGACAGCGAGCGGAAGGCCTACAACCCTCGCAGCTTCTGTAAGGTGTATACAATGGACAAGCAGCCGCTCAACACCGGAGAGCAGAAGGACATGACTGAGTTCTTCACTGATCTCATCAGCAAGATGGAGGAGATGACTCCACAGCTGGTGAGTCAAGGTCGACTTTCTGGTTGAGGCTTGGTTTGTAAACCTAGATCTTCCTCCTCTCTGTTCATCAGTCCACCCTTCCTCTCTAGGCTCGTCACTCCGGTCACGTATCACCTTCTCTGTCATCAAAGCAATTAGTGATCAAGTCCTTGTATCAGAGCTCTTCCAAGCATACAAGCCCAGGGGCAATGTCACTATTCAATCTTTTCTGATCATCCCTGGAACGCAGGCATGATGCAAAGATCAATTTCAAGCTCCCACAATTTGCAGCAAACCTATAACAGGCATATGATATCTCAGATAGTGTCCAGCTTCAGTGAAATTGACTGAACTGAATTTAAATTTGCTATGGATAAGGTGATTTTTGACAAAATACATACTTTAATCGATTTCAACGTAGTTGAATTGGTCCTAGATCATCCTGAATGTCTTGGGATCAGGTTAAGTTTATACTGCTCAGCAAAGGATTATGTTCTAACTTCTGTAGCTTCTTCTTAGTGGCACGGTTGACAATAGAGTTTACCTTCAACTTTCAGAATGACTTGGTGTGTGACCTGTTCAAGGGAGAGCTGACAAACAATGTAGTATCACTGGTGAGTAACTTGTCTTGCGCGCCCCTCAAGCTAAGAAAGCTATGCAACATAATGTGACCTGGGAGTATAGCATGGTAGAAATTCTGATGATACTGTTGTTATAAAGCTACATCAATTGTGTCCTACATTTGGTGAGGTGGTTCAATCACCAATTGTTGCCCTCTTGCAAAAGGGTACCCTTTCCGGTCCTGATACTGTGAAGAGATCCTCGGTCTTAATGCAGGGACCAGGGACTGGTTTCTCCTCATAGTAGAGGTGAAGGCATTCATTGCTGCCTTCCTGCGGAAACCTATCCTGTTTTACTTGTCGTGTGAAGAAACCATTGGTCTTGTTTCAGTTAAAAGGTCTGGTTTCCTCACGCCATTGGGATAGAGTTATTAATTGAGCACTGTCCTGCTGTAGACTATGTACCTTTTCCAGGCCCATTTGTACTGTGAAGAGGCCAACAGTCGTGTTTTAGTGCGAGGGACTGGTTTCTCCACACCATAGGGGTGGAAATATTCATTGCTGCCTAGCTATAGACTATGTACCTTTTCCAGTCCCATTTGTTTTGTCAAATTTAAAGCATGGTTTGCCATTTCATTTTGTATTTAAATGCATCAAAATCTCTGTAAATGTGAATATTTTTCTATCTCTAGGACTGTCCTCACGTGAGCAGTACAACAGAGGAGTTCTGCACAGTGAGATGCCAAGTCGCTGACATGAAGAACCTCTATGTGAGTAGATATTGGTCTTGTGTTTGCATTGAACGTCACGTGGAATTATCCTGCGCAAAGAAACAGTTCCTGAATTTGAAGTCCGATTTTGGCAATAGATGAATTAGTGTGGATCTATATGACTTCTCTGCTTCTCTTCATTGAAATTCGGGCTGCTTGGATTCTTGCTAACAAGGGCTGGTCCAAGGGCTATCGCTCAATACTTGAAATTTTTTCCTGCCGCAATATTGGATTTGATTCACCTCGCTGACCCCAGCAGCTAGCTCGGTGGCCTAGCAGTATGGCATCTGCACTAGTAAGCAGGAGGTCGTGGGTTAGAATCCCACCAGATTTTTCATGTGCACTCAACAAGCACTGGGTATGCAGTGCTCATCCACTTGGGGGAAGGGCAAGTCTAATTTGCATACTTGAAATCTAATGAGTTCTTTAGTAAATACCCCAGGTTTTGAATGCTTTGAATGGTTTACAGATCAGTTGCGCCTTATAAGTGCTTTATTATTAAATTATTATTTCTGTTTGATGGTTTTCCCCCTGTAGGAGTCCTTGGATGAAGTGACTGTTAAGGACACCCTGGAAGGTGATAACATGTACACCTGCTCACAGTGCGGCAAGAAAGTCCGGGCCGAGAAAAGGTGAGTCAGACCATTCTTTAACCACTCTGCTTCACCACTGTCATCTCAGCTCTGATCTTTCACCACGATCTTCGTAACACCATCATTTCACCACTGTTATTTCATCAGGGGTCAGGGGTCGATAGCAAGCCCACATCTCTTCCTGTAGCTATGCAAAAGCCCCTGAAACTGATGCTTCGAAATGACAAACTACAACCCGAATGCTGCAAGCAATTCAATTCAGAATGAATAGGACATGTGTACAGTGAAATGCTGTTAGAATGAAAATGGCAGGATCCTCATAAATGGTTGGTCGTTATAGCAATTTAAATTACATGCGATAGTGCACAAAAATTGGGAGCTAAGGATGATGTTCGGTATAGCCAATTAATGTTCCATACAGCGGTGTTGATTATAGTGGTGTTTCACTGTATATTCCTGTGTTAGAGCTTCTGCAACATCACCCATAATGAAGTGGTTTTTAATGTGATCTGTTTTCTCATTATCAGTCTTCTTACCTTCTCCTTCCAAACAGGGCGTGCTTCAAGACTCTCCCCAAGATCCTGTCCTTCAACACGATGAGGTACACCTTCAACATGGTCACCATGATGAAAGAGAAGGTCAACACACACTTCTCCTTCCCGCTCAAACTAGACATGGCAGGCTATACGGAGGCTGCCCTCATGGGGTCAGACAGGGACAGGCAAGGTACTAAACATTACCCCAAAGGGGCGGGGACAAATGAATTTGTTTGGGATGGTTTTATTTTGTTTTTGTTTCTTATTTGGTGAGTGTTTTTTTTTTCCTTTTTACAAGATTAATTTCTGACCTTACCCACTCTCACATTTTGAAAAAACTGTCAAGTTTGAATTAATTTTTTTAATTTTTGTTATTTAATTTTTAGTTGAATTTTGTAATCTATTTTTTCAAACTGTAATTCTAGGCACTTTTGTCTCCATTTATCAATAGACAATCCAGCGATTGACAGTTCCTACATCTACAATTTGATCGGTGTGACGGTGCACACAGGTACGGCCGATGGTGGCCACTACTACAGCTTCATCAAAGATCGCATGCTGAGCTCGGACGAGAGATGGTACATGTTCAATGATGCGGAGGTCAAACCGTTTGACTCCACCCAGCTGGCTGGGGAGTGCTTCGGCGGTGAAATGACGGTAATTCATTTAATTTTTTGTAATCTAGGTTTTGATTATTTGGCTTTAAATGGAGGAATCTGATATAAGTTAATCACCGTTCAAGCCAAGAACCTGGGGAAGGAGACAAAGACAAAATATTAGGTCATTCCCCTCCAGGGAATGTATCTGAGAAAAACTCACTGAAGACCAAATCCACATGGTGTCCTTGGCGGGATTCCAGCCCAGGACTCTAAAGGTGGCCAGCCTGACTGGCCTTGGTCCTGCAGATCACCCTCATACATTCATGTTACTCATGATCTTGTACAGGTACCATGGACTTCTATTTCATAAAACGTTTCAATACTTTTCTTAAATAGATGTTTCTTATGTTATCTAGTGAACTTAGGAACAATAATTTTCCTAAGTCCAAGATGGGAATATTTCTAACTTCAACTACCATTTGTCCAACTTTCCTCAGACCAAGACCTACGATTCAGTCACGGACAAGTACATGGATTTCTCCTTTGAAAAGGTAAATCAGCTTTCTTTCTGCGATTGCTACTAACTGTTCCAAAATGTTACAGAACTGAAAACTTATATTAATGCAAACAGTTATTGCACGGTTGTTCTCTCCCTTGTGGTCCGGGCAGTAGCTTTATCAAAGGTTAAAAGGAAGCCACATCAAAAATTATTAAAATACTTTCCAGTATTCTGTAGTACATGGCTGTGTTACAAAGAATTCTGCAGTATTTTGCCCTATTCTGCAGTTTTCTGTTTTACTCTGGAGTATTTTGTGCTATTCTGTAGCATTTTGTTTAGTACTTGGATGAATTCAGTGGAATTCTGTAGTATATTACTGTGCTCTGTAGTATTCTGTCACATTTTACCAGTTCTTGCTTCTGTAATATGTTATACATCACAGAGCATCAATATGTTCGGAGTGGAAAAGCTGAATCTGATTTTTTGTTTGTTCTGGATTCAGACCCACAGTGCCTACATGTTATTCTATGAGAGATGTAATCCTGAGATTGATCGACCTGACCCTCCCAGCCAGCCAGCCCTGGAGCTCCCCAAGGAACTTGCCGAGGTATGCATTAGACCATCTCACATACAATCATTCCTAAATGTGAACATTTGATCTTTCAGATCAGTCCACGATCAGATGAACACACAAAGAAAAATTGTTTAATATGATACAATAATATCAAAATAAACAGAGCAATGCGCACAGTATCTGCAAAGTACTGTTCAAAGGCACAGACTATTATCTCCTGGTCATTGGGCTTCATGAACATTCCTGAAACCATCTCAACTCTATGGGGAGTATACATCCCTGCTGCTATAAGCTCACAATGGCTAATGAAGCACAAAGCATCTTAACCATGGTGCAAGCACCACTAACCCATGGCTGACCTCAAACCCACAAGCTGTAGATTTACCGTGAGATCTTGAGTACGACACGCCAGACCACTAGGCCACAACACTCCACAACTATCAGGATTGATCCAGACATTTGCACATCAAAACCAGAAGAGAACAATCGTTTCTTTTCTTAATTTCAGTTTTATGATTTGAAGTTTTGAAGTTATACAGGAAAACAGGTGACTGATAATGACAAATGTTGTACTGACTTTTTGGCTTGTTAATTCAAGTTGTTTTGTGATTGTGGTTTTTCTTTTTTTGCAGTGGATTTGGCAGGATAACAGGAACTACCTTCGAGATAGGTCGATCTTCGATCATTCTTACATGAACTTCATGTGGCAAGTGTGCAGCTATCTGCCCTCCACGCTACCTGACCCATCGCAAGTACAGCTCATGGCATCAAAGGTACGTCATCTCTTAAGGACGAGAGGTTTTAAGAATCTGTGGGTGTTTGATCTAGCAACCATGTGGAGGTCCTGGCCTGTGGTCTTTTGGTCAAACAGTCTTAAAGTTGTCTGTTCGCTTCAGCTTGGCCAGTCATGACATTGTCAGTAACTTCTACATTTGTCTCCTCGTTTGTCTGTTCTGTCAGGTGGTTGTTCACCTTAATGAAACATGGCATTGCCACCACCTTCTACATTTGTCTGCTTGTTTGTCTGTTCTGTCAGGTGGTTGTTCACCTTAATGAAACATGGCATTGCCACCACCTTCTACATTTGTCTGCTTGTTTGTCTATTCTATCAGGTGGTTGCTCACCTCAGTGAGACATGGCATTGCCACCACCTTCTACATTTGTCTGCTTGTTTGTCTGTTCTGTCAGGTGGTTGCTCGCCTCAGTAAGACATGGCATTGCCACCACCTTCTACATTTGTCTGTGTGTCCCTCTGTTTTCCTATTTCCTATAACCTCTAACCCCAAGTGGCCTTAATCCTCTTTAGGGCCTACCCCTATTACAACAGAAACATGAAGCCTCACATTGAGTGCATGGTTTTATATTTTTCCCTGCCATAGTTGACGACGACATTTGTCTTGGAGACGCTAATCCACGCCCGAGAGAAGCCAACCATGCTGCAGTGGATGGAGCTGATGACCAAACAGTTCAACACCTGCCAAGCTGCTTGTGAGGTCTGTATCTTATTTTCTCTCCTGCTTCTGTCATTTAATTCATGTGAAGAAGCTACCTCGTCAGATATCACCCTTAGTTAATTGTTCACCAAGTGCGTATTTTTAGTGAGAAGAGACTTGGTTCTGAAAAAAGTTGAGGTTTTTATCTCAACCTTCCAGCAAGTCTGCACCGGTTGTCCCGACTTCTCTTCTCCAGAAGACAGCCAGCGCACGTCGGCCGTCGTTCAAACCTCGGGTTGTTTTTAGAACTGTCGCTCTTCCAAGAAATGTTATTCACATGGTGGACGTTGAGCCTGTTACACTACTTAGTTGTGTCTCCACCGTACAAACTCACATTTCTCTGTTGAGCTGCGTGAGCTTTGTTTGGCATTTCATCTGCATTGTTCATTGATTCAGAGGTCGATTTCACCACTTATGATTGGACTTATGATGCATTGCAGCCCTACGCTGGATGTGATGGGTTATCCTTCATAACTGGAGTTACGATCAATCGTAGGGCTTCGTGACATTGACCCCAGGCCTCATCTACAGTACTGTTTCCACAACGGGTTTTTAAAGACTCCTGTCAGTATTTCAAGTCTCTGTTTTTGTGTTTTTTCGTCTTGCAGTGGTTCCTTGATTACATGGCTACAGATGACTGGTGGCCCCAGCAGATTCTCATCAAATGCCCCATACAGGCTTGTCGACAGGTAAACAACCACAACCATATCCTCATTTATCATTTGAAACAAAAACATTGCATCAGTACCTAAAAAAACCCAGAAATTTACACTTAATTGACACATTATGATATGGACGGGATATACAATAGTGAAGTGTAGATCTGAATACAATGTTGTGATTCTAAAGTGTGTGTATTAATTTTTTTATTTTTCTTGGTGCAGTTATTCCAGAGGTTGTGTGTTCATGTGATCCGGCAACTGAGGGACAAGCATGCACCACTTTACCTCCACCCTATTGTCGACGGGTAAGTAGAACATTCCTCTCTTTGAATATTGATATCACAAGGAAGGTTACATTATGAAGCAGGGAGTCTGTAAGCTATTGCAGGGTCAGACTGCTTGCTCAATAACTGCCCTGCCACTAGGAGGCTTACCTTATGCAGCAGGGAGTCTATAAGCTATTGTAAAATCAGACTTTTTGCTCAATAATTGTTCTGCTGCCTGTGAGGTACTTTAGGCTGCGTTCGAAACAAGCTACTCGTGTTAACACAAGTATATTCCTGAGCGCTCGAACAGCTGGAGTATGACACTCAGGTCAACGAGAGGATACTCTCTAGATATGGGGAGTATACTCCAGCCTGCACCGGAGAGTACCGGTATTACGCGCACATCCTACTTGTGTTACCGGGAGTAACCGCTTGAACGCAGCCTTAGAGTCTGATTGGTTTGTCAATAACTCCTCTGCCACTAATATTTTTACCCTATGCCATGTGGGGTATGTTGCCCCAGCCAACCGAGAATAAAAAAACCTGTATGGGATACGTCAGATTACTTGATCCTGCTCACTGTTCAACACATCCTTGTTCTCTGTGTTTGTTTGCAGTGAGGATGAGGTTGATATTCCCCCGGAGGAGATTGGCAACTACTCCTGTGTGACGCGATTCATCAAGAAGCTGCTGTCAATTGTGAGTCTCAAGTCTTTGAAAGCCTTCCGTAACCAGGAAGAAAATTTTCCCTTTTTGATGTCTCTCAAGTTGAAGAAAAGTGTCTGTTGTCTGTTTTATAAAACATTGTCTCAGCTTGACGGAGATGCAAAGGGAGTATTCTCGGAGAGATCTCTATTCTTACCAATCAGTGATCAGATGGAAGTAGACATATGATCATGTAGTGCTGTGCATTTTCGGAGCTTTTGAAAACCGGAAAACGCTTTGAAAAAATTAGCGGTTGCCCGAGCTCCGATTCATAAAAATGAATGATAGCGCTATATTAGTTATTACGCACGTGTCGATAATGTGCACGATCAAATGATGCATAGCGCTGTATGTAGGAGTGTGTAAAACATGCTACAACGATCGTTGCGCCGACGTATACATTCAGTTTCTGGTCTCGATCTACGTGCGTGTTTGGGAATCTTGCGATGATTTGGTGCCGGCAACCTTACAGAATATTCAGTCAGAATCTTTCATAACTTGCTCAGCGTGACATGTCACATTTCTTACCGAAAAATCTGCATTGAAGCCGGCCGAAATCCACGGTACCGAGCGCAACTTGAATGCATGCACCAAATACACACGTTGTACGTACGACATGTAGGCTTGCACTTCCGGCCCAATTGCGAATTGGCGACTGTGTACTGGTGTACAACGTATGCTTTGAATGGTGCGGCGCGCATAGACATCGTGGAATTTTCTGGATGCAATTCTGCTGCTGCATGGTCCGGGCCATGCGGCCACGTGGTGGGCATGCGGTGTTCATGATGCATCGTACGCGATATGTTTACGTCTTCTTTCGAGCGATCGTCGCGTTCGGAAGGCTGTTCGCAATATTTGTTTATTCAAGTTTGCGAAAAGTTTGTTTCTGCTTGGCAAAATGGACCCAAAACGACTGAAATTCAAGTATGTTTTATACAGTATACACTTTTGGGGTTGTTTATTTATTGGGCAAACGTCAGTCTACTTTTAAAAATGTTGGTTTCGTATTCCGTTTTTGAAATTTTGAAACCGGATGGCAAAATTTTAAGCGGGAGCCCGTGAATCCGTTTTTGATGCACAGCACTATGATCATGCATCTAGATCTGCTAGTTACAAAATATCCCAAGAGGCAGCAATAAGCCTTTCGCTTGAGTAAACATTTAACATTGTCTTGTACACTGAATTCTTTCACTGTACGTTAACATCAAAACCTGAATTCTCCTGACTAAAGGCACCATTGCTCTGTCACATGGTTTGGGGCAAGCGTTTGCTTAAATACATAACAGGCGTCTTGCACAAATGCACTTTTCATAATGGATAAGAATGGCCCAATGGAACCAGTCCATTCTAGAGATGGGTATCACTATGCAAAAGCTTGCCCCGAATCATGTAGCATAGCAACAGAGTCTTTAGTCTTGGAAATTCTGTGGTGTTTATATGCAATGAAAGAAGTCTATGTGCCAGATACTCTTCAGATTTAACTCGCAAATGGCTTGTTTAATAGATTGATGGCCTGATTGTCCTTGATAAACAATGTTGGATCATTTTTCTTGATGTTGCTAGATTGAGCACGGCGTACGACCACAGTGCAAGAACCTGACAGAGTACTTCTCGGTCCTGTATGACTTTGCAAAGATCGACGAGGATGAGGTAAAGAGTGATGTAATTTTTTCCTTATTATCTGATTTCTAACAGGCATTTTTAAAGAGACTCAAGGTGTTTTACAGAGAGATTTGTGCCCAAATGACAAGGGACGATATTTTGTATCGGTTTGTGGTAACACCATGTTACATTCGGTTTGTACTTGTTTTTACGTCGCACTTCTCGTTTGGTCTCAACATTTCGTTTAGCCTGCTCTGGTCATCATCAGGAGACACTGTAACGACTGCTCTGATGATGTCTAGAGTAGGCTAATCAAAACGTTAAGACCTATTCAGAGAAGTGTGACGTAATAAGAAGTGCGAACTGAAAATTACATGGTGTTACCACAAACCAATCAACATACCAACTATCACCGTACAAAGCCTCAAATCTTTCAAGGGATGATCTTGAAAGAGACACTGAGATTTCCTGGGGTTGAAGTAAGACGGTGGCCTGCTTAGTTTTCTCCTCAACTCAGTCAGTGTAGGACTGCAGACGTTTGAGTGAATTTGCGTTCCAATCTAGTGTAAGGTTCATCAGAGCCCAATACTGCATTATAAATGAAGGTTGGAAAAAAAAATCAGATCCTACCAGTCTTTAATAAGGTTAAGTATTTTTCTGTAAATACACGCTTAGCTGTTCCTGTTGTGGTATTTCACTCGGGTCTGTAATCTTTGAAATTCAAGGGTATTTTTGTTGTAGAATCATCAGAAATCCCTGTTGATTTGCATCGCGCAACACTTCGTAAAAAGACTGCCATCAAGTTAGGGACTCGTTTTTATCACATGGGCACAAATACAGATTGAAACAAAGAAAAGAAGAGATTTTCGGATGTTAACGATCCCATTGCTCTTAATCTGAAATATTTAGGATTGAAATAACCTCTCTACTGTCATATTGTCTTCTGTGCAGGCTCAGTTCCTTACATCAGTGGAAGCCATCTCTATCATGACCAACTTCTACCTGGGCACCAAGGCCGCTGATTATGTAAGTCCTCTACCGATTTGCATCATACCCTCCCCATAGTTTAAGAGGTGGATTTCCAACTTGTCCATCAGACCGAAGTAGATGGACCTCAGAAGACGTAAGAATGATTTCCATCCAAATCCTTTTCTCTCAGGTTGAGGTGGTTTCGGATGATGACAACGAGGATGATGAAGATGAGGATGACATCATCTCACTGACGGAGGACAAGTACAAGCCAACGTCCCTGGAGAAGATGATCTCCCTCATCGCCTATCTGGTGGACTCCTCTCGGACTGACCAGCAGCTCATGTTGTCTCAGACGGACTACGCGGTGCTTGTCGCTGGGAAGGTCAGTGCGGTCAGATTGACCTCATTCAATTTTTGCTTGGAGTTAGGAGGGACTGACGCGTTTCGATCCTAGCAGGATCTTTATGGAAGGCCTTCTTCGATAAAGATGCTGCTAGGATTGAAACATGTCAGGCCCTCCTAACTCCAAGCGTTATAAATTTCAGGTCATTTTTGGGGGGCTGATGAGCAGTTTGCAGCAGTTTATTATTTGTATTCATTCAAATTTTGTTAGACCTTCCTTCTTTATTAAAGTTTGAAGGTCTAACAAAAATTGAATGAATACAAGTAATAGTACAAACCTACTTCAGCTCAGAAGAAAAAGAAGAAGAGACCATACTAAGGACTGCTGATCTTATTAATCCGTTTGAACAAATAATTACAATGTTTCTTTCCGAGTGAGAGCTTCGTAAGCACAAACAATTGCTGAATCATGACAAGTCTTCCTTGATCAAACTGGATTGCCAACCAAATGTTCATGTAATGTCTACTGCTTTTGACTTGTATTCGACCATTGTTTGCTGAGCATAACATTCACTTGGAGTTTTGGCTGGCATACTGATTTTATTTACCAAGGTTTTTGGTGCTAAAACAAATTTGGGTGCTTAAGCAGCTCTATGGCCCTGGGGTTGTTCAAAAATGCTCTAACCGGAGAAAAATGTCATGATATGGACGAGGGGATTATTACAAAAAGCGTTTATTTTCACCAAAGTTATTAAAGTGAATTTGACTTGAGGATCCACCGGGCATGTCTAACGGGAGTATTCCTTTGTTTTTGTATTTTTTCCCTTGTCTTCTGTTGTCGGTAGGGGTTCCCGTTTTTGTTCCAGCAAATCCGGGATTGCATCAATCTACAGCAGACACGGAACCTCATCATCAGCCTGACCAGGTTCCAGCCCAGACTGGCTGATCAGATCGTGGCCATGATCTTTAACGCCATCGCAAAACTCAACCAAGATGTACGTTTTCAGTTGACATTACTCTTCTCTTCTCTCTTTTCTGTCATTGAAAAGTGAACAAAGAAAAATTAACTGGAGCAGGATGCAAACCAGCGACCTCCTGAATACCGTACAGGCGCTGTACCAACTAAGCTATCCAGCCTTATGTTGGCGGTGTCCCTAATAGTCAATTATCTTTGTCCGTCAGAAGCCATGAAACCACTCACATACCACGAAATCCCAAGGAGCATTTGAGATACGCGCAGCATTAGCAATGCTGCAACCTTAGAAACAGTACGGTATTCTGGGGTTACAGATTCGAATCCTGCTCCAGTCAATATTTCTTTGTTCATTTTTCAATGACTTAATCAAGTCAGTTTCCCTTGTGGTTATTGTTTTTGTTTTTAATTTGGAGGAATGAATTTAAGATTGTTTGATTGTGTATTAATAATGCCCATTTGTTTGGTTGCACACTCTTTTAATTGAATACAACCCACTCAAATCTGCCAGCGTGGTGATTAAGCTGATGAGAAACCTGCACTAGCAAGCAGGCGGTTCTGGGTTTGAGTCCCTCCCAAGCCATGAGTGTATTGACACTCAAAGGCATCAGATGCATCTGTGAATAGAGGACCCTTATTTGAATATTACTTTAATGCTAACCAAAAAACCTAAAACACTGTTGTTAATAGCAGCTCAATGAAATTAATGTCTGAAGTATTTGACATCCGTATGAATTCTCTGTTTCCTGAACTGACAATTTTATAAGAGATTAAATCGTAACTACACACATTTAACTTTACCTGAGAGAAACTCACTGAAATGAGATTGGAATCGGACCCTTGCATGAGAAATCGGAATCGTTCTGTTATCGAGTCAATTCTGTTGTCATCCATAGGCTGGCCAGCCCTTCTTCAAGATCCTGTCCATGCTGGTTGAGACGGTTAGCGGACCGCCAGGTGTACCCCCCTTCACACCCATCATACTGCAGAGGATATGGGAGGTATGTTACTTAATACCTTAACCCTGTATAAAAACCATTCCATGTCTGGTACAGCTCAATCCTAATATTGCAGGGTTAGGCAGGACTGACGTTTTCATCTTACTTTACTTTAGCCTCTTGAGGAAGATTCTGCTGCAATTGACATATCAGTTCCTCCCAACTCCGAACAAATGCTGGTCAACTATTACACATGCCAACTCGTATGCATCAATTCAAACACACACCAACTCACACACTTACCTACTCGTATGCACGAGGCTGGTCAACTCAAATACAAGTCAACTCGAAAATGTTAACGTTTTTTTTGGGGGGGGGGGAGGGGGGGTTGTTTTTTTTCTGAAAGTTTTTCAGGTTACTTATTGTTGTGCCCGCTTCTAATTCCTTAGTGTTAATAAGGAAAAGGTTCTTTTAAAAGTGGTCAAAAGAAATTCTACCGCTTTTCCAAAAGTTCTCATTCCCACAAAACGTATTCCAAGTTTTTTAATCTTTAATCCCCAACAAAAAAATGCAGAAATGAAAATAAAATACCAAAACGGTAGGACTTGGTTGATGTACAATAACTTGAGTTGACCAATTCAATTTCAAGATGGCAGGCATACTGGTTGGCTTGGGTATGAGTTGACCTGCTTCGCTCCAAACATTATACACTAGGAGTCATCATTTTGGTTGACGAGCAATTTGCAGCTGTCCATTATTGCGTTATATTTTTTCCCAGTATTAGATCTGGTCATTTTTCTTTTGTTTTAGGTGTCGGAGTTCAACCCAATTCAAGTCCTTGACTGGCTGGCTGCTCAGACACCTAGGAACAAGATGGCTCACCACTGGGTGTTACAGAGTGTCAAGACGTGGGTGGAGCATTTCCTCTTAGCCCACAATAACGTCAGAGTCAGGAACGGTAATAACATCAACGTCATGAGTTAATTATCATCAGCCTCTTGACAAGCTGAGAAGGGAAGGGAAGGGGTTCCATCGCTAACCATTTAATTTTGGTCCTCAGACAAAACCTTGAAGTCCTTGCAAATATGAAAAGAACCAAGAATCCAGGATAAAGAACAATTTGCTATTGTGATCAAAACTGCTTCAAAGAATTCACATGACTCCTCGTACAGTTTGCTTTACAACCAGCAGAATAGAGGTTGTCTGCGAAACTGTTGTCTTGGGGTCAAGACGGCGTACCATGATTTGTTTTGACATTTGTAACCTCTTGGCTTGTCCAATGCCTGGATTTTCATGGAAAAGTCTCACAGGCTTCGGTCTTAGCTGCCCTGGTCTTGATGCTCCTAAGTTGTTTGTTTCTACAAACAGTTGGATTCTCCAATAAAAGTTCCTCTTTCAGAGGAAAAACTGGGATTTGTCCCCATCGAGATCCAAAGTCCAGGCCTCATTGACCCATATGGCAACTGATTTTACCGCTTCCTAAAATGTACTATTTCCCCTTTGTGAACTGCTAACTTCGTTCCACCCATTCAACTAATTTCAAAGGTCTATGACCGTTGAACGGCCCTCATCATCTTCATAGCATATTCATGAAGTTCAAGCCAAATTAAACTTAAGCTCCAAGTTCGTCTGGTTTGAAAATTATAACTACAGAAGTTGAAAGTTATTTCTTACATATTTTTTTGTATCTTTTTCATGCTATCAAAACCCCAATGTAAAAGTGCAGTTGCATTGATTATCACCCTGTTCCCCTCCAATAGCCGAGAATTGTTGTCTCTTAACTTGGATGAATTGATCATCGCATCATTTTACCTGTTTCTCAACCTTCATGTTTTTCTTAATTTCAGCCGCTGCCTTTCTGTTGATATCCCTGGTACCCGATGCTCACTTCAGGCAGTCCTTCAGGTCAGCTCGCTCGGTGCACAGTCCGCAGAAGGAGATCAGGGTAGGGTCATGTGATGTGTGTTCTTCATTATGATTGGTCGCCCGGGTAATGAATAGACCACGGCATTGAAACATCTTTCATGAATCAAGTTTGAAGAAAAAGTTTGTGTACAAGTAATGAAATGCTGCAAACTTCACTTCAGCCAAAATAATGACCTGAAATGTATCAAATGCTTGGCGTTATTGGAGTTAGGAGGTACTGACGTTTCTATGCCAGCATGATCTTAATCGAAGGCTAAAAAGGTTTTTGGGTTATTGGATCGGTAGATTGAGAATATAAGTCAGATGAAGTGTTGCCCTTCCCAAATTGTATACTTAATTATAATTAAGCTTATTATAATATGGCTTCCTGAACTGTATATATTTTTTCAAGTGAAGATTTCAAATTGTAAAAGGTAGTTGTTAATCTATTGTATATTTTTTGGTCTTTCAGTTGAGTCCTGAAGCTGTCATGATACTGCAGCAGGTGTACTCCATCCTGCTGAGGTTACTGCAGAGAGCAAGGCATTATGTTGGTAAGTCAAGACATTGTGGTTTGTCTTGTCTTGTGGACTTGCATCCCTCCGCTCATTGTGAAAACACCACTTTTCTCTTTCAATGCCGTATATTTAATGGCTATTTTTATGACTGATTAGTAAACTGATGAAGAGAATGCAATAAAGAAATGTTCAAGTTTCATGGAAGACAACCCTAGATGGATATTCCAGGGAGAGGCACAGAATCATGCAGTTGGAATACTTGTTGGCTGCAGTGGGATTCAAACCTGCATCACCACGGCATAAAACAAGAGATTGTATTTAATAAGGGATTGTGTAATTTAGACTCTTTGAGTGTGGAAATAGATGAACAAAATATTTTGAATCCAGCGACATTTATTATGATTGAATCACTAATTCACTGCGGGTTGGTGGTAAGAGTCCCCTCATATTAAGACAATGCAAACCCTACACGTTGACATTATCGTCATTTGTCATTGTTTAAAAAGCCACATTCTCTTTGAGTGATCCCCCATATACTGTTTCTCAGGTTGCAGCATTGCCAATGCTGCACGTATCTTAAATAATCCTTGAGAAATCGCGGTATTTGTGAGTGGTTTCATGGCTTCTGACTGCCAAACGAACAGAGATAATTGACTATTAGGGACACCACAAACAAAGTCTAGATAGCTCAGTTGGTAGAGTGCGGGTACGGCATTCCGGAGGGTTGCGAGTTTGAACCAATGAGTTTCCCTTGTGGTGACTATTATGCTTTTTCTAATCGGTCTTTTAACATTGCTTTACAAACAATGCTGAAAATTCTCAACCCGTATTTGTTTGGTCTTGGTTTGATTCTGCAGATGCGTCTGTTCATGGGACCACGAAGCTGGTCGCCTATTTCTCTGTACTCAGCCATTGCATCATCAGCAGAGTGGAGAAGAGAATGGTGAGTTCTTAGGAGTCGTCCTCCCTTCTTCCATGGCCTCTGGGTCTGTTTATCACTCCGGAAAACAGCTCAACGGGGACTGCCACACCCTTAGTTGCTATTTAATCATATATTTAGGCTTATCAGTTCCATATCCATATCTACACATAACGGTATTTGTATCCTTGTGGAGACATGGCTTTGTTCTTGTGAGCACATATCTGGTGCCTTGTTGAGACCGAGCACAATCTAGGTTGAATATGTCTCTTTTATACATGTATAAGGGACATTCACTAGAAATTTCAACCCAGTAAAGTGATTCTGGTTCAAATGGAAGCGATTTCAATTCTGCTCTTCGGAGAGTGTTCATTAGTACAACCTTACCTACACTGATTTCTACTCCGAGAAAGAGAGATATGACACAAGCTTAAGGCTATTACTTAGCTTACAATCTATGTATAGAAAGGCCTAGTGTGTATTGGTGACACTAGGCATACAAACAAATCTTGAGTATCACAATCAAATACATTGGCAGGATTTGGAAAAACCTTTAGAACATTTACAGGATCAGTATATCTGTGATAAAAACAGACCCAGGATAGTAAGAGACCTCTGGTTAATGAGATTGAAAGAATCCCTGGACCCCAACCTTTCACCATCCATATTGACTTCTGACAATCCTCCTCCATGTACCTCTTCTCTCCCTGTTTGTAGTTCTCCCCTTTCTTCATGGATCTGTGGAATCTTTACCATCCCAAGCTGGCCGAGCCTCCCATATCCTGCAATCACAACAAGCAGGTATGTGACAAGCGTGGCTTGTCAGTGTTGTCAGTAGGTTTTTACTGGGTAGAGAGGAATTGGGGTGATCCGGTGCCCCGGCAAAATGTATGCCCTTCAAGGTGAGTGTTGCCGGTGATAGGAAAGTGTTGAGAAACCATTCCCTCACTCAGAAACAAGACCAGTGTTTCAGGAGGAGTGGCCTTGCTGTAAGGCAGCAATTAATACCTCCACTCCTAGATGGGGAGAAGCCAGTCCTTCGTATTGAGGGACTGAGGACTGGGGCTGATGGTCTCTTCAGTAGGAATGGAGCTGAGTCCACAGCAAGGCAGTAGTGAATGCCTCCACTCCTATGGTGGGGAGAAACCTGTGCCTCATTGATAAAGGGCTAGTAATAGTGGAACATACAGCACATACAGCAAGGCAGCAACAAATGCCTCCACTCCTAGGATAGGTATCAACTTGAAATAAGACTGATATTCTCTAAACTGTAGAGGTAGTACTTGAATTGTTATCCAGTCCAGAACATGACAACAACCTGCTTTCCATTAATGTTTCATGATGTGGCTGAATTTTTTTTAAAGACCGACAGGTTCTTCGCAATATAGTTAAGTCTGGAAAGAGTAAGATTTGAGGCTTTGCATGGTGACAATTGATATGTAGATCGGTTTGCGGAAACACCATGTAAGAATTGTCGTACTTTCGCACTTGTTATTTTGTTTGCACTTCTCATAAGGTCTCAACGTTTTGACTAGACTGCTCTTGTCATCATCATTAGGTCTCCTGAGAAGTGCGATCGGGATAAGTGCGAAGGTACGAACGATTCTTACATGGTGTTTCCGCAAACCGATCCACACTGAAAAGAGTACTTTATCGGTCTCAAGGCAACAATTTATGCCTCCACTCCTATTGAGGGTATGGATGCATTTTTAAAAGTTTATTGGAAGTCAGGCACTTCCGGAGTCCTCCTTCATTGAGTGTCTTGATAAATGTTTGACCTTGTTTTGTTTTTCTCTTCACCTCGGTCAGGCCCTGCTTCAGTTCTGGTACAATGCCTGTGTAGATGTCCCGGAGAATGTGGAGCTACTCTTCAGCAATCCCACCGTGGTCAAGCACATTCCTTACAACTACATACTGTAAGTATTTACTCCGATCTCGGCCAAGAGGTCAGGCATTCTTTATACAGAATCCATCTTGCAGTATCGTCAGGCTTTGGGAGGGCATGGTGCTCTTAAGTCCTGAGCACTGTAACATTATAAAACAGTGTCAAGTGTCGAAAGCCCAGCCCATGAGGAAAGAATGAGAATAAGGGGTACCACACAGTGTTAAACTTGGAGGAGTTCATTACTGTTTCTAGCCAAAATGTCTCCTGAATTTGTTATTGATTTCCTAGATATACCCCAACCCACCTTGACTCCAAGGAGTATGAAGGACTTTGTTGTTTCATTAGAAAGCTTTGGAAGTTTGGGTTTGAGATCTTTGACCATGGAGCAAACAAGGATGAATAGCCCAAGGGTCTAGAATGGGAGACTTTTGAGAACCGGTCTTCAAGTCAACAGCCCACGCGCACGCACAGCAGCGCAGGCTCAAAACAATGCGCGCTTGCTCACAATTGCGTGCGCTGTTGACTTGAAGACCGGTTCTCAAAAGTCTCCCATTGTTTTTAACATCTGGATACACTCTGATGCACACTATCTTTTCTCTAAATATCATCACCCCGCATCTGTCCTTATCCTCTAGGTCCGATCATGATGACCAGGAGGTAGTCATGTTCAATCGCATCATGCTACCGGCCTACTACGGCCTGCTGCGTCTCTGCTGCCAGCAGTCTCCGCAGTTTGCCAGAGCACTGGCCGTCCACCAGAACATGCAGTGGGCCTTCAGGTTCCTCACGCCCTACGCTAGCCAGTATCCCATGGTGAGTTTGCAGGGAGACCATTGGCTGAGTGAGTGCGAGTGGTCTGGTGCCGGTCTGATCTTTGTGCTGAGAATCTAAGGGCCTGTTTGTTTCAGGCACGAGATCAATGATCCTGCTGATCCGGATCCCATTTTAGCATATCCTGCTTGGGACGTGGATCTGCAAGATCAATGATCGCATGCCTGAAACAAACAGGACCTTACAAGTCGTAGGGTTCCATTGCAGCCACAGGATTGTGGTGTCCTAACTCCTTGAGCTAGACTCTTTATCATTTGTTGCTTCTTGGAGTTGTGTTTGCATCAACTTTTTGTGCTTGAAAAGCTGCGTCTCAGGTTGTAATCTCTGGTTGGAAGGAGCTGAGATTGTCGTAGAGGATTGATTTAAGCACATGATGGGCCAGGGTAATCATAAGATGTGAAGCGTAATAACCATCAGTTTGAGAAAGATGTTTGTGTCGTATGCTGATATGGCATGACATCTTTTCTTACACGCTAATTGTTGTCACATTGTGAGCTAGAAGCCGAATGTTTCCTTGCTGATAGCGTCTCCCCACAACACCTTGGATTGATTTGTCCTCCCACACAAATTTTGCTCACAAGGAATCCCTACTTACTTTCTCTCTCTCATTCTTGCTCCAGGTTGTGGACGAGCTGTTCCGCATGATGAAGTTGTTTGTCTCCCGCCAGCCAGACATCACTGCCGAGGAGCTGGGCCAGATTCAGGACTTCAAACGCATGACGCTCAAGTGCTACCTGGAATGCTTGGAGAGAAGCTCCTGCTGGACCACGCTTATAAGGTAACCACCCCAAACTCATCCTGAATCCATTTTTATCTTCTGGAGGATATCGGAAGGCCTTGGGATTTTGTGCTTCCCCTGATGCTATATCCTGGTTACAAACTGAAGCCCGATGGCCTTACTTGGTCCAAGTCCAAAGAATGTGCCTAAGGAATACCCCCCAGTGATGGATTTTGACAGATTCCGAAAGGTTCTTTAAAAAGAATTTCTAGGAGATTCGGGCGTCAGAATCATCCAGCCTTGTCTTAAAGGTGTGGTCAGGAGAATTGAGACTTGATTGAAACTCGATTGAGACGGTTCTCCTCATAAACCACATATACTCACACAAGAGTCAATATTCATATTGTCACTGCGAACTATCCCTTTCTGAATTAGTGCTGTATAAAATTTGCATTCATTGTATGACTAGGGGATCATTTTACTGGGTATTTGTTGAAATCACTAAGTCCTCACGGTAACCTTTCTTTTTGCTTAATCGTCAGTGCGTTTCGTATATTGCTGGAGAATGATGAAGACAGACTGGGCGTCATTACATACCATGGACTCAGTAGACTAGCTGATGTAAGTACAGACATTTGGGACCACTGTTGTACACATCGTGCATATCTTTATGCTCTAATATCTGATGTTAGGCATGGAATGCCATGTACTCTGTACACTAACGAGACACATCCTCTAGCAAGTTGGTTCCTTGGCATATGTAACGTTTAGCAGATTCCCTACGGCAACTTTACTGTTTAATGTTCGTGGTCAGTTTTAGGGCCTGTTTGTTTCGCCCAGATCTCGATGGCAATATTTGATCTTACAAATCCACGTCGCAGGCAGGATACGCTAAAATGCGATCCAGAGCAGCTTTTGCTCGCCGGATCTCTGATCACGTTCCTGAAACAAACAGGCCAGTAGAAGCTTCGATCTGTAGATGACAGCTTCTATAATCTCTGTGCTATTCATTATTCTTTCAATATCAGGCCTTCAACACCTTGCATATGATGTATCATGAAGCCACAGCATGCCACGTCACTGGTGATCTGGTAGAACTCTTATCCATCACTCTACTGACTCTACAATGTGCTGTCAAGTACAGAGACAGGAAAGGTAAGCTTTGCTACTCGATATCAAGTTTTATTCACAGGAAGTTGACTTGCATTAAAGGATCCCAAAACATCACTGTTTAGTTTCAGTCTGAGATATTGCTATTTATAAAGTTCATGCGATAACCAATATTTCTATGAAGTTTTATATTTCCGTCTGAAATACTGTCATACTTGAGAAGATTACATTTGAAAACTGAAAAACGATAATGCATTTCAACAATTAGATGATTGGACCAAGTGTTGTCTAACAAAAAGCCGTATCCTCTTTGCGTGATCCCCCATGTGCCGTTCCCAGGTTGCAGCATTGTTGCGTGTATCATTGAAACGATCCCTGGGGTGTGGCGGTGTGTGCATGGTTTCATGGCTTCTGACTGCCAAACGAACAAAGAAAGTTGACTATTGGGGTCACCACCAACATAGGGCTGGATGGCTCAGTTGGTAGAGCGCCTGTACGGTATTCAGGAGGTCGCCGGTTCGAATCCCGCTCCAGTCAATTTTTCTTTGTTCACTTTTCAATGACTTAAAATAACTCAGTCAGTTTCCCTTGTGGTTATTTCACGAATATATTAATTAAAAAGCCGTATCCTCTTTGAGTGATCCCCCATGTGCCGTTCCCAGGTTGCAGCATTGTTGCGTGTATCATTGAAACGATCCCTGGGGTGTGGCGGTGTGTGCGTGGTTTCATGGCTTCTGACTGCCAAACGAACAAAGAAAGTTGACTATTGGGGTCACCACCAACATAGGGCTGGATGGCTCAGTTGGTAGAGCGCCTGTACGGTATTCAGGAGGTCGCCGGTTCGAATCCCGCTCCAGTCAATTTTTCTTTGTTCACTTTTCAAAAACCCAACCTGACGAAGTCATCCATTTATTTATTACTTGTTCTTTTCGGTTTTCAAACTAGCATTCAGACATAGCTTGGATAATGTAGAAAATATTTTTCCTTCAGAAGTTTTTTTTTTTTTTACTGTTTCATGATCAATCTTGTCTTTGTCACTTTTGAAGACGTGAAACAGTCGTTGCTCCAGTGGCAGGAGAGAATGGAGTTTGCTCAGAAGCTCTTGACGCTACTCAACTGCTACACACCGGATAACGTCAGGAAAGAGAGCCTGGGTAAGTCACATGATGATGATGTCATCACTCTGTGCTGTACGATGGATAGACTGCCATACCCACCGCTACATAGATGTTAATATACCAGATGAGTTCGTCAAGCCAGATAAAAAGTGTGTAGTAGAAACGTTGGACTAGAGCAGGATTCGAACTAGCGACCACTGGAATACCGTACCAGCACTCTACCAACTCAGCTATCCAGCCCTACATTCGTTGTGTCCCTAGTAGTCAATTATCTTTGTTCATTTAGCAGTCAGAAGCCATGAAACCACTCGCATGCCGTTATATCCCAAGGATCATATGAGATATGCGCTGATTTAAGATGCGTGATTACAATTTGTGTCCTTTTTCCCGCGGACAATCAATGCGTCAACGTTCTTGAAAGATTTTTGTTAGGTTCTTGTATGGTAGGTTCTGACCTAGGTCTGGTGTGGACCTTTCACACTAGACAAATCCCGGGGTTGACTCAGGGTTGAAAATCGACAGCGATTCACACTGAAAAATTGTCAACCCCTTGTCAACCCCACATTAAACCTTGTAGCATGAAAACCAGTTGTGGGGCAGTACATTAACAACCCAGACTAGCTCTGGCGCAGGACCTGAAGAGCTGGTGATCTAGAGAATTCAATAAGAAAAAAATGCTAATCCTCTCATTTTAGTTGATGTGCCTTGGTTTATTACAGTGCCCCTCTTTCTTTCTTGCAGCTCTGCTGAATGAGCTGGTAACCCTGTACCCTAGGGAGTGTGTGCAGAGACTGGTACCCATCATACTGCACGTACATAATCAGTTCCAGAAGACCAACATACCTTGTGAGTACTTTTCTATTTTTTTCAAAGAAATTGGACGTTAAACTTCATAACCCCACATCTACTACAATCCCGTGTACGCTTATATTTCATTAAAACCTGCCCATATTTAAATCTTGTTGTTCCCTATGGCAAAATTGGTCTTTTGATCAAGGATTGCTATCCAGCCCCACATGAAGTTACAATGTCTGGGCTCTAAAATTCTGTGCCCCTACAAACTCGACAATACTAAAACTGCTTGGAGTTAGGAGAGTCTGACGTTTCGATCCAAGCAGGATCTTTATTGCATGCTAAAATACTAAAACTGTACACATTCATTTTGTGGGTGATCACAACAAACATGACTTCACGTGTTATGTTGGAGAACCACGGCAAGGTCATCTTAAAGCAGCCCAGAATTAAGACCAGAAGTGAATGTCCATATCACAAGGCAAAAAGAATTGGTTTTTCACAGGATAAAGTTTGCATCAATATATCATCATTTTTACTTTTTGTTGCTTTTAAAGAAATGATGGCCAGAGCGCACTGGCTGGAACGTCCAGCTTTACCTATGCTACTTCTTATTTAATTTATCAGATATTGTCATTTTTGCCAAATTTTGAATATGTCCAAAATCTCATACAAACTTCATGTCTTAGAATGTGTGAAAATCATGATGCCTGGCCCCAGTATCTCTCACAACAGGTATTAACTGGTTAACAAATTCATTCATGCTAAGCAAAGTTTGACGGGGAACCAGTCCCAAGCGGTGTTCATAATATATGAGTTATTGGGTATCTGGTAACCAATGTTTTGCTAAGCATCCTTTACACTCCCTGTGTGTCGGTTTTTGCCTTTCAGTAGCCACGGGACCATTTTTCCCAAGACGTATGCCCAAGCCTGCCCCTAATAAGACCAGTATACGACCCCCCAGGCCAGAGCTGCAGATGTTCCTGCACCCGAGTCAGCTGGAAACCTCACACGTAAGATTACCATACATCTACCCTCAATCCCAGTTCTTGATTGTTGCAACACTAGTATAGTTCAACAAATACTTAGCATCTTTTTGGAAATATGCTTAACTTTTGTAAAATGAGATATGTTGTAGGAAGGCCAAACATTTGTGGAGTGTGTCCATGGCCTAGTCGTCTGCTTGTGTCAAAGCCAAGGTCTTGGGTCTTAGATTGTGGGTTCTAGTCCAGCCATGGGGATCATGCTACACCCTTGAGCTAGGCACCCATCTCACTTGTTGCTCCTCTTGAACCAATGGGTACCTGTGAGGGTAGAGATGGCTTTGTGCTTGATTAGCCTTTGTTCGCTTACAGCAGCCGGGGCTGTATACTCCCCAGGGAGTTGAGATTGTTTCAGGGGTGATCATTTGTTCCAGTGATCATGGATGCTTAAATCCAAATAACCCTAACCCTCTGAACCTAACACACAATACAAGAGCTGCTTTATACCACCTGTTACCATAGTCTCCACATGGTGAACTGGCTTATAAACCATGCAATAGCGCACAAACCCCACTCTTGTGAATTGTGATATTCAGGATATCAAGTTTACCACACGTAAACCAATGTGTGGTAAACTTTGGTGTGCAGATGGGTTAGGGTTAATGTGCTTTATATACTGGTAATAAATGTATTATAAGTAATAGCACTACGGAGTAAGCTCACCAAAGATTTAACTTTGCTTCCTTGAAGAGAAATTAGTTCCTTGGCTGTGAGTGTTTGGCCAATACTGTGCCTCGTATCTTGATGGGTTTTTATGTGGTCATCCCCAAAGTCATAAGTTGTCCATGTATTCTGTTTCCTTGTAGGGTTCAGATCCTGTCTACGACGCTGCCTTGAGGGAGTATTTCCTCCCGTATCATCAACTTGTGGAGAATCTCTGTCACACAGCACTGAACATCAACCTGTTCACTGAAGATACCATCAACCTTAGTAAGTAGCTGGTGTAAGCGTAGTATTCCAACATAGTATGGTGGATGTTCGAATCCAACTTGGTTTGATTGGTCTAATTACAAAAAGAGTCAATTAACCGTATTCATTATTTGGTATGCCCAGTATTCCAACATAGTGGTGGAGGTCCGAATCCAACTTGGGCTGTTCAGTCTGTTGACATACATGTAAGAGACACTTAACCTCAGTCAGTATCTGCCATACCTAATATTCCAGCATAGTGGTTGAAGTTCGAATCCAACAATGGTTAAACAGTCTATTTTTACTGAAGAGAAAACTATTTGTAATGGATGCGACTTAACCAAATCATTTCTTACTGAATCCAATAATCATGTGGTGGCATGCAAACACGTATTGTGAATTGCATTAATCTTGTTTCAAAGTTCCTTAATTGCACTTATTGATGTTGTGAGTATTTGACTAAACCGAAGCGAGGAATCACCATGAAGTGTTGAAAACCTACCCCTAAAAAGGTAGTCAGGGTTCATGCTGATAATGTCCTGTCAATCTGTCATTGTTTCAGGTGCATTAGTGGCCTTGGAAGGAGTCCCTCTGCAACTGGACTGGTTTGGCAAACTCTGGAAAGTCATCTACCATTCAGAGGTAAATCATCCTGACTCCTCGCCTGTCATCAAACCTCATACAGTCAGCTCTCAAAAGACTATTTCTTCGTTCAAATTGATACTGGTGTAGGCAGTTTGATTTGTTAAAAATAATTATTATTTTAGCCAAAAGACCTTGCCATAGGGATGCTGCGCAGAGTAGTATTTTGAAGTACACAGGACTGTAGAGCCCAGACACTGTAACTTCATGTGGGGTTTGATGGCCCAACTTCGTCCAAGTCCATAGAATGTGCCATAGGGATACTGCACAGTGTGGTATTTTGAAGGACACAGGACTGTAGAGCTGCGGGCACTGTAACTTTATATGGGGCTTGATGGCCCAACTTGATCCAAGTCCAAAGAAAGTGCTATTGGGATACTGCAGTGTTGTACATTGGTTGATGCAGGAAGGTTCCTAGCCAGAATGCCTGTTGGATTTAGAGTCGCGGAATGCTCCACAGAAATACTGCAAAGTATCTCAATGAATGTTGACACATCCCCCCCAGGCCCAGCACTAAGGTTCTTGTGAGCATTTTTTCCTGAGAGTTTCTCCTTGTCCGTTGCTTCTCCACCAGGGCAATGATAAGACAGGCGTGCAGTTCCTATGCAGTCTGCATACATTCCAGGACTATGTTGAGGGCATCATCCTGGATGAACGGACGTCATTCAACAATCCTGATATCAACTCCTTCTTCTGTATCTTCTTTCCTAAGGTGAGAATCAGTAACATATCGACATTGGGGGCTGTTTCAGTAAATGGACAGGGGTCGATTTCACCAAACTCATCGTATCTTACTATCAATCGCAAGACCTGTGATGCATTGCAGCCCTATGTGGGACATGATGGGTTATCCTTTGTGACTCGAGTTGTGATTAATCGCTTTGTGAAGTTGACCCCAGGTCTAACATGAACAGTAAAAGCAAGACCACAGTAAGGATGTTGACACATTCATTAAATACTCCCATATTCATTAGCCAAAATACCATTTGGGTGGTCATGGGCTCCAATGTGGCAAGATGAGTTCACATTGGCCCAGGCTGATGTGGAGTTACACAGGCCATTACAATGCAGTCGCATATTGCAAAATCACTAGGAATTGGCTGATGTGTCCACCCAATACATGACCTTAGCGATACCAGAAAATATGCAGCTGAACTTTAATCTTTCAGATTCATTCAAAATATGGCAAAGTGAAATATTGGCTGTGAGATGCACTTCATGGGCATCATATTATGTCATTTTTCCTTGGGCGGGAAAGGATGTTTTTTGTCTTGGTTTGAAATTCTTCAGAATGGACGGCAGTTTATTGAATAATGGTTGAATAATGTGTTACCATTTTGTTGGACAGGTGTACAAGCAGATTCTGTGCAATAACTGGGATTCCGTGGTAGACTCGGTCATATGTGGAATCTTGACTGAGTTGAACGACATCGATCGCTACAAACCAGACGAGCTCAAACTCATGGCTTACAAGCTCAATGGGGTAAGAACAATGCCAACTGTTTTTATTTTTACCACACCCTAGCTTGTGATATTTGACCACGCCCATTGTGATATTTGACCACACCCTATTTGGATATTTGACCACTCTCTGTTGTAATTTTTAATCATAGCCAAACCCCACTGTAGCATTTAACAACCTCCATTTGTAATATTTGACCACACCCTATCATAGCATTTTACCACACCCCACTGTAGCATATGACCACACTTTGTAAGATTTCCCATGCCCCATTGTAATATTTGACCACCCCCATTGTAATAAACCATGCCCCATTGTAATATTGACCACACCCCATTGCATTTTTTTACCATGCCACTCCTCTGTCTCTCCTAGGATGTCCGTACTCTCCTCCTGATGTTCTCAGTGGTGCCTCCCAGAGCCATCAACCCCAACTTCCTACCAGCACTCCACCACATCCTGTCAGTGTGCAGGAAGGACAGGGATGCCAGACTTGCCGAGGCCAACCGAGCTCAGAGGTCTAAAGCTGCAGAGGTCGAGAAGGAGAAGAGGAGCAGTGCTGATGCTGAAGACCAAGGTAAGCACTAACTGTCGTCTTCAAGTACACTCATTCCAAAGTCCCTAACTGTCGTCTCCAGGCACACGCGTTCCAAACTCTCTGTCATCTCCTGGAACCCGCATTCCAAATTCCTACTTTCGTCTCCAAGCACTTTCGTTCCAAATGATTGATAAGCTCCTTGAGCAGTGAAGAGTACCAGTTCATCTGTTGTTTTTGGCTTTTGCTGCCGTAGATTCCAAGGCTGTACCGAGGAAGAAGATGAGGTTGAGCGAAGAAGCCAAGGAGACCAGTCCACCCCCACCACCCCCTCCACCCACCAAAGAGCAAGACCACACCGATCCCAAAGCGCCATCACCAAAGAATGCGGGACAGGATCCCGATGAGCAGCCAGATTCTGGACTTTCGCGGGGCAACCCGGAAGATGCCACCAAGACGGGCGAGGAGAGCAAGCCAGAGTCCCGTGCTGGGGCTGAGAAGAGCAGCGAGGACCCGTCGGAGAGCAAGCAAGCAGACCGGCCGCACTCGTCATCACCGGTCCTGGAAGCACCACCAGACTCCCCCAGCAAGGACATACCATCCACCAGTACTGCCATCACTCCATCAGAGACCAGCAGACCTGTTCGGAGGTCCTCATCATCCTCATCCGCATCATCACCGAGGCAACAGAACTTTGTGGACGTGTTAGCCCGGAGCATCGAGCAACTGATGAAGTGTTTAGAGCAGGGAAGTGTCAGCAGCTCACAGAACAGCTAGACTTGCCGCAGTTCTTCCACCGTCATGTTTATATGTTGTTTTTTGTTTGGTGTTGGATTAAACAGGGTTCCTGTTGCGGTGAAATGCGGGGCAGTAAAAAAGTTGCAGTACAAATCCAGTGCATATTCCAGGATTCCTATTCCAGGGAAGACAACGTCTTCCCTTGATGGAAAACTCTCACTCACCCGATTGCGTTTTAAAGTGGCAAAAGTACAGACCTAGGAAATTTGGGAAAGGTAACACCAGTGCTCGGTAGCTTGAATTGTCCAATTGTCAAGTCCAAAATTAACTTTCTCAGGCAGTGACGTCATGATCAAACGCAGTCCCACATATCCAGTTTTCACATACGGTAATGTCATTGTCTCTCGCTCTTTTAGGTTTTTAGGTGGTCAGCATGTCAAGGTTTACAGTCATGCAGTAAGGTGGTCTTGAATATCTTTGCTTATTGAGGGGGTAACAAGTGATCCATTTGTACCCCTGATCCCCTGGCGCAATTTGGCTTGGATACTTCCAGCACTGTGTCAAGCTCTTGCCTTGGGTCAAGATGAGTCAGCAATCCTCCATATTATAAAGTTACAGAAACTTGAGACGTACAGTCCTGTGTCCGTCAATATCATAAAGTGAATTTGAGTTGGCTAAGAATGACGAAAACTACGTTGAGGACCTTACCTTTAGAAATGTCAGACCTATCCACGCTTTGAGCAGAATCCTGTTAAAAAAAGATCCTCCCTTTTTAGACTGCAGCAAGTACTCCAACTTCATCTGTTCTGTTTTCCCGCTTGGAGAATATTAAGCAGGCTAAACAAAATATTGGTTTCATTTTTTGAAGTTTACTTGAATGGCAGTAAAGTGTGGATGTCAAAACCTCGTTTGATGGAGGTTTGGTGCTAACTTGAGGGAAAAATGAGTACCACAGATTTTCTGTGAGTAGAGCCGTGCATTCTCTTGGAATGTTTACATGAAGGCCAAAAAATCATCCTGGATTGTAAAACAAAATGCAGTTAGATGTAGCTTATGGTGAACAGAGACTTGCTTTGCATAAGATCTGGAAGCCCAGTGCTAAACAACAAGGGATAAAGTTGAAACTTTCCACAATTTGTATTCTAAACTTGCAATGTCATTGTGTTTCAGTCCATCATAATAGGGCCTTAAATCTGGGGTGTTAATTCGGGGGTCGAATTGCACGGTCACGTGTCGTATGCATGTCTTGTATACCTATAGAGGTTATTCACCGACATCTTAAAATCATGCGATTGGCTGTCAAGCTTTTCTATGTTGTCCATGGTTACGTGTATGACACTGTACATTGTGTGTGCACTGAAGCGTATTGTTTCGCGTGTGCAATCATTGTGCTTGACCGCCAATGACTCACGTGAATAACCTCTGTAGTGTGTATGAAGCCTGAACACAAACCAGCCGAGAATACTCCGTATGAACACGTACCTAAATCTGGCACCAATGGGATAATGTAATTGGACTCTACAAATGATGCTGTCATTTCAATGTTGCCATTTCTCAATGAGTGTTTTTTACCAACCTCCAGATTTCAGACTTGCGTGTCTGTGAATCTTATCAGAGCATCTGTAGCCAACTCTGCTTTGTTGCTGTTTGTTTTTCGGTTTGTTTATTTGTTAAATTTTTGACATGAACCAAAGATTGTTTGAGATAAACTCAGACCGTTATTATTTATGAACTAGGCAGGCTCGTTACAGATAATTCATTCTTGCTCCGTGTTAAACGTGTTTTTATACTAAAATGATTAATGATTCAATTTCACCTTCCCCTCCACCCCCCACCTACCCCCCTCCCCTCAACTATTTACCCTTATGTGACAAATTGATACTTTTACACTGATGTAAATAGCATTCTTGATATTGAATGAATATGCCCGCCCCAAAAAACTAAATTGTCCCTGTTTTTTAAGTGAAATTTTTATTGGGGTTTATATACTAATTCCACAAGGGTTATATTTTTTGTTTTTGTTGATATGTTTTGTTTTGGGGGGCAAAAGTTAGCGCGACTGCCATTTCAGAGGTATGGAGTTCCAGTAGAATGATATTGCTAAGCGAATTGTTAATGCTTTACAAATTTCAGCCGAGTACCAATGTAAACCAGTGCACTATGCATTCTGTTGTGGCTGGTAACCGTTACAGTGTTAGTTTTCCTGCACAGTTTTTATTCCGTTAATCATGGAAATCCTCAGCTGAATATTGCTTAGCGAGTTGCTAAGCATTGTCATCTGCTGTGTGCACTTGTGTTGTCAGTTCCAAAAGTCAAATTTTGAAATGTTGTAACTTAAACCAAAAAGAAAATCCCCTTGGATGCACATGTCACAAAGAGCATCAAATATTAGCGTTTTTTGTATTCAGTACTTTAGTTAAAACTTAAGGTGAGATAATTTCATCCCAAATCTTGGTATTCTGGCAAACAAGAGTTCTATTTTGCATAATGGCTGACTTGTTGGTTGGCTGGTTTGTTTTATTTGTCCCTACTAATTATTGTGAGTCTGAGTTCTTAACGGTGGCCTTGGGTTTGTAAAATTGGTTCATTCATTTATTTTCTTTCATTTTTTATTCCACTTACATCGCATTTGACATTGCACTGACTTAAAAACACTTCTTTTTTTTGTAAATTAAAAGCGGGACACCAAATTCCCTCGCAGATTTTGTATCATTCTGTGGAATGTTACATTTGCTATTAACAATCCTAATGTGCTTATCCCATGAATGGGAGTTGTTGTACAGAAGTTTTGTATTCTTATTTAAAAAACAAACAAATGGTGCTTTGTCCCGAACACATTATTTGTTATGTCCAAAATTTTAATTGATTTGCCACAAGTGTGAAGCCAACTTATAATGTGTGCAAGATTTTTGCTAATCGATGATGGATTTGTGGGGGAACTCTGTGAGTATCTCGCCCACCAAGGATTTTTTTATTAAGTTCTAGCGTTTTGTCATGATTATTATACAATTGGACGCAGACAGATTTCGTGGTGATTGTATGCATTATGTCTTTATAATGACCCCCCAAAAAAGCTAGAAAATGATCAGCATTTGTGGTTATTGTTAAACAAACGAAAAAACAACAACTATGTGTATGTATATTAACAAGCTATTGCTAGATAAAAGAGTTTTTATTTTAAACAAAAGCCAAACTAAATAAAACAATTGCCTTGAGTTAATAATATCAAGAAAGACAACACTGAACGAGTTTTATTCCACCAAAAGTATAAATGTCCTTAGTTCCACAGACATCATCAAATCTTATCAAGTTATACAAAGTTTAACAAATATACAATTATTGTACATTTTGGACATACAGTTTTAAACATGAAAGCAATATGGCTGTACATTTCTTTTTGTACATCCTATATACAAATGAATGTCTTAATTTTTGAACCACAAAGAAAAAATTTCATCCAATGATTTAAGCAAACTTATAACAAACTTAAAAACTACAAAAGCGGAGGATTCTGTATGGTATCAGTATAAATGGCTATTTAAGCACATTTAGTGAAGTTTATTTTGCAACGTTTTTTCCTGACGATGGCCTCTGGGAATTAACTTTCTAGAGTTGCCGTAACAACCACCAGACTATCATTGTCACAACTAACAAACCCTGACAAAACGAAGCAATAATAAAAGATTTTTCATAAAAAGATCCAGAATTTACTAAAATATGATTTACATCAGATCACAGAACTTTTGCCGCAAACCAGAGCTGAAATTTGGCTGCATGCTCAAAACAAATTGTGTAATCTCTGCGTTAACTTCTGTCCGAGGTCCAAAAACTAATGATACACAATCACATCAGCCCATACAATAAGGCTGTCATTATCCTCTTCAGAAAACCACAAGACCTAAGTTGTGGAAAAGAGGATAACATAATTCCCTGGATCATCAAGGATTTCTTTTTATTGTTTGTATTTCCATCTTGTCTTCCTTTGTATCCTCCTTTGTACACAGGGGAAAAAAATGTGAAGCGAGTGCATGCTCTAAACGCGATCAGAAATATGAACCTTTGACCTTTGGCCAAAGGTCGGAACCTCCTTTCAGGGAAGACCAGGACAGGGCCCAATTTCATGGAATCCGTTACCGTAGTGTATTTCACGGGAGAGCTGTCTTTCTCGCTATGCTAAGCAAGAACTTTCTGCAGAATGCATATGACAGTTTGTTAGCAAAAAATAATCATTGAAAAGTGAATAAAGAAAAATTTACTGGAGCGGGATTCGAACCGGCGACCTCCTGAAAACCGTACAGGCGCTCTACCAACTGAGCCATCCAGCCCTACGTTGGTGGTGACCCCAATAGTCGATTATCTTTGTTCGTTTGGCAGTCAGAAGCCAAAAAATAATCACGTTTACCATAGAAATTCTTCGCTAACCGGAAGTGTTGCTTACGGATTCCATGAAATAGATTTTACGCGTAGCAGTGCCTGTTAGCACAAAAATAGGCCTTAACGGATTCATGATGAAATTGTGCCCAGGATCTTTGGAGACACAGGGAATATCTGTGTTTGCATCCATCACTGGATGGGTAGGAAGGTTGAGCCTTCACTGACTGTACAGACATGGAACCGGTTTTCATGATATTCAGTCAAGAGAACCTCCACAGACTGCATAAGACCTTAGGTGTCTAGGGTCGATTTCACGAAGCCCTACGATCGATCGCAACTCAAATTACGAAGGATAACTTATCGTAGGGCTGCAATGCTTCATAAGTCCTATGATTGATTGTAAGTTATGATGAGTTTGGTGAAATTGACCCCTGGGGGGATAGGAGTAGGCAGTAGTGTAGACACGCCCTCAGACCTGGGGGGGTTGATCGTGTAGCTGGGTCGTACTTCCATATACGTTTGTGCACAAAATCATTTTTTATATATATAAAAAGTGAAAACCTGGGGGGTTACAACCCCCCTAGCCCCCCCAGGATCTACATCCATGGGAGTAGGGTGAGTAGATACTATGTAACTTATCACTTGGCTCAGTTTGTCGTGGAGCTGCGGTTTTCAGTCCTTGACTGACGTAACCCGCTGGATGGAACTTGCAGAGTGGAGTATGATGAACCACTGGGACCTGATACTCTCAGCACAGCTGGGCAATGACACAACAAATAAACACAAATCCATCAATCATCATCCTGAAACTTGCTTGGAATAAGAAGAGCTTGACGTTTCGATCCTAGAAGGATCTTTTACAAAGGCTAAAGAATCCTGCTAGGAGCGAAATATCAGGCCTAAAGATCCTGCTAGGATCAAAACATCAGGCCCTCCTAATCCATGCATATTTGGTTATTTCAGTACATTATTTTGGTTGATAGCAGTTAATGATTTCTTTTTATCCTGAAATTTGCTTGGAAATCATTTCCCAAATGCTGTACTCGAACTGAGAAGGACATTATAACAGTCAACAGGAATGACTTCTGAAATTTCGGGAGGGGTGTTAGGGTTGGGTTGGATTGTGGAAATGGGATTAAAACGACACCAGTTTCAGTTGAAATTGGCGGTTGAAGTGCTCTGAATCAAAGAGATGCATGCATGTTCTATACGAGAGAAAGTCATTAGTAAGAAACTGGTAATTTTCAATACAGTGAAACGCTAGCTACTATAACAAACACGGCATGATCCACAGAAATTGTCTGTTACAGCTAGTGGCTCATCGCATGATATAATAATGTTTTGTACACAAAAACTGGGAGCCACGGACGATGTTCGGTATAGCCAAATGTTTGGTATAGCAAAACTGTTCCTTATATCGGTATCCCATTGCATTTTTTCTTTTGAGAATGAAGCAAAAACCTGTATTAGAAAAAGAAAGGTCAACTAAGTTATAGTCTTTATATGGTAGTCCCATGTCCTACTAATGACTTACATGGTTTCATGATGGTGTCCATAGGGATCTCATTAAACCCTAAACCTTCCTCTATGTTGATAACTTCCTCTGTGTCACTCTCATCTGTAAAAAAAAAAGAAAAAAAAAAGTTGCAGAATATTATACTTATTATAACCAAAACAAAACAGTTGGCCTACTACTGACTGGCACCCTGACCCGGCTGGATAGCTCAGACGTTAGAGAATTGGTACAGCAGTTAATGGATATTATTATTGGCTTCTAGCTGGCACTCTTATGGAAAACGTTGGATTGAATGGAGACCCTGGTCGTCAGAAGGCTAGGTCGACTACATCAACCCCCGGCAAATGACTTCCATGCTTGTTATTCCATATCAGTATCCGTATTAAGAAAACAAACTTTGAAATTCTTCAGTAGTAAGACCAATTAACAAAGAAGCAACTTTGATGTCGTCTCTCATTTAAAGGTCGAAATAAAAAATCCAAATGGCAATGTGGAAGTGAGAGGCTAGATAAGTTGGAGCTCAGATGCAAAGGGGGGATGTTATTTAGGGCCTTTTCAAAACGGAGGCTCAGGCTCAGGCTCAGGATCAGGCTCCGGCTTTGTCTCTGTCATCCGTATGCTGAAAATGTAGGTTGTAGGTTTTCATTGAAGCTGAAGATCTGTTCTCCTTTTCAAACCAGAGAATCTACTTCCGAACCGCAGCCAAAAGCCTCTATTTTGATAGCCAAAGCCGGAGCCTGAGCTGAAGCCAAGCTTTGAAAAAGACCCTAGATAAGTTGGATCCGGGATGCAAGAGAGAGAACATCACTTAAGTACTCACCAGATGAATTCACCTCCTGGATTGGGGGCAGTGGAGCTACTTTGCTCTTCCTCTTGTGAGGGCGCTGTTTGCCAACACGCCTCTTATGATGATGACAGATGGCATAGAGGATGACAATGATGACCGAGATACCGAGAGACCACTGCCAAAGGCAAAATCAGAAAACGGCCCTCGTTTGATTTACAAACTCTAGCATGTTGAGAGGGATGGCTGCATGGGGGCTGGCGTAAATAGATGCAGGGAACGTAGGATGTATGATGTGCATACGTGAAAACTGCTGTGATATTTTTCATTCAAAATTCAGAAAATGATTATAGTTCATTAGGTTAGGAATGGAAGGGCAGTTCAGAGTCGAGGTTTTTCCGATGCAGAGAAATTTGTGTAGAATTTTACAAGAATATCTTATATATGAATATGGAATCTAGCTTTTTCTTTTAGAACCAGAGGTTTTTAACTTATGATGCCGACATTAAAAGAGCTGTTTAAGCACAAAATTTACTTAAGTCCTCCTTGATCAAACAGGATTACCAAGCAAATTTTCATGTGATAAAAACAGCATAACATTCACAAGGAGTTTTGGCTGGCAAACTGATTTCATTTACCAAGGTTTCTGGTGTTAAAAGCAGCTCTATGAAATTGGGCCCTGTTCTGTGCGTAGCATGTTTTTGCTTATCTGTCTTCTAAAAAGAGAACTTTCTCAAAAAATATTGCTAGTATATTTTTCAAATCCTCACTGACACTGTTTTTTTCATAATACGGAGCCTTATTAACCCTAAAGGCCAAATGTTCAGTCCATTCTGGATTCCTATGGATATTTATCTAACCTCTTGACATTTTGTAGGTAATGTAATAAGAATCGAATTCAAGATTCAACTGACATCTTACAATTAAATCCTTTCCCATTCCAAATAAAAAGAATTGAGATCTAACCAGAGTTTGTGTCATAAAGATAAAAGTTTCTAGCATCATCTTCCCCTAAAATACAATTCACATTAACCTTCCCCACTCTGTACGTAATAGCCTCAAATCCTACTTTGTATGAATTGATTGAAAGCTACTTACTCCCACTATGGCCATGAGATTATGTTTGCTTAGTTCCAGTCCATGGACCTTGATGATGAATTGTGTGGTGTATTCACAGTACGTAGAATCCACTCCAAGCTCTCTATATAACAAGATACAAAAAACTCCAAATGTCAAGCAGTATACACAATGTGAGCAAATAGTAATAATAATCAAATAAACACTGACTGGGAATTAATTTCAAGTCATTGAAAAGTGAACAAAGAATAAAATTAATACAAGTAATGAAATTGCTGCAACTAATTCTTCTCATTTGCCAAAATAATGCCCTGAAATTTATAAAATGCTTGGAGTTAGGAGGGCCTGACACATTTCGATCCCAGCAGGATCTTTCTCAAACTGCTAGGAACGAATCGAAACACGTCAGGCCCTCCAACAAATGAACAAAAGAACAAATGAACGGAGCGGGAATTCGAACCTGCAACCCCTGGAATTTACCATACAGTGTTCTACCAACTATATCCAGCTTATTTTGGTGGTGTCCCAAATTGTTTGTTTGTCAGAAGCCATGAAACCATTAACATACCACTATATCCCAAGGATCATTTGAGATTCATGCAACATTAGCAATGCTGTAGCCTGAGAAACGGTGCATTGGGGATCACTCAAAGAGAATTCAGCTTTTTAATCAATATACCGTAATCATCAAATAAGCACAAGGGAAACTGACAGAACTGGAAAATGACTCTAATGACAATGGCTCTTGAGACAATTTTGAGCCCTCAAGTCTCCAGCAAATTTGAAATACCTGTTGGTGATCTGGATAACGAAGTAATACTCAGGTGGCCAGGGAAAGTTCATGGGTACACTGGCACACGGAGATCCCTGCTCGCAACGCCATAATATCCCACTGTGATTGTGCTGGAAAATGGGTACCGAGAAGTTGCCATGACTACTGGCATCCTCAGGTGTCCAGATTATGGGTCCACTTCTAAATGAAAAAACAACAAAATATTGACTACTAAAAGTGTCAATAAGACTTGAAGCTATGCATGGTGGATGTAGTAAAATAAGGTAGGTTTGCGGTGACACCATGTAATCTCTTCTGTTAGTGTGTGGTTCTGAGAAGAACCGATGGTTGACGTTCCAAACAGTGTGCTCTGTTCGTCTTCAGGATTGTGACTGCAGATTAACAGAGTACACTGTTCGAAATGTTGAGAGGTAAAACCATCATCGGTTTTTCTCAGAACCACACACGTACTCTCATATAAGAAATTCAGCAGCATCCAGTTCTTCAGTTGCCTGATGAAGGCTAACAGTACTAGCAGCCGAAACGTCGCTACAAGCAACACGACATCGCGTGACTTTGATCACCTTTTTCCCTTAAGAGGTTTAATAAGTGTCATTTAAAAGAGAGAATAGCCAAAGTGACCGAATTTAAATTTTTTACTGCAACTTTTGGCTAATTATACTGTAACCCTGATGTGGCAAACGCCCCCCTCCCCCCAACTTCTTACCCATTCTGCAGGTTATATTGTTGTCGTTGTATATCATTGAAGTACTGGATATCATGAGGCCCTTCCACACTGCCACCGATTACATCCAGCATGTACTGGCCCCTGTACAGACTGGATCTTCCAGTCGCCAGATCCAGAACACGGAAGACGGGACTGAAACCTGAATCAAGTTAGAGAAGGACGGGATGTACGTGATGCACTGAGATGAAAACTTTCCACTACAAAGGCACATGTTAGTTAGTCTGAGTATCACCCATTCTACTCCATTTCACTAAGTATGAATGTCTGATACATGCGTGCATGCAAATTTTATGCAATGCCGCACATCAGCCAATCAGATCTGTTTTGAGAACATTTCCGTCAGGATCATGACGGAGAATGTTGATTGGTCAATTTCATCAGTTATCTATGTGATAGATATGCTCCCCAAATGGTACCGTCGATAGTAGATGCCCCCTGATTGGTCAAAACTTAGAGCAGTCATCAGTGCTGCGTTGGTTTGCATAATTAATCAGGCAATCTGCACGCTGTACGGCCAGTGCATCTATCACATAGACTATATGTTAGTAGGAATGTCTTGGAAACAAGTGGTCACAGCTGTGATCTCAGTCAGGCTAGATATAAAAAGAAAATAGCTATGGCTGTTACTAAGTGCAACAATGCACCTATATGGACACGTATGCCACAAACACAAATGGACCTAGCAACAGCATTATTCATAGGGGGTTTACGAAACAGAGGCTCAAGGCTCAGGCTCCAGCTCTGACATATTCATATGCTAAAAATATTGGCTGTGGTTTTCCATTGAAGCTGAAGCTCTGTTTTCCTTTTCAAACCAGAGAATCTAATTCCGAACTGCAGCCAAAAGCCTCTATTTTATGGATTCACGAAACTAAGCTGAAGCCAAAACCAGAGCCTGTGCTTGAGCCTCTGTTCCGTAAAACCCCATATCCTTTGATTAAGATTATGATCATACTTGGTAGGAAACCAAAACAGAAATGTTCACAGATTTACCTATACCTTACAGGGTATAAAGGTGGTGCTGATAAAAACGTACCGTTAAAATGTTTCCGCCTGAAATGCTGTATTTATCAAGAAATAAGTAAAAGCAACGACCGAAAATATCTTTAAAAGATCAAAATATCAAACCAATGTATGATATCCCTATAGAAAATATGAATATCATCATCACTGAACCATCAATGAAACTGTACCTTATTTCTATTGTACAAACTAAACCTACCTTGCTGGTAGTAGAAACATGGGTAATCAGGATCTGGTATAGGGCAGTCATACACCTTGTCATATGTCATCTGAGCTTGTTGGAGTGTAGCGGTGATGTCAAATATGAGATGTTTACCAGGAGGGCAGCCAAGCTGCACACTCAGGCTGTCACTACCCTGCAATGTATCAAATCATAGTAACTTGAAGATCAAGTCATTGTTTAAGAACCAAATAATATATAATAACTAAAAAAAATGCAGATAAATGTTTTTGTTTCCAATTCTTATTTTTCCTATTTTAGGTAATCTTATAAGAATTTGTTACAAATTTCTTACTTCAGTTTATTCTCATAAAAATCTTTTAAGATTTTGATCTACGTATAAGAATCTTATAAGATTTTAACCTACTTATAAGAATCTTATATCATTTTGACCTACTTATATGAATCTTATAAGAATCTTATAAGATTTTAACCTACTTATAAGAATCGTATAAGAATCTGATAACATTTTGACCTACAAATAAGAATCTTATAAGATTTTGACCTATGAATAAGAATATAAGAATCTTAAAAGAATTTGACCTACTTATAAGAATCTTATAAGAATTTGAACTACTTATAAGAATCTGATAAGATTTTGACCCACTTATAAGAATCTTATAAGATTTTGACCTACTTATAAGAATCTCATAAGATTTTGACCTACTTATAAGAATCTTATAAGATTTTGACCTACTTATAAGAATCTCATAAGATTTTGACCTACTTATAAGAATCTTATAAGAATCTTATAAGATTTTGATCTACTTATATGAATCTTATAAGATTTTGACCTACTTATATGAATCTTATAAGATTTTGACCTACTTATAAGAATCTTATAAGAATCTTATAAGATTTTGACCTACTTATAAGAATCTTATAAGATTTTGACCTACTTATAAGAATCTTATAAGATTTTGATCTACTTATATGAATCTTATAAGATTTTGACCTACTTATATGAATCTTATAAGATTTTGACCTACTTATAAGAATCTTATAATAGTGACCTACTTATAAGAATCTTATAAGAATTTGACCTACTTATAAGAATCTTATTAGAATTTGACCTACTTATAAGAATCTTTTAAGAATTTGACCTACTTATAAGAATCTTATAAGAATTTGACCTACTTATAAGAATCTTTTAAGAATTTGACCTACTTATAAGAATCTTATAAGTCTCTTATAAGATTTTGACCTACTTATAAGAATCTAATAAGATTTTGACTTACTTACAGGGCTTGAATTTCACGAAAAAGGGCACTGGACAGCAGGTCTAGTAACTGAAGCATTTTACTAGACCTGAACTTTTTTCACTAGACCTGTGGCATTCATGTACATAGGAAAACTGTAATTGTATTCAATAGGCCTATTGTGTCAAAAATCATCAATTGAGGCACCATTTTAATTGTGCAAGGAAACCAAAATCACTAGACAGCCGGACTAGTGGAGTACACACTTTACTAGACCAACACTGAAATCACAAGACTCGGTCCACGGTCTAGTGAATATTTCGAGCACTGACTTATAAGAATCTTATAAGATTTTGACCTACTTATAAGAATTCATGAAATAACCACAAGGGAAACTGACTGGCTTCTGACTGCCAAACGAACAAAGATGATTGACTATTGGGGTCACCACCAATGTAGGGTTGGATGGCTCAGTTGGTAGAGCGCCTGTACGATATTCAAGAGGTTGCCGGTTCGAATCCCACTCCAGTCAATTTTTCTTTGTTTACTTATAAGAATCTTATAAGATTTTATAAGACTGTGACCTACTTATAAGAATCTTATAAGATTTTATAAGACTGTGACCTACTTATAAGAATCTTATAAGATCATATAAGATTTTGAAGATCATTGAAAAGTGAATAAAGACAACATGACTAGAGTGAGATTCAAATCAAGGTCGCTTGTTCGAATCCCGCTCCTGCAGTCAATTTTGAAAATAATAATTAATTTAATATAATCAATTCTAATTGATCTGTTACCTGTAATTGGTTTCCAGTTTCATCCTCATGCTTGAAGCAGTTAAACGGTGTACCCCACATCTGTATCAGTACAGAGACGGGTTGCAAGTCCCTGCCTGACAAAGAGCGGGTCTCAAAACGTCCTATGTCCCTCAAAAATACCTGGGAAATTCAACAAAAATGTACATGAGCGATTGAGAATTCGACTGGAGAAAAACATGCAGGATACATCATATAGACCTTTCTTTTACAACGTCCCAGCCCAGTTTTTGCCAACTAGCATGGGGGAAACTATGGCAAGCCGTCAAAGCCAGGCATAAAAAACTACCACAATTTAAATACAATGTTTCATAAACATTGAAAGATATTGCTGAATGTAATGGAAACAACACAAGCAATGACGGTATGTATTTTGTATGCTATGGAAAGTTTGTAAAAATGTTGAATTTGGTCACGCCGTCTGTCAAGAAAATGAAATGATTTGCAACATTTGGACGCCCATACCATGGAGGAAGGAAAATTGCCAACCAGCATGTCAGTGTTTGTAAATAAAAGAAAAGTCTATTTGGTAATTTCAATCTTCACTTTTGCTTTTCTGCATGACCATTTAACTACAAGTTGAGCAGGGATTATCAAATGTGAAGGGTTACTCTTAAAAGAGATAACAGTACACGCTTCAATCCTGACTTGATGAAATGTATGGACTGTGTATGCTGGACTGCAGTGCTAAAAGGGGTGCAGTGACTGAGTGATCTTCCTGAGAGCAGAGGGTGAACTGGACTCAAGACTAGGGGGTAACATTCTACAGGTTGTGGGTTCAAGCCCATCCATGAGCATTATTGCACTTATATGTTCTTGAGCAAGACACATTGTTATAAGAATTGCTGCCTTTGAATCAACCTTCCGAGCTTGACTGTGCTGCAACTCAGCTTGTATAGGGCCTATACTCACCAGGGAGCTGAGACTGATCCGAGAAATGCTTCAAGGCACAAAGAACAGGAGAAAACAACAAACAAGTTATGAAATGCAAACAACACTAGCTCGGCCTGCACCAGTATTATAATGTCAAGCCCAGAGTGATGCTCAACTGATGTTGACAAATACCTGGTACTTGACTGTGCTTCGTAGATAGTCTGTCTCCCTAACCGTAGTGACCTCAAGAATATCCCGATCAGAAACCTCTGCAGAAATCAGAATCTGATCAAGAGCTTCTGGCTCTACAAACAAAAAAACCAACAAAAAAAAGACAAACTGCCTTTTAATTAGATACAATTAGATTAGAGTATATGAAAATGTAGACAGGGAGATAGATAAAACCTTTACAACTGATTCAATTCTGGCAGCTTTGTACAACATGGGACAAATATTACAACAAGTTCTTGTTGATAATTATCATATTCTTATTTTACAATTTGATTGGTTCTGATATGTGAATTTATGCATTTTAAGTTTTTTTGTGTTCTTTTTTCGTACAAATATTTGTATGAAGAAAAGGTTTTGAATTTGATTTTTCACCCTATATGTAAAAAGTTGCTGCATATCCTGCTGTATCTAGGGAAAACGGCGCCCGGGGCAAGCCAAGCTTAAAAGTTGTGCCCCTAATTTTTACTTAAAATCAGACAATTTGAAATTGGAATCTTTCTTTCTTTGTCCAAAATTCATCGGATTAGAGTACAGCAGTACAGCTGGCTTGTTTTTTTTACACCCCCTAAAAAGTGGCGTCCGGGGCATGTGCCCCCGTTGCCCCCTAGTGACGCCATTTGTTCCTCCTCTTAAAGTAAAGCTCAAAGTTTAAAAGGTGGACCTTCAATCCTCCAAAATTCATTTTCTTTTCCTTTCTTTTTGCTAGTTATTAGTTAATTAGTAATTTGGTTTTTAACCTTGGCAGGCAAGAATTTACACACTTTGGGGTGGGTTTGTTATTTTCAGAGGAAAATGAAAGCTATCAGAATGAATTCCTGCAGGCTTAATCAGCATTTTTCAATTTAATTAGCCAATTAAGATCTGAAGCCATTTTTCATGGGGATCCATTTTGAGCAAGGAATTAAAGGATCTATTTATACATTTGCTGTACGCGTGATTACTCCTTTTCAGTTGACAGCGGATTGCTGTTCATAAGTTTAATATTATGCTGTCATACCTGTGCCGTGATCCTTGTCGATTGTCAAGTAGATTGTAAAGTGGAATGATTCATGACGATCCAGGAAGATTTCATCTGGCAAGGTGGTGGCAATAGCTGTACTGTCATTGCTGGAGATCTGTAGAACAGGATAGGAATATCATGAGCCATGTCTTGTTTATTTGGCTAAGGCTTGGAGGTACATACATGACTCTATGGTAGTGGCTGTGGCTTCCTCAAACCTGCGATCTTTGGAATATCGTACTGGCGCTCCACCAACTAAGCCAACCAGCCCTAGTATTCAGTTGGTAGAGCACTGGTACGGTATTCAGCCTGATGATGCAGGTTCGAATCCCACAACAGTCAATTCTTTTTGTTCACTTTTCAATGACTTCAATTAATCCATTCAGTTCCCTTTGTGTCTCACTTGATCTTTCTTTTCTTTCAAAGTTGCATTTATGAATAGGTGAATGAAATACTCTAAATACCGAAATGACCCAGAGTAACCGGATCTATGTACATTTTTCCGACACCTTACCTTGGCATATTCCAGTGGTGAGATGGCCATTGTAGATCCCAACAGTCGGTTCATGAACACATAGTCATTGTAGGGCAGTAGTGCTGACAAGTTCTGATGCCAGTCGTAGAAGGGATCAAATAAGCCGTACTCCTGAGCCTGACAAACAGACAAAAAACTTGGTACAGTGGCAGCCAAAATTTCCACATTATAATGATGATGCTGTCATAAAGTACTTTGTGGGCCCAAGATTTAACTCTGCTCTGAAAAAATGAAATATTTCACCCTTTCTGGTTAAAACTCAGTCATGTCTTACAGACCTTTCCGGCGTAATTAAGAAGACATTCAAGTATAAAGGGGAAACATCTGCATTCAAATACGGCATACAAAGACCTTAAATTGAAATGGATATAGCTAATAATGTTTGAGGCAAGCATTTTACAGCCATGCACATTGTACCAACCTCCATTTGGAAATTAACAAACTTTTTTTTTTGGGGGGGGGGGCGTTAAAATACTTCATATCAAATGGGCAACTGTAGAAGTGGAAAATTGTTGGGGAATAAATTAAAACAAAACTCTTACCCATTGAAAACTGAACAAAGAAAAATTTACTGGAGTGGGATTGTAACCAGCGACCACTGGAATACTGTACTGGGTAGTACCATACCAGTATTCCGGTGGTCGCTGGTTCGAATCCCGCTAGTAGTAAATTTGTCTTTGTTCACTTTTCAATGACTTAAAAATAATCCAGTCAGTCTCCCTTGTGGTTATTTGTTGATTATAAAAATCTTACTCATAGGTTTTTAGTCATTGTTGCCCTAAGCTCCCAACCCATCCCCTCCTCAAAAAAAGAAAGAAATACAAGATGCAAAGTAAAAGAATAGGGGTCTATACAACAATGCATGGTTCTCGTAAGATCTTAGAAAAAAATACAGCATACCGGAACTTCACAAGAAGTAACGTACTCCTTCTTCTGTTTTACCTGAAGTGTTACATTTTCAATTTGCTCTTTCATGGAATGCACAATGGCCTGGTAGACTTTCAATGAATAAACGTCATGCTGGCGGTCGGGCGTGGAGACGAGAGGTATGCCCATCTCAAACCCCTCGGTTCTTGAGTACAGCCCCGGGTTGTCCAACTCATAGTAGAGGTCAGCAAAGGGACACGGTGGAGGAATGACCACAGAATCATCAGCGCTGCCAGAATGACCGTTATGAAGAAAAAACCAAATTAGTGATGAACTAAGATTGTGAAAGGCTGAGTTGAAGAACTGACAAGTTTGAAAGCTAGGATGGGCTTTATTCGTCAAGTGGTGGAGCTGCACTACAAACACATTGTTTCTAGATTTTTTGCTTCTATACATTTTGCTTTAGCATCAGCAACTCCAAACTCAAATATTTTACCTTAGTTAATAACCAGATCCTGGGACAGAGAAACACTGAAGTAACATTTTCATTGATGAAGTCACTGAATCTTTTGAATCCAGTGAAAACAAGCTACTTTACTGGATCTTTGCCATAGAAAGCCTTAAATCCTTTTTTCAGTAAATTTTATGAAAACAGATTTTTAACTTTCCTTTGAAATTTGGGATTTCCTCTAACAGGGGTGTGAGAGCAAGTTTGAAAAAATAGCGGAAAAAATCGGAAATCCCGATCGCGATGACGTCATAATTTTCTTTTCTTAACTTTTTAATTGTTTTTTGGGGGGGGTTGTAGCGTATACGGTATAACGTTAGGCCTATATAGCACACGTAAAAAAACAGGCCTACCGTAAACATAATTTTCCCGATCAGGTAAATCTTACCTGAATTTCTCGTTTGTTTTGTCCGATTTGGCCAAGTATAAAGTAATTTTTCACATACTAAATCCCCAAAATATCATGAAAAACCTTCCCCCAAAACGACGATCACATTCGAGAAACGTATCCATCGCTCACGCTGCACGCACGCTGCACGCGACATCGCACACACTGAACCAGTGTTGATCGCCATCTTGATTCTTGAAGATTCTATAACTGGTATTCGCGGGCAGCGCGCGCGTAACAGCCACGATTTTAGCTACTGTGGACCAGCGAAGTCAAGTCTCATTCATGTTCACGTGCAGCCAATCATAGCGCAGTGAGTGTCTGGTTGCCAGACGCTATTTTAATGTGGCTAAACCAAAGCATGGCGCTTTCATTCGTACAACGCTTCCGCTGATTGGACAATGTAAAAAACATGTAGCGCCGACATAGCGTGTTACAATTTTTGTGATTGGATAGTCGATCTCAATTCGCTTTACATTATGAACTGCATTTTACGATCGGGGCATGATTTTACACGTGCAACAACAGAACAGTACCGCAGTACCGTGTGTATATACTGCGGTGCGGCATTCAAGCCGTGTTTCTGCACGTATTCTGGCCGTAAAGTTTGTTTGACTGTCATGTCGGTAGGAAAAGAAATCAAACAAATACAAAGAAAAAGTCGGCGCTGGCGCGGGGTTGAAAAGCGGAAAATATAATTCGGCACACACATCAAAAACGCGGAACATAGAATGCGGCAAATTCATTAAATAAGCGGAAAATAGAATGCAGCAAATTCATTAAATAAGCGGAAAATAGAATGCGGCAAATTCATCCAAAAAGCGGAAAACCGCTAAAACGCGGAGATTTCACACCCCTGTCTATTTAGAAACAGACAAAACATTCAAAATTTGACTAATTCAGGAATTTTAAGAAATAAATTCAAACTTAAGAGCAAACACAACCTAAGATAAAAGAATCCTTTCTTGAACTTATTATACAATGTACTTACCTTGTTTTTTTTATTATTGCATCTCATGAAATAGTTGATGCTACAAAAATTATTTCAGTTATTTTCTTGCTTGGAGTTAGGAGGGCCTGATTCTGCTAGGATCGAAACGTGTCGGGGCCCTCCTAACTCTAAGCATAAATTTCAGGTCATTATTTTGACTGATTTGCAGCTGTTTATTACTTTTTCTTGATATAGTCTTTAAGTGCCACAACTATTAAAATATTTTAGATTGAACCTGGGAACAAGAATAACTTTCAACTGTTTTCTCTTAACAAATAGTATGTGGAAAGACCCTTGGCTTGTGAAGATGCCTACTCCCAAACAAATTTACCTAAGCCCGTTAGCAGAAATTTACTCGCTTGACTCATTTTGCTTACCTTCTCTGAACCTGATCATAGTCAGTCTGAGTAGTGACATACTCCAGGTGCTCAATGATATCAGCTAATGGTATGGTGCGCTTATGGAGTGTCAACGATCCTGTACTGCTGTTTCCTAAAGCTACCAGCTTGTGGAGGTAGGAGAAAAATACCATGAATGTTATTTTCATACTTATAGACTATCCAAAAATCATGAAATACATTATGAAATGTCATCTCCCAAAGATGTGGCGTGAACTGTGACGGTACTTGATCCTTGTTACAAATGCACAATAATTTCTGAAGCAAAACAGTGCAAGAGAGATATGTGGTCATTAGACTGGTGATTGGTTTGCAGTGCACATATGGGAGGTTTTTGAAAGATTATCAGTGAAATTGGAAGCTCCTCTAGTTAGCAAGAGACTGGAAACGTGATTTCATCAGGCCTTTCCTCAAGATGCTCGAAATTATAACAGTATAGATCATGCCTTCAAAGTTGGCCACAACAATCAACATGCTTCCTTACCTCTTGCAGATGATCATCAAGATCAAAGAAGACAGACAGGGTAGCATCAGCTTGCCCTTGAGGTATCTGGTCGGTCCAGTCCCCATAGGGGATGGAGGCAAAGAGAGAGAAGCCAGCTGAGGGTCTGAGTCTACGCAGGACTATGGATTCCCCGAGTATGCCGTACCAGATCTGTAAATCAAGCACGGGAACACTATCCATTAATGAGAGAAATTACAAAAACTGTTTGGGTTGTTGGAGAGAAAAATTCAAGATTTCATCAAAGGTAGTTTTATCTGAGACCATCATTATAACCTCTAATCATTACAAATCCAACAAAATCAATGACCAGTTGTACATGTTTAAATTGCAAGATATTTTAGGATTGAGAACAGTAGCAACTAGGTATTGTAACTTAAATAACACAAGCTTGCTGTCCCAAGAACACAGAATGTGTCACAAGAATGCTGCAGATTCAGGAAGGTTCTTGGCCCAAATTCAGAATGATTAAAAGTCAGGAAGGTTGTTATGTTTATTTGATTCAACTTGATGGGTTAATCATGTTGATATGGTCTCAACTTGTGTCCAAGAAACCACACACAAGCTTGTTCTCCCATTATGACCCCACTTGCAAGGCTTCATAATTTATGAAGGTTTGATTTTTCTTTTCTGCCGACTCAGAGAATGTGGAAATCAACAGAAATATTGTATAATTGAACTCAATAGCCTCATATTTTCATCCAAGCAAGATGTTTTTATTCTCTTTGAGATCTTGAAACAAGACACAAGGCCCCAGCTATGTTTTGATTTTGTAATTTGTACACCTTCAGAAGAATGCAAGATGTATTTAAATTGTCTGGATTTTTAAAAAGTGATCTTCAACGAATGTTATCATTTATGATTAAAAGAGGATGTTCAACACTCAAGAAACCTCGCTTTATTTGTTAGAACTATAATCCATAAATTACTTGACATGAGAAAAAAAAAATTCTCACACTAAACACAGAAAGTCTTTTTGATGATTTTCTTTGAATTTCGTCAATGGGGCAGCAGACGAAATTCAGAGAATCTCAATTTTGGGGAGCTAGCGGGCTGAGAGAAAAATCCTCAAAAAAGACTCTCTTTCTGTGTTCAGTCGGAGATAAATATGTTTTTCTCACGTTAAGTAATTTAAGGATTATAGTTCTAACAAATAAAGCGAGATTTGTTGAGTTTTGAACATCCTCTTTATTAAAAAAACTAAATGCAAAAATGAATTAAAACATAAGGACATTTTTTTCTCCTTTTCATAATTTTTTCCATTTCCCTCTATCTCCTGGTATCTGTTGCCATGGCAATTTTAAAAGTTCACATCACCTCGTCTTGCTGGTTCAGAAAAGCAAAGTCCGTATCTTGGGAGATGGTGAAGAGAGTGATGTTAGCGTCTGATGTGTACTGCTTGAGAACATACAGAGATGTACCACCATCAGGGCTGCAGGAAATACAATAAGACATTTCACTAGAACAATGCATATTAAACAAGAAGCTTAGCTTGCAAATAAATAGCTAAAGACCAGCTACATATTAGTAGCAATGGTTGGGAAAGACGATAGGGAAGTACCCATATCAATTCTTTAAAAATTCATTTTCGGTACTTATTTTTTTTCCTGACACATTTAAATCCATATAGATAGGTTGAGCAAAAAGTGAGTTTCACGTCCAACCCCTTCACCACGATTTTCTCCTACACGGGGTTTAACCCCCCCCCCCATTTATCAGCCACATGGCCCCTCCCATAATCTCTAACCCCTCCAAATACCTGTGGAGCAGTTTATGTCCCCATAGAAACAGGTGAGAAGAGATGACACCAGTGAATGTCATTCCTCTGAGGAACAATGGGATCGCATCCCTACCATCATCCATAGATGAGAAGTCCAGGCCAGTGATGTCAATCTCTGTGTCGTTATCTAAGAAAGATTTTCGATATTTTCTACAATCATTCTCTTCATTTTTTAATTTTTTCTTAATTTAAGGGGTGATCATGCTCAATTTCAGTTTTAACTTTAGATTTAAGGCTATGCATGGCGGATATACAAAAAGTAATGGGATTTGCGGTAACACCGTGTGACATATATAAACTCTTTTGTGAGTATTGGGTGGCTCTGAAAAGAGCCGGTTAACTCGATGTTCCGGTCAGTATACTCTGGCTGTCTTCAGGAGATATGCTGCAGCTGCAGTTTTGGTTATGCTGGTGATTTATCCAAAGATATTGAAATCTTTTCCTTCATCTGAGAATGAATGAGCTTAGAAGACTGGCATGAATTACCTGATTCTGGTGTGAAATGAATTTGAGAGAAGTTTGAAACCAAACGCCATCTGCCCTGATAGCCAAAACCTGGTAAGAAAAAAGGCAAGATAAAATGCATATGGCATGAATGCATGTAATGGGATTGCCTTAAAGCCCTGATGAAAACAAAGTGATACAAAGCTAACCATTAAAGGGCAATATAAAAATACATAACTTTATGCATAACATTTATGACTTCACCTATGAAACACATTAGTTTCCATCAACAGTCCCTAAACTAAGTTTAGTGGAGGTTTTTTATTTTAATTTTTGAATAAAAAAATCAATCTGTCTGACTGATGCTGCTTTCTTATCACATAATCTGCAACTCAGAGTACTTTCTTTTAGTCAATGAAAGGTGAACCACAAAAAATTGACTGGAGTGGGATTCAAACCTGCTACCCCTGGAATACCATACCGGTGTTCTACCAACTGAGCTATCCAGCCCTATTTCAGCTTAATGTGTGGATTTCCAATCAATTTGTATAAGTTATAAATAATAATGCTGTACCCTGATGACTTTGACTTTCGCAGTCGGTCAACAAGTGGTTTAATTCTGGTGTGAACTAGCATAATAGAAGTTAATCTACAGAATCTGGAGATAAGCGCTTACCGGAATAAGCAGCAATGTGGTAGTGTGTTCCTGATGCAACCAGCGCTAAGTACGGTCTGTCTCCAGTCATGCTAGTTGTGACACTTACAACATCACAGATACCTGATGGAAATAATCAATCCAAAATCACCATCAATTTAAACTCGCCTTCAGGAAGTAGGAAAACAAGTAGAAAAACCTGTAAAAAACTGTAATTTTCAGTTGTATATAACTTATATATATTTTTCATCAAATAACTTTTACATGTACTTGCTGATTCAAATTAAACATTTTTAAATTGGATTCTTTCAAGAATGATTGATCAAGGAATAGGTCAAAGTCTCTTAACAGGTAACTTACGTTACCGCAGAATTGCCCTTTTATATCATTTTCTGTACAATATCTTATTAGTATTATATCCACGTTAATTACCATCAGTATTGTTTAGGATGTCACAAACTCCTTTGCCATTGGCATCAATCAGTTCTTGAAAATCCAATGGAACGCCTGAATCAACAGAAACAAACAAGAAACAACAGTGGATGTTGAGTTGACAAACTCAAACATTTGAAAAAGAAATCAGTCATTTATACAGAAAAAAAAAGAAAAGCAGAAGAAAGTTACAGATTTTCTTCTCATCAATCAAATTCTGCTCTGAAAGCAAACCCAAAATTTCATGAAGTTTAAAAGAGATCCCCAAAAAAATCTCAAATGAAAGTAATTTCCTAAAAACACTTTTGATCACCTTTTTTCCTTAACTGTAACTACCACTATAAAATAACCCTTTCCTTTCCATTGTTCCTTAGTTGTAAATATCAAACACATTTGATAGTTTGATGATTTTTGATTGGTAAATATCATGCAGCAAAATTCATTGGCACAATTTATATTTGCTGGTACACTCTCAGTAAGTGATGAACTTTGTGATGTTTATTTCTTAAGGTGAATTTGTTAATATTGGTCTAAGGGGTGAAACGGCGCTGAAGGATTTTGAAATGTTTTTTTTCCCTGTTGAAACACAGAAAAATTGTCTTCGCATCACAAATTCAAGTATGAACCTGGCTTAAACTAGTCTATCAGATAGACACACTCTCTGTACAGTGAGCGAGCATCTATCACATGTGGGCAAATTTCCTGATTAATTATGCAAGCCAACCTAGCACTGATGACCTCTCTGTTTTGACCAATCAACATCCTCGGCGTCCGGCGCGTCTGACGGAAATGTTCTCAAAACAGATCTGGCTGATGTGCCGAGTTGTATAAAACTTGCATGTACGCATGAATCAGACATTCATACGTAGCACAAAATAGAACAGGTGATACTCAGAATAGGTTTAAACCTGCACACTTTATAAAAATTGTATCATGTTATTGTTGCGGTATACTCCTAAGGGAGTTGAGACAAGGTTGACGTTTGACACAAACCTGACTGGGCCTGAGCCGCAAACACCCGATGTCCGGTTTCTGACTCCCCGATGGCCAACACGTGCACCTCTGGTGCTTGGCTCTGCGCTGGCACCGTCACCTGACTATAGCATCTCCGGGGATGATTGCTCTTCATCATCCCAACCGCTGGGTCGTGGGTCTCTGTACCCAGGCCATTGTAACGTCCAAACCCTTCATACAGACCACTGGGTGTGGTTAGGAGAATTCTGTCTGGGAGCGAGAGGGCCTGATGTATTCCCTGAGAACTGGTAGATGTGTTGGGACATACGCTATTGGTCTGGTCTGGTAATGTCATCTAGAAAGGAAGACAAGACACTTATGACGAAAAAACACACAATGGTATCCTGAAAAGACCAGGGTCCAATTTCACAAAATGCTAACCATGAAATTTCTGTCTTCATAAAACAGGATTAACAACAAAATATCCATTTTTTGTGTAATACATCACTAGTGATTGTTCTTTGGCGGTTGTTCGCTGACCATGAATATCAAAGGGAATTTTCAATGGTGGTTTATTTTATTGAGCAGGACATTTTGTGCTAAACAATTTTTTTGTGTTTAACAGCTTTATGAAATTGGCCCTGAGCATATTGGCTGGAACATAGAGATAAAACCTCAACCTTTTCTCTGACCATAAGTCCTCAATACATTGTAATACTGTAATGCATCATGTGTTTGTAATTAGCAGAATTTCAAGTAGCTTCACCAGTGAGGAAATGCATTCAACATTTGATCAAATTTAGGTGAAGTTGACACCAGAATACAAAGCATTTCATGGCCACTGTCCTTAGACATTTTGTCAGAAAGTAATGAAATTGGATTTTGGGTGGAAAAATAGCATTTTAGTGTGACAGCAGAAATAGCATTTTCACAGCAGAACAAAGAAACCGGACTGAAAAAGGATCTGAACCTGTAACCTCTAGGTTCTGGTTCAGGCACTCTGCCAAAACTGAGCTATCCGGATACAGCCACAATCTGAGACACTGACAGCAAAGTCTGGATAGCTCAGGTGATAGAGCACCGATACAATAAATAACTCAAAGGTAGTAGGTTCAAGTCCCACTTCGGTCAATTTCCATTGAAACAATTTAAATGAATCTATATAGTCAGTTATCCTTTGGGCTTATTAAGTCGTACCATTACCTAACAATAAAATTGAGATTGTCAGTAGAATAACTGACATGATATCAGCAGATATGTGAATTTCTTCACATTTTTTACATATTTAAAAAAAAATAATAAAGCATGGAAGTTGATAATGTACCTCGACTGCCCCCTGCATACTGAAGTCATCGCCATTGACAATCAAGGTCGATGACATTGGTATCCCACCAATTACATATGTCGGGGTCTTTCCACGTATTGATGTCACATCATACGGCCTCCCAGCAAGCACTGCTTCAGGTATCAGATGCATGATGGGTAACTGCGCACCCAAGAAGCTGATGTAGCCAGAGTCGTCCTCTGAAAGTAGCTCGTGGTAACCATCAATATTGATATACTGCCTGGAAATTATCAAGCATATTGGTAGCTTTAGTTATTTTTGTTAGTAGAAAATAACTTTTTACAGATGAAATGCTTTTGACTTATTACTGGGCATAGTTACAAAAAGATCTTGTAAATGGGTGTTGGCATATGATAAATTGGACTAAACTTTAAATTTGCCACACCTGATTGGCTTCACTTCATAGCCTGAGCTCTCCGTCTCCACATATATCGGTATGATCCTGGTATGGGCATCAAAGATGAGAGGCACAAGCCAGGCTGGTTGGTCCAGCTCAGCTGCACCAGCATCAGTAGCATCACCCAGTGATCCTGCTGAACTGCCATTCAGGCTGACTAAGGCACCAGGTAAGGTGTACTCCAACACATTGGAGTGATGGTTTGCTAAATGTTGCTCACTGTGAGTCACTGTTACCATGGGAACTGTTCCCGAGGATGATATCGTCCTGGCAACGCTATGAGAGAGTTTGCCATCGCAGTAAACTTGGAGGTACACAAAATAAGGAAAGGACCAATATTCCTGTAGAGAAATTTTTTAAAATCAAATATAGTAAATGGAGTACAGTGCTGCAGGTTATGGCTGGAGTAACATCACATCTATAGGCTCATGAATATGGAAATTTACATTGGCATAGCAACCAAACAAAATGCTGGAGGGCATATGATACTTTCTATGATGAAATTGAGATGATTATAAAATTATTGAAATTCTATAAACAAGCTCATGGAACAACAAGTAATACTTCTTGCATGGGTACTTAAAACCTAGGTTTAGCAAAACACTAATGCCAATTCCAATATTTCATAAATATGCAAAGGAATTTTATGCCAAAACAATGACTTCTCCACCAGAAAGTTATGTGTTTTAATGACTTGTCGCTCAGTTACTGAGTTTGACAGATTTCCCAAAGCTTGATTTACCTGAGAAATAGCCTTGTCTCTAATTTCTTACGAAACCACACATTCACATAAAAAGTTGATCAAAAAACAGAATCAACACAAGTCCTCTCACCTTTCTTTCCATGTTATTTACTTTTAAAGTCTGTGACAAATCCTGCAGTGGTACATTTGGTTGTCTGTCGTGTACAAGAGTGGTCACAACGAATGGCCTTGAATGGCTGGTTACCGCAGCCCGCCATTGGCATACAGCAGTTGTTAAGTCTATGAGGCCACAAGTCAATATAGTGACCAGGAGAAACAGTTCCATGGTTAGGCAGCGGAGTACCAGGGACGTATCTGGGAACTGGAGTCTCATCATTGCATATGCATATACACTAAAGGGTAGAAAGTGACATCAGAATGTTAACAGCCAAAGTTGACAGATAACCCCAAAACATTTTCTAACTTATAGCCTAAGGCTAAGGGGGCCTAATTGAGAAACCACCTTGCTTGCGCATGTCTGCATGTAATGAAGATAAAGATGTAGGGGTGGTGCTGGTAGAAACATGTCATCAAAATATTTCCACCTGAAATGGTGTAGGCCTAGGCCTAACTGTTATTTATCCACAAAGATTAAAACCAAACACCAAAAATATTTTTGATCTAGGCAAGATCAAAAATCCTTCTTTACGTTTTATAAGAAAAATTGAGTCGGGTTTTCGCTATTTTGGGGGGACACGGATGTCCAATATTGAACTCAAATTTTCACAAATTTATCATTTCATGTAGTGATTTACATGCTGGATCAGACAAAGTATTTGTACTGTTCTGTCAGCTTTATCAATGTTGTACACGCCCTTTAAGCCAAAGAATGTTTCAAGTTTGACATTGGCTGTGAAACTGCAATGCTGCTCTGCATGTTTGTAGTTTTTAAATTTTATTGTAGGCCTACAAGAACAAAAACTTTACCAAAACACTGGCATATCAAATAGAAATGGCAATAAATCTGGGAACTGTAAAATTAGTAGGGGCCAAATTCAATTCGTAGGCTTATTAATTATCTATGAGCCTACTTTTTGAGGGGGAAGCAGGAGTTGCTACTCACCAGTTTAAGTTAAATTCATCCGTAACCTTAACCACTAACTGGCTTCAGTATGGCGTGGCTTGCCTTGCCCCGACTAAGTTAGTAAAAATAAAAATTGTAAAATTGACGTTAGGGCATGCAGGCTAGCTTATGTCACTTTCGTACGCAGCAAATCATTTCCAAGATCTCAGTGGCAAGGGGTGACTGAACATCACCGTTCTCTGTGCAAAAACGGTTCCCATTTGCCAAGTCCTACATGTTCTAATGACTAGTCAAAAAGACGAATTTGATCTGTAAATTGCGATCCAAATCGTCATGAAGTGTGTTTGCTGCATGCAGTGTATGTAATAATTTCCGCAGGGAAACGTCTGCATTGTGATTGGTTGAATGTTGCGTTCGTTTGTTTGTGGCCGACGGGTTAAGTACTCCAGCCATGAAATAGCGCATGCGTAAATTCAAACAACCAGCTATAAAAAATCAAACAAAACCACCACAAAATATAATGCCGCCGAGTGAAAGAGAGGGGGGGGGGGGCTACTTACCATAGTCAATTTTAATTTAATTTTATCAAACTTATTCAAACTCCATTACTTAAGGTTTAAACAAAACGCGGAACGCGACGCATGATAGGCCTATTAAAAGTCTTTTACTCTTGTCGATATCGCTACCTTTTGAGCGGCCGGGGGTACTTCGGGTACTACGGGTACTTCGCGGCAAAACAATAAACTTTCTCGCAACCACGAGGTCTACAGTTGCGCGATTTCTTAGATAAACTTGTTGAAAATTATTAGGTCTATTATAAATGATGTGGAATATGTGGGATAATCAGACTTCAAACAACACGTACAGCAAAGTATCTTATTATTACAAGATTTTATTTTACGCTCATTATGTGCTCCTGCCTCCTATCCTGGGCTTTCTAGTGCAATTTTAGACTAGGTCAACAAATACGAAGCAGAAATTTTTCAAAATACGATCAGTTACTGGTTACATATTACGTTCATGTGGGTCACAGACTGACACTGACCTGATTTGGTGTTTTGTGAATAGTAGACTGTTCTCCCAGTGGTGTTTTAGTGCATGTGTGACTCATGTGAGCTTATTTTGCTTTGTAGCAATGAATACCAAACTGAATTCAATTGAATTGAACTGAATTTAATTTAAAAAGTAGGCCTACAGCGATCTTAAAGGTACTATCACACTTTGGTACTAGGCCCAATACCAAAACAGAAATCTTCACAGATTTACCTATAACTTACAGGGTATAAAGATGGTGGTGGTAGAAACATACCGTAAAAATTGTTCTGCCTGAAATGCTGTATTTATCCAGAAAAGTTTAAAATCAAAGAGCCAACACAACAGTTTTGATCTCGGAAATCAAAACTCCTGTATGGATGTGAACAGATTTGAAAATACAGTGAGGGTTTTTCACTATTTTCTTTTTAAACTTGGGCACCGTTCTTGATATTTTTGCCCACGAATCTGCATTTCTTTGACAAAAACCAAAGTGTGATATTATCTTTAAAAAAAAAAGGCCTGTGACACGTCATGCATATCATCAGTTGGTGACTGTAATTTTGTTGCTTTTATTTTGATTTGAATATTTCGTTTATATTGTATTTAACCTGGGAAAGAGGGCTTGCCTACTTTGTGTCAGTATAAATTTTGCATGTATTTTGTATGACCTTTAAAATGACGAATTTGCACGAGAAGGCGACACAAAGAAAAAAAAATATAGAAGAATAGAAGCTTGATAAAACCCATATAGTTCACGGTCGGGCGACCCCTTTTACATTAACACTAGCCTGCAATTTCCTATAGACCTACCACACACCACCGACATTGCAATTTTTGTAAAGTAATACATCAATGCCTCTACGAAGCGAGCCAGACAGCGTCCATATTTTACAACACCAAAATATGTAAGTCTGTATTTGTGAAAATGTATACTCGTTTTGAGCATGTGAGAACAAAAAGATTTGATTATATCTGTTTCCGATTATTGGTGTCTAAACTGTTGCCGTTGGAAACGGGTTGGGTTGCTAATGAACAGGTTGGATGTCTTTAGTGTGCGTGTTATGTTGGTGGGCTGTGTCATTGATGCTGTGGTTGAGGCTGTACACATGTAATTATAACACACAGGTATGGCAGCCATGTATGATGTAGGCTGGTTGTTCCGTGGTATATATTTCTTGATTTCTTTGGCTGGAGGTTTTGCATGATATACGGATAAAGTATATAATAAAGTCCTCAATAGAATTTTATTTTTAAACATTGTACAATAACTGGATCATGATCTGGTTATTTTGACTAGGACAACATTTTTCAATCATCAGCATTTCTTATCATTTGTTTGCATTATTAATATAAACGTGGTTCGTGCATTATGCTAGATTTTTCTTCTCCCAGGCATTGTATTTATTTATTTATTTATTTATTTATTTATTTATTTATTTATTCATCTCATCCAAGAGCAGAGTAACCGCCAATTACAGGGAGAGGTAAACAAGCAAAAATATAAACAAAAACAACAATTTAAAATATTACAGTAAAAAAGTATAACAAATGAAACATTTGTAGATGCATACTGCCATTCCAAAAAAAAATTCACAATAAAATGATACATTCGATATCCTAATGAATCAGTGTTTGTCCGAAAGCCATTATGATGTCACAATAAATTGTGTAAAATAAGATCAATTACAGTTTAAGTCACACAGTATATTAAGGGGAATATTTCTCACTTGTAATTTTGTCTTGTAATTCATAATATTATATGAGCAAAATTGTAAATACATGTACTCAAATACAAAACTCCAGAAAAGAGAATATGTGATTTTTTTTTATATTAAAATAAAACAACCAAAATTGTCTGACAATCTTTTAAATCTACAAATTGAACTGCCATGTCTTACCCAAGAGAAATTATTATGTGTTTTGAACATGAAATGGAATTATTTCAATTGCACTTTAGATTACTAAAAGCATTCATATTCTGGTATAACAATCAATGCTAGCCCATTTCTTTTTAATCTGTGAAGAACTGAAAATATGAGCTACCTTACTCAAAATAGCTTCAACCCCAAAAGAGAAAATTTAATGAGAATTCTAGCATCAAGTACATCACAGCCTTTGATTTGTTTATAGTGGTAGTTGCCCTGCAAAGGAAATATTAATGGCCTTCAAATATAATGAACACAATTCATATAGGCTCATACATCATGGATATATAATTATGTGTAGTTATTACCGGACCTGGAGTACAAGGTTAATCATTAATGGACTACCATTACTGCAACCAATGGCGATTAAGGGTAATATCATACTTTATTTTTTGTCAAAGCAATACAGATTCATGGGCAAAAATATCATGAAAGATACAATAACAGTCCTTTGAAAATTCCAGTCCCATGCGGTACCCACTTTTTGAAAAAACAGTGAAAAACGCCCACAGTATATCTGAAGTCTTTTCTCTTTTATTTTTTATCTTTAAAAGATCAAAAATTATTTTGGTCACTGTTTTTTTTTTCTCTGGATAAATACAGCATTTCAGACAGACAAATTGTAGTATGTTTCTACCATCATCATCTTTATACCCTGTAAGTTACAAGTAAATCTGTGAAGATTTCTGTTTCGGTATGCTGCCAAAGTATGATAATACCTTTATATAACAGGATAAAAAAATTGATGATTTATAAATGAGTAGAAGAAAGATGGGACAGAAAGGAATTTATGTCGTCTCCATTGTCTAAATTTGAATTTTTATTTGAATATAATTTGTGCAATTGTTGGTCCATCAGAGTTTGTGCACTGTCAGAGAGTGGACTCAAGACATGGGAAAGGGATCCCTGGACATTCTTACTCACTGACCAACATCTGAAGAGTAAGGTGAGTCATTATTTGATGTGAGCTTGAAGTGAATCCGGTCTGTTGGAGTGTTGCCTTTTAGTACAGCCAAGCCAAAAATATAAGTATTTGTTTGTGTGTCATAGTTTTTGTTCATCATTGGTCTTATTGTTAGTCTCATAAAAATATTTTGAATATTAGTTTCATTGTCAGCATTTTGTCTGCTGGAGAAATGCTTTAGGTGTTTCTACTGGGAAATGTAATATATGATATCCCAATATAAGAATACTAGAATATCAGATTCCTGTGAAATATCCACTGGAATATTTAGCTGTTCTAGTATAGTATTCTCCACAGAAATATATGATGTCTATGATGATACCTCAGTTCAGATACCAACTGAGATATTATTTACTACAGTGAAAGACTATCAAGATATACAATTTCTATATCGTTTGGAGAATTTTATTATACTTTAGGATAAGGATTCTTGTTGAGAATTTGTAATAATAAGTCCTTGAAGATTTGTACAGGATTACATTAGATTCCTGTTGGATTAAGATTCTTAGGATTCAGATCTGCTATTTGGGATTATTATTGATTGTAAGGGATTATACAATAAATCCCTACAGGATAATATCTGCATGAAAACTTAAAATTAATTAATTTCCTACTGGACTCATTTGTTATTCCAATCGGATTTCTATTGTTTTTCTTATTAGACAATGATCTCTATGATTCTTATTCAATCACGAGATTCCATTTCCTGTCATGTTTCTGTTTGGAATGCTAATGAATGAAAGGGGAAAAAGGGAAATCCTCTTCGGTTTATAACCAGGAAATAAAGCAAAATTATTACTCTCAAAACTGTATGGAAATTAGATTAATAATAGCGTTCTAAGAAATATATAGCAGTTATAATGCAAGTAATAAAATTGATATATTTACTTGCATGTTCTTGTCCTCTTGTCATTAAGCCTTCGATAGAGATCCTGCTAGGATCGAAACATGTCAGACCTTCCTAACTCCAAGCAAATAGCAGACATGTTCGAGTTGTCATGCTTGCTAGTTACATTCTGAGATTTGACAAATTGCTATGATTATAATTTTATGTTGCACTGTATGGTAGAGTGGACTATGTAGGTTCTATGCTTGTCAATATCACAGGGCAGTGTGAGTATTAATGACAGTGTACACCTGTAAGTATAATTATGATAATGTACATGTACATTGCATGAATATAAGACCATATATGCATGCATGATTATTCTGTTTTTTTTATTGAACAGATGGTGGCTCAAAATTGGATGCTGTGATCTTAATTACATTATCAGCTTTAAAGGGCATGTACAACATTGATAAAGGTGACAGAGCAGCTGCAGGATCCTCATAATTCGATTTTTCATGAAATAAAAACAAACATTTTCAGCTCAATTGATCATTGGAAACAGTAGAAAACAGAAAACCATTGCAATTGTTACGCCAAATTGTGTGGGAATAGCTGTCTCATTTTTTATCTTGCCAAGATCAAAAATGTTTTGGTGTTTGGTTTTACTTTTTAATTTATAGATAAATACAGGATACAGCAAAAAAAAATTCACAGTAAGTTTCTACCATTAGCATCTTTATACCCTGCAAGTTATACGTAAATCTGTGAACATTTCTGTTTTGGGTTTGTTACCAATGTTGTGCATGTCCTTTAAATTCATGAACATAAGTCTAATGAAACTAATTAAATGTTCACTTCAGCGTCGCATAGACCTGACGCTCCACCTATATGACATAAACTGACTCAGCACACATGGCAAATGTCATTATACAGGGAAAAAAGACATCTGGTGTCTTCCCTGCTGACCTAATTAATTTGCATGGTCTATATAAAATTTGCTTAGCACAAAAATGTCTTGCCCAATAAAACAAACCACTGTTAAAAATTCCATTTGATATTCATGGTCAGTGAACAACAGCCAAAGAACAATCACAAGTGATACACAACACATGAAAATTTGGTTGTTAACCCTGTTTTTATTAAGACAGAAATGTCATGCTTAGCAAATTTTTGTGCTAAGGAGCGCCGTGAAATTTCCTTCCTCCATGGTCTGACAGACCAGTATTGCACAACAATGCATAGGCCTACATGAAGTAGGCCCTACTGGTTAGGAACCGGCTAATTATGAATGGCAATACCAAAAGTGGCTGCTGAATTGGGGTGAAATACATGCATGTCACTGTATTGGTAGTCAGGGTCGATATTCATAATGAATGACTATCTCAATGTACATGTACAACACTTGTGATTCTATGCCTTGTGCATGTATATCTTTCAGATTATTTGTCTGTATTGGTGTCACTGACAATGAAGTAAGGCTTTGTTGTTCCACATTTTGCAACCTGAAAAAAACTTGAAACCAAACATCATCTCTTTTCATTGCTCCGGCTCTATGGATGCGTCAACAGCCATGGCAGAGGTTAAATGTGCGTACTGAGCACTCCTGGCAGCCAAGTGGTTCAACGGCACGGCACAGGTGTATAGTACGTGAAGGTAAGATGAATGCTACACAGATATTCAGTCATGAAATTGAGGCTATGTAAACAGAAAGTAGGCAGCTAGTATATAGTATCCAGCATTCTGAAACTGTTTTGCTTTTGTTTGGTTGTTTGATTGTTTGCTTTGTTGTCATGCAGTACAGTTACTCCAGGGCCTGAGACTTGCTTAAGCTCCAAAATTTGCATAAGCACCGAAACCTTGGTAAATAAAATCAGTATGCCAGCCAAGACTCCCTGTGAATGTTATGCTCAGCAAACAATTGCCAATACAAGTCAGAAGCAGTAAATATCAGTGAAAATTTGGTTGGTAATCCTGTTTGATCAAGGAAGACTTTTCATGCTTAAGCAAATTTTATGCTTAAGCAGCTCTATTTAAATTGGCCCAAGGACAGGATCAGAATACTGTTGGTGCAACAGGTTGCCTTTTCCTTAGTTTGAAAGTGGGGGGGGTGTGGTTGACTAGAGGTATGAGAAAGGGTTCCGTAATCATAAGAATATTTGTGAAAAATTCTTTGGCGAGAATTCCACTGGCGACCATCACTTGTGCGCAACTCTATGGAACCAGCAGAGAGGGTTTTGACTTTTGACATAAATGGTTGCCGCTGCATTCAAAGTGTATCTTCGTAGGTAAAAAAAACCTGCACAACTCACTTTTCAGAAACATGCTACCCCAGTGTTATACAGCTGAGTTTGAAGTTCATCATAAATTGTATCCAGTAACTCTTTGAGGACATATCCCTTTTTCCGTAATGGTCATCAGTGGAATTCTTTCCAATTCTTTAGCATCCAGTATACTGCGCATGGAAGAAATGCATTGAAATATTAGATGATTTGGATCATGATTTTGATTTTCTTTTATATGGCCCATTTCATAACTTGACTAAATTTACTTCTGAATGTAATGGTTTGAAATGAGACACCACCAATGTAGGGCTGAATGGCTCAGTTGGTAGAGCGCCTGTATGGTATTCAGGAGGTCGCCGGTTCGAATCCCGCTCCAGTCAATTTTCCTTTGTTCACTTTTCAATGACTTTAAATTCAGTCAGTTTCCCTTGTGGTCATTTGATGGTATGAAATTAACTTTGAAAACTGAATCTAGACCAATTGGTAGGATATCAGCCTAGATGCAGGTTTCAGTGGGGCTTGTATATTTGGAAAATTGGAAATTTCAATTAATGTGCTTATGCAAGAATCGACCATCAAACATCAATAATCATGTACATGTAATAATGTGCACACCTTCCCTGCTGTGCAGGAACATACATGAGACTTTCACAGTTAGTTTCATATTATGGCATGCAGCAGTATTCCACACACAGAACAACATTTTACATCAAAGACTCAGCTATGTACATTTGTATGAGAGCCAATAATGAAAGTATAATTTGCACAATTTGCACACTAGCTAGGATTATGTCATTTTAGCACGTGTCAGTGGATTCTAAATTGAATCATTGACATGTACATGTATGTTAAAGAGCCATTAACTTAGGAGTTCACATGCCTCATGGTGACTAAAATAGCTAAATTTTGGGGCCAGACAGTTTACAGTTCACTTTTAGGGATTACTTTAAACTAGACTCCTCTTCTTATTGAAGCCTGCACCTGAAATATATCGTTGAAATTATAAACATCACTTTAATTGGTATTAAATGCACAGTGGTTGGTTAGGAGATTTCTGACATTTTCAATAGTCTCCTCATTTACAGTTTGATGGAAATTCAAGGATCTAAAGCAAAACCAGCCCAACCCACCTCAAAATAGATGAATTAAAGTATGAAACAGAGATGCAACTGGTCAGTGGCAAAACAATCTGAGAATGACTGTCTGTGTTATACCGTAGCTAGATAGTCATGTGTGTGCTGCTTATAGACACAATTCCAGTTCCTTCTCAACAACCTCTCATCCCAAAAGAGTTATAAACATCCTGCTCTGCAAACCTTCCCATTTCTCTTTCAAGTTAAAATTTGAGATGAATAAATCGAAGTTAACCTGTTGTGTATCTCTGTTTCTCTCCAAAATAGATTCCATGCACATTGCCTCAGCTCACACAGCTATGCCGGAGCACAAGGGACCGCGCAACCAGGCCTCAACCATCAGGCGACAGGGAGCCATTCGTAGGAGGCCGCCCCGGAAGAACAGCCCTCCCGGCCAGGACGCAGAGAACTCCATCTTTGCCTACCTGGTCAAACTCTGGAACATGCTGAACTGGGTCCTGCCGGACGTCCTGGGGCGGGTGCCTGCCGAGCACAGGCAGTTTGTGTCCCACCTCCTGGGCGTGCTCAAGATTTGTCTCCTGCTGCTGGTCGGTCATCTCCTCTTCAGGATCATCACCGGATGGTGATGCAGAATGAAGAGCATTATTTGTAAAAATCTGTACAGTCACAGTTTCTTATCTTGACAATTTTTGTACAAAAGATAGTCATTCTGATGCAGTTCGTTTTTTCTACATGATCAAAACTGCCTCATTGCCATGTGGCCTTTCGGCATCAAAGTTTTGTGCCCATATAAACAAATAAAACCTGTATTGATTGCAGCGACAGAGGGCAGAATTCGATTGAATTTGATCGTTTGAAAGCAGGTCATGCGTAAGTAACTCAACGATCATTCACCTGCGCTGCGCACATTATGGCCAAACATTTCTGCATGTGGTGCATGGACTACATACAGCCGGAGATTTGAGGAACTGTCAATAGAAACCATCGAAAAGTGCTCTTATTCAACTGAACTGATTTCGGACCACAGCAATGCAAGCTTAGTGGTTTCGACAGTACAGACTAGTCTGAATGAACTAGTCTGAATCCCAACCTACGGGATATAACACTCATAAAGCTCCGCGACGCATCGCAACTCGATTTGCGACCCGTCGTAGCTGCGACGTATTGCATAGATGCGGTGAGTCCATTGAGAAAGGATGTGTCTTAACTCTGTGACGCTTCGTAAGTTTTATGAAATCGGCCCCAGCACTCTCAAACTCTTGAAAAATGCCAGCTTTTGATTTTGATATGAATTATATGCCTTACCTGACATTGCACTGGATTTAAATACAACTGCTGCACACCCAGGTTGCTGGATCTGACCCAACATCTCTGCTGCTACCGATTGGGATGTCACAGGTTCTAATCCTACCCTGGGGCTGGCACCTGGTGAGCCCGAGGTCTACAGTGCACTATCCATTTCGAGAAAATGGAGAAAGTCCTGAAAATAACTGGAGGTTTTTAACTCTGATCATGGTGAGCTCCATGCTCTGATATGGTTGGTATGCACCGGCCATCTACAAGAGAATGCTGCAACTCTAATGATATGGACAGCCTCTGGTAGTTTAATACCCTGGACCTAGAAGGAATCAACAAAGAGCGAAGCCAGAAAGTAGTAGTATCTAGTAGTTTCAATAATTGATATTCATACTGTTCTGATACTTGCCTTTTAAAATGCTTTAAAGAGACCACATAAATTTAAAACTGCATACCAGAAATAAGATTCCCTTTCTGAATAATAGGTGACAAATAATAGTGAAAATCATAAATAAAGATCATATAGTAAATGTGCCTTTTGCATCTTGTGTAAAACATTTACAACACAGTACTAAACAGCTAGTTATATGATGATCAAGAAAAAACCCACAAAATGCATTTCATTCATGAAAATAAAAAAATGAATAAGTAAAATTAACTTTGTGAGTTTTTATTTTGTGAATATACAATTCATACAGCTTTCTTTGTGTCATTGTGCCATATCCATGGGGTGTGTATCTCTTTTTTGTGACCATTAGTTTTGTACTACAGTATTATGAATCTGTAGCATTCTATACCAACCTTCAGACCTTTCCAACCAGGAGCCAATTTCATAGAGCTTCGTAAAGGTACAGAACAGGATTGGTAACATACCAAAACAGAAATGTTCACAGATTTACAAATAACTTTCAGAATATAAAGATGGTGCTGGTAGAAACATACCGTTAAAATATTTTTACCTGAAATGTTGTATTTTGTCCATAAATTAGTAAAAAATTAAGACCAAAACAGTTTTCATCTCGGGGTAAGATCTTGAGTCGGGTTTTTGCTATTTTCTTGTGACTCAGATGTCTGATTAAGCTCAAATTTTCACACGTTTATTATTTCATGTACATTCTGGAATGGACAAAGTGTGAGTGCTGTTCTGTGACCTTTACCAATCATGTATTATACCTTTAAGCATCAAAATTTGCTTAAACACCAAACACCTTGGTAAATAAAATCAGTGTGCCAGCCAAAACTCCTTATGAATGTTATGCTCAGCAAGCATTAGCCGAATACAAGTCAAAAGCAGTAAACATCACATGAAAATTTGGTTGGTAATCCTGTTTGATCAAGGAAGACTTTTCATGCTTTTGCTTAAGCAAATGCGGTGCTTAAGCAACTCTATGAAATTGGCCCCAGGCCAGTAATAGTCCAGATCGAGGCAGCCATAGTTGAGACCATCACATATCAACCAATCTTTGATTTTATCTTAGTCTCAGCCTATTCCAAACTCCAGCTCCGGCTTTGTCTCTGTCATGCTGAAAATATAGGTAACGTTGGTTTTTCATTGAAGCTGAAGTTTTGTTTTCTTGTTCAAACTAGAAAATATACTTTCGAACCACAGCCAAAAGCCTCTATCTTGATACCAGTTACAATACTTTAGAACGGATTCACAAAATGGAGCTAGAGCCTGAGCCAGAGCTGAGGTTTGGAAAAGGCCCCAGGTTAGGCTCAGATCTTGATCTTGAGGTCTTAGCCTCTGCCTTGGACTTTAAAGATGACACAAGACAGAGACAGGCTTACAAAGCAAGAAATATAAAATAAGTCAAAATAAATTCAACAGTAGACTTTCTGAATATTACTTCCAAAAAAATTATTTAATGTGAATTTCATCTTAATACATATCTTACGAATGTACAACACAAAATATTAAAATCTGAATTGTTGGTAACCTTCCCTCCTCCAAATGAACAAAGAACACCCTTAATACCGTAAATAATAAGAGAAAATAATCCATTCCAAGGGAATGTTATAAGACTTACAGATTTCTTCAATCAATCATTGCACAATTATCAATTTTGAATAATAAAATAATAAATAATTTATCTAAATTTGTATTATCTAAAACAGCACAGTCTAATGATCTCAAAACAAAGGAATGTCAAAACAATAATAACATGTGAGGTATGACGTGAACAATATAGCCTTCAAAACCCTTACAAGGTATTTCTTTTTTACAGGGAGTCTTCATGACAATGGCAAATTTCAAGACAAAGACGCACGCAAAGTACATTTGTTTTTAAGGTACATTGCAGTATCTCAATGTCATGTTCTTTAGACTTGGGTTGGGTCAAGCTGTGTCATCAATCCACATGTAAAAGATATGGAACCTGTGGTCGATTTCACAAAGCCCTGCGATCGATCGTAACTTGAGTTACGAAGGATAACCCATCGTATCCTACGTACATGTAAGGCTGCACTGCATCATATATTAAGTCTAACGATTGATAATGAGTTACAATTGGTGAAATCACCCCTGGGGTCGATTTCACGAAGCCTACGATTGATCGTACATGTAACTTGAGTTACGAAGGATAACCCATCTTATCCTATGTAGGGCTGCAATGCAACATACATGTAAGTCCTACAATTGATAGTAAGTTACGATGAGTTTGGTGAAATCGACCCCTGGTCCCAACAATCTAAGTCCTTTAAGATCCAACACCGTGCAGTATCTCTATGGCACATTCTTGAAACTTGGGCCAAGCACAAGTCCCAAATTAGAATCTGAAAACAGTATCTAACAATAATGTTGAATACTTACAGTACTTTTAAATGCTGTCTATTTAACAACATTAAATGGATTATACATATAATATACAGTTTTTATCATGTTACATTTTGGAAGACAACACTCATTATCCTTTATCACAAAATGTATGCAACCAGTGCAAATTTCATCAAAATCAGTTTTCACAATCGTCAAGAAAATCACAATATGATTGCAGTTTGGTTTTTTTATGCTGACGTCTTTTAAAATACTTCCTCACTTTGGTTTAAAAAACCTAACTAATCTTTATGCATGTTTACCTACATGTATTATCTTTTTATCGACCATTCTTTGTGCAGCAATCATAATCAGAATTTCATTAGCTACAACTAAAATCAGCCGAAGTATCTTTGGAGGTTTTTAGTTGCTATCTTCTCAATTACACGTGTACAACATTTTACAGGAAGATACATGTAAGTACATGTTTTTGTACCAACTTGGTATTAAATAGTAAACTTCCTGATTAAAACTAAGTACTTAAAACTACTACACAGCCATATACTATATCTTATCACATTATGACTGCAATCAATAGGGCTCCGCGCTCGTGACGTCACATTCAGAAGTTTGGACAAACAAGACGCACGTTGCCCCATTAACTTAGACGTAAACGTTGTGATATTTGTCCAAACATCCGGGTAACTATAGCTGTTGATATACATGTAAAGGGCGTATTCTATAAATAGCTCGAGCGTGGAGCCCTATTACTCACTAATGTTGGGCCGCAAATTCGTGGGGACACTAAGCAGAAATTACATCACTGCATATTTTAACAGTTAAGCAAAAATCAGGGGCCAATTTTATACCTGCTTAAGCACATGAATCTGCTATGCTGCAAAGAAAAGAAAAAATTTAACTTAGCAGCGACACGGTATAGCCTGTGACTGGTTCCCAGCAGATTTTTGCTTAGCATGAAAATCTTGCTTAGCAGCTTTACAGAAGTACATGTATCATCCTGCAGTCATCATAAATGTGGAGCACTCCCACTACTACATGTAAATTATACTAAATTTTCTCTTATATCTTCCACACATATTTAAAAGGGCTGGCATAAACACTTTTTAATTAATCTGAAAGCTACCTTGCTTTACAATTTACATATTGTATTGAAACCAATTATTCAGGGAAGTTAATTTCATCCATAATTGTGTTTTCAAGAAAAAAATTATTTGTTGTATTAATGGCACTGGTTAATAATTTGAACACAGTCTGTTTGAATACTGCCCCCTGTTGGCCAAATTCAGTCAGGTTTTCACATTGACTTGCTCATGTAAAATATTCATAGCCCTATGATTACTGTTCAAGTTTTTAGTTTTTGAAACACCGGGATTCCCTGGCAGTTGCAAAGTTGGTTAATCTTTCCTTGACTGGAAATCTTGAACATGAAGACATGTGAAATATACATGTTAAGTTTTAATATGTGTTCACTGAAAATTAAACAGTTGCTCAAATTGTCGAAACCAATCACGTATACATGGTAATACCTCCCTTCAGGCAAAACTGCCACATCAGCAACATGTGGATGGATTACCCTGTGCATAAAATCTCTACAGTGAATGTATACATAATGTGTAGGCCTACTGTTTAATACAGTACATTAGCAACAGGAGCCCAGCCTCGAGGAAAGACCTCCAAACTTCTATGGGCGGCGTTTATGAAACAGAGGCTCAGGCTTCGTCTTCATCTCGTGAATCCATTCTAAAATACATGTAACAGGTATCAAAATAGAGGCTTTTGGCTGCGGTTCGGAAGTAGATTCCCCCCCCCCCCCCCCCACAGAAGTGTGGTAAGACGAGTGAAGTAGACTCTCTGGTTTGAAAAGGAATACAGAGCTTCAGCTTCAATGAAAACACACAACATACATGTATATTTTCAGCACATGGATGTCAAAGCTGGATTCTGAGCCTGAGCCTCCGTTTCTTAAATGCCCTACGATTCAACCCATTGCAGCTAAAAACGTCTAAAACAAACCTAACCAATTTCAACATTATTCTACTCATCTTCATATAACGTTCACAATCTACACATTAAAGGTTTCTTAAATATTACCATGGTTGGACATAGCACCATATCTCATCAACATTTATGAAAAAAATGGGAAATTATATAGATGTCTATTTACATTTAACTAATGTACATTTACTACGCTTTTCAAAGGTTAAGCAAAGAGCAACCAAAAATGGAAGACCTTCATTGTCTAATAATTATGTGTCTCTTTAATAAACGATTGAATTAAATTAAAGTACAGAGCAAATTCACATATGAATGGTTATCTACAGTTGGACAATCTTAGCCTACATAAATTTCGTCCAGCTTGCCAATGGTTTGCACAGTACACAGTACACAGTACAGGGCATGGTGGCATTCATTAGGCCGAAAAAAAAAAATTGTTGTGTTGCCCTCAGCGACCGACCGTAAAATGCCAAAACTTTGGGTCAGGATTTTTTTTTTTTTTTTTCACAATTTTTGACAGAAACTGTAAGATTTAGCAGTAAAAAAGCGTGTCTCCTCAAAACGACCCAGGACCGTTGATTTATAAGCCCTGGTGACCATACATCCTGCTTGGTATTCACAATAAAATCATGTTTGAAAGTCGGCCAAAAAAAACAAAACAAACAAACAAACAACCCAAAATTTTAAAACAATTTCGGCCTTATAAATTAATATTAAAAGCCATGACTTTGTGTCTTCTGTGGCATAGTGTACAAACCACATAGCTAGGAAGACCTCACTATGTGGTGCTACAAACAGGGAACCTTTTGAGTTGATTTGTCTGTGCTCTAAGGGCTTATCTAGACAGCATTCAGCCTATTCAGCCATTGTTTAACTGGCTTAACAGCAGTTGCTACACACCTACAGGCGCTCTACCAACTGAGCTATTATTCAGAAGGTCGCCGGTTCGAATCCCGCTCTAGTCAATTTTTCTTTGTTCACTTTTCAATGACTTTAAATTCAGTCAGTTTCCCTGATTATTTGATGATTATAAATATTAATTAAAAAGCCTTCTTTGAGTGATCCCCCTTGTACATGTACCATTCTCAGGTTGCAGCATTGCTGCATGGTTTTATGGCTTCTGACTGCCAAACGAACAAAGATAATTGACTATTTGGGACACCAACAACGTAGGGCTGGATAGCTCAGTTGGTAGATTGCCTGTACGGTATTCAGGAGGTCACCGGTTCAAATCCCGCTCCAGTCAATTTTTCTTTGTTCACTTTTCAATGACTTTAATTTCAGTCCGTTTCCCTTGTGGTTATTTGATGATTAATTTATTTAATCAATGAATTAATTAATTAAATAACTTTAAATGAATAATTTTATTCAGATTCTTTTCACCTTTGATTGAAAAAAAACTATTCATACAATCATCATGCTTAAATGCTTAGATCACTTTATTACTAGTTAGTTTCTTCATTTAGTTTGAATTTCAATATGAACATTCATGAACATATACGAAATATTTAATCAAAAACTAAACAAAAAACTAAAAATTTCTTAAGTAACAAATCCGTACACAATATCTTATGGATCAGCGGAAAAACTCAAAATTTTGAAGAACTACATGTACATTGTAAGATAAGGAACTTTCATCATCACTTCAAAAATGAAGGCAAGATAGAAAATGAAAATAGAAAACCAATTATTCTTTTAGCTCAGCGTTTTTAAGGTCTTGTAGAAAAATGTTTAAAAAGATTTGATCAAAAAAATGATCTTAAGAACCATCTATCCTAAAATCTGGCGTGGGTTATTAGAACAATGTCAATGCCAATTGAAAATAAAAATGCTAAGAAATTTGCTGAGAAAAGTTGAGCAGTGAACCAGCTGTGATCATTTTAAGACTGTGATTTTCCAGCTGGTAACCAAATTTTATGCGGAAACAATGGTCCTTATCCTATCCAATGCCAAGTTTCTGGCTTTGGCTTGCGTCCATTAAGTAAAAGCTGAAAATGCAGCTTGGAATTTTTTCTTCTGAAGTCAAAGTTCTGTTAATATCTGGTTCAAAAGGAAGTATCCATTTTTAAACCTTTCAATACCTGTGATTAAAAAAAATATGCAAGAAATGGAAGCCAGAGCCGGAGCCCGAGCCAAAAAGGATTTCAAAACAGGCTGATACTTGGCTCCATGCAACAAACAATTTATGGCATATGACCGGTACCCCTGCAATGATGTTTGAACCAAAGGGATAGTTGCTTGACCCAAATTGATTTTTAACCCCAATTCACTTCTTAAAAAATAAATATATAATTCAATTCTCCAGTAATTCTGTAAGTAGATAGGAAATTCTCTCCAACGTCGTACGTTTGAGATATATGTGATCTAATTCTAAGCACTCTGTTTGGCTGAGGCCCTCGGAGGTTGTACTGTTAAGTAGATTTTGGTGTAGATTTACGTTAAGCGTCACAACCACAGGGTCCTAGGGCCACTATCATATTGCTGCTCCAAATGACGATCCCATCCTGAACTGTATGCTTACTGGGCTAGCGCAGAACTTTTGTGCTTACTGAGTAAGCAGCAAGTTCTTTTATATGGATATGAACAAGCTAGAACTCTTTGCTGAAGAATTAAACACTCTGCCTCCTGTTAAGTACTGTACATAAATTCCATGAACGGGTAAACAAAAATATAAAAATTGGACCCAGGATTCTCCTTGCTTGACTTGTATACTGGCCTACTGGGACTTCTAGGAGAGAGATGAGACCATAAAAAAATGAATATGTCTGGTCATAAATGATAATGTTTGTTATTTGTATACAAGCATGACTTTATTTTCATCAGGAATGGGGCAGGGCCCAATTTCATGGAATCCGTTACCATTAGCAAAAACTTCTTTGTTTACGTTAGCATACTTGGGTTACGGTTAGCGTATTTCACGGGAGAGTTTTCTTTTTGGTAACGGTAAGCAAGGTTTTTCTGCAGACTACATATGACAGCGTGTTAGCAGAAAATAATCACGGTAAACCTAAAAATTCTTCACTAACCGAAAATCTTGCTTACGGATTCCATGAAATAGATTTCACACAAAGCAGTGCCTGTGAGCACAAACATCGGCCATAACGGATTCGATGAAATTAGGCCCTGGTTTCTTCAGGGCAAGTTTCCCTTGGTATGGGGCAGGTCTGGTAATGCATCTGAAGGGGGAACAAAGGCAACAACCAGAGAGCCAAGGCAATTGCCCTTCTTGTGCCACTGAAGTCCAAGCCCTGTTAGCCTGCTCCATTTCATGGCTGTACGCGAATGCTGAATTTGAGCAGAGAAATTACCACAAATGCTGCAAACAAAATGAAGAAAAACTCCACCACGATACTGTATCCTTCCCTCTTCAATTACCTTAAATACATGTACCTCCTTTATTAGCGACGTACTAAAGAATCTGCAACTGTGCTCTTCAAATTTAAACAGATGCAGCAACTTTGATAAACCTTCTGCTACATGTACATGTATATCCTCGATGTACCGGTTTTCGAGGGTGTAAGTATTTATTCCAAGCAAGACAAAAAATCACATAGTAAACACTCAGTTGACATTGTAGTTTGGCTAGTGGTGAAGCACATACCGTACACAAAACAAATCAACTGATTGTGTGGTACAAGCCTGCATGTCGCGCTACCTGTGACGAACATCAACCCTCAAAAACTGGAAACCTCGAAAACAGGTACACTGACGATACCAGAAACATCTTTGGCCACTCACAGAGGGTATAACAATAAGGCTTTGGTGATTTTTTTCTTTTGGTTTTTCGTTGTTGTTTTCTTTTTGTTCTAAAGTAAATTAAGAGTGCATAGATGGATTACTGAGCCACTGACCGCTGTGTTGTACCGCTGCTAGAATTCGTCTTCGGAGCTGTCAGCCAACAGTTTCATCCGGTCAAAGTTGCCTCCGAGTTCGTGATCCTGGATGCGGAGGGAAGGATAAACAAAAGTCAAGAGAAGATAACAGCCCAATGCTCTAGGGATACATTAAAGGGAGAATGGGACCTCAGAAAGGGAGACTTTCCCATAGGGTCGTACACAAACTTTACTTACATGTACCTATATATTCCTAAACATCCTCCAAACCAATGAACTTGAAATAGACATATGTTCATATTGAAAGCATTCTCTGTCTTCTATTAAAATATGGAAGGTAAATGTCTTTAAAAGGTAGTTGGTACCTTAGAAAAGTCTCCCTAAGTCCCGATGTCTCCCTAATGTCCACTTTTAGACGCTTACGTGTCTCCCTAATACCCCATTTGTAATTATATCCAGACTCACAGCAACAAGCACGATGAGGATTTTTAAACATTCTTACACGGATACACTAACCCCGTCTGAAATTTGGGCAAAACATTCAAGCAAATACATGCATTACCCGTTTCTACATGCAATTAGAATTAAAGTTACTGATACATTTAAAGAGCATGTACAGTGCTCATTGGTAATAAACCAGAACAGAAATGTTCACAGATTTATGTATAACTTTCAGGGTATGAAGATGGTCTGGGAGAAACATATCGATAAAATATTTCAGCCTGAAATGGTGTATTTATCAAGAAAGAGTAAAACCAAACACCAAAAACATTTTTGATCTTAAGATCAAAGACCCTACTTTATGTTTTATAAGAAAATTCAGTTTTCGCTATTTTCTCGGGACTCAGATGCCCGATTGAGCTCAAATGTTCATCACAGGCTTATTTCATGTACATGCTGGAGCAGACAAAGTGTGAGTGCTGTTCTGTCACCTTTACCAATGTTGTACATGTATACCAGTAGTGTAGACATGTCCTCAGACCTGGGGGGGTGGGGGGGTTGATCGTGTAGCTGGGTCGTACTTCCATATACGTTTGTGCACAAAATCATTTTTTATATATAAAAAGTGAAAACCTGGGGGGGTTGCAACCCCCTAGCCCCCCCAGGATCTACGCCCATGTTGTATACACCCTTTAAAGCAAGGCTTAGAATTTTCACAACGGAAACTGTCTAAGCCTTGGAATGCCCCTTTAACTGTTATGTTCCCTGAATATTTGACAAATGTTCCATGAGTCCTGCTAGGAATATGAGACGCCGTGTTTGTTTTTTATGCTCAGCAAATGTTTCTGCTTAGTACGAGGAGCACTACACTAGCCCCCAGGTCTGAAGTCGCATCCAATTCCTTCCCTTAACAAGATTCCTCCCGGCTTGAATCAGAGTTAATCAAATCGACCTTATTCTCCGCTTTCACCCGCGATGGGTTCGGATAACCGTTCTGGCATGTGTCTCCTCGTGTCTGTGTCTGTTCCTGTGTCTCGCTACAATGCAAGGCTATCTTGACGGCATGAATCTCGTCTCTGGAGGAGCGAGGCAAATGTTTAGCCTTGGTGCTTTAAAGGTGAAACTTCAAGTTCCACTGGGAAAAGCTCACAAACTATACCTATGGGGACATTTAAGGGGAGCCACCAGGGCAAAGACTAGGCACAATGGCTAAGCCCGAGGAAAGACCAAAATACACTAAAACTGAAAACAAAATTGGTGGAAAATCGAAATGCCTAAGAAAGAAATCCATTTTAGAAGCAAATCATATAAAAGTTGACTAAAAGATTTATACAGTGTGTACCAAAAAAATGATATAATTTTAAGTAATTTTTCACAAACATAATAAAACTCCAGAAACAGAAATATAATGTCGTACAGTTTGTTATATTTTGTGTCTATTAGCAAAACCAGTCACATAATTCTGCAGTGCAATTCCTTACACGTACTATCAGAGGCAGTGTCAAAATCCTGACAAATGTTTTGAAGATGAGACAAATGGCTGGACACTGGTCATTGGACTGAAAAAAGGTCAGTAATTCAAAAAAAATTCACAAAAATGTCTTTTAAAGAAATGTAATTAAGCTATGAACAAAGGTTTGCATACATTGTTTCTAGAAATGTCAACAAATAATATGCACATCGAGACATCTCACATTGATTGTGATATGGGCTGTATATTTATTATGCACAGTGGAGAATATTAATATAGTAGCAATGCAATATAAATGTCCTTTATTATTATTATCATACAACTAAATATAACTTCCGGAAGATCTAAAAATGTGTGACCCTCATAAAGTTGAACCCGACACTGTCCACACCATAGATCTATATATAAAAAAAACTAGATGACGCATTGGCTACTTGTGGATGCGGCGCCGCCATTTTAGTAGGGAGGGTGTTTCAAATCCGTTTTTTATGGAACGCCGTTGCTATCTTGTTTAGATTGTTTGCTTCGGTAATTCCATCAATTTTTGCCAAATTGAATGATGGAATTTGCGAAAAGAATGACAGAATGACAAACTGAATGATGGAATTGGCGACCGAAATTACAAAATGGCAAAAAAATGATGAAATTGGAGAATTAAAATGATGGAATTACCGACAAACAATCTAAGCCACCGATATGTAGCTACGGCGTTCCATCATGTTTCTTGGTGCATCGCGTATCGTGTAACGGCGTGGCTTGCGCGGTTTGTTTTTAGCACGTGAGCGTAGTAGGAAGTAAACATGGGTTTCGTCATGACGCATGCAACCCCCATTCGTTAAAACACGGGTGCGACATCTAGTTTTTTTTTATATATCTATTGTCCACACAAGATGAATACAGACGGGTGGAAGTACATGTATGTATGCATTCTCATGTGTGAACCAGGTTGAAATGCTATTTAAACCATGTGCATATAGATTGATTTGCACACCTCTACTAGTACTAGCAAGCCTAGTAGTACTAGTACACAACAGGGAATGATTGGGTCATACTGAACATGCATCTGCTGAGGCCTATGCTTACAGAAAGGAGCAGATGCCACCTAGAAATTTTAATTTACTGGGAGAACCAATTTTAAAAAACTGCTTAGAAGGCAAAAATCAATTAGCAAACTGATTATCACGCTGAGCAAATAAAACCCCCAAATCAAATATAAACTAGGACATTTACTAAAAGTGATGAACACTGGCTGGCAATGGCTAGTTTTTGTTTAAAGGTACAGTACAGGATTGGTAACATAGGCCTACCCAAACAGAAATGTTCACAGATTTACATATAACTTACAGGATATGAAGATGGTGCTGGTAGAAACATACATGTGTACCGTTAAAATATTCCAGGCTGAAATGCTGTATTTCACCAGAAATTAGTAAAACAACGACTGAAAACAGTTTTGATCTCGGGGTGAGATCACAACTATTGTGAATAGATTTGTTTTCTACAGTTTCCAATCATGATATTATGAGCTGAAAATTTCACAGTTTGTTTTTTTTTACTCCATGAGTGACAATTACAATTATGAACAGTCTGTAGCTGTTATGCCACCTTAACCAATCCTGTATTAAATGTCTTCTTCTGCTTTACTCTTTTTAAAAATTTAATTCTCAGATTGAATTGATGCTCAAATGCTCTCACCACTTTGTAGTTCGCGACTAGGCTGGCCTTTTTTATTTCATTAGTATTAGGAATCAACTCTTAGACAATATGCATAGACGCAATGCACAGGCATCACTCAGCAAGTCATACACACTGTGCATTAGTGGTTATAAACCATTTTGAATGAGAGAGCATTAGACTAGATATGAAACCACTGGGCAATTCTAGGGCCAGAGGATATATCTAGAAGAAATCGCCGATATATTCATTTGAGGAGACTAAGTAGTGCACACCACCTGGTGATGGACATGGGCCAAGCTGCCTGAGAAGGCAAAGCACTCTCCTCCCAGCCGACCGACCGGGCTAGCCGGGTTTAGCAGAAAGCCGTGAATGCCCTCCGCACACACCTTGCGACACACGTTGATCTGTATAATCAAATTGCACTTGCATCGGTTCATTAGCGCCGGGGCAACCCTCTATAAAGTGACTAGCTCATCTGCCCGAGTGAACAAGCCGCAGTTTGTTTGCTTAAACAGCCAAATGGGAGGTTTAGGAATCTGAATCCGACTTTAGGGCAGGCAGTGCCAACCAAATTGATTGATTTTCGAGCTAAAAACAGCTCTTTCAATGAAATTAGCACAAAAGTGCATTTTTGAAACGAAATAGGCTCAGCAGCTAAGCAAACTCTATAACCTGCATGAGCCTAAAATTTAGTGACACAAAAAAAATAACAAAAAGCCTTCAAGCTACTACATACAGTGTAATTCTAAAAATTATTTCCTTTTTTCCCTTTTTCCTCCACATTCTACATCCAACCTCATAACTGCTGCAACTGCAATGGGAGACTTTGGAGAATCGTTCTTGAGTCAACAGCACACGCGCAAACCATGCTTGCGCAATTGTGAGCATGCGTGTGTTGTTTTGCGCCTGCGCCCTTGTGCGTGCACGTGCGGTGTTGACTTGAAGACCGGTTCTCCAAAGTCTCCCATTGTTTTGAAACAATTGTTGTTTTTTGTGTGTGGTTCTTTTTTCGAGGGGGGGGGGGTTAGGGGGATGGGGAATAGATCTACCTTATATGTACATGTACATTGTATACATGTACATGTACAATGAATACATGTGTGTGTCATATATTATGAAAGTGAATCTTAAAGTTAACAAGTCAAAATTAACCACTCTATAAAGGTCCCCTCAGCGAAATGGAAATTATCTTGTTTTCTTTTTACTGTCGTGCACCATTCTAGCGAAAAATCAGTGGCCCATTTTAATTCAAAGCCACTAACATTAAGAAGTCAAATGAAAACAAATATTAAATTTGATCGCATGTTCCAACTTAAGGTACTTCTGCTAGATATATTTCAGCGATATTTTCATCACACCGTGTGATTAAAGACATTGGACACTGGCTGCATTAACTCTAGTCTTGTTTTCATTGAAAAATTTGTTTTTGTTTTTTGGGGGCGGCCTATTAGCAGTGTAAAATTGATTAGCAAATGCATGATATACAATATTGTTTTACTACTTATTAAACCACTATCATGTCCACTTGAAGTGTTTATGAAGCTATAAATCAGAGCTGTTCCCATTCTTCTCTTTCATTTTGAATATACAGGTACGTGGGACATTCAGCTGATTTCAGCATACAGTAAAAGCTAATTATGAAGAGCTCTACAAAATGCCATAGCTCCGTAAGCTAATCATCTGAAAGTAAACTGTGCACAGTACGTAATTGAATCCAAGGGAATCATAATTTTCAGGGCAAGTGAACATTTACAGCACACGATCTTCAATAAGGTTTAATATAATACAGCTAAGGTCAGTGCTTTCAACTCCAGATCTTTGTGGTGAATTATGGGTTTGAGCCCAGCAATGGGATTATGGTGGTTGCGTTCTTAATAAGTAAGGTGTACTTTGTGATAATTGCTTCTCCCCAACCAGGGGTCGATTTCACGAAGCCCTGTGATCAATCGTATCTAAAGTTACAAAGGATAACCCATCGTATCTTACATAGGGCTGCAATGCATCACAAGTCCTACGATTGATGGTAAGTTAGGATCAGTTTTGTGAAATCGACGCCAGGAGTAATGGTATTACACTGGTGAGGGTACATACAGTGTGTAGGTTGTTTGATGTACAATTTGTGGGTGACCGCAAACTGCAGTATCTCAGGTTTGTTAAATCCCCAGGGAGCCGAGATGGTTTTAAGGAATGTCCCAAGGGCCTGATGAGCAGGGGCAACAACATGGCCTAAAGAGCAATGATCAGTGTTATAGCTAGCCCATTTTGAGTGCCGGCTAAATTTACTTATTGTGAAGCGAAGCAAGCAGAGCTTTTGCCCCTCACGGCCGGGGTCCAGGAGATAATACATGATAGCTAAATGCAAGTCCGTACGTACGTGTCGGCAATATTCTGTTTTGTTATCGGGGATCTGGTCAATATATCTTTCAAATTGGTCTCCAAATCAAAATCTTACTGTTCTTTCAGTGAAAAACACAACATTTATGTTGTAACTAGTGCATTTTCTGTGATTTTCAAGTTTTTTTGTGCCAGTCGGCAACATGATTTTTCATCTCGAGTGCCGGTGGGAAAGGCTGAGAGCTGCTGAGTGATGGCTGTCCTCAACTGGTGCCGACCGGCGTGGCTAGAACACTGGCAATGACCATTGGCTGGAGACTGTGCTGTATCATGCATTTAAACCATCATCATTGCTCCTGTTCAATAGAATTATCGCTGTATAACAATGATACAAGTCAAGTTTCATATTTTCCACACTCAATCATTTCTCTCAGCATTCCTGAGAAAGGATTGCTTCCCGATACCCCCGGGGCTGGATGTGAACCACCTTACCTTGCCATTCTGTATCAGCTTATGTCGTCCCCTACTGCTGCTCTTCCTTTTCCTACAAGCTTTGATGCCATAGGCAAAGCATACGATGACGCCGGCTGCCACAATGCCCAAGACCACAGGGACCATCAACTTGGAAATAAGACTGTTATGCTGTGTATAATAGAAACAGGAAAAGAAATGAAAACAAGTAATATACTGCTGCAAACTGCTAATCAACCATAAAAATCTGAACTCTGAAAATCTCTTTTAAGATCCTTGGTAAACTCACCGATAGAGTGTCCCACAATCCAGTGTGATTTCCATTTGACTCTGAAAAAAAATCATAATAAACCATAAAGACAAAATTAAAGTCAGAGGTCAGCACAAACTAACAAGCCCTAGGATTTCATGTACAGTACATGTACATGTAATGGCTTCCATAGCTGGCTTCCATCATCTTGGCATTGGTGCCTCGGAAGAGCTTCTTGCAAAGGCAGAATGGGAGTTTATGGGACCCGAATCAATCAAGACCTAAATTGTCCTGTGTTTGTGAGAAAGGATTCGCCTGAAATGATACACTTCTAGTTTATACTGATTTGTTTATAGAGGGTGTCCGTCTATCAACCAGGTGCTGACAAGAACCATCAAGGTACTTTAAATGGGACACTACTAGGGTGCTATGCTGCAAAAGATAGGCTCCAAATGGTAGCCTTGGTATGGCCACATTAAAATGTACAAGTATGTTTTATAGTGCATACATCATATGGGGGAAATATACAATTCATATACAATCCAACCAATTTTTTCATTTCAGTCCATTTTCAATTATAAATCCCGATTTCTCAATTTGGATTCAAAGTCCTGTTTGATTTCATTTACTTAAACAGAAAGTCGCATTAATTAACGTTGAAAGGTGAACCAAAAAAATTGATTGGAGCAGTGGAGCGGGATTCCAACCAGTGACCTAATGAATACCGTACAGGTGCTCTAACAACTGAGCTATCCAGCCCTACGTTGGTAGTGTCCCTAATCATGCTTATTAGTCAGTTGATTATCTTTGTTCGTTTGGCAGTCAGAAGCCATGAAACCACGTACACACTATCTTCCCTGGGATCATTTCATCGATACATGCAGCCAATGCTGCAACACGAGAACGGTACATGGGGGATCACTCAAAGTGGATACAGCTTTTTAATTAATATACATCATCAAATAGGCCTAACCACAAGCAAGTAGAACGCAAGTAGTTGTAAACATTCACCTGAGCTAGGTTTAGGTGTCGGTTCATCATGTTCATGGTCTTCATGTTCATGGTCTTCATGTTCTGGCTGGTTTGCTTCAGTTTCTGAGGGCTGAACTGTTGTTGGAGCTCTACTTGTCTGTGGCGGCCTGGCTGGTGAACTTGGTCTCTGTGTCACTGGCTTGTTTGTTACTGGTTTCACAGGTGCTTTGTATTCTGTAACTTTAGGCGTTGGAGTTTGTTGAGTTGCTGTTGTTGCTGGTGCTTGCGTTGTGGGCTCTGTGGTCATCCTGGTTGTAACTGGTGCCTCAGTTGGCTGGATAGTTGTTTGCAGGGGTGTGGTTGGAACCTCTGTCGTTCCTTTTGCTGTTGTAGGACTAGGAGTAGGAGGGTTTCTTTTAGCAGGCATCGTTGTGGTTTGGGCCTTAGTACTAGTAGTTGGCTTCTCCGTGAGTAACTGTGTGGTATGAGTTGTCACTTGTTGAGTAGGACTGACTTTGTGCGTCGTGGGTCTCCCTGCAGGTTTTGAGGGTGTGGCTGGCTTAGGTTTCGGTACTTGGGTAACTGCTGTTGCACTTGCATCAGGTGAAGATGTGGTGGGCAACTCATCTCCTGATTCAGTGCTTTGGTAAGGATCCGTGGTTCCCTCTGCCGGCGCCGTTTCAGCATCAGCCGCAGTGGACACTGCTTGTGCCAAAGTCGTCTGTCCGTTTGCGGGGATGTCAGCAGGCTGTCCTTGAGTGGATGTTTTAGGAGCAAGAGTCGCGGACACCCCCTGCGGAGATTTATCCACAGCAAAGCAAAGACTGGTACTGAAAATGAGACATAAGACGCAAGTGACCACCAGCTGTGGTCTAGTGTACAATGGCAGCATCATGCTAAATGATGTGCTGAAGTCTCTCTCTTCTCAAAGCAATGACAGCTGCGTAGAGCGGCCGTGGACTGGACGTTTGGATGCAGCTTGGCCAAACATCAATCTTCATTCAAACTCTGTTGAGAACATGCATACAAAAAACACATTAGATTATTAATCATCATCATCATCATCATTCAACTGTTAATTTGTTAAAGTAGAAAACCTTCATAATGTGGGAATCATTTTGTGACATTTGATAGGCAAAGGAAGTTCCTTTTCAAGTGATATACGAATTACTTGTTTTTTCTGATTATTAATGTCTTGGAAATTTGTTGCTGTTTTTTTTTGGTCAAGCTCAGATTACTCAATAGTTATGATACATTGACATCACAACTTTGATCCTCTTCAAGTTCATGGTCCATATCCCTAGACTATGCATAATTCGTTTGAATAGCGAAAGCTAATTTGCAGTGCGTAATGTATATGGGGTCGATTTCACCACACTCATTGTAACTTACTATCAATCAATTGTAGGACTTATGATGCATTGCAGGCGATTTGCAGCCCTACGTTGGATAGGTTCCCTACGATGGGTTATCCTTTGTAACTCGAGTTACAATCGATCGCAGGGCTTCGTGAAATCTCAGAGCTCAATACCAACTCTAACTTTTAAAGAATATCATACTTTGGTTTTTTTATAAAGAAAATACAGATTCATGGGCAAAAATATCAAGGAAGACACAGTAACAGTCATGTGTGAAAATTGCAGTCCCATACGGTGTCCACAGTATTTCTGAAGCCTTTTCTCTTTCATTTTTGATCTTTTGAAAGATCAAAAAATTTGTGGTCGTTGCTTTACTAATTTCTGGATGGATACAGCATTTCAAGCGTAAACATTTTAATGGCATGTTTCTACCACCACCATCTTCATACCCAGGCTGTAAGTTAAACATAAATCTGTGAACATTTCTTTTTTGGTTTCTTAGTATGATACTACACCTTAAAACTTATTGTGAGTAGTGAATGTGATTAGTCCCATGCAAGTCTACTACTAATTCAAGTCATAAGGACTCATTTTCATGTTTTTTTTTACAGCCCCTCAGAAAAACATTTGATTTCCATGGTTACTGTACATGTATGTACGCTGCACCCCATCAGGCTATTTGCATGCTACTGATGCCGTCATGCAATTAGATACATACATGTACATGTGCATACTGTTATATATACAAAAAGACCAAAGTCCACAAGTATATGTTTCCACAGTTGCAATCAGTCAGGCTAAGCACACAAAGCCAACTCCATCGCATTCCATTATATTGTAATCCACAGAAAATCACTTTGTTTACAAACTATGAGTAATGAACGCATGTACACCTAGGGAAGTCCAGCTCATACTCCCTTGTCTAGTGTGAAGCGAATTTTTTTCATGACGCAATACTCAAAAGGGCCTATCTCCTTGTACATGTAAATATGTGACGTACATGAAAACTGCCTTTGCTTGGCAACTTGTTTGCATGAAGTACACTGTATGAACCAGTGGTCGATTTCACAAAGATTTACGATTCATCTTTTAGATGAGTTGTACCTGTTTCCATAGTAACAAGCATTGTGACATCACACTTTGCTAAGCAATTAAGATTGATGCATGTAATACGTCCTGTCTTAACATGAAATTGAGCTCAGGTCACGCCGGATGAGAGATTTAATTGATAAGAAACATTTATTTCTGGGGGCACTGTGAAAAGCAGTGCTCTGTACAAGGAGAAATCTGATGAAAATTGTAGTCAGAAAATATCCCGTTAAACTTGATGCAACTTGTACAAAGTATGAACTTGTTCAAGACTTCAAGTATTTGCAGTTGTTATTTTCTGACACAAACTGCCACACCACATGCAAAATGGATATATATGTAACTTATGAATCAAAGATGACCAATTCATGACTGAGTTAATTTCCCGTTCTGTACTACAGCAAACATGTACATACTGTAGTTGTGAAGACAAAATAGGCAACCAAAATTTCTGTGACCTCCACGAAACAACTTGCCAATAACTTGCTGGGTTGGAACTGCTTCCACCTAGCAAAATGTATACTCAGATTAAATTAAATACAGAATAGATTCTTTACAATTTATGGTTCAAAGTCAGTAGCACGCATAACTGGCATACGATAGTTGCCAACCTATCTTAAAGGAAATTAGGAATATTTGTGAAAAAAGAGGAGTCACAGAGCAAACTACATAGGAATACACGTGTGGGCATTTCCAAGCCAAAAATCAGAATCTGTTGTCAAGAGCTTGTAAAAAGTGATACATTTTTACCAAAAAAGAGGAATGATTCCTCCAAAACAGGAATGGTTGGCAGCTGTTATACATGTTACATGTACAAAATATGTTTGCCTTGACTTTGGCTTCTGATAATATAATAGTTCAGATAATAAAGCAAGGTCAAAATGTTATTACATGTAATACTGTAGACTGTTTATGGGAGCCACATGTACACAGGTAAACACATGTAGGCCCCCTAGAGTTTCTTTAACATTGTGATTTCATTTACATGTAACACACATAAATCATTACCCTGTCTACACACAAGGGTCAGCCAAACATCAAATCAAACATGTCAAAAGGATGTAGGCCTACACATGATGTGTACAATGGATGTACATGTATGTACACTTCAGTCTGACCATGGTGTGTATGGTTTCACTTTCTGTTTCACTCAGTCATAGTCTAGCTGTCTGAGAGGATATCATGACGTATATTCCAACCAAGGGCCAATTTTAAAGAGCAACTAGGCCTACATATTAAATACACAGATTTTCTAAGCACAAGTTATTTAAGTTAGGCTTACATGTAATTTGTTTTAGTTTCATTGGCTTTGTAATTTCTGTAAATGTTGAGGTACTACACCTGATCATTACTAGCCAAACAAAACAGAAATATTTTTCTGAACTCTGTCCCAAGTCAACTTGACCCAAGTCACCTTGACCCAAGTCAACTCGTCCCAAGTCATCTCTGTCTCAAGTCAGCTCGTCCCAAGTCAACTCGTCCCAAGTCAACTCAACCCTTGAAGTCAACTCAACCCATCTCATCAACTTCAACTTCAAGTCAACTGAGTCCCAGAGCAACTCGGTCTGCTGTCAAGTCAACTCAGTCTCCAGTCAACTCAGTCTCCAGTCAACTCAGTCCCATGTCAACTCAGTCTCAAGTCAACTCAGTCCCATGTCAACTCAGCCTCAAGTCAACTCAGTCCCATGTCAACTCAGCCTCAAGTCAACTCAGTCTCAAGTCAACTCAGTCTCCAGTCAACTCAGTCTCCAGTCAACTCAGTCCCATGTCAACTCAGTCTCAAGGCAACTCAGTCCCATGTCAACTCAGCCTCAAGTCAACTCAGTCTCAAGTCAACTCAGTCCCATGTCAACTCAGTCTCAAGTCAACTCAGTCCCATGTCAACTCAGTCCCATGTCAACTCAGTCTCAAATCAACTCAGTCATAAATAAGTCAATTCAGTCGCGAGTCAACTCAGTCTCAAGTCAACTCAGTCTCGAGTTAACTCAGTCTCGAGTCAACTCAGTCTCGAGTCAACTCAGTCTCAAGTCAACTCAGTCTCAAGTCAACTCAGTCTCAAGTCAACTCAGTCTCAAGTCAATTCAGTCTCAAGTCAACTCAGTCTCGAGTCAACTCAGTCTCAAGTCAACTCAGTCTCGAGTCAACTCAGTCTCGAGTCAATTCAGTCTCAAGTCAACTCAGTCCCAAGTCAACTCAGTCTCGAGTCAACTCAGTCTCAACTCTCAAGTCAACTCAGGCTCAAGTCAACTCAGTCTCGAGTCAACTCAGTCTCGAGTCAACTCAGTCTCAAGTCAACTCAGTCTCGAGTTAACTCAGTCTCGAGTCAACTCAGTCTCGAGTCAACTCAGTCTCAAGTCAACTCAGTCTCAAGTCAACTCAGTCTCAAGTCAACTCAGTCTCAAGTCAATTCAGTCTCAAGTCAACTCAGTCTCGAGTCAACTCAGTCCCAAGTCAACTCAGTCTCGAGTCAACTCAGTCTCAACTCTCAAGTCAACTCAGGCTCAAGTCAACTCAGTCTCGAGTCAACTCAGTCTCGAGTCACCTCAGTCTCACGTCAACTCAGTCTCGAGTCAATCAGTCTCGAGTCAACTCAGTCTCAAGTCAACTCAGTCTCAAGTCAACTCAGTCTCGAGTCAATTCAGTCTCAAGTCAACTCAGTCCCAAGTCAATTCAGTCTTGAGTCAACTCAGTCTCAAGTCAACTCAGTCACGAGTCAACTCAGTCTCAAGTCAATTCAGTCTCAAGTCAACTCAATCTCGAGTCAATTCAGTCTCGAGTCAATTTAGTCTAGGCTCTAGCCTTCTGAAGAAATAACGGGGTTAGTGTCTTTTACGCCACCCATATTATTTTCAGTACCGGTATTTATTTAGCTTCTTCTGTTCCAACATGAGATTTGTTACTTAAACTTTTAAGCAATTTTATTCATGGGTCCTGTAAACCCTAAAATGAACATATTTCGGCAATATTTCATTGAAAAAAAAAACAGTTTCCTTATCCAAATGAATACTGAAAATAATATGGGTGGCGTAAAAAGACACTAACGTTAGGCCCCCCTAAATGCCGAAATAACAATCATCATTTACACCATATAGGCCTATTCATCATATTCATAAAAATCAAATGCCTAAAAACATAAAATCAAATAGGCCCCCGTAACGTTAGGCATTTGATTTTATGTTTTCCTTTTAAATCAATTTAGGCCTATAACACAAAATTGCCTAACGTTAGTCACAGAACGCACACGTTTAAACTCGCCATAACGTTAGACATCGTACTTCGTAGTTTTTTCGTACGGTCAAAGCTGTCAAAGTGTGAATCAAAACTGACAAAAATTGAAATAACGAACAACTGTGCGTAGTTTCATTCAACTCGATAATGAACTTGACTTGCCACATCCATGTACTTACCGGGATTGAGGAAAAATCACGACACTGGCACGGTTTCTGTGACTTGTGCTGTGAATGAACTCTAATTCCACGTAGACACAGCAGACGATCGATCATAAAATTAAAAGTAAATCACAGGAACAGCTGGTATTGCTGCTATACAAACTAGGTCGAGTGTAGCGGTCTGGCGATCTGCCGGATACCAGCGAATAAAACAAAATGGCAGCCCACATGGAAGGCGACGCGGGCTGCAAGAACAAGACAGAAAAATACCCTAAAGAAATCTCCAACAGCCTTCTGGCTTTTCAAAATGCATTAAATGGAGCGGAGAATGCTTTGGAACCACTTAGGAATGCGTCGATGGGCGATATTCATGGCAAGGTACGTAGGAATGCCCTTGATTAGGCCTCCTCCCCGGCCCATACGTTTACTGTAGGCCTATGGAATTGTTTATGTGCAGCATTTGCCATTGACACGGTTGTCGGTCACTTCGCCCACTTTCCACTTCGCCCATAACCACTTCGCCCACAACCACTTCGCCCACAACCACTTCGCCCACGCGTCACTTCGCCCACTTACCACTTCGCCCACTTACCACTTCGCCCACTTACCACTTCGCCCACTTACCAACGCAATTTTAAATACATGTATAAACAAAGTTTAACAACGAATATGCTAATTATCACAAACCCCGACCACGAAGGAATTCCCACCTTTAATTACTTCTAGATTTAGAATGCAATTCGAAGGCAATAACATAATTATAATAATATTTATATACCCATGGAGGAATTTAATCTGTTTTCCTTCCTCCATGATATACCCAATAAAAAGCACTCCCAAACTAAATTATTAACTTACTATATTTACCTATTAATACTTATAATAATAACAACATTATCATGACTTTTTCCTTCCCAACCTTCCATGAAAAAATATACCCAATTATCACACAATAATTATGTTCAGATTTTACAAAAAAGTTGCGGTGCGTGCGCTGTTCTGTTGCGGCTGTTGTATGGCGGCGTGGGCGAAGTGATGCGTGGGCGAAGTGGCCAGTGGGCGAAGTGGTGAATGGACGAAGTGACGCGTGGGCGAAGTGACGTGTGGGCGAAGTGGTTGGGGGCGAAGTGGTTGTGGGCGAAGTGGAAAATGGGCGAAGTGACTGTAAAACATTGACACATGTACTGTAGTGTAGTGCATGTAGGCTACATGGAGGCCTGCATAAAATGACATCATACACGTGTGAATGTGTACAGACTACAGTGTTACCTTTGCCGCTTCACATCCGCCAAGCTGAAATTTCACCAGAATGTTGGGTAATTGTGGGGGTTAACTTAGTGTCTTTTACACCCATATTATTTTCAGTATTTATTTAGCTTCTTCTTTTCCAAAATGCGATTTGAAGTTAAAGCAAATTTATGCATGGGTCCTGTAAACTCTACAATGAACGTATTTTGGCAATATTTCAGTGAAAATACCCAGTTTCTTACCCAAATAAACACTGTACTAAAAATAATATGGGTGGCGTAAAAGACACTAATTTAATGCCTGGATAAGTCTGGTTCCCCAAACTATAGCCTAAATTATAATTTATTAAATAAAGGAAAGGACATAAAGTTATATGTTATATAAAGTTATGCTGTTCATCATAAATGAAAAAATTATACTGTTGCCATAGAATCGTGCACAATTTTCTAAAAGGGTCTTTATTTGTCCGGTACAGTACCCTGTGCTGATCTGATAAGAATGTGTAGAATCTTTGATGGGTGCTCCGACTACCAGCATGCAGTGTCAGAAACACTTTATCTCCAACTACGTCATGGTTTTTGTCTTCTCTTTTCTTGGTCATTGCAGCTGAATGCACTGGACAGGGCTAAGATGGAACTGGTATCTGCCTATGCAATTAATTCAATGTTCTGGAGTAAGTACCGGATCAGAGCTTGAAAAGTCGGCTCAATTTGTCTCTTTTGTTGTTTTAGTCTTATTCATTTTTTTTTAGGGGGTGGAATTTTATAATTTTTCTTGAAATGGTGTATTTATCCAGAAATTAGGAAAACAATGACCGAAAATCTTTTTGATCTTTTAAAAGATCAAAAATAAAAGAGAAAAGACTTAAGAAATACTGTGGCCGTTTTACACTGTTTTCTCAAAAAGTGGGCACCGTATGGGACTGAAATTTTCACTGATGACTGTTACTGTATTTTCCTTGATATTTTTGCCTATGAATCTGTATTTCTTTGATAAAAACCAAAGTATGATATTACATTTAAGCACAAACTTTGCTGTTAAGCATGAAATCTCTTTCTTAATCCAACAGGTTTGCCAACCAAATTTTCTTGTGATATTTACTGCTTTTGATTTGTATTTGGCCATTGTTTGCTGAGCATAACATTCACAAGGAGTTTTGGCTGGCATATTGATTTCATTTAACAAGGTTTTTGGTGCTTAAGCAGGTCTATGAAATTGGCCCAAGGCCGCTATTAATAAATCCTTGGTACAATGGTGTAATAACCGAGGAGATTCCAGGTGGATTCTGAAATCTGACAAAAAATTATCTTTAATTCTCTTTCAGTGTACCTCTGCACACAAGGAGTGAACCCACGGGAACATCCCATCAAACATGAACTGGTAGGTAAAACTGCCCGACTAAACTTGTTACCAGACTTCAGGATATGTACTTGTGTGTCTCATTTGAGGGGTGAAATGATGGTTGAAAGTGATGCTAAGATTATTTGCTAAGAATCTTCAGCTTCAGCTTCAATGGAAAACCACAACCAATATTTCAGCATATAGATGACGATGCAAAGTCAGAGCTTGAGCCGAAGCTGAGGTTTGGGAAAGGCCCTTGACCTGACTTGACCTGACCTGACCCAACCTGACCTGACCCGACCTGACCAGTGTCCACCAGTCCACTGAGATCACGTCATCTCACTTGAATGTTCTTGTGATTGTTTTTTGTCGGTTTGTCCCACAGAGCCGTATCCAGAAGTACATGAGCAGAGTCAAAGAGATCGTTGACAAAGAGAAAGGTGAGTGTCTCTGTAACAAGACCAGGGCTCGAAATAGTACTAGCCCGGCAAACAATGTCTAGCAAAAACCACTCTGGGCTAGCTAGACTCACTTCCTTGGTTGCCCAGTGGGCTAGTAAAAAAAAAAGAACCTTCAACATATGTACGGGCTAGTAGAAATTGAAACGGGCTTGTAATATCTGAAGTAAGCTGGCCCAGTGGGCTAGCCAGGAAAAAAAGTTGGCTTAAGGCCTGAAGAGCTGTTATTATCTGAGAAGAAATCTTGTACCATAACTATCAGTATTGTTGGTAGTGACATCTATTCAATGTGAATAAGCTTCTGTCAGATATTCATTTCATCCGTGGCTATGGAACCCTCAAATTCTCAGTTAAAACCCATTTGTTCCACTCCTATCATGTTCACAGAATTCTACATTCAACATTCATTTACATGCTTAATACATGGCATAGTGCACTAAGAACAAGTGTGTTTACTACATTTGAAACTGGGATGAGATTAAATTTTAATGGACAAGTTTAAAGTTGCAAATTATTTACTGGTATTTTTTGTTGTCTTGTTTTTTTCTCCAGCTGCTAAATTAGACAAAGGAGCAGCTAAACGCTTTGTGAATGCTGCTTTATATGAAGCCTCTAAAGGTATGATCTGCATATTTGTCTGTTTGTTTGTTTCTTTTTTAATGGGAATTCACCATGAACATTAAATGAGAAAGCCGGGTCTACTACTGGACGTTGAAAATGATAGTTGAAATTGAAGGAAAGTTAATCACAGGATGGTAGAGGAACATTCTGTGGCAAAGTGAATTTACTGAAAAGCTGCAGAATGTTAGAAAAGACTTTGGCATAGCTTTACATTCTATGTTCATTCTTTTGTTCTAGGGATACTGTGTATTAGTAGTATTCTGAAGGACTGTAGAGCCCAGGCTCTGAAACTTTATATGGGGCTTGGTGGCCCAACTTGGTCCAAGTCCATAGAATGTGCCATAGGGACACTGCGCAGTGTGGTATTTTGGAGGACACAGGACTGTAGAGCCCATACACTGTAACTTTATATGGGACTTGATGGCCCAACTTGGTCTATGTCCTGAGAATACCCCAGTGTTGGACTATGGCACATTTACGAATGTTCCATTTCTAAGGGTCTAAGAGTTAATGTTCATTTCCTGATTTCATTTCCCTGACTTTAGACAAAGACAAGAAGAACAGCAAGCGAAAGGCCACTGACAACGCACACCGTGGCACTTCAAAGAAGAGGTGACAAAAACGGGACATCTTACAACCTAGTGCCTACACTGTAGATAGTTAGTTGACGAAGAAATCTTGTTGTCCTTGAAATGAAGATTTAAATAGACCTTTGCAATGAAAGACACTGGTAAGCTTCACACTTGGGCAGCTATGGCATTGTTTGTTTGTTTGTTTGCTAAGCAAAATTGTATCTTAGGGAAGATAGCTTTGCTGTTGTATGTGGTATGTTTGCTTGCCAGCCAGCATTATGAGTACACATGGTGTGAAGCCAATAGACCAATCCATTGAGCCCCTCCCCATTTGAATATGACCAATCACAGCCATGACTTATGTCCGACAAGCATGAGGGCGCGTATGAAACATACAACTGGAACGTGCAGTGTTACATTATAGAGAACCACATGTTCGTTGCCCACGTGTGCAGTGGGAGGTGCCAGCTGGATCGATCTGTCAGGCTAAATTAGCATATTTCATTGCAAAAGTTTAAAGCCACGTTCATATACTGTCTGTGAATGCTTCGTGCATGCAAAGCAGACAACCCATTTCAATAGTTGTTTATACCAATAACCGATATTGACATTGACCAACAAGTTTTAATTACTTTTAATGTATGTGACAATTTTCTCTTATTTTAGAATTTTAGTTTTAGTGTCAAATATGTCAGCTTCTTTTAATTTGTGCTCGTTAGTTGCTGGTTCAAATCCAGCTCCATCCAAGTTTTTCTTTTTTATTTGTTAACTTTTCAATGTCTTTTATTTATTTATTTTTTTTGGGTTTTGGGGGGGTCGGACTCTCCAATATTACTTGTGTTATTCATGTAATGCTAAGTGGATACACCAAAGCCCTTTGTATTTCTCATTATGGTCCATATGTTGAATATGACTTTAGTGCATTTGCTATCTCTGACGTACTGTAGCCTCCAAAATCCTCAAGAAAGTTTGAGTTTTGGAAGTAGCACTTTGAGATCGTGACAAAAAAGACACACACATCTTTTCAAATTTATAAAGACGTGCTTGGTATCATTGTGAAGTTGCTCATGGAACAAGGTTTTAGTTGGAGAGGGTGGGGTTGAAAATGGGGTCCAAATTGTCTTTTAAAAACCATCTGTCCAAAAGAGATACAAATTTCAGGCCGTCCAGAAATAAAGTTCCAAAGATGCCCGGATTGAATACTCCTCTGGTTAAAACCTTGTTAACAGAAGAATTTTGTGAATTTGCATAAATTATTATAGACAAGTTTTCCTGGCGTAAAAACCTGGTTCTTTTCAGAAGTCAGAATTGCATACTTCTTCAATACTACATGTATCATCATGGGCTGTCACTGTAAAAAAGGAACATTCCAATGTAAGTTGATGCCCGGTCAAAGGTTGAGTTAAATAAAGGCAATTCTATTCAAGAACTGCAACAAGAAACACAATTCCCTTGTATCATGATTTGTTATTATCAGTGTATGCATGTTGTTTTTCTCAATATAAATGTTGTTTTTTTGGTGTTCTAGTTGCCTATTCATCTTTCATCCCTTCTCAACAAGTTTTATTGAAAGTGAACAAATATGACTGAAGGAGGAGTTGAACCTGCAACCCCTGGAATACTGTACCAGCACTCTACCAACTGAGCTATCCAGCCCTATCTTGGTAGTTTCCCTAATAGTCAATTATCTTTGTTCGTTTAGCAGTCAGAAGCCACGAAACCACTCGCATACTGCTATATCCCAAGGATCATTTAAGATACGCATAACATTAGCAATGCTGCAACCTGAGACACAGTACACGGGGTCACTCAAAGAGGATACAGCTTTTTATCAATATAATCATCAAATACCCACAACGGAAACTGACTGAATTAAATCATTGAAGGTGAATAAAGAAAAATTGACTAGAGCAGGTATCAAACCTGCAACCCCCGGAATACCAGTCAGTTTCCCTTATGGTAATTTGATGATGAAAAAGTTTTATTCTTTGAAAGGGGGGAACACTAGTCTTGCAAAAACATGAATTGAATAGCAATTTTCTAGTGGCCAATTGATTCTATGGACCTCCAATAAAAACCTGTATCAAAATCAATGTTCGTAATGTTTAAATGATTTCCATGATTGCTACAGATTACACAGAATCAAAAGCACTACGTACAACTCATATTACTTTGGTTCAGTGTCCAATTTATTTATTATAGTTGCACATTTCAATGAGGTTTATGATGGCAAGGAAGCGTGAAAAGTGAAAAGAAATTTGCTGAAGAAAGCTGATGAGGCTATGAAGTCAGTGCAACTGCTTGCTTTGCACACTGTAAAAACATTTTCAGGGTTTTTGAATGGTTTTTGTGAAATACTGTATTACAATCATCTTGAAAACATGATTTTACAACACACAGCAAGCAGCACCATAAAACCCTCAATAGCGTTCCGCACTTGCACTAAAAATAGCACCGGACCTCAGACAAACATTGCAACCATGCACACGTGTGTGATTGTGGGCGTGTATGTACACTACGTGTGTGAGTCAATGTTTGTCTGACATCCGGGATTTAGTGACGTCATTAGTGCGGAGCGCTATTCTTATTCTTCCTCCAATCTTTGTACCAATAACCCTATCAACCTTCTGCACCTACCACACAACACAAGAGCTGTTTATCACACATACCGGAATTGTATCCTTGTGGAGACATGGCTTTCTTCTCTTGTACTATTATGAACACTCTCCGAAGAGCAGAATGAAAATCGCTCCAATTTAAAACCAGAATCACTTTCCAGGGTTAAAATTTCTCTTTGCGACGGATAAGTATACCTTGGAAATTTCTCCTTTTTAAGTTAATTACCGAATATCAGTTTGGTGAAAACCTAATGTGGAGACCTATACACCTATAGAATTACCATGTGGAGACATATTCAACCTATTGTTCTCGGTCTCAACACGGCACTAGATATGCGGCCAGACATACTACGTTGTGGTGTATTGTGGTGTGCAGAATACCACACTTATCACAATATAAAATGTGAGGCAAACTGGGCCCAATTTCATGTAATCCGTTACCTTAAACAAAAATTCTTCGCTTACGATAGCAGACTTTTTTGCTTACGGATAGCGTATTTCGTGTGGGAGAGTTTTCTTTTTGGTAACAGTAAGCAAGGTTTTTCTGCAGAAAGCATTTAGACAGCGCGTTAGCAGAAGATAATCATGGTTACATTAGAAATTTTTCGCTAACTGAAAGTCTTGTTTACGGATTCCATGAAATAGATTTTACATGTAGCAGTGTGATTTCACACATAAGCACAAAAATAGGCCGTAACAGATTCCATGAAATTGGGCCCTGGTATGCAGGTAGGTTGCAGTAGATTTAGTTTTAAGCTACATGTAATTTTATTATTCCAGGTAATTTCTTGAGACCGTTACTACAAGTACACCTTGTATAAGCAGAGTGACTGATAACTTGACCAGTTGACTAATAAAAATATATTTCAATCTAGTAGTAGGGACGAGAAAAGTGTTGTGATGCCAGTACTCAGTGTACATTAATGTCTTTATCATCTAACACACCACAAACTGAAATACATTGCAGATACGACTTTTCAGTCTAAAAATCGTTGATGTCTTGGTTAAAATGGCACAATAAAAAACAAACCCATGTTATTTTAAAGACCAAAATGTTTAATAATACCTCGTACAGACAATAGTCTGTAGTTACTTCATACTTCTTTAAATTACACTATGTACATGTCTTTATTTACATCTACGATATATTCTTAGAACACAGACACACAATTCAAAACCAACACATTATGTAAAATGCATAGCCATACAACTTTAAACATCATTAAAACATTCAAACTTTGGTTCTAAAAATTGCCTATAGAATTAGAAAATAGTTATTTAAGAATTTGTTCTTCTTAATGGCGACTGTTACCAAGCACAGAGTTATCGGTATGTAAGGAATACATTTTTGTTTCATTTTAATGCGAATTTTAGCAGTTTTAAGTTAATATTGCAACTCTCATTAAAGGCCATAACATACAGCATTGCGAGTGTTTGAATATTAATTAGTAAACAGAATTAGTGATTTTAACAAAAACAGTTCCTGTTGACTTGGATATCTGTGCAATATTGTACAAATAATGAATGTTTATGAGTGGAATGGTAAGAATAATTTCATGAGGTAACAGATGGAATAGAACATTTCATCTGTCACCGAATTAAATTATTCGTACCATTCCATGAATGCGAACCATTCAATATTTGTTTGATACCATGCCCGCGTAAAATCAATACGATATTTTCTTTTCTGTTGGAGGAACAAATGGTACTTGTGTAATAATGTCCACCATTTTACAGATTAGTTTTTATACTAATGTGAGTGCAACCTATTGTTAGAATAGTACCATGGAAGTTTGTATTGAAAGGGTACCGTCCAATAGAACGAACAATTTAGTGACATGTGATCAAGATCCACCAATCAGGAATGCAGGAATGATATATAATGTTGAATAATTACCAACTGTCATCCCTTCCTAATTTTTTCCTTGATCCTTACGTTTGTACCTTTATCGATGTTCACTGCCTTGTTACTAAACTATCTTTCACAATGAAAACAAATAAGTCTCCTCTATGGAAAGACCAGGTAACGCTGAACAGATTTAAGGTAACATCATACTTAGGTTTTTATCAAAGAAAAGCAGATTCATGGGCCAAATATCAAGGAAGATACAGTAACATTACCATCACCATCTTTATACACCGATCAGACGACACTACCATTGAGGTAGGAACATTGATCTCCATTAGAAAGACTGGATAGGACACAGCGCCCTCCATCTTGTAACCGCGTGCGCGCTTGATCAGCGGGTTTGACAAGGGGTTTGAAGTGTCCAGCACGCATGCGCACGTAGGCCTTCCATACAACTAACAGTGCCCAAACCCGCTCTCCAGGCTGTCCACGCGTTCTCGAATCCGTGCAATGCATCTGCGTGCGCGTGTCCTATCCAGTCTTTCTAATGGAGATCAATGGGTAGGAAACACCCGCCATTACTGCAGTGTCCCCGCCCACCTTTTGTCCAGCAACAAAAGAATTTATATCCGCCACACTCTAAATTGCAGGGTGTACATGCCCTAATCATGGGACATACACCCTGAAATATAGAGTGCGGCGAAGCATAAATTCTTTTGTTGCCGGACAAAAGGCAGGTGGGGACACTGCAGTAATGGCGGACAGTATATTATGGCATCGGATCAGTGTATACCCTTTAAGTTATAGGTGCATTTGTGAACATTTCTGTTTTGGCATGCTACCCAAGTATGATACTACCTTAAGTAAAAAAGAGTGGAAATTGAGTGCAATAATGTAAAACAAAACAAAACTACCCCAGCATGTACACCATGTACTTCTCTTATCAGCTGAAAGATGTATCATACATGCGCAAGGGGGTTTGGAAAACAGCTTGAAATGTAAAACTTTCAAATTAAACTTTAAATGTGTTGGTAAATTTCCTAGCACTGCACTGCAAATAAAAATTCATCCACCCTATCAATAAGGTATCAATGATTCCATTTCTATATTTGATAAAAAGAATGGCATTTCTCTGATTTACTTTCTGTTAATAATTGACAAGACAACGAAAAAAAGTGTGCAATGTTAATAAGTGATTTAAACCGTAAATTGGCCTGCAAATTAAAAGGATCGATTCCATTCATAAAAAGACATGATATAAAATTAAAACGTGCCAGAAAAAATAATCAAACAAGTGCGTGGATTATATAGCGTTAAATTTCCAATAATTATTACAAATCTTTTAAATTTGGTTTAAAAACACAAATTCCACACAAAAAATAGAATGTTATTCATTTTAAAATCTGATACTAGAATGGCTCAAAACCAAGCAATGTCACACAGAGTTGAATGCCATTAAGTTGGTTTGTGCCGAGTGATATAAGCGATATTTCACACAATTGTCAAATCTGAGTTTAAAACAAGAAAACAATCCTATGAAAAAAAAAAAAATCACACAACTGTTTTACAAAGATTGCATTTAAATGTTTGAAAATACAAATAACGGCGTAAATTTGTTTTTAATTGGAAGGTGGTTATTATTTGACTATTTACCATGGAGACAATCACCATGGTTATCGTTCAACCTCTTCTTGAGCTATTGTCTTGATTGTCTTAGTCACGTGACCCATGCCCTTTGTCGTACCTTCCCTGAATAGGAGTCTGGCACCTTCTCGTATAAACTCCGGCTGCTTGATGAACCGGAACCGGACTAACGCTTGTCCGTTGGTCTTCAAGTATTTCTGAAAAAAGAAATATAACGTATTGTGACGTATTTGCTTTGGTTGTCTATACAGCACCTATGCACAAATATTTGCTAAGCACATATATTTGCTAAGCACATTTGCTTATAGAAAGTCACTCAACAGTGAAGTGTCATGTGTTGATTTCTGGTACAGAAGTGAAATGCTTTAAAAGCTAAGTGCTTATCTATGTCGTTCAAGGGCTATAAATTGTTTGCATTATCTCCTCGACGAATAAATCAATTACGGTATAACAAGCTTATGTTGTGCTTACCAAATTTTTGTGCTGAGCAACTTGACAAAACTGGCCTCTGTCCGCCTGTATTTTACACTGATATTGCTAGCAATAAGCAACTGGGGTCGATTTCACGAAACTCATCATATCTTACTATCAATCGTAGGACTTACAATGCATTGCAGTCCTATGTAGGATACGATTGGTTATCCTTCGTAACTTGAGTTACGATCGATCGTAGGACTTCCTGAAATCGACCCCTGAAAGGTGAACAGAATTTGCAGTGATCTGCGATATGAAACAGACATCACAGCACAAAATCCGACCAAATTGGTTTTTAGCGGTTTACATTTGCGAACTAGACCAAGGGTGACCTACCGTGTCCATTTTGTCGATGACGGCTGTTTGGCAAACGTTGCCTACATGAATAGTAGCTTGGAACCCTTGGCTGATAGAGGTAACATGGAAGAAGACAAAGATGGAAGCCTCAAACTCCAGGCAGGCTTCTGGCTTGACTTCAGGGCACACTAGCACCATGCCCTAAATAAGCAGAGAATAATACAACTAAAGAATAAAGGCCTTGGATGTAAGTAAGCAAAACAACGAACCATTCCGGCTTTGCTTTTAAGCCCTGCCCACGTGAGTGTTTTACATACCGCATACCGTTTGACCAAGGCTTTCATCGCTACCTGATTAAAAGGCATCCTCCAATTGGACAATGTGCATAGTTTGACTGAAATATTAAATCCCACTAGACGCAGAAATGAAGAATGCAAAAGCCCAGATGACATATATTTATTAACCCGATTAGGGTCCCTAATCCACCTGCATACCACAGTTTACCACACATGGTTTTTCATAATTATATCAAGTGTGGTTTCCTGAATACCACAATACACCGCAGTGTGTTGTTTGTGAAATTTCCTCGGTCTGTGATCCAGTTCCCCTGTGGAGACTATGGTTATGTCTAGTAAGTAGCCCTTGTCTTGTGTGGTTAGGGTTAAAAAAAAAAGTAAATTTGTGTTTAACAGCCAACGTAAAAAAATAATAATTCTTCAATGGCTATCTCGGAAAGAATTAGTAGCCACTAACTGGCATTGAGTTTAACACTTTCGCTGCACAACTTAGAAAGTGTTATTACATGCACACAGTGATAACGCAAGCCGTACCATCCGAACCTGAACTCTGAGTATCTTTAAGTCTTACTTAGCTAACTAGATGATTGTGATAGATAGCCTCTAACGAGTTTAATCGAACCTTTCGTAAGATGCTCCTGTCCCCCTCTCCAATGGCCAGGGTGGCTGCCTGCCCGGGACGCACCACTCGACATGACGTTCGGTTCCTGTGGATGGTGTTCACGGTGACTGGAATGAAGTGACCACTCTCGTCTGGACCCAGGAGCAGTTTGTCCTGCTCCTTCACGATGCCTCTGCAAAGGGGTAGGGGATGATACGTACAGTCAGCATTTCACATTTCAAGTTACTTTCTGGACAAACAATGATGTCAGACGTCTACCATCGACAAAAACATACCCAATGAAGAGAGAAGAGATAGTTCATGTGTCCAGCTATGGTGGACACATGGTTGATATGTGATGGTCTCAAGCTATGGCTGCCTCCATCTAGACCATTACAGGAGTGGTTTGAAAGGTCTATAGAGGTGGCCTATAGGTTGGTATGTGATGGTCTCAGCTATGGGCTGCCTTCATCTAGACCATTAGAGGCCTGGTTGGAAATGTCTATAGAGGTTGGCCTATAGGTTGGTATGTGATGGTCCCAGCTATGGCTGCCTCCATTTGGACCATTAGAGGCCTGGTAGGAAAGGTCTCTAGAGGTTGGCTTGTGATGGCTTCAGCTATTTAGATGCCTTCACCTGATTTATTGGATCAATCTGGGAAATAGTGAAACAGCGCCCTCTACAGAGTATGCACAGAACCTATAACACACTCATATCAACATACCTAGACAGCGTTCCTCCCACAACCCTGCCTACATCAGGCACACTGTAGACCTCATCCACCTGGCAAGGAAAAGAATCAAACAGCATTATCAAGACTTCAGTCACAGGTCAAGTATCAGTTCCCTTATCATCTAACCAGGGATTCAAAACCACAGACGTCATACAAACAAAATCTACCCACATAGGTCACTGAAACCACAAGTAGCCACCTTGGAGGGCCAAATACAACAACAATAGTTACACTATTGTATCTGGCACAGTAAGATGGCCGGCAGTGGCTTCAGTCAATACAAAAGCATTGGAAGTCCATCTATGTTTTTTAAATGACGTCTGTGTTCAAAACACTAAATGCTTAACACCAAAGTTTTTCCTATTAAATTTATACATAATTATAAATTGAAACCTCTAGATAATATGGAAACCTTTTTTCTTTGTATACAAAGAATAAAGACATTATGCTAAGCTAACACATAAACAAAGAATAAGCTTTATATTAATTAATGCAGATCTCCCACTAGGTACTGAACCACCTCCTACCCAAGCCAGCAGACCCTTGGATTTCAAGCATTACCTGGAATTCGGTCAGTTCCTGGGTCAGTTTGTCCTGCTCGATGCTGTTGTGCGACGGCGGAAGAACGTGCAGGAACTTCTTGAGCATGTCCAGATTCTGTCCGGTCACGCTGGACACTAGGAAGATGGGGCAAAAGCTGGACAGGCAACAAAAGATACGGAACTCAACGAAATGCAAAATCATCTTTGAACCTTAAGCTCTAGAGAAAATGACAAATATGATTGTCTCGCTACGTGAAGCTTGTGGATTTTGTCTTCCCCTCACCTTGTATTGTTGAAGTTTCTGGCGGCGGTCACTGCGTTATCGTCAGACTCCACTCGGTACGGGACCTTCTTGCATCCAGGGCCCGAGAGTAGCCTGGTCAGCTGGTCGTACGTCCGCTGAATCAGAGCCTGTGGGCACAGGTCAATCTTACTGATGACCGCAAAGATGGGGACTTGGAGGGCCATGGCCAGGCCAATGTGCTCTTTAGTTGTACCCGCTGGAGTGGAGTTGGGTGAGGTGGGGTGGGATTCAAGAAGGCGCAGTGGGAAATTCATTGATTTGAAGTTTAAAAGGAACTGTTTAACAATGAAGTAATTTGGCCTAGGGCCACAGGAAGAGTGAGTTGCAACATGATGGTCCCAAACACTGGACCAGCCACTTAGAGAAGAGGTTTTCTGTACATGGTGCTACCACAAATCTTACTTTATTCAGTACTTCTACCATGCAAAGCTTTAAGTCTTATAAATTCACAAATATTACATTTTCACAGTTCACAAGGAAAGTAGAAAATCTGACATGGATCCTTTTGCACTTAATTCAATCCACCAGAAATCCTTTAATCCATTTGAACCAAAAATTCCCCCAACTCACCGATTCCCGTGTTAGCGCTGACCACCAGCATGGCAAAGTCTGGTGTGTATCCCATGAGGCCTGTGATGGTGGTCTTGAGGTATTTGTGATGTCCAGCCAGGTCAATGAGGGTGATGAGCTTGGAGGCATTCTCACAGATCTCCTCGGCCGTCAAGCATCCTTGCTGGCTGTCACCGTAGTTGATGACCTGAGGGATGTAAAGTAGAGACTAATTTACTCCAGAACTAACACAACAGCACCACTGTGAATTTGGTGTCAAGTTTTGATGGTTGCAGGTTTGATTCCGGCCCAAAACCAGCTTGAGATTAATTCCTCATGGGTGGTCAGAAATACTGGGTATATCTGGGGCTTTTCTCAAAGCTCGGCTCCAGCTCAAGCTCCGGCTTCGTCTCTGTCATCCATATCCTGAAAATAAAGGTTGTGGTTTTTCCTTGAAGCTGAAGCTGTTTCTTTTTCAAGCCAGGGAATCTACTTCCGAACTGCAGCCAAAAGTCTTTATTTTGATACCCGTTATTTTGGAATGGATTCACGAAACTGAGCCGGAGCCAGAGCCTGAGCCGAACTTTGAGAAAGGCCCCAGATATACCCAGTATTTCTGACCATCCATGGGAAATGAATTACAAGCTGGTTTAGGCAGGAACCAAACCTACAATTTTAGGTACTAGATCTCAGGTAACTAGTCCATGGTCAAAGGGCAAACATACCTCCCCTTTGCTGTTGAAGCCCAGGGTCTCGTGGCTGATGCTAGATGTTCTACCGGACTGGATTTCATGGAGATGGCGGAAGAGGTTCAGCCGAGCCCGACCCCGGCCGTTGTCCAGCTCCCCTTGGGTCAGCACGCCCAGGAGGGTGCTCTTGCCGACATCAACATTGCCCAACACGGCCACTCGAAGGTCAATGAACTATGCAGATTGACATCAAGACATATCATCAGACAAATCAAGGATTGACATTCTGTTATACCAATACACACAGGGCACATCACAGCAAGCTTAGATTCCATGGTTATTATGGTATTACTGCAAATGTGCTTCCCTTTCTACCTATCACAATTTCTGTCTCCAGACACCAGGCCACCAGGCCACATGCCACAGGCCACCAGACCACATGCCACAAGCCACCAGGCCAAAGGCCACCAGGCAACAGATCACAGGCCACCAGGCCACAAGCCACCAGGCCACTGGCCACCAGGAAGTGCTGGGTCACATACCTGCTGGTCGTCTGGAATCCTCCTGACAAGCACCTCACAGGCCTTTCTCTCCTCTGCAACCACCTCCCCTTCTGTCTCCACGGCACGCTGTCTTAAGATGGCAGTTGTAGCTCCCAATCTGGAAAATAAAATACAAAATAGAGCTCAATCTGAATGGTTCCTATCAATGTTATCTGATCATGGGGACAGAGACAGGAGTAAGGGGAAATATTTCATTGGCAAAGTAGAGGGAGTTGGATGGTCACTGCATGCAGCATTCTGTGGAACATGTAGCCTATGACACTGCAATTACGTTTAATGTCGGCCATGTTTGGTATGACCATCTCCCTCTTCTGCTGAAAACATTTAAAGGTACAGTACAGGATTGGTAACATACCCAAACAGAAACTTTCAAGGTATGAAGATGGTGCTGGTAGAAACATACCGTTAAAATATTTCTGCCTGAAATGCTGTAATTATCCAGAAATTTGTAAAACAAAGACTACAAACAATTTTGATCTCGGGGTAAGATCCAAACCATTTTGTATGTTTTATAAGAAATATTGAGTCTGGTCTCGTAATGTCAGATTGAGCTCAAAGTTTCACAGGTGTGTTTTATGTACATGTTGGATTAGACAAAGTGCGGGTGCTGTTCTGTGACCTCAATCTCAATCATTTATTATACCTTTAAGTGTAATATTCAAGTTTTGGTTCCTTACTTGTTAGCCATCCTGTCCAGGGTTTCCAATGAGGCTTGAAGGTCAGTGGGCAAGAGTCCAGCCAACATGCCGTTGTCCTCTACGCCAATCTCGTAGATAGCTTCCCCCTGACCCTCCCGCAACCTCCACTTCATCTGGGTCACCAGGTGCTCAAAGCGACTCGGAGAAGGGCTCACCAACTTCAACTGTTATTTTGGTCAGGAACGAAACCTCAAGTTATTAAAAGCTTCAAGACCAGGCATGAGAATGGGTTATGGTAAAAAAGCAGGAAAATATGGAAGTCCCAAATTCGTGTGCGAAGCACACGACACGCGCGCAGCGCGTTACGGCGGGGGTCCAGGGCCCGCTTAAGGGCCGTGGAAGCTCTGGGTATCTTAGATGCTTTATGGTGGTCTCTGATGCATTCCTGACACCTATTTTCCTAGTTAGAAGTGAGCTTCTCTGGTAAATTTTTTTATCTTTTCTTTTTGTTGAATGGCTATTTAGGCTTTTTTAGGGTATTAAATTCATGATTTTAAAGGTAATATCATACTTTGGTTTTTGTCAAAGAAATACAGATTATGGGCAAAAAAAAACCAATATAATTTTTTCATCTGTGAAAATTTCAGTCCCATACGGTGGCCACTTTTTGAGAGAACAGTGAAAAACGGCCGCAGTAGCTTAGGCTATTAATTGTATTATCTTTAAAAATAAACGATCAAAAATAATTTTGGTTTACTGTTTTCTGGATAAATACAGCATTTCAGGCAGAAAAAAATGTAATGGTATGTTTCTACCATCTTTATATCTTTATATGTTTTGGTATAATTATGCTACCAAAGTATGATATTACCTTAAATCTTCGCCTCTCTCTTAACAGGCTCTTGTGTTCCGCTTTTTGCTTGAATGTTTCTGTAATAATGCAGTCATACCAGAGGCCGAGGCAGAGCTTCCACATTTTTAACGTTGTTTGATGGTGACACGACACTCACGACAGCATTCGAAAAATGCATCGCCTGCGTGAAGTTTTCGGAAACAATCTCCGATTAAAATGCTGATATAGAAAACCTTCCAACAAGACCTGATCACCAATTTCAGTTTCATCTGTTTTGACAGTTTTATCAATTTCTTTCACATCAATAGAGGATCCACGCTGGACGTACGAAACATTAGGCGCCATGTTGAAAACAAACTCGCCTAGCCTGTGTACAACGTGGTTGGATAGACTCGACAATGAGTCGGTTCTCCATCCAGTGCATCCATTATCACGCGTGCACAACACGCACAAACTGGGGCAGTTCATTGCAGCCAGTCTACTACGGAACGTAGTGAGAATGTGTACAGTGATCGCTGCATAATATAGACTTCGCCCGCCGCGCCGTGCGTAAAACGAAACTTCAACGTGCACTTCTAATACAAGTTCTCCTTACATCCGTTGATGTCAACATTCAGCAGGGCACGTTGGGGATATTGGGGGAAGCCTAGACATGTTGTAAGCAAACTCGCTTGTGAACAACGTGGTTGGATAGACTTGATAGTAAGTCGGTTCTCCGTCCAGCGCTAGCATTGTGCATCCATTATCACGCGTGCACAACACGCACAAACTGGGGCAGTTCATTGCAGCCAGTCTACTACGGAACGTAGTGAGAATTTGTACAGCGACCGCTGCATAATATAAACTTCGCCCGCCGCGCCGTACATAAAACGAATCGTTGGACATGCACTTCTTATACAATTCTCCTTACATCCGTTGATGTCAGTACTCGGCAGGGCACGTTGGGGAAAAGAAATGACACGGACACGTGCAATAATAAAGCTAGTATAAACACCCTTTTTTATCGGGCATCAATCAAATAGATCGGCACATTTAACACTTTTCCCCTTCATTTTATGACCTTACCATATACCACCTACCCCCCCCATTTTTAATCCAAATTCACACTGAACTCGGAGACCACATATTTTGAAGTGAAAATTCCGGAATTCCGGAAAAATCCGGAAGATTCTCATGCCTGCAAGACTTCTTTTCAAAGCCACCCACATGATTTATTCAATTGGTGCTGCTATTTTACCTTACTGTCAAAGTATGTTTTTAAAATCCTTTTACTTTTTTCTGTGCATTTTGTTACACCAGTGGCTGAATTTTGCTGTATGAGCCTTGGATGAATACATCACTGATCACTTTTACACAATGGACACTGCAACCTAAGCAACTCTTCTCTTATGTGCTAAGTATAGAAGGTAAGAGTTAAGCATGAACAAGTGAATTTGATGGCATTTTAAGAGCTTAGTGATTATTGATACATGTATTTTGCAACCTGCATTACTGCAATGAATGTTCTCTTAAAAAAAAGATAATAAAAGTATAATTAACTTGATATTCTGAAGAATGTAATAAAATGTATTCCTACATACCTTGTATTCAACGTTTCCTTCTTCCACCTGTTACATAAAAAGAAAAGAAAAAGAAATCCTTTATTTTCTCCCAAGTCAAAGTGTTGACTGGCCAATTTAGAACGTAAATCCGGCAAAATAACCTTTAGAGAAAGAAGGCTGGCATGATGTATCGAGAATTTGCCAATCACGGTAGGCCTAGCTAAACATACAGTGTACATGATGTAGGTTAACATCGGTGCAATCTTTGGAACTGCACGATCATGAACAGAGCGATTTTGAACATGCACTTATATTGGGGGCTTTTCTTCTGATTGGCCAATTCTCAAAACGTCATGCTGGCTTTCTTTCTCAGTCTAAGTTAGGCCTACAATGGCAAAATGGCATTTGCAGGAAAAATTCTGTTGCCGGTTTCACATGATGATTTTAGTGGATATTAGCCATAACATTGTCTTTTTTTACGGACTTTGATTGAAAAACTTTGACGCATCTTGCTTGGTGAAGAGTCAGCCTGACTCAATAGGACACACGCTAAACGCGGACATTTAGCAAGCTTGCATAATTATGTGACGTTGGCATTAGTGTCTTTTACGCCACTCATTTTATTCAGTACTCAGTAGTATTTGGGGTAAGGAAATTTTTTTTTTTTCACTGAAATATTCCTGAAAAATGTTAAGGGTTTACAGGACCCATGAATATTTGCTTTAAGTAACAAGTCTCATTTTGGAACAGTAGGAGCTAAATAAATATTTTGGGTGGCATAAAAGACACTAACCCCGTGACGTCAATGGCGCATAGCTAACGTTAATCAAATCCCAGTATGCTAATCAGCGGACACTATTTGGCAACGGACACCTTTTGGCATGACACCGGCAACTAGGCCTACCCTGGGCCTGGCTGCCAAGCAAAAACAAACAGAACAAACAAACAAAACAAGCAAATTGTGGTCATCTGCAGAAACAACCGCCCACCTTTTTTAGTTTTTGTTCATGAATCATGTGCCTAGCAAATAAGTTAAAATAAAGGCAGTGGATATTTTGCCGGCGACGGCAAAAGTTCCGAAACGCTAGTTTGCCGGTAAGTGTTTTCTGATTGGCTGGTAATGACGTCATCTGCTACCGGCGCGCGCACCTCAGCTCAGATAATCATGGCGTCGACGACGAGTGTGTTACATGTCGGCGACAAATTTTCTAACGTTAGTTTCGAAGATGTTGAACGTGCTATTTCCAACTTCGAGAGGCAGCAAAAAATAAGCTAGGCCTACTGGAAACGGAGACACCCGCACGCTGGCTGCAGCTGCCAAACGAAGTAACGTCAAGGGCAACGAAGCGCTTGTTTATTTCGAGTTGAAATATGCTTGCGTGAAAGGCGGCAAAAAGTACCGCTCCAGGCGAACGGGCCAGAGACCAATTCAGCGGTGAGTTCGATACAGCTCCGGCACGCATTGCCAGCAACAAATACGTCACAGGTAGTGACCAATCAGAAAAACACTTAGGCCTACCGGCAAAATAGCGTTTCGGAACTTTTGCCGTCGCCGGCAAAATATCCACTGCCTAAAATAAAACAACGTTCTGAGGCTCCATAATTCCTCCATGGTAAAGTCATTAAGCTAAGTCAATAAGTGTTGACATTTCATTCCAAACACTCAAGGCCGTTAAATGTAGGTCTGCACGTACACAAACTGGTTCGTTAGGCCTAACGTTAGGCCTACGTAATCGTCTGTCCACAAGGCACAACTGACAACAGACAACTTACCTCGGGCGGGAGGTTGGACATTGAACAAGCTAAAGCGGGCGACTTCTCCTGCGTCGGAGACGAATTGTGGGGACTACAACTGCTAGTCATCTTAAAGTATCGTCTGCAATTCAAATGTGGGGAAAATCATCCCAGTAAAGGGACAAAATCTTGAACAAACTCATCGGCAGCTTGTTCCTCAGTTTACGCCCGCCATCTTTCTTTGCCAGCTGTATGTCATGTCACTGTGCCAATATGCAAATAACTGCCGTATTTATAGATAGAAATTACCATAATTTATTCAAAATAGGCGGAGTTTCAATGTGTGTTTTTTGTAAGTGCACGAAAGATGTTATTTCACTGCTAAAAATAGTATGGAATACAGCATCTTATGTAACCGAACTCGGTATTTCATCAGCAATTTTTCCTCAAAAAATAATTTTTAGGGTAAATTTCTTGATAACCTAATCAAAAAATAAGGTAAGGAGGATGAAATGGTCCGCAATGATCGTAGGAATACATACAAACAGTTTGAAGATTCATGAATTATGCATGAGCTTGTAAGTTGCAATGTGGTGCAATCCAACCAATCACGAATTTATCAACAAAAACACAACCGTCTTTCCGGCTGTGGTGTAATTCAAAACAATAACAAAAGAGGTGCAACAATTTGTAGGGACAATTGATTTGCCACAAGTGTATGATGCAACAGGATGTAACAGGACCACCACGATAATTGGAAATTATATAGATGCACGAAGCCGAATATACACTTTATCAGATGATCAGTTGCCAAGAGAAATTATAACTATTGCAATAATTAAATTACAATATGTTTTTGGAAATATAAAAAAAAAACTGCCCATCAGCCAATGGTTTACCTTTCCAGTGCCTGACATTTCGATCCTAGCTATAATTCCTTTTAACTCATTGATTGGATGACTGGCTTTCGAGTCACAGTACTCTAGTACAGTCTTCACTTTTGTTAATCACGGCCGTCCTCAGTTTGGGTTGTCTTTTATATGCTTTTTGTACTAGCTTTTCTTTCCCAATCCCCATCTCCACCCTCTCCAATGATCCCACCCCTCCCCAACACACCCATATCCCTGTCCCACACCATCCTCCCAAAACTTTGCCCACTCCCGGCCCCTCCCCCACTCGAACCTCCCATATTAAACTCACTCCGCCCCTCCCACAAGTTAACCCTCCCCACCCCTCCCCCGACCCACTCCATCCCTCCCCAACCCACTCCGCCCCTCCCCCAACCCACTCCACCCAACTGACCCCCCCCCCCCTGCTGTTTGTATTGTTTTTAAATTTGGCCGAATAAATAATAATAAAGTTTTCTTAGTTCAATTTGACATTTTATTTTCCTTGGTAGATCAAATTATCGTTTTCCGAATCTTTGAATAAAGAAGCAAATAATGAAGAATAATTAAATTTATGGTAATTCTGCTTAAATCAAGGAAAACATTTCATGCTAAGCAACTAAGGTTTTGTTTAAGCAGGTCTACAGACTTAACCTAATTGGGTGACAACTGATACCCCTCAAAATTTGAAACAAAGGCCAATAAATCAGGAATTCTTCAAAATTATACCACAAAACAACAATCCGTACACAACACTTATCAATGAGAGTCATGAATCCACTATTTCTGTTCCAAAAGTTGATCGAAAATTTATTAATCTACTGAAATTGGTGTGCCAGAACCTTTTCTTTTTACAATAGCATAAAATACTACGAGAAAAATGTGACGATAACATGTTTTGTTTATGGGGAAAAAAACAAAATTAAATATTTATCAGCCTGGACTGTTCAGAAGAACTTTTGACTGACAAAAAAAAACACACACGTTTACATAGCAAAGACTACGATCTGCTATAAGTGATATTTCTTAATAATAATCTGAATTCAACCTACTGGGGTAGTTACAAATCTTAAAGAGGTTTTCAACGATATATACCCCTAATAACACTGTAAAGTCTAGTTCCTAAATTAAATTCCCAACATGTTGTAGGGTTTTTTAAAAGAAAAAAATCTCAAACTTGTAAATATTCATAAATAATAACACCTCAAAAGACACAGGAAGTGTTTTGAATTTTCATGCTGTGAGAAGGTGATGCAGTCCAAGATTTTAAAATTGAATAATTAGGGTGAAACATCAATACTTAATGTCTTAATTGTGAGAATTTCCAAGGATATGAGCTTTTGTTTTTACATAGGCCTAAAGATATTAAAATAACTGCAGAGTAAACAATAAGAAATGTCTGTCCTGTTGCATTGATACAAATCAATCATAACTTTTGTCAAAAACCAAGAATCAATCCCATATCTTACTGAAAGCCCACAAGTTTGAAAATCCTGGCAATTTCATGTCAATATTTCACACTAAAAATTTTAAAATCAATGGACGTTTTACACCGAACAGCAATTATTTTTAGTATCAAATCCCATGATTTTTCACTAATAATGTTTGGTCTACGTAAACGTTTTTAATCATTTTCCACAAGGCACTGCATGATATATAAAAAACATTCCTTTAAAGAGAATTATAACTATGGGGAAAACAAAAATGTAAAGGCATTACACACTAAACTTTGAATGTTTTGTTCAATCATGAATCTGCATGAAATCTTGCATTTTTGTTATTGGTGTATGTGCATTTTATGCACATTTTAACTGCTGAAGTTCAAACTGTTCCAAAAAGTAAATTCACTAAACCTCATCCTAACTACTGCATTTCATAAGCTGTTTTTCAAGGAAGGTTACCATTTTTCAAATTTGGTAAAATATTTCAAGTGTATAACCTCTTTTTTTGTTAAATACAAAAGCATGTTTGTGACTTGTTCCTTACTCCCAATTTTAACGAATACAACTTTCTTTTTCTCTTTTTAATTTGCATTTTGTTTTCTTCAAAACTAGACAATTCCGTTCCATGGCCTCATCTTCATTGCATGCTCTGTACAAATGCATATAAATGTATTTTTTTTGTTCACGAAAGGAAACCAAGGAATTATTTGTTTTCCCCATCACTGGACTGCTATAAAAAAGGAAGGGATTTTCGCCAAAATGTTTGAAAACCGCTGTCAAAATCATCTGTTCCCATGAAGATACGGCCCATATTTGACGGAAGAACAAAAATCCAAAATAAGCCAAATAAAAATGTAGCATTTTGGCCTGACCACCGTCTTTTTTTTTTTTTAATTTGCAGCACATTTCCTGCTTAGCCATTTCTTTCGGGTGGAATCAAGCATCTAAATGAAATTGGTCCTCAGATTGGTGAATTTTTCATTTTGCTCCCGGACCTGTTTTAAGGTTGAATGAAGAAGTGATGACGCATGATGACCATTTAGGGCCAGTGATAAAACAATGCAGCACGAGCATGGTCAGTCACAACACAAGACTTTTAAGTCAACACATGATGAACAATACATAATCACAACTTAGCACCACAAAACTGACGGACGATGGCATTGACAATACACTGCTGAATTATGCACACAAACAGTTTGCAACGGTATCATACTTAAGCAACAGGAAGGAATCTGGGGTGAAACACGTTTACAGAAATTAATTAATTCAAGAGAGAACAAAGAAAACACACTGAAGCGGAGTTCTAACCTGAGACCTCCAAAACACAAGTCTTGGAGGTTGACAGATTGAAATCTTCCAGAATGTTGTCCTACTTCTCCAGAAAATGACTTTAATTATTCTAGGTTTGCCTTCTGATGTATTCAATTATTTCACTTTTAAAAAAGAATTGATGTGAGAATAATTAATGTTCATACTGCCAATAGGACAAGTCTGCTAAATATCCCGCTAAGCGACATTTCTCAACAGTTAGCTACTCAAACCATTTCATGCTAAGAAAATATCTGTCATGCTCAACAAACATGCTTTGTTCAGTTATAACGTCAGGTGATTAAGCCCACTTATCCATTCAAGCCACACTTAAAATAACGATAAAAAAACACCCAAAAGAACCCTTAAAGACTCGAAGAAAATAATTGAAGGGTTTTCGTTGCTTAGTCGTTGGGATATATTCGTTGCATAAGTTTTTCCCCAAAAGCTAGCAAACTTAGAGAAAAGGTATGAAGCAAGCATTGATATCGTACGACACTACTCTATCATTAGCATTCGCAACAGGGTTAGAGAGCAAATTTCTTAAAAGTTATGTACATGCAAATCGCTTGGCAAAGCAGAATGGCTGCTGCCAAAATTAAAAAAACAAAATAACAATTTGAAATATTTCAAGCATGAAGGAAAACCTGTGTTAATAAATCAGCCTAAAGTTTAAGTCATTGTCGGTTTTTTTGCCCCTCCATTTTGAACATGTTAAAACACTGGCTACCTATAATTTGCCCAATTTCAAAGATACAACGAACTTACAATTTAACTTGCGTAAAATCACCCATTACTTAAGTGTATGCTTTGATATAATGCTAACAGATCAAGCTTAGCTATTAGGAAAAACAATACACATCACTAAAAAAAAACATAAGTAAAATCAATCTCTTATTATACAATTAAACAAAAGTAACAATAAACACGTAAATATTCATCCAGACTAATTTACAAACCTCTTACGCGACAGGCAACGAGTCTTCCTCGGGGTTCAACGACCAAAGGATATGTTCAATGTCATCTTGTTTACCTTTTCACAAACACAACGTAAAATGTGCTTTTTTGTAACTACTCCGCAAACAGCATATATATACTTAACAAAAATATTTATATGAAAGCAAACTGATTCTTGTATTTTTAAGAAAACGGTCGAAATATAACACGTAAAAGTGACCACTGGAACATTCTTTGAACTTATTAACAACACATGTAATAATACTGCTGTTTAGCAATTTAAAAGACAAATACGAATCCTCTTTTTTTTCACCAAAAATCCTCATCAAAAACATAAAATTTATCTTTCAAACCTTATCACTTCTTGGCTTACTGTCCAGACAATTAATACTCACACAAAGGCTGTGATTGGGACAGCACTGTAATAGCAATATAATAGCACTGTGATAGCAATGTCATTGCAATGTATATAATAGCACTGTGATAGCACAGAGAAAGCTGTTTGCTCTTGGTAAGTGCATGAATCTTAGGAAGGGAAGTGCTTTGAACTTAAGGTTTTAATTTTTCATACTTCTTCCTTTAATTGAGTAAGTGCAGTATCTTGGCGATCTACTTAGCTTTAGGTCTTTCTTTTCCGATATTTCAACAGTTTAACCATGCAAGTTCAAAGTATTCTCACTTGCAACCAGCACTCCACTATTAGTATTTAACATCACAATTGTGAAGACGAAAATTTTACTGAAGATCAAACCACTCATTTTTTAAGAAGCAAATATAACAATAATGGAAATATTTTTGCATTTACTATTATCTGAGTTGTTCCTCACATTTTGTCATCATTTGCATGTAATGTGAATTTAGAATAGTTTAAAGATACATAGTTATAATTCAATCCTGTGGTGCAACAAGAAATTGCTATATCCGCCCCCAAAATGTGCTATACACATAGCAACTGACAAACTATCCCATGGCAACCTTTAAACTGCACGGTGCCCAATCATATGCTGTGCAGAATCTTTGTGCAATGCTAATATACTGAACAGTTTAAAATGTAGTCAATACTTATGTTTAGGAGATAGAGGATTAACGTACTACGTAAACCAAAATCAATGGAAAATGAAATAAATTGTTACAAAATTTAAGCCAAACCGAAAAATTGACACTAAGTGTCCAATTGCTGTTTGATAGGCCATCAATTGCAAAAAAAGGTTTTCTATTTTATTTTGCTTTAGGACAGGGCTATATTTTTCAATGTAAAGACAATGATCAGCAAATAAATTAAGAAAAATCAAACGGAGGCAGTCGGAAAACCTTTCGCAAATGATTTTGGAAGAGGAATTTGAGCAATTTTTATAATTTAAAACCAAAAAAGGTAAAGCAGCAGCTTTTAAACAGAATGATGATGCCCTTGGGAGAATTTACCTACTACGTAAAGTTTCTTTGTGTGTGTGTGTACCCACTGCAGGGATTTGAACCCCGGACCAGTGGGGTTACGTAATGCCCTGGCAGTTTCCCCCTTGTCCTGACTGGATGCCACATTCCGAGCTTGTTCATTTCTTGTTGGTACCTCTGGGTGGTGTGGATGGTCGGCCGGAGTTCAGTCCACCATACTGGTACTTCGCCTTCTTTTCCGAGGGTTTCAAAATCTACACGTAAGGTGAAGAAAAACAGAGAGAAAAATTAGGAAAAGTAGACTTTCACAGAATTCAAACTTATCACTGGCCCAAGTGCTGAGAATATTTGTGAGGTTTTAACTACGTTTTGACATGAGAGGAAGGTAGTGCTGGGCAAAATCAGGTAATTTCATATTCGGTTACTGATTGCCAAAAAATAAATCAGGTGAACAGTTAACCTATAGATATAATCACGTGCGACATGCGTGACATGTGCGATTTAGGTATATACGTCTTCTTCAATGTGATTGTTGCTTTCGGAATGCTTTTAACGTTGTTATTTCTTAGAGCAAGCATACATAGTGCATACAATGTTTCTTTTAGTATGTGAAAAGCGTGTTTTTACTTGGCAAAATTGACAAAATAACTGACTGAAATTCTACAATTTACACTTTTCAGGTTGTTGAGCATGAGCCAAACATTCATCCCTTGTTTTTTCCTTTCAGTTTCGGCTAAGGGTTAGAGAAATATTTTGTAAACGGATAATTAAATCCGGGTCGATTAACCTATAGCCGGATAAAAATCCCAGCACTAGTGGAAGGCTAACTGACTTCATATAGAATCACTGTAATTATTCAAATTAGGCTTGGCCTTCACTCACCTATATCAGCACTGCACACCCAGTGATTTAGGGTGCACACGAAAAAATCATGCCCTGGCTCAGTTGGGACTCGAACCCATGACCTTGTGCTTTACAAGTACAGATGTCATACCACTAGACATTCAAATTTCTGTTGTGCATAATATGCATTCCTACTAACTGCGTATTTTATCCATTCTGCACTTAACAAATTATGGGTAGGCTTTGCTCGTTAAAGGGCATAGATAGAGCTATGGCAATTTCAAGGCATAAGACCAGGGCAATGAGGGTCCCTGCCTCGATGAAAATCTGGGACAAAAAATTGAAAGGTGCATTACCTGAAACGAGCACATGAGCGTCTCGTCCACGCTCATCATGCCTCCAGCATTGTCAAACTCCCCACAGTAGTTGGGCGCCGAGAACAGCGTCACCAGCTGACGCTTGGCAAAGAACTCGTAACCGTCTTCAACGACCTGTTAATAGAGGACAGACAATCATTCCATCAGTCATGACATAAACCATGCATGGCCAAACTTGCTCATGAATATGCATTTGTCCCACTCAACGAGTTCACTAGAGGGAGTCCATCCCGTGGAGCTCCTTCTGAAATTATTACTCAGCAAATGTTCATTTTCAGCCGAGTACCATTTACGAACAATATGTCTTTTTATTTCTTTCCCTCTTTTGTTTTTGTTTTAGCTGGTAACCACTTTATTTGATAAGTCAACATGAATGCTTGAGCAACTTCATGAAGCTGGCCATAAAGTGTATAGAGGTCTAGTGGAGGAAATATGGTACAAGTAAATGGCAGTAAAATTTTGTGGGTTTTTTTTAAGCACAACAAATTTGCGTATTACAAGAAGTGTTGTCTTGTTTATGATATGCAAATTCCTACTTGGCAAACTTGTTGTCCTTTTCTGAAGCAATATACAAATCAGGCACAATTCTGTGAAAAATGTCAGATACAATCCGTAATAAATTAGTACATGTAATAAACTGCTGCAAACTGCTCATCGACCACAATATTTACCCGAAATAAATAATCTTGAAAACTTTGGAGGGCCACACATTTCAAACCTGGCAGGCTCTTTCTCGAAGGCTTTGCAAATGACAGCTCATGGAACAGGGATTGAAAGTTCAATCCATGTGGTGTTCTCAGAAGGATACAAAAGTATAAAGGGCTTCTCCTCCAAAACTGCCCACACTAAAACAAATGCAATAAAATCCTGGGGCTTTTAACAACCAGTCCCTGAATCCGCAGGTAATCCTGAGCATACCTGGTGGGCCCTGCATATCAAGTCAAGATCGTGCTTGTTGAGGAATTTCGAGACGACGTCGCTGCCGAAGGTGAAGGAGACGCCGCGGTCGTTCTCGCCCCAGCCCGTGGTGTCCTTATCCGGATCGGACCACAGCAAGTCACACAGCAGCCCTGGTGAACATTGAACAAATAGTATCATAATCCGTGAAATTCACCGCCAATTCTCGCTCCTGCGGGATGTCCTGTTCAGTGTGACAGGTTTATTACCAAAGTACAAGATGAAGCCTGCTTTATAGTGCAGTACCATTCCCAAAGCTCAGACAACAAAATCCTTTCTGTGTACCACAAGATCCCGCACATTTTATTTTTTTTTTAACATCTGTTGCATATTTGGGCAATTTCAACTTTTTAAGTTAATAATAATAAAGACATTTATAATGCGCAACATATCCACCCAAGGGTGCTCAAGGCGCTTGAAGTTTACCAGTAAATGTACAAAACTCTATACAGTTTTATCAATTTTTGCAATTATTATTAATAATGGATAAGAAATTTAATCCTTAATGATGGGTTCATTCTTTGAAAGATTTACTGTAAATCCCGTAATACTGACTTGATTCATACCCACTACATACGGTGTTAAAAATGAGCTTCAATGCAAGTAATAAACTGCTGCAAACTGATCATCAACCAAAATAATGACCCGAAATGTATACAATGCTTGGAGTTAGGAGGTCCCGACGCGTTTCGATCCTAGCAGTCCTTATCGAAGGCCTTCAATAAAGATCCTGCTAGAATCGAAACACATCAGGCCCTCTGAAACTCCAAGCAAAATGAGCTTCAGTTAAAAGATGCCCCCCCCCCCAGAGAAACATCTATTAATTTGTCTTTCTTTTCTTTTCAGGATTCTTGATATCGTAAGAAAAAAATCTATGAAGGCCATATAAAAAATTCATTTACAATAGCGCCCTGACAGAAATCCAGATAAATAATGTAACAATTTTTGGTTCATTTCCTGTTTCGTACATATGTATTAATGTTTCCCTTTTTGTATATAAGGTAATATATATCAAACAAAAACAAAATTCTATGCATCTTCCCCTGTAGCACTGACCCTGTATGAAATGTTCTATTCATGAAACATCTCAACTAAAAAATCAAAACCTAAACTTCCTATGAAAAAATCGGAAATTTCAACCACAGATATTTTCAAATTTCAGTTGTAAAATATTCGGATCTTAGGGCACACCCATGAATTTTATTACATAAAGAGATGAAATAACTTGGCTTGGGAGATGGCTAAAAATAGCTGAGGATTGGCCGAGGGTATATCCCCCAGGAAGAGGAGTCAGCAACGTAGATTAATTGAAGGTAAAATTACTTGACGGTCTGATAGGTTCCATGGACCACATCGGCAGACGGGCGGGCTATTTCTGGCCCACGCTGGGCTGAATCATATTTCCTGGTAACTGAGAATTCCTTAAGTCACAGCTAACTTTACACATGTATTCACCAACCATGTTTAAACTCTTTTTGCATTATTCAGAACAGAAATAGCATCTGTGAAAGATACACATAGGGCTTTGGGATTTATTTTGCTACTGCCATTTTGTGTCCTAAATGAAATGAAGGGCTTGAGATAAATGGTGAAGCTGGAGCCTTTCTTTGGCTTCGTCGAGTGCCCAATCCCTTCATTTCGATTTGTGGGCCTCAAACGGTGGAAGTGAAATAAGTACCAAGCCTAGCCTCAAGCCAGGTTTCGTAAAGGCCCATAGTTTGAGGGACCTGCCAAAGCCACATCTTCTATTGGACCTATTCCAATCAATTTTCAATCTTAGTTATATTGTCAATTACATGCTTCATTTTCCATGTCTAGGAAATATGTGTGCTCATCATCTTCTGATCTTCATAAGTATGTTATGTAACACTGAGACAGAGAAAAACAGCGCTGTGAACGAATTCTTTTTAAAAAGATTGCTCAAAATTAAATTAGTGCCATTACTCAAGTCGAGGGATCTCAGACAACGTGTGACAAATTCACACGGGTTGTGTGCAGCAAATTTAAACAAGTCCGTCGGTCACCTGGGTATTTCAATCAAGTATGACATCATTGATGTGGAGTGGAAATGTCTAGGATTTAAAAGCTTAATTTTCAACCTGCTGCAAAATTGACAAGATTAACAGCCCCAAATATTTGACAGTGCTTCCAAACGGACACTAACCTGTTTCTGGGACATCTGTGGGCCTCATGATGCGTCTAATTTGTTCCATCGACTGCAAGTCCGGGGACAGCCCTAAAACACAAAAACAAATCATTAACATTCATCAGATGATTCCATTGAATGGAAAGACGGACATCTAAAACCTGCCCACAGAATCCAGCAGAATCCATCAACGATAAGGTTATGCATAAATATCACAAGACATATAAATGTCGGAACTTCAACAACAAAAAACGACAATGGGACATTTTCCAAACCTCGGGTCCGGCACAGGCTCCGTCTCTGTCATCCATATGCTGAGAATATAGGTTGTGGTTTTTCATTGAAGCTCGAGCTCTGTTTCCTTTTTCATAGCAGAGAATCTTCTTCCGAACCACAGCCAAAAGCCTCTATTTTGATAACTGTTATTTTAGAACGGATGCATGAAATGGAGCCGGAGCCGGAGCCGGAGCCGGAGCCGGAGCCGGAGCCGGAGCCAGAGCGGAGGGTTGGAAAATGCCCCTGGTGCAATTTATTTCAATCTGGATAACCTGTCTCAAGGTGTTGCAGATTCATAGATCTTGGATGGTATTAGGAATAATGGGAAACGGTCGTTTGCAATTCTGTACTAGGCAGTAGGTTCGTGATAAATATACACACAGATACAACAAGGCCTATTGTGCGAATGTCAAGATGGACAAAAAAAACAAGCAGACGCCCAACTGTTCTTGTGAAGATTTTTTTTAGTGTTCAAGCTTCAGGCTTCAAACTTTAAAACGTTGAATCTGAGGACGTTACCTCCGTGACAGCAGAAGATCTTCTCATCGATGATGGCAGAGATTGGCAAGCAGTTGAAACAGTCTGTAAACGTCTTCCACAATTTGATGTTGTAGCGTCTTTTACCTGAAACAATGCATAGTGAAGAAATGAAGATGATCATAGACAAATTACCAGGATAAGACTGACTGGTAATGAGACTAACTAAGGCAACATTGTTTCTACCTTCTGTACAATTCCCTTTGGTTTTTGCGCTATAAATCAACTTTTTTTAAATCAATTTTTTATTTTAAGCTCAAAATAAGCTACATGTAATTACCGATGGTATACAAGGCACAGATTCTCAGTCAAAATTTCATGCTTAGTCTAATTTAAATTAATATTGATCGTAAGCATAACAAGAGTCTGCTTACATCCATTAACACCACAGGTTGAAGTCTGTGGCACAACGATGAAAAGCACAATGTGTCTATATTAAAGCTAACTTTCCTGCTATATTAAGGAGGAAGCATGGCTAAATTATGAGCCATACATGTATGTAACATTAAACAGCGGATGAAACAGTAATTTAATTTGTCTGCAAATTTCTTCGTTATATATAACACTTCCTCATTGCTCAACATCCTTAACAGTGCTTTACCAGTCTGGTCCGTAAATAAAAATAATGCACCATAATATTATCAAAACTAATCAAATTCATCGCAAGCCCCTCTTAATGTGGACAAAATACCCTAGTACTCAGACTCAACACAAAAGGAGAAATTTCCAATCTTTAAAAGTATGATCAATACAAGTATTAAACTGCTGCAAACTGTTCATCAGCCAAAAAATGGCCTGAAATTTATAAAATGCTTGGAGTTACATAGGAGGGCCTGACGCATTTCGATCCTAGCAGGATCTTTTTCAAAATCTTAAATAGCCAAATAAGTATTTGTGTGATGAGGAAAAAAACCCATGGAAACCAGCTTATCAGAGGAAAAGATGCATGCCTGAAAATAATCTTAGACGGGTTAGTGTGTGTTTGATAGATTCTCCACGACCCAACACTAGGATTCCCCGAAAGTCTCTTTACCACTGCACTAGTCTTCTTCGCCATATTGACATGTACATATGCGTTTTAATAGGGATTGTAGCTTATTATTTTTACTGTAATAGTTTATTTAAATCTTTGTTTATCACATTCATTTTGTGGTCATATTGGTTGTAAAGAGCATTGAGGTTTCACATAAAGCGCTGTTATCAAACCCTACTAATATTAAGAAAGATTTGAGGCTTTGCATGGTGACAATTGGTATGTGAATCGGTTTGCGGAGAAGTGCGAAAGTACGAACGATTCTTACATGGCATTTCCGCAAAACCGATCCACATACCTATTAATATCATTACTATATTCATGTCTTACATTCATCGTAGAAACCGTAGATCCTGTTGATGCTGGCACACTCATGGTTGCCCCTCAGTAAAAAGAAATTCTCGGGATACTTGATCTTGTAGGCCAGCAGCAGGCAGATGGTCTCTAACGACTGCTTGCCCCTGTCCACATAGTCGCCTAGGAAGAGATAATTAGACTCAGGGGGGAAGCCACCATATTCAAACAGCCTCAGTAGGTCCGTGTACTGGCCGTGTATATCTCCTGCATTGTGACATTAGGGAAAGAGGAGAAAATGGTTTAAATAATTGTCACACTGAGCTCCGTGATTGCATGCGATGAATTGGGTTTGACATTGAAGTACTTGGATAAAGGAATGCTGCTAGACACAGTGGAGAAACTGGGAATTGTTGATTGCATCAGACAAAATGCATGAGCAATTGCACGGTAACGTAACTTACATGTTAAGCGACTTTGACCTATTCCTTGATCAATCATTCTTGAAAGACTCCAATTTAAAAATGTGTAATTGAAATCAGCAAGTACACCACTTGTGATTCTTTGAAATGCATGTAAATATGCGCAACAAAATAGTTAACTTACATATAACAAAAATGTCACCAAACCATGGAAATGCCCATATTTACATACATACACGACGTGTTCAAATGTTATGCATACAAATTGTTTACATACTGTACATTGAAACTCTACCCCTTATCAATGCAGCAATACCACTTTAATGTAGTAGGTCTATTATTTGGGATTTTGTATTAAGTGCTCGGCAAACTGGCAAAGAACAAAGGATTCTTCATTTTGGCTGTGAGATACTGTTACACTGAGAGCTGGCTTCAGATTTCACAGTTGTGGTATCCTGTTACAAATACATACATGTACATTGTAATTTTCAAGTACAAGTACAAGGGTGCCTAGCCAAAAATGCCCTAAGGGGAATTCATATCAATAGTGTACATGTATCCTTGATATATATATAATTAGGCCTAACAAGTATATTTTGCACTAACTTTCATACAAACCATCCACAAATAGAAAGGTGGACTGTATTTATAAATACATGTACGCTGAACTTCAGACTGATAATGATATTCAACATCTGATAAGATATGATTTGACACAATCTGTAATTGGCTACATACTGGTATTGTACCTAATGGGTGATACTGACAGTTTATTAATAGCATGTGAAGGGGGTGAATCTGGTGATACACAATGGACCTTAACAATGTATGTATATGGGTCATTCCATGAAGTTGGAGAACACCTGGTTATTTTGCACATGTTAAGAAAAAGTTGGCGTAAACCACAGGAAGCTAAAATATTTAGGCCGTCTAATTTATATCATCAAGGGATTAGGCACAGAGGTATTATGTAAACATAATTTATTTGTATTTGGAAAAACATTTTTGTCAGAATAATTCATGAAATACTGGTTTCCGGTACCATAAAAATGGTTGTTTTTGTGACATAGTACAAAATAGCACATTAATTTTTCTTGACATTCAGTGTGAACCCTCTATGATCCCATTATTGATTTTGTTTATTACCCCTTTCATTTCGAAGGACACCCTATTTTGTAAATGGTTACGGAAGTAACAGGTGGTTTCCGTACATTATAAACACGATACGTCCGAAACGGGAGTCGTTTTTTCTTTATTTTGAAAATGATTTCAAATCACAAGAAGCCATTTCGAAAACTATAAATCAGAATTACATTTCCTCAAATTGACATTCCTTGAAGCATTTCGGTAGCAAAGATATAACTCGTTCTTACAAATCTGACAGGATTGGTTTCCGCGATCATTCTGTTGCGTCCGCAACACGTGCCGCTCTATACTATCTTGTGCACGCATTCTTCGTCGAGACTGAACCCGTCCAAGCCACCAAAATGGGGACTTAGAAACCGCTTTACAAATAAGACTTGTCAAAGATCGAACCTGTGTTATTTTTACGCTTGCACGACACGTGGTTTCCAGAAGCTTCCACACAGTACGTCCGCGACCACGTTACGTCACCACAAAAGTCTTCGAAGTAAAAGTGGCATTTAAGAGCAGTTCTTGTTCAGTTAAAAGTAGCAAATCATAAAACAAATACATTCTCAAACTTAACGATATTCGACCCGTGGAAATGGTGATTAATTTCCGATTTTTTACCGTTTTCGAGTTTATTCGAGGAAACCCCCAACGGTTTCTAATGTTACGTCCGTATCACTACAAGGATGGCTGTACCATTATTCAGTGATAGGAGGTGCCAAAATCTGTTGTAAGGAATCACACTCTAAACTGGTGAAATAGCTGGTATTGAGCATAATGTGCAATCAGAATATATAAAATGCGCATTAAGTAGTTACTTGTGTTTGTGTTTTTGATGACAATCTGGTTATTATTACAGTGTAGTGAAAGAAATAATAAATACAACTATTTTGACACCCCTATCTGAAATGGTATATTCCGAGTTTTTGTTTGCATGGTTGCTAGCTCGCTAGCTGGCTCGTCTAGTTCCACTCGTCCCTCAGTGATTTTCGAGGCGCACAGTTCGCAAGGAACCAGTCTTGACCAAGAAGGCATGATAATAATGTTTGATTGAAAACGCGAATATGGTGAATGAAAACATCGTCAATAAAATCATCTGTTCGTCTGTTCCGTGAAAGGCGGAGACTCGTCGTAGTTAAAATTTGACAAATATTCAGTTGGACAAGTGACAGTATCGGAGTCAGGCAGTGTACGGTACGTAGGCCAGTCGAAAAAACCTTGCCTACCTCGGCCTACACCAGTAACGTTAGTACTCACGTTAGCCTACATGTAGTACTGCTCAGAAGTCCTACGTTACTTCAATACTTGTCGTTAAATTTCTCTGTTTTGTAAAAAGATGATGTCCGCTGGCAAGCAACTGTGGAAATGGCCAACTGTACCAGGTTGCATCTGGTACAAAATGGAGAATGTTCTGTGCAAACTCGTTCCTCCGGCGTCCGGATCTCCCCACATCGCGCGGAATTTACAAATTCACCCAAACAAATGAACCCTACTTATACTAAGTCTACGTGCCACATGGCACTAGCACTGCATACGAAATGCGGGTGCCAGTCAACTCGGTCCGTAACCAACTCGGTCCGAGTTAACTCGGTCCGTGACCAACTCAGTCCGAGACCAACTCGGTCCGAAGCCAACTCGGTCCGTAACCAACTCGGTCCGTGGCCAACTCGGTCCGAGGCCAACTCGGTCCGTGACCAACTCGGTCCGTAACCAACTCGGTCCGTGACCAACTCGGTCCCTATGGGAAAACGTACTCAAACAAGAATCCATGCAGTTTGCAGCAGCAGTGTACAACATGTAGGCTACTTGCATGAATGTTTTTTAATGTCATCATAACATAATATGTTTTGCTTGTGGCTGAAACCGAGAAGAAATAAATTATGTCTTATTATGTTGATACCATAATAATTTGATAAAATGGCACAATACAATTTTAATTAAAATATTAATTAAATTATACACGAAGTCAAATGCCTTATGAAAACGTGCCTTTTATGTTAAAAATTAGTAAATCAATTAATGAATAATAATGATGATTGTTTTGTGTTTTTGTTTTTTATTTTTTAGCTTTGTTTTAATTAATCTGTGTATATATACATATAACATAATTTAATATAAGATTTATAATTGGCAGGTGTTTGGGAAGGCACGGCTTTTGATGACAGGGTTTTTTTTGTTGTTTTTTTTACTTTTTGTCAGGCCCTGGGCAGCACCTGCCAATGTATTTTTCATTCTTTTAATGCTTTTAAGATAATAAATGAATAAATGAATAAATAGACCGAAATGAATAGTTAAATTCACGCAATTTGCGAGACTACGTACTCGTTTTGCTGCAACAAAATTACCAGACGTTTTTGCGTGCATTTTCCCATAGGGACCGAGTTGGTCACGGACCGAGTTGGTTGCGGACCGAGTTGGCCTCGGACCGAGTTGGTTACAGACCGAGTTGGTCATGGACCGAGTTGGATACGGACCGAGTTGGTCACGGACCGAGTTGACTCGGACCGAGTTGGTTACGGACCGAGTTGACCTGAAACCCGAAATGCACCTGCCTCTGCTCATGCTAAACTGCCATCCAATCTGAGAGCAGTAGGCTTACATGCACAGGTCTATTTACTTGATTCTGTATTGATGTTAAACCAGATTTTTTTCTGCTGCCTTTTTTAAATAATTGACAGTAGACAGTGCAATATTTGCCAACATTTTAAGATGATATCTTACTTATTATGGATTGCAAAAATCTTGTTTGACATGCAATAAGAAATTTTAAAAATAATACTCTCACTCAAAACTTTTGGAAATACATAAAACATTTCTGTACAAAAACATCATTTACATGTGTGTAATTTCAAAAAATCTGCTTTAACAACCAGAACATCTCATCTTGCTCTTTTTTATGTCACAAATCTGACTGAGTCTGATAAAATCTTTTTCAGTCAAGTTTATAGTGAATCAACTTTTAAAGCAGATGTCTCAAGTGACTATCATGTTGGTTGTTAAATGCCTGGTTCAAGAGCAGCCCAGCCTTGTAGCCCTCAGTGACTTAAGAATGTAAAGGTTGTGAATTACCTACTGAAATACATGTAGATGGGTGTTTGCAATAGTTATGATGCCCAATGTAAAGAATTTTGAACATGGTTGAAATTAAGTTACGGATGTAACAGTGGTTTCCAGTTACATCCACAACCATTTGAAATGTGACCACTCAAATAATATTGGGATTTATCAGTACATGTATTAATCTGCTGCAAACTTGTCATACTGAAACAGAAAGAGTAAAATGTTGCTACACAAGACAATTCTCATGATTCTGCATTTTTTCTTGTATTGAATATGAATTAGAAGTGACTTCAGAGTACTGGTAAATATTTTGAATTCAAAAGATTCCATTATGTTCATTCAGTTAAGTTGGAAATGAGCAATATTTCTTTACATTTTTAATTACTTATTATAAGTATCCTACCAACATCCAAAATAAATGAATTGAATCCTGATTGCATGTTGTTTCTTTCAGAAATCTTTATTATATTTGAATGTGGTTTCCGGAGTTACATCCACAACCTGCTACATGATGCGTCATTAACAATCGTCATTATTTTCTGGGCTACTTTAGTTTTTGCAAAAGTACTATTAGTTTAGTGAAGTACAATCAATAGTGTATCCAAATTGGATAAAATAATGATATATCACTGAGTTTGAAATTTCAGCTTTTATGTCACACTTTGTTATCAAACTTCATGGAATGACCCATATGTACAAGGGCCTTTCTTGTCATGCACAATTATGATTAAGGTTCTCCAAATTTCCCATCAAATAACAAAGGAAGAGTGTGCATTATTTCACAGAGTATAATACATGTACTGTATATGAAAATACAAGGAGCCAAAAAAATGTTAATAAAATATCTAGATACAAAAGTACAGCACCCTTATTACCAAATTGACATTCTCATCTTTTCAGATTACACGGACCAGTATTTACATATGCAGACTTCCACATAATTATGTGAAAATGCTGTGACGTGTACTACATGTGATGTCCATGTATGCCCCTGGGCAATGATTATACCCTTGATGTGGTTACTGAGCCCAATTTTGACGCCTGCACAAGTTTTAAACTGGACCATGCACAATTTTGAATTTAACATTCATTTGGTTTTTTTAACACGGCACATACCTTCATGAACCTTAAGAAACATTGGACACACAGGTTTTATTCAAAAGCAAGTCCTTTCGGACAAACGGTTTTAAAAGATTGTGCAGGTTGAAAGATTGCAACTCAACATGGCCATACACTAACACTGTACTTTTGTTCTGTCTTCCAGGAGTCCTCTCATTAGAGATGTTCCCAACAAAGGGATACATTGTCCCTCAGGAACCTCTTCCTACATAGTGAGTGATATACTATACATGTACACGGTTATACTGTTCAACATAATTGCACTGAAACCATTTACTGCAAACAGTGTTTTCTGTATACATACATTGTACATCCACACACACAGTACCAGGAAATACCATTCAGATACATGGGAGTTTTCTTCCCCATAATCCTCTCAAAAATCAACTGACCTAACTTTGTAGTAGAGTTTACCCCTACCGGTATTTCTTTTTTTTATTCACCATCGGGTGTACATTCAATTGTTATCATCGGTATTTTGTTACTGTTACATGTACACTGTACATGTACAGTATATGAAACCTTGATGAAACTTCTAATGTAGTAAGAGCAGAATTCTGATACATGTAGTTTCCAAGTGGTAGGCATATTCTACATGGAAATGCATGTTGTGAAGCATGAAGGCCTGGGGCCAATTTCATGACGCTGATTAGCACAACAATTCGTTGACGTTTTCACGAACTGACGAATCCGTACACACAGCCACGCAAACTATGAACTGAGAAAATCACGTTTGAAGTTTTACGTTTTTTTAAATCACCATCTCGGCGACTTTTAAGCTTAAATTCCAACAATTTTAGCAAGTTTGGAAAGGACATGAGTTACTTGAGATCTTAAACATACTTTAATATGCAGTTGCTTATTGATTAAGACTCTACTCATTACGAAACAGATTCGTCAGTTTGTGAAAATGCAAAACAATGACTGACGCACGGTAGCACGGCGGATTCGTCACTGCGCGCGCTCGATTCATCAGTTCGTGAAAACACAAAACCCTGAATGCCAGGCGCACAACACTGATTCGTCTCATACAGCGCATGCGCCCTTCTAACAGGACTGATTTTGTGTTGCGCACATGGCATTCAGGGTTTTGCGTTTTCACGAACTGACGAATCGAGCGCGCGCAGTGACGAATCGTCGTGCTACCGTGTGTCAGTCATGGTTTTGCATTTTCACAAACTGACGAATCTGTTTCGTAATGAGCAGCGTCTTAATTAATAAGCAACTGCATATTAAAGTATGTTCAAGATCTCAAGTAACTCATGTCCTTTCCAAACTTGCTAAAATTGTTTGGATTTGAAGCTTAAAATTCGCCGAGATGGTGATTTGAAAAACGTAAAACTTCAAACGCGATTTTCTCAGTTCATAGTTTGTGTAGCTGTGTGTACAGATTCGCCGGTTCGTGAAAACACAAAGTTAATTTCCAGCACATTCGTCACTTTTTACAATTAGCATAATTAGCAAATTAGACGGTTTTTAGTAAAACTACTTTCACTAAAACGTAAAGGACGTTAAGGTATACCGAAATAGCCCAAAAAAGGGAAAATGAAAATTTGAGTGATTTTCGGCTGATTCGTCAGTTCGTGAAAACGTTGACGAATTTGCTAAGCATGACATTTCTGTCTTAATAAAAACAGGGTTAACAACCAAATGTCTTGTGTATCGCTTGTGATTGTTCTTTGGCTGTTATTCACTGACCATGAACATCAAATGAAATTTTTAATGGTGGTTTGTTTTATTGGCCAAGACATTTTTGTGCTAAGCAATTTTTTTTGTGCTTAGCAGCAGCATGAAATTGGCGACGGTAAACCAATGCGTCCTGAGGTTTGACGATGTATGCTTGGGCAGGGTTGTAGAAGTTAGCTATGCAAATGTCTATTTTAATAGTATGATTCATTGTAGGCCCCGTCCTATAATGCACAATGGCCCACCTATGCAATGTTTCATGAACATCAAGTGATTTATATGCCAAGGCTGCCAAATTGTCACTGTTTGCACTGTGTGGGTTAGCAGTGGGTCAAAGGGCAATGGATACTAAAATGTCCATTTTGTACAATCAAATTACACTTTCTGTTTGCGAAAATCCCTATTAATTCCGTTTGCCCAACCAGACAGAGGCAATAAATCGCCTCGCCAACCAATCTTTACAAGACTTCAAGGACAGTATTTTTCTATTTTCAATGGGACATGCGTTCATGATCAGAAAAAGGAAGAAAGCAGCTGATCCCAGAAAAGTTGCATGCAGGAACTGCAAATTAAGCTTGGAATTCACAATTTGTTTCCCTAATCAGGAAGCAGTCTGTACTGAATGTACAGATCTGAACGAAACAAACTAGACTCGCGCGTGAGGTGCGCGGAGGAAAAAAGTTAAATTATTAGTAGCTAGGGAGCGGGTGGCTAGCGCGCATTAGCGCGCGGGCTTTATTTTCTTTATAAAAGCGGCCGCAATACTTAACACACAGGGCAGTCCCACGCACTCCACGCACCTAGCGCGCGGGCTTTATTTTCTTTATAAAAAGCGGCCGCAATACTTCACACACACAGGGCAGTCCCACGCACTCCACGCACCTAGCGCGCGGGCTTTATTTTCTTTATAAAAAGCGGCCGCAATACTTCACACACAGAGCAGTCCCACGCACTCCACGCACCTAGCCCGCGGGCTTTATTTTCTTTATAAAAAGCGGCCGCAATACTTCACACACAGAGCAGCCCCACGCACTCCACGCACCTAGCGCGCGGGCTTTATTTTCTTTATAAAACCGGCAGCAATGCCTATGCCGTGCCTGTTCCACGAAGCAGCTAAGAGCAGCTACGGCTTCTCCCCGCTTGTTATGGGTATTATTTTTCTGTAAAAAAAACTTTATTCTCGGCTATTCTCGGCAAGCCACAATCATCCCAGATACTTCCAAACAATTGATAACGAAAAGGAAGACCGATGTGGTTGGTTTTGCTTCTTGAGAATGGGCTAGTCTTTGTAAAACCGGCCCTCTCAATTTTTATTTTAATCGGTTGCCGAATTTTCTTAGATGATGCCGCTTGGCACTTTTTTAAAAAAGATTCCCAGGTCCAACAACCAACCCCATTAAACCCACATTCTGGTATGAATGAAGTTGAGATATCGTGCTGGATTTTCTTAAACTGGGGACGAAGAGGATTGAAAATTTGACTAACCTGTCCGAACGAAATGTATTAGTGCGAGAGTCTAGTCCAGCAGGATTTAACCATAATTTCGAGTGCAAAAGGTTTGAAGTGTGGGATGTGTAGGGCTGCAAAAAGTGATTTCTTAAGTTGCGCTACAACCCCTTAAAATCACCCAAAAATTCACTTTAATCATAATTTCGTGGGCAAGCATGAAACAAGAGTGTCAGATTCATTGGTGTCGATTTCTTTCACGATTGGGGGATGATTGGTGATTTTGTGTCGTATGTGAGGGAGCGAAGCGACCCGGGGTGTGTGGGAGGAGGATAACCCCCTTCCCACACTAGGGACTTACGACATGTATAACAGAAATGTGCTTAGCGAATTTTTGTGCTAAGCAGCTTTATGAAAATTGGGCCCACGGTTACTTCGGGTTGATATGGGACGTCGTAAAGCCTTGATAGGCCGCTCATCAAATTCTAGGAGGAGAAAATCTCCGCTGCCTTGCGGCAATTCATCTATTCTTGGAAAAGGCTTCAGGAGTAAACCTCGACGAAAAATCCGGAGTTGGAGCCCCTAAGATACTGGAGCGTACCATGCCAGTCAAGAGCGCCAAGGCCAACGCAAGATGCATGACTGGTCGTATCTGATCCGCCCTTGTTGGATCGACGAACCAATCAACACCAGCGGAATGGATTGAGCTTTCTGTCTTTTACATGTTGGTCGGCCAATAGGCGACCTGTATAATCAGGACAACGACGTGCTTGGAGCGGCATCACAAAGGATTTCTTGTAGCTGCTCGAAACATTGCGACAGTAGTCACGCCCATTCAGACCGTGTTTTTCTCCCAGGCTAGTTTTATTTAAACTTTTCTCCCCGACTATAGTTTTATTTAAACTTTTCTCCCAGACTACAGTTTTATTTTAACCTTTCTCCCAGATTGTAGTTTTATTTTAACTTTTCTCCCAGACTGTAGTTTTATTTTATCTTTTCTCCCAGACGATAGTTTTATTTTAACTTTTCTCCCAGACTATAGTTTTATTTTAACTTTTCTCCCAGACTATAGTTTTATTTCAACTTTTCTCCCAGACCATAGTTTTATTTCAACTTTTCTCCCAGACTATAGTTTTATTTTAACTTTTCTCCCAGACTACAGTTTTATTTCAACTTTTCTCCAAGACTATAGTTTTATTTCAACTTTTCTCCCAGACTACAGTTTTATTTAAACTTTTCTCCCAGACTATAGTTTTATTTCAACTTTTCTCCCAGACTATAGTTCTATTTCAACTTTTCTCCCAGAATTTAGTTTTATTTCAACTTTTCTCCAAGACTATAGTTTTATTTCAACTTTTCTCCCAGACTACAATTTTATTTTAACTTTTCTCCCTGACTATAGTTTTATTTTAACTTTTCTCCCAGACTATGATTTTATTACAACTTTTCTCCTAGACTAAAATTTTATTGCAACTTTTCTCCCAGACTATAGTTTTATTTCAACTTTTCTCCCAGACTATTGCAACTTTTCTCCCAGATTATAGTTTTATTACAACTTTCAGTCTGCCGGAGAGAAGCTCCAGGAACTCAGGAAGCATGAATGTCGTAGAATAACTAAGTTGTAATATTCTCTATTTAAATTTTGGTTTGTAAAATTTGTTGACTATGCAATGTCTCGACTCCCGTCGTCATCAACCAAAAGGACAAAACGATCATTACTATTTTATGAAATAATAAACTTCACCTCGTGGTTATAAGATGCGGCACATATGCCTTTTCAGTTTTCACACGACATTGAAAATCTCTCAACCATTGAGAAATTCTCTCATGGGTCTTGACTCTGGACTTCGGTCAAAATCTCTCAAGGACTCAACGGGGTTCTGCGCGACGCTGGCACGCCTGTCTGGCATTCCAAACTCTTTATTTCAGATCTAGCCTCGGACTTATTTCACTTATTTGTTACACGATTACTATAGCAACACTGTTTCTAAGAAACTGGAGCGTACCGTGGCAGTCAATAGCGCCAAGGCCAACGCAAGATGAATATATCAATTTATGACTGGCCGTGTCTGATCTGCCCTTGTTGGATGACGAACCAATCAACGCCAGCGGAATGGATTGAGCTTTCTGTCATAATAATAGGCCTACATGTTGGTCGACCAATAGGCGACCTGTATAATCAGGACAACAACATGCTTGGAGCGGCATAACAAAGGTTTTTTTTGTTGCGGCAGTAGTCACGCCCAGTCAGACCGTGTTTTTCTCCCAGGCTAGTTTTATTTTAACTTTTCTCCCCGACTATAGTTTTATTTTAACTTTTCTCCCAGACTTTAGTTTTATTTAAACTTTTCTCCCAGTCTATAGTTTTATTTTAACTGTTCTCCCAGATTATAGTTTTATTTCAACTTTTCTCCCAGACTTGTTTTATTTCAACTGTTCTCCCAGATTATAGTTTTATTTCAACTTTTCTCCCAGACTTTATTTTTATTTCAACTTTTCTCCCAGACTTAAGTTTTATTTCATCTTTTCTCCCAGACTATAGTTTTATTTTCACTTTTCTCCCAGAATATAGTCTTATTTTCACTTTTCTCCCAGAATATAGTTTTATTTTAACTTCTCCCAGAATATAGTTTTATTTCAACTTTTCTCCCAGACTATAATTTTATTGCAACTTTTCTCCCAGATTATATAGTATTATTACACTTTCAGTCTGCCGGAGAGAAGCTCCAGGAACTCAAGGAAGCATTTATTTACATCGTTTATTTCACCCGCCTATTAGGACAGATGAATGTCGTAGAATAACTGAGTTTTAATATTCTCTATTTAAATTTTGGTTTGTAAAATTTGTTGACCATGCAACGTCCCGACTCCCGTCGTCATCAACCAAAAAGGACAATACGATCATTACTATTAATTATGAAATAGTAACCTTCACCTCGTGGTTATTAGATGCGGCACATAGGACTTTCCACCTGAAATGCAGGCTGTGTTATTTTTAGTTGGGAGAATTGAGATTTTGAGAATTGAGAATTAAGATTCCCATATAATAGATTTATTCGTGGAGGAGATATATAATAATAATGCAAACAATTTATTACCCTTCAACCACGCTGATAAGCACTTCACTAAGTGCCTTTGAGCACATATGAAAAAAGCATGCGCTAGCTCAGGTAAACCAAAAATAAAAAAAATAGAACAATAAATAAATAGAAAATAATAAATAAGGTGGGATTCGAACTCACGACCTCCTGCTTACTAGTACAGTGCAGATGCCATACCTGCTAGGCACCAAGCTAGCTGGGGGTCAGTAGAGTGAATCGCAGAGTGGTGCTTTGTTATTTCAATTGAAATAGCGCTTGATTTTTTTACATGTTCAAAGGCAATGAACTTATTGAAGTGCTTTTCATTATCAACGTGGTTTAAGAGCAATATTGTATGCATTTATATTATCATACACATACATGTATGTACATCTACAACGTGTACTGTCCTCAGTATGCAGTAGCATAGTCAAAGCCTGAATAAAAAATAGGTCAGCGCGTATTCACGCACAACGCGCTTCTTGGCCAGGTTCAGACCTTACCCGACATACAATGTACATGTACATGTTTTATATTGAAATTGGGGTTAGGGTTAGGTTAATTTAATATAGCTCTATATGGTAGTACATGGTTTAATGCCTTATGGTGAAGTACGCGCAGTAGTACACACACGACGCGCTAGCGCTGTATACATAGCATGCATCAGACAAGGTAGGCCAGGGCCGGCTGGCAGTAGAGGCCTAGCCTTCGGCACACAAAATGTAGGCCTAAATATCATGACACAAAGTGCCTCGTGTATGGTTCATTTATTTAACTCAAATCCCGTTTTCATTCGGGAAATCAAATCAAATGTTTGCTAAGCCTTGCTTTATTCTCTCTCTTGAAGTCACGGTCCATTCATGGATTTACGTCCCAGATCAAAATGAATGAATTAATTAGCTCAGTATGCATACCGAAAGTTAGTTACATTCATGTTTTTGTCCCAATTCGATTTTAATTCCAATTTCTCTTTTGTCTTTTGTTTACACTTTTTCATGTAAATACTTCAATATCAAATTATTCTGTTGGATCTCAAATGAAAATACACCTATTCGTGAATCGGAAAATGTCATTACTTAATGACCCATAGGATATCCTTCATTTGTACATGTACCGTAATGTATGTACATGTACATATACAGTGTACAAGTATTAATGATTATGAACCGATGGTGATACTTATTAAACCGTGTACATATACTTTATTCAGCTCAGCTCAGCAGTTGACAAAAAGGTCTGCGCACCGTGTCATGTATTACCGGCTTGCCACAGTTCAGAGGTCAGACGCGACAACATAGTATTACATTTATTTTGTAGGGAAGTTCAGTACATGTCCTATGAATACAGTATGTCGACATACGCCATAAACATGTACAAAAATGTACACTGTAAAGTACATTGCATGCTAGCTGGCCGGGCCGGTGTTCACAGGCCTTGCGCATAGGCCGCGCCTACGGGTAGGCTACCCTACACGTACGTATGTAGTGCATGAAGAATATTGTGCTCGCACACTACAAAACTGCAGCTCTATAAACTCCCTCTAAGCATAAGGATTGCCGTGAAAACTTTTTGAAGATCCGATGACCCAAAACTTATAAGCACATGGACAAAATTGTTGCCACAATTACAGCCACCTATACAAATAGAAGCGGATCGAAACAGACCTATCCAAATGTTAATTACTACGGTCCTATAAAAGGGAAGGAGGTTCCAATTGTACGCCTCTGGTTCACGGTCTGAGGCATATTGAATATTGTTTAAAATCTGAATGAAACAATATAAAAAGTAGAACTCCAAGCAGAGTTGGGAGTAAAATAAGGAAGGTTTGCGGAGACGCCATGTACCCTCTTTTGTGAGAGTGTTTATGAGAAGAACCGGTGGTATAGTTTCTCCAAAATAATGACTGTCAATGTTATACGGTGACTCACTTTTTTTCATTTTTCATTTGTGTATGAGAATTGTCTCGTCATGTTTTAAACGTTTATCCCACAGGAATTATTTAATATTATTTATCAATTGCGGATTGGAATAAGGTCATGAGTTTGTCACTTTTCTTCAGCATGGTGAAAAGCAAAACACCCGACGGGCCGATGACAACCCACTTCTTGTGTAAGCGAGACATTTTGTTCGCTATCGCGTCTTGAATGAAGGCTACACCAGTACGTAGGCCTGACAACTCGCCCGCGCGCTAGCCGCGTGGACATTATATTATATTGTTTTTAGTGAACCAGCTGCTCTCCTGCCCTAAATGTATTACATTGTAGCAGTTTTCTGGTATGTGTGTCAGACTTGACAATCATAGAAAATTCATACAAGAATAAGCTTACTTGTGTTGGATAGCATTATTTTTTTAAACATGTATCAGACAGGGTGAATCATCTTGACTCAAGTAACTGTGATCGTAATTAGTACAATAAGTGGGGGAACACAACACAACATAATCGTTCGAATTTTACCTTATCCAATCACTACATGTATCAGAAAAAATAATTGATTAACAAGCAATTGTTTTTATTTAGAGAGAATCTTGGCGTAAAATTGATGGGCATGTTTTGCTCGGTCGTTTATATAGAAGTTGAAAGATCCATAATCATTAATATATTCTTGTTGAAATTCAGCGTATTATTTGTTACCCAAAGTATTTGATACATACATAGGCCGCTCCTACCCTAAAATTAAAAAGGATTTACGAAATCTGGGACGTAAATCCATGAATGAACCGTGACTTTAAGAGAGAGAATAAAGCAAGGTTTAGCAAACATTTGATTTGATATCCCGAATGAAAACGGGATTTGAGTTAAATAAATGAACCGTACACGAGGCACTTTGTGTCATGATATTTAGGCCTACATTTTGTGTGCCGTAGGCTAGGCCCCTACTGCCAGCCGGCCCTGGCCTACCTTGTCTGATGCTATGTATACAGCGCTAGCGCGTCGTGTGTGTACTACTGCGCGTACTTCACCATAAGGCCATAAACCATGTACTGTACTACCATATAGAGCTATATTAAATTAACCTAACCCTAACCCTAATTTCAATATAAAACATGTACATGTACATTGTATGTCGGGTACGGTCTGAACCTGGCCAAGAAGCGCGTTGTGCGTGAATACGCGCTGACCTATTTTGTATTCAGGCTTTGACTATGCTACTGCATACTGAGTACACGTTGCATATGTATGGGGGAATATAAATGCATACAATATTGCTCTTAAACCACGTTGATAATGATAAGCACTTCAATAAGTTCATTAAGTGCCTTTGAACACGTACAAAATCAAGCGCTATTTCAATTGAAATAACAAAGCACCACTCTGCGATTCACTCTACTAACCCCCAGCTAGCTTGGTGCCTAGCAGGTATGGCATCTGCACTGTACTAGTAAGCAGGAGGTCGTGAGTTCGAACCCCTCCTGAGCTAGCGCATGTTTTTTTTCATAAAAATGTGCTCAAAGGCACTTAGTGAAGTACTTATAAGCGTGGTTGAAGGGTAATAAATTGTTTGCATTATTATTATATATTATCTCGTCCACGAATAAATCTATTATATGGGAATCTTAATTCTCAATTCTCAAAATCTCAATTCTCCCAACTAAAGATAACACAGCCGATGTGCATTTCATGTGAAAAGTCCTATGTGCCGCATCTGAATAACCACGAGGTGAAGTTTACTACTTCATAATAGTAATGATCGTCTTGTCCTTTTGGTTGATGACGACGGGACATTGCATAGTCAACAAATTTTACAAATCAAAATTTAAATAGAGAATATTAAACCTTAGTTATTCTACGACATTCATGCTTCCTGAGTTCCTGGAGCTTCTCTCCGGCAGACTGAAAGTTGTAATAAAACTATAATCTGGGAGAAAAGTTGCAATACAATTATAGTCTGGGAGAAAAGTTGAAATAAAACTATAGTCTGGGAGAAAAGTTGCAATAAAATTTTAGTCTAGGAGAAAAGTTGTAATAAAATCATAGTCTGGGAGAAAAGTTAAAATAAAACTATAGTCAGGGAGAAAAGTTAAAATAAAACTGTAGTCTGGGAGAAAAGTTGAAATAAAACTATAGTCTTGGAGAAAAGTAGAAATAAAACTATAGTCTTGGAGAAAAGTTGAAATAAAACTATAGTCTGGGAGAAAAGTTGAAATAAAACTATAGTCTTGGAGAAAAGTTGAAATAAAACTGTAGTCTGGGAGAAAAGTTAAAATAAAACTATGGTCTGGGAGAAAAATTGAAATAAAACTATAGTCTGGGAGAAAAGTTAAAATAAAACTATGGTCTGGGAGAAAAGTTGCAATAAAACTATAGTCTGGGAGATAAGTTAAAATAAAACTATCGTCTGGGAGAAAAGATGAAATAAAACTACAGTCTGGGAGAAAAGTTAAAATAAAACTACAGTCGGGGAGAAAAGTTGAAATAAAACTAAAGTCTGGGAGAAAAGTTAAAATAAAACTACAGTCGGGGAGAAAAGTTGAAATAAAACTAAAGTCTGGGAGAAAAGTTAAAATAAAACTATAGTCGGGGAGAAAAGTTAAAATAAAACTAGCCTGGGAGAAAAACACGGTCTGACTGACTGGGCGTGACTACTGCCGCAACAAAAAAAACCTTTGTTATGCCGCTCCAAGCATGTTGTTGTCCTGATTATACAGGTCGCCTATTGGCCGACCAACATGTAGGCCTATTATTATGACAGAAAGCTCAATCCATTCCGCTGGCGTTGATTGGTTCGTCATCCAACAAGGGCAGATCAGACACGGCCAGTCATAAATTGATATATTCATCTTGCGTTGGCCTTGGCGCTATTGACTGCCACGGTACGCTCCAGTTTCTTAGAAACAGTGTTGCTATAGTAATCGTGTAACAAATAACTGAAATAAGCCCGAGGCTAGATCTGAAATAAAGAGTTTGGAATGCCAGACAGGCGTGCCAGCGTCGCGCAGAACCCCGTTGAGTCCTTGAGAGATTTTGACCGAAGTCCAGAGTCAAGACCCATGAGAGAATTTCTCAATGGTTGAGAGATTTTCAATGTCGTGTGAAAACTGAAAAGGCATATGTGCCGCATCTAATAACCACGAGGTGAAGTTTATTATTTCATAAAATAGTAATGATCGTTTTGTCCTTTTGGTTGATGACGACGGGAGTCGGGACATTGCATAGTCAACAAATTTTACAAACCAAACTTTAAATAGAGAATATTACACCTTAGTTATTCTACGACATTCATGCTTCCTGAGTTCCTGGAGCTTCTCTCCGGCAGACTGAAAGTTGTAATAAAACTATAATCTGGGAGAAAAGTTGCAATACAATTATAGTCTGGGAGAAAAGTTGAAATAAAACTATAGTCTGGGAGAAAAGTTGCACTAAAATTTTAGTCTAGGAGAAAAGTTGTAATAAATTCATAGTCTGGGAGAAAAGTTAAAATAAAAATATAGTCAGGGAGAAAAGTTAAAATAAAACTGTAGTCTGGGAGAAAAGTTGAAATAAAACTATAGTCTTGGAGAAAAGTTGAAATAAAACTATAGTCTGGGAGAAAAGTTGAAATAGAACTATAGTCTGGGAGAAAAGTTGAAATAAAACTAAAGTCTGGGAGAAAAGTTGAAATAAAACTGTAGTCTGGGAGAAAAGTTGAAATAAAACTATAGTCTTGGAGAAAAGTTGAAATAAAACTGTAGTCTGGGAGAAAAGTTGAAATAAAACTATGGTCTGGGAGAAAAGTTGAAATAAAACTATAGTCTGGGAGAAAAGTTAAAATAAAACTACAGTCTGGGAGAAAAGTTTAAATAAAACTATCGTCTGGGAGAAAAGATGAAATAAAACTACAGTCTGGGAGAAAAGTTAAAATAAAACTACAGTCTGGGAGAAAGGTTAAAATAAAACTGTAGTCTGGGAGAAAAGTTTAAATAAAACTATAGTCGGGGAGAAAAGTTTAAATAAAACTAGCCTGGGAGAAAAACACGGTCTGAATGGGCGTGACTACTGTCGCAATGTTTCGAGCAGCTACAAGAAATCCTTTGTGATGCCGCTCCAAGCACGTCGTTGTCCTGATTATACAGGTCGCCTATTGGCCGACCAACATGTAGAAGACAGAAAGCTCAATCCATTCCGCTGGTGTTGATTGGTTCGTCGATCCAACAAGGGCGGATCAGATACGACCAGTCATAATATATTCATCTTGCGTTGGCCTTGGCGCTCTTGACTGGCATGGTACGCTCCAGTATCTTAGGGGCTCCAACTCCGGATTTTTCGTCGAGGTTTACTCCTGATGAAGCCTTTTCCAAGAATAGATGAATTGCCGCAAGGCAGCGGAGATTTTCTCCTCCTAGAATTTGATGAGCGGCCTATCAAGGCTTTACGACGTCCCATATCAACCCGAAGTAACCGTGGGCCCAATTTTCATAAAAATGCTTAGCACAAAAATTCGCTAAGCACATTTCTGTTATACATGTCGTAAGTCCCTAGTGTGGGAAGGGGGTTATCCTCCTCCCACACACCCCGGGTCGCTTCGCTCCCTCACATACGACACAAAATCACCAATCATCCCCCAATCGTGAAAGAAATCGACACCAATGAATCTGACACTCTTGTTTCATGCTTGCCCACGAAATTATGATTAAAGTGAATTTTTGGGTGATTTTAAGGGGTTGTCCCCTCCAAACACACCACACGCGCAACTGAAGAAATCACTTTTTGCAGCCCTACCCATCCCACACTTCAAACCTTTTGCACTCGAAATTATGGTTAAATCCTGCTGGACTAGACTCTCGCACTAATACATTTCGTTCGGACAGGTTAGTCAAATTTTCAATCCTCTTCGTCCCCAGTTTAAGAAAATCCAGCACGATATCTCAACTTCATTCATACCAGAAAGTGGGTTTTATGGGGTTGGTTGTTGGACCTGGGAATCTTTTTTAAAAAAGTGCCAAGCGGCATCATCTAAGAAAATTCGGCAACCGATTAAAATAAAAATTGAGAGGGCCGGTTTTACAAAGACTAGCCCATTCTCAAGAAGCAAAACCAACCACATCGGTCTTCCTTTTCGTTATCAATTGTTTGGAAGTATCTGGGAAGATTGTGGCTTGCCGAGAATAGCCGAGAATAAAGTTTTTTTTACAGAAAATAATACCCATAACAAGCGGGGAGAAGCCGCAGCTGCTCTTAGCTGCTTCGTGGAACAGGCACGGCGTAGGCATTGCTGCCGGTTTTATAAAGAAAATAAAGCCCGCGCGCTAGGTGCGTGGAGTGCGTGGGGCTGCTCTGTGTGTGAAGTATTGCGGCCGCTTTTTATAAAGAAAATAAAGCCCGCGCGCTAGGTGCGTGGAGTGCGTGGGACTGCTCTGTGTGTGTGTGAAGTATTGCGGCCGCTTTTTATAAAGAAAATAAAGCCCGCGCGCTAGGTGCGTGGAGTGCGTGGGACTGCCCTGTGTGTTAAGTATTTCGGCCGCTTTTTATAAAGAAAATAAAGCCCGCGCGCTAGGTGCGTGGAGTGCGTGGGACTGCCCTGTGTGTTAAGTATTGCGGCCGCTTTTATAAAGAAAATAAAGCCCGCGCGCTAGGTGCGTGGAGTGCGTGGGACTGCCCTGTGTGTTAAGTATTTCGGCCGCTTTTTATAAAGAAAATAAAGCCCGCGCGCTAATGCGCGCTAGCCACCCGCTCCCTAGCTACTAATAATTTAACTTTTTTCCTCCGCGCACCTCACGCGCGAGTCTAGTTTGTTTCGTTCAGATCTGTAGCAGCATAAGCAGCACATATACCAGTACATGTACATGTATATTTTATTCAAATTTATGACTTATCTCAGTGAAAGCTTTATGGATTTTCATGTTAAATCAACATTTATTAGAATAATCTTAGTGCCAAATTTGTATTGTCAATGTACAAACTTGTGTAACAGTATAAACTGCACATAATGTGTGAGTAGACACACAAGTTCCAATTATGGCTATTAAAGGCTGTATCCGAATCTGCTGTACTAAAGCTAAGTCTAGGTATTCGCTCCATTGGAAATACGTGGAGACACCTAGAAAATGGACGTAGTCGTAGCTTTGGAAGCCCGTTTCGGACACGGCCTATTATTTTCTTTCCTCAAAGACTTTTCTTTAACCTTGTTACTAGTCCTTTTTGTTAAAGTAATTACATGCAGAGACCAGTACTGCATAGGGAATTGCTCTGGATTGCATCATATATTACATACAGTACATGTACCTGTACCTGATCATACATGACTATACAGTATACTCAGACATGGGCCTGTGTAAACTAATAAATGCATTGTCCTTTGATCAATGCCACACTTGCCACAGGCACAATGAATGACTAAGCGAGATTATTCCTGGGCTAAAATTGGTATTATTAATTCCATTGGTCCAGAAGGCCCACACAGTGACACCTTGCCACTAGGGCGGCGGTGCCTAATGGACAAGCAACTACACGTTATTATTATTAATATTAATATTACGTTCTCCTTTGCAAGACACAGAAAAGGATGCAAATTCATTTTGTTCTGGTTTAACCTCAGATCCAGCAACATCGTTGATGTACATTATGTACATCCTGGGGCTGGGAGTGGGTAGATCTCAAGAGATTCTTGCTGTTCCAAGAAAAGATGTTGTCTGAAGTAATGTATCAGAATGTAGCCAATATGTATTGTCATACATGTAACTGTTACTACTCTCAGCTGGTTTCTTTAAAAAACAAAACCACTAACCTAATTCTAGTTGGTACTACAAAAAGTCTACAAGTAGGTGGCTAAGAGACTGAGGTACAATGTATTTGTAATCTTATTAAAAGTACATGTATGAGACATGAGACACATTTTTGACTGTGTGGGTTTCTGGTTCTGATATCTTCACAAAACATTTTATTTACAGTCACTCTCGGAACTTAGAATCCAACCTGCCACACCTTAACTGGCTGACATGTACTAACACTATGTGTCTATGTGATTTTATTTCTAAAGGTTTCGTGGAGGCGTACATTCTTCAATTTCCAGTGGGGATTCACCACAACATGTAGTGTGGAAAATTAAGAGCCAACGAAATACATATTATGACTTTGTAGTCAATTTCACTGACATTAATTTCCAAGTCATATTTGCCACAACAAACAATGTCACACTTTTTAAACCTGAATATCAACGAGTGACATTGTAAGAATAAGTTAGTGATCATGTTTGCAGATTGATTTCATTGCAACTTCACCCCCACAAAAGTATGTGCAATGAGTCACTGACTGACTCATAATAAATAATACAGCATGATAATAATATAGCAAAATGAATGGTACAGCTTTAACAATGGGCACCGGTTACAAACTCAAACCACAGTAACTTAAATTCAATTAGGCAAACCCCTAATCAAATATTACGTCCCACCAACTACATGTATTACGTAAAAGATAGGACAAGAAATTCTTGTTCCTTTTTGGCTGACGGTGCAGGTGTAACATGTCTAGGCCGATCGTTTTAATCAGACTGTGGAAATGGAATGTGGGGTGCTCGCCAACTATCACAACGAGCCTGTGCTGAAATGTCAACAATAAATTCATGTCGGCCCCAATGGCATGTATGTACATGTTCAATATGATGTACACTGTAGGCCTACATGTACATGTACATGGCGCATCAGTGAAGCCGCATGGTGCATGCATGTCCTTGCATGGCTAAAGAAGCTTTCACTTCACCCACACAGTGTGCACTTAGATATTATTTATACAGCAAGCCTTGGGGCTGTTTCTTCTATCTATCAAGACAAAATGCAGCCTCGTCTTACATGTGCATCCTTCAGAGTTCACACCAAATAGTACATACACATGTACATTGTTGTACACACTAGTGAAAAGGATACAGCAGTGACCACAACACAACATTTGTATAGGTAGATTTGGTCTTCAAAACAGAGCAGAGTTTCACTAAGAATGAGATTTTGTTCTTGGGAGCCTTGGGCAAGGCAAATGTTCATTTGTTGTTTGAGACAGATCCCATCTAGATAATCAATCTGATGGAGACATCTCTAGGTCAAGGACAAGGATTTATAAGGCTTGCAGAGGATGCCCTTTTGCAGAGGCCTTGGGTGCTTGTGACATCACAGGGTCAAATAAACAGGAGGATGACTGCCACACTACCATTACGTACAAAACAAATTCTACAGAACTTTGTATTTATGTGCCACAAATGTCCACAATACATAATTTGTGAAAGTTTCCTTCTTTAAAGTTCTTAAGTACTCATGTTTAAAACTAAAAGGCAACAAAAAATGGGAGGAAACAGAGTCACAGACATTTCCGTTTCATTTTGAGACTAATCATCAAATAACCACATTTTTTAAACTGTTACATCAATTCTTAATAAAAAATCTTTCTATTAAAACTGCATTTATAAATCTTAACATTTCATGAATTTATAAATTCTGCCCAATGGTCTACATTCTGTTTTACTGTAAGAGGCCCAGCAAACACACTGCATACTGTTAGTAAAGTTCAGAAACATATTCCAAATTATTCCACAGAAGAGTCAAGGCTTTGAAATTAATTTCTTTATTTGTCAGACAGAGCAAATTTTAGAGTCTTTCTCCAAAGTTTGCAAGCTTCTTTGAAATGGCCACCATCAGCTGCAGTGTAGAATGGTTGCATATAAAGCATGCATACACACAAACTTGTATTGGCAGGCAAACATAGGATTTTTCTGTTAATATTATGGATACTTGGAAGCCCAACTTCCTGTAATCCAATGCATATTTTCCTGTTTGTGCAAAATACCATATAGGGCACATAAAATGAATTGTAACTATGTCACAGGCCAGCAGGAAAGCAATCTACATGTACGGGTATGTGTACAATAGGGATGTGAGTGGCCACAAAAAAAATGAAAACACCAAGGAAAAAGCTGAAATTAAAAAGCTCCTATACTTTTGTATAGCCAATTTGTAAAGCCAATTTCACTAACACTTTGCGATCATTGCTAAAGCCCAAATCCATCGCTAAGCGGAAAATCAATCGCTACTTTGCGTAGGAATTTTCCGTTTAGCAATGGATTTGGGCTTTAGCGATGATCACAAAGCATTAGTGAAATCGGCCCCAGGTGTGCAAAAAAGCCGAGTTAAAATCTAGACCCAAAAATCAAAATTCAGATTAAAATCTGAAGTTTCACATCCCTGGTACAATGTACACGAGTCATGAGCAAAATCAAACCACATATGAATTCTTCATTACAGTGCATTGTTCCTTAAAACAATGCACTGTGTACAGTGAACACAAAAACCTCAAAATGTGAAATGGAGTCTACAAGTGGGCCGTGACTCGAGGACATTGCTGAAGTTCAGGAAAGTAGGCTAAAATTAATGACGATCAATTTCCAGATGCCTGCTGAGTGAGTGTGATAATGTGGTGTGGTGTGGTGTGATCAGCACCCCTGACACTTTTGTGTTCATTTATCTCTACTCTTACCACAATTTACCACACAAGACAAGAGCTTGTCACCAAACAGTACCACAGTCTCTACATTGGGATTGGATCATAGACCACGCATTATCACACAAACCACACTGTGGTATATTGTGGTACTCAGAATATCACACTTCTCACAGAAAAACCACGTGTGGTAAACTGTGGTTTAACTGTGGGTTAGAGTTAAACCCACCAACCCAAGGCCAATATAAGCTACAAATAAAAATAGTTATCAAGTCTTATTTCGAGAGGACAGTAAAAATTCCATGTCTTGCTTGGTACTTGTAAATATGATGCTTTTTGCTAAGTGTGAAATTGTATGGAATTTTGGATGGTTACACATGTACCTGGTACCACCACAAAGGGTATTTTCATGCTTGGCGATTATGTCTGTAACAAGTCCAAATTGACTTTTTGAAACTGAACTGATTGACAATCAATGATCATCTTATAACCTCACATTAAAGTTTGGTTATATGGTTTATTGTTTTAATACTCACCGCATATTTTGAGAGGGGCTTCGAGTTCTAGGAGGATGGGTTGACTGAGGAAGAGTTCCCTTGATTTCATACACAGACTTCTGACTTCTGACTCTGTCAAGTTTACTGTCTTCCCCGGCTTGCAACCCCGCACTGTACACAGGAGGAGAACAAGGAATTGTAATGAAGGCGCATAAATAGGGCTCCGCGCTCGAGCTATTTATAGAATACGCCCTTTGCTATCGATAGCTGTAGTAGTTACCCGGATGTTCGGACAAACATCACAACGTTTACGTTAAAGTTAATGGGGCCATGTGCGACTTGTTTGTCCGAACTTCTGAATGTGACTTCACAAGCGCGGAGCCCTATTCAACACTAACATAAATAATGCTATAAAAAGGGGATTTCCTCCCTCCTCGGCCCCTCCCCGATTATCCCTCACCCAACCACCATTCCCCCTCCCTAAAAATATCACTGATCATAAACCAAGAAAACAAAATCTACCTGTAACAAAAAGCAACTGTCCAAACCACTTCACAACCGGCCATACAATCATAAACCTAAATCACAACGTAATCAAAGGAGGGTCTTTGAAATTTCATGTTTATAAAAAGAAGAAAGACAGATTTTCATTTGGCCTGAAAATCAATTTCCAATTCAGAGAGGACAGTTTCTTCAAACATTTCAAATACTCAATTTTTATGCACTTTTACAGGGGTGTTTTGACACAAAATTTGGACAATTCAACCATGTCAACAGCGACAGTGTCCCCTTGCCCTCTCATGCACAGCACTCAGCAGACACACATTTAGAGACAGAAATTGGCTGCCTTTGAACTTGATCTGCCCCTTTGACAGTGGAAATCTTCCGCAAAGTTCCTCTTCTTTCATTTGTCCTATTTCTATTTCGAAACATTTATTTAGGACTAACGTTAGACTACAAAACTCAGTCTACTTTGTCTACTGTGAGTGCCAGTGTCAGTGCCAGGGTGACACTGCAAAATAATTTTATTTTGTGAATTTAATTTAATTTTAACAAGGAAAAGGGGCCTTCCTTGTAAATTGACTTTTCACTATCTAGATTGTTTTTTAGCGATTCTTTTCCTAATCAATTTGACTGAATACTAAACGTATTAGACACACAAAAAATCGCCTACTCATTTTGCCTTGGCTATATTATTTTCGATCGCCTATCGTAACATTTTGAACAAACTGAAGTTTTGCTCCTGTGAACCCGGACGACAAAATCTGGAATTTTTACAACTGAAACACCCATGTTAAAAGATCACATTTATCGACTAGTACGATGGCAAACCCCTCAACAAAACATTCATTAGTTTCCTAACTACAATTTCACAAAACCACCACAAACAATTAGACAAACAAGGGCGAAATTCACCTTCCAAAAGCCGGTTGATAATACCGTCGATGTTCACTTCTCCGTCCGCCATTTTGATAGAGACCGAATGACAATGACGTCACTAGGAGCGGAACTTCTTCCTTAAACGGCAAAAAAGTTAACGCAGCATACGTCGTAGGTGGCGCACTACCGTTGCCAACGGTTTCGTGATTTCTCGATTCTGGGCGCGGTTTACGAAGTGGTTATGTGGGGGATGGGCGAGATCGGGTTTTTTTTCTGTAAGGAATCTTTGATTTTTTAACCATTTCGAAATGCAAATGCGACGGTAAAATAAATAGGTGTGGGAATCTTAGCCAGAGCAATGTACTGGTTAATTTATAGAAATTGAAGTTCAACATTGAGACTTGGACTTGGAGGGCCCCCATGATCACGGAGGACGAAAAGTGGTGGCCCTCTGTTGTTCTCAGTGTAGCAAAAAAAGGGCACATTTTACATTTGTATTGTTATTTTCCACCTTTTCATTGATTTGCTACGTTGTAAAACATGTTGAACGTGTTGAAATTCATTTCAAGTTTCTGAAAAGCAGAAAAAGTGGATTGAACAAAAACTGAATCTTATTGGAGGACTAAGAGTGACCGTTTTTCTGCTCTTTAAAAAGGAGATTTTACGTTTGTGTAAGATGTAATTATCCACTCTTCCACTTGTTGCTACCTCAAAAGCCGATTAAAGTCTGTATACATTTTTTGTTCCGCTTTACCGAGACCGTTAAAGCTGCAGACGTCATTCCTATAATTATATAATTGAATTGAATTGAATACGACCTCTATGGGAACAAACTTAACCATGGTCCGCCCTATATTATTGCTATTGAAAAATGAAAAAAGATAAATTGACTGGCGGCGGGATTCGAAGCTCAGTTGGTAAGAGCGCCGGTATATGCCGGAGGTCGCTGGTTCGAATCCCGCTCCACTCAATTTTTCTTTAAATTCTATCATCAAATAAATGAAGGGAAACTGAAAAATGAACAAAGAAAAATTGACTGGAGCAGGATTCGAACCGGCGACCTCCTGAATACCGTGCAGGCGCTCTACCAACTGAGCTATCCTTGCAGCCCTACATTGGTGGTGACACCAATAGTCAATTATCTTTGTTCGTTTGGCAGTCAGAAGCCATGAAACCACGCACACACCGCCATACCCAAGGGATCGTTTCAATGATACACGCAGCAAGCTGCAACTTGGGAACGGTACATGGGGGATCACTCAAAGAGGATACGGCTTTTTAATTAAAATAATCATCAAAATAATAACCACAAGGGAAACTGACTGAATTTAAAGTCATCGAAAATTGAACAAAGAAAACTGATTGACTGGAGGGGGAAACTGAGTGACTTTAAATTCAGTCAGTTTCCCTTATGGATATTTGATGATTGAGCGATTTCTGAGCATGTAGGCTGTCTATTGGATGGGTGGCTATAGTATACAAACAATGCTTGTTTGTTTCTTTGAGATCATGCCGTCGTCTTCAATTCCATGGAAAGGAAAGGGTCGTAACCTTTCTCTTCGCCGCAGCGCGTGGAGCTGAGGAAGGCACGGTCCTTTTGTGAACTTGTCTGAAAAGCTGGCCACTTTTTGGCCGCCGAATTAAAACCGAGCTTCCTGAAAATGTATGAATGAGTTAAAAGAGAACAGTCGTTGGCTTCAATGCACTTTCCAGTACTACAACTAATAAACTTTTCTTTTATTTACAAACAAGCGCATCTGACGGCCAAGTGTTGCAACTAACATTAATCTAATTCTAAACAGACATGCTTGCAAACTTTGTAGCAAATTAAATCGATTCTATAAGGACTTAATTTTATCGAAATCGCACTTTTCGATTTTCAACCCCCCCTTTCCTGAAAGATAGATCCGCCCCTGCAATTTATCCTGTTTTGCACATTTTTTTTTTTTTATTAACAAGAGTCTCAAATCTTGTGGTAAATGAGAGTCAAATTTTCTAATACATGTATAAAACAAATACCAAGAAAATCAAATTGAATTTAGAGTTCATTATTTTTCACATTTTTTGGGGTGCGTTCTAAAAGGTCAAATAATATTTTGTTGTAAAAGTAGCTATATATAGAATTTAACAAGCTGACTAGTTTCCAGTCATCCCAAAATATCTCATTAAAAGCAAGTTTTCAATTTGTCCTTTCTGCTCTGCATTACAGGCCCTTTTCCAAACCTCGGCTCCGGCTCCGGCTCAGGCTCCGGCGCTGTCATCCATATGCTGAAAATGTAGGTTGTGGCTTGTCATTGAAGCTGAATCTCTGTTTTCTTGTTCAAAATAGAGTATCTACTTCCAATCCGTAACCAAAAGCCTCTATTTTGATACTTGTTATTAAAAAATGGAGTCACGAAATGGAGCCGAATCCGGAGCCAGAGACGGAGCCGAGGTTTGGAAAAGGCCCATAGAAACCAACCCCTTCATTGCCGCCTATGATTGCTTGTGTGCAACAGAAAAATAAGTGTTCGACTGAAACATATATGAACTGATACAATGGTGCTTTGCAAAATGGTTATCATATAATTATAACACAGATATAAGCATAGCCAACGAAACAAGAAACCTTTCATGTACCAGCACAATGTTCACAACCGGATATCTAATACAGAAACTGGAGAAATAAACACAAAAACATGCAGTTTATTTCTATGTGAAATTAATACTTTATTTGTATACAAGTATTCAAGCAAGTTACATTTCTGGAAAAGGTGTGACTGCAACATTTCAATATCATTTTCCCATCATTTTGTTTGCCTCTATAGTTTGAATGGGGGATAACATTGAGATATTATGTCGTTTTTCTACGAGAATAATAACCTTAATTATAACATCAAATAAAAAAGAAAGAAGAAAAAAATATTGTAAGATTTTAACAAATAACTGACTGGCATTGTGGCACCTTACAATGTAAGAATAATAAATCGGCTTGCCGTTGCCAAACTTGGCTCACGCTTACAATCCGAGGAAAGTGCAGTGCACAGTGTTGCATTGTGGCAGAAATGGCAAGGTTCCTCTCCAAGATACAACCAAGAGCAATATGAGATCTACATCTTCTGTGTATGTTTCATGTCTTTCCGTCCACATACAATCTGCTAATAGCATTGGCTATTTTGGGGGCTGGATTGGTTTTTCCTAGCTCCCCATCAACATTGATGCACCAAGTTGACTGTAAAATTGTACACCAAACAACCACTAACATGCAGCTTGTGTGTATAAATGGGGGGGGGATGATGACAGAATTTTTTTTTTCTACAAAATATATACAGATTTTGTTTTAGTTTGTTTTCGACAAACAATAAAAAATGAATGAACCAAACTTCCCCCATGTAAACATGTTTGGAATCTGAATACGTGGAGGTTTCATAACTCTTGTCTTGTCATAGAACTCCATTACATTATTACTGGTTGAAATAAACGATTCCAAAGAAGTAATACACAAACAATCAGGTTGTATTCCATAAAAAACTGTTAAGAGATACAGCACAAAAAGAGTTACTTAAATAACAAATTAAAATCAATTCTTGTAACACTCACCTGTGAACAGTTCTCAAATTACTCAATGTATTGTCTTTTTCATACATCAATTTGAAACTAGTAACACTGGAATGGAAAATAATGTACCTTTAAACAGTCTTTTTCACCAAATAAAAAACAAAAGGTTTGGGCAACTGTGACATTCATTTAGATTTAGTTTAAAGGAGATTCCCTAGAAAATGTTTAAAGGCATACCTGCATCAGTTTTGTAGCAATCATATTCAAGAAATGTGTTCATACTGAAATACTCAGAATGCACACATTATAAAAGAATGCAAGTAATCTTTAAAGGTGTAATATATGATTGATAATGGTCACAGAACAGCATCCACACATTGTCTGATCCAGCATGTACATGAAACAATAAGCCTGTGCAAATTTGAGGTCAATCAGACATCTGAGTTCCGTGAAAATAGTGAATAAAAAAAAAAAAAATCTTTTTTTCTTATAAAACATAAAGAATGTTTATGATCTCGCCGAGATGTGAATTGTTTGTTTTACACTTTTCTTAACAAATATACACCGATCTGCCGAAGTGACATGGAGGTAGAAAACACCTGCTATTACTGCAGTGTCCCCACCTGTACGTCCCATGGTTGGGGGACGTACACCCTGCAATTTTAGAGTGCAGCGGATGTAAATTCTTTTGTTGCTAGACAAAAGGTGGGCGGGCACACTGCAGTTATGGCGGACAGTATATCGTGCTGACGGATCGGTCAATAGCATTTCAGGCAGAAATATTTTAGCAGGGGGTTTCTATCATCTTTATACAGGGTAAGTTGTAGGTAAATCTGTGAACATTCCTGTTTTGGTTTGTTACCAATCCTGTACTGCGCATTTAAGTTGGTACTCATGGCAATTTGGTAAATCAATCATAACGTATAAAGATAACTGAACTACAACACTGGTATATGTGTGCTATTTTTCCCATATTGCTAACTGCACTCCTTTGGAACACAAAGATGGGCTCTGATCGTTGTGGTCATCAATTCTACTTTTCCAAGGCTCTTCTTTTCTTTCACCAGATTTCTCCTGCATCCTCGCTATCCTCAACCTACCAAACAGGAGTATTCTGCGATCATAAAACAGCAACACAGTCCGAGTACATCATAGAGTATTGCCACACTTTCTGTATTTTTATAAAATTGACTTTAACAAAGCTGTTCTTTTGCCAGCAAGGGTATCCTCCATTGGTATACCGTGCACTGAGCATAGTTGTCTGTCAGCTGGATGAGATGTATTTTGACTTCACTTGGACACCATGAGTCGCATGAGCTTACTGTTGAGCTTTTCTATTCTCTTGACGTCCTGTGCGTGTTCGGTTCTGTACTGAAGGCACTGTAAGAATAAAGAAAATGTAATGAATGCAAGTCCACACAAATTTCACATTAGGGTAGCTATTGATTGTTGTGCTTGAAATAACACTTTCTACCTAATAGCAGCATTTCAGGTTGTGTACTCCCCAGGGAGTGGAGATGGTCCAAGGAATGTATTAAGGGTCTGATGATTAGGGTTAATAATAAATAATCACAAGGAAAACTGACTGAATCAAGTCACTGAAATGTGGACAAAGCAATGAACCATTTCTCAGGATTCCAGCATAGCCAATGTTGCGTTTTGTTTCTTTCTTTCAATTCTTTTGATACTTGTGTAAGGGTATGCGATTTACATCATTGTTATGGTTGTATAAGTATCATAATTCAAATCCGCCGCGTCGGGCGGGCTGTGTAACCTAGTAACAATGTTTTGGCAACTGACGCATGCGCACTAGCTCTCTCTCTCTCTCTCTCTCTACCAATACTTTTTTTGGGAAAGTTGTCAGCCAGACAAAGCTCTGAATTGCTGTTAATTTTGGATTGCCTGTTATGGTAAAGGTTGCAATTCCTTTGGTCCAGTCATCCTTTGAGGATCCAGGATCGTGTCGAGTAAGGTAATTTCATGTGATTTACCTGTATTTTTATCCAAAATATGAGATTTGTTTTTGGTTTAAAACGTGAAGTTGTGTGCACATACGCTGTGTGTAAAAACACATGGACCTATTAGTATCACGCTATTCATTTTAACATGTACATGTATAAGGAGGTGCATGGTACCGTTACTACAGGCCGTTGCCAGTGTCTGTGAGCCCGGTGATTTGGGAAGAGAGGGGGGAGCAGCGTCACGCGCTGTGTGTTGTCCAGTCTGGGTGAGTTGTTAGACTGTACTAGGCTTTTAATGGGGGTAAAATTATATTTTGTTTAAGTGATGACAAATCTTTTGGATTTATGTCAAGCTGCACGTTGTTTACATTTAAGTACTGTGGAGTGTGGACAGACAGTGAATTAAATTGTCGATTGTTTTATTTTATATCAGGGGTTTTTGTTCATTACTGGATAAAGTCAAGATTGTGGAACTGGAGTGAACAAGAGGTTCATGTGACATCTATCCTAAGCATCAAGTTTAAACGAATCAATTGTAATAAATAAATAGATTATATTGTATAAGCTGCAATTTCTGTGTCAGTGAGCTGTTTTCTTCATTGTCAACTGTCTGCCGGATCATTTGGGTATACACCCAACCTTCAGCTTGACAACTCACATACGAGCTACCCTGGGAACGCACCACTAGGCGTGCCCTTACAAGTTTGGCGTCGTAGACAGGATTAATCGACAGTTGAATCTATTGTAGTAATTCAAGAAATTGGATCTAGAAAATAAATAGTTGTTAATATAATTTTGTGTTTGCTGTGTTTAAACTCCCCTGGACTGGATTGAGTCAACTGTTGGTTCATTTTGGAAATAATATCTTGTGTGCATATTTTTGTATTGCTGGTATTGTTTGTGGCCATACTAAAATAATATTATGTTTGTTGTATTGTCATTGGATTAGATATTTTGTGATAGGTATATTGCAAGGTCATTGAGAAATTTTCTGGTGAATTATAACACCTGCTTAGGTTGAAGTAGACATAATGGCAGCGGAAGAGGGGCTAGCTGAGATTCTTGCAAAATCGAACGAGGCCCTCGCAGACACGCTCTCAAAAGCATTTCAGGGTTTAAAGTTCACTAGGGCACCAAAACTAAAGCTCTCGAAATTCTTTGGACCACCTGAGAAGTCTGGGGACCTGACGTTGAAGGAATGGACTGAAGAACTGGATTCATATGCCAGGCAGCTAGAGTTAACTAAGGAAGAACAAAAGGGTGTGGTACTTGACCACTTGGGGGGCGTGGCCAAAGAGGAGGTAATGTGCAGTCCCACAGAAGAGAGGGATACTCTTGACAAGTTATTGGCACTGTTGGCTCGAATGTTTGGACCGACAGAAACTATTGCGTCCCTCACCTCCGCGTTCTATGCTCGCTCACAAATGGAGGGCGAAACTCTTGCCGATTTTAGCCGGGCTTTGATGCGTTTGCATGATAGAATGGAAAATAAGGCCCAAGGCCCAGAGTTGCCTGCGCTGAAGATAATGCGTGATAGGGTGCTCAAAGAGCGTTTAGTGCAGGGAGCGTACGACCCTTCAGTCCGTCGAGAATTACGCCGCGTTCAAATAGAGAGGCCTGAATTGATATTTTACAAGTTCAGGGAACATGCCCTTGAGTTACTCCCCGAATCTGAGCAGAAGTTGTCGCGCCGGAGTAAAGTTAGAGAGACTGTGGCTATGTCCGAGACTAATGAGGTATCGGTTTGCGCAGCCGCGCGAAAGTCGGACGACATTTTGGCACAGTTGGTGACCTCGAACCAACTAATGGCCGAGAAATTGGAAAGTCTGGCGCAGCAGCAGGCGACCACCAATGCGCAGCTAACGGAACTAAATTCCACGCTGAATAAGAAGCTAGATTCAGCAATTGGGATGAGGACAGATCGCTCTGCGATCACCTGTCATTACTGCAAGAAGGCAGGTCACATTTCGCGCAACTGCTGGAAGAAAGCCAATGAAAACACCGATCGTGTTAAACCGCGAGAATCGGAAAACGGGAACCCTTCGGAATAGTGGGTGGAGAACCGAAGGGGACTGGCCCACCCATGCATGATATTAGCAAGCTTAGTTTAAGGGAAGTTGGGTGTGCTGATTCAGCACTTTGCACTGGAGCTGTAATTCGGAGCGACCATACGCGTAATGATAAGCAATTGAGAGATAAGTTAATTGCACCTAGCCCTACGACTGAGATTGTCGTAGGTGGGGTAACTGTTGGTTGCATTTTAGACAGCGGTGCAGAGACTTCTCTGATGAGTTTTGCATTTTATAGGGAGCATTTGGCTGAGAAGGTGGGTGGGTTGAAGCCTGTTGGGAAATTTGTTAGGCTTTTCGGTGCCAATGACCTGGCGATACCTGTGTGTGGGTACCTTGAGGTACCAATTACAATATTTGGTAAGACAGTAGAGGCATGTTTCATAGTTAGGACTGATAGTCCTGCCGAGGTTCCTAATGATCGAAGGCAGATGTACCCAATTCTGCTTGGCTGCAATATTTTGCGGATGCTTGTCAAGCTGCAGATCACTCCTGGTCGGGAGGAAGAGGAGTGGATGGTTGCTCTTCAGTGGTTTTCGAGTACTCAGGGTTTGCAGGATGTTGATGTTAGTGAGTCGATGTTGCCAACACGGGGTGTTGTTGGTGAGGTTTGCACTGTCCAAGATGAGACAGTTGCTCCATTTTCGGCCAGGTTTATCTCCTGCGTGGTTAATAAGTTGGGGCCATTGGGTTCTGATGCTGGTACTCTGGTTTTTCTGAGGAAGCTAGATGCACACTTGACTAGTGACGACAAGAGGAATTGGGATGCATATCCTGGTCTGGGCATGGTGGAAGGAGTTCATGCGGTTGAGGAGTCTAAAATTCAGCTCCTCGTTTGTAATCAGGGAGAAGTGTCTATCAGCTTACCCGCTTCATTTAGTTTGGGCGAGGCTGTTGTGGTCTCAGAAGGAGATGAGGTTCTTGTACGGGAGGTCTCTGATGGCTTGAGTGTGTCAGTACAGCAGGTCGCCGGCATGTGTGACACGACCATCGGACCGGGTGTTGAGACTGAGCCTGTAGGGATTGAAGTTCCCCAGGAGGGAAGTGCTTTTGAGACATCTAGAGAGTCTTTTGTGTTCCCAGATGGACGACGGTATCAGCTCCCTCCCGGTGTGAGTCTGAAGGATCTTGACGCTACAGAAGGTACTTTGGCAGCAGAGTTGATCGAGAAATGTGAGGCTGCGTTTTCAATGGGACCGTTGGATTTGGGGAGGTGCACTTTAATTCCGCACAAGATACATACATGTCACTGACGACCGGCCGGTGAAGTTACCGTATCGTCGGGTTCCACCACACTGTGTGCCAGAGGTACGGAAGTTGTTACAGGATCTCTTGGAGCGTGGGGTGATACAGAAGTCCTCAAGTGCATACGCGAGTCCCACTGTTCTTGTCCGAAAAAAAGATGGGTCTTTGAGGCTGTGTATAGATTATAGGAAGCTGAATACACGTACAGTAAAGGATGCCTTCCCATTGCCTAGAATAGAGGAGACGTTGGAGGCACTGGCTGGGTCTCAGTACTTCTCATCTTTGGACATGGCACATGGGTATTTTCAGGTGGTGATGGATCCTGATTCAGTTGATAAAACGGCCTTTAGGGTACCTTGGGGCCTGTTCTCTTTCAATCGTATGCCACAGGGGCTTACCAATAGTCCAAGCACATTTCAGAGAATAGTTGAACACATCTTTGGTGACATGAATATGTCACAGCTGATTCTGTACTTAGATGACATACTTGTGTTTTCAGGTACCTTTCAGGAACACCTTAAGAGATTAGGCGCTGTCCTGGAACGACTGATCACCCATGGCCTGAAGTTGAAAGGAGGAAAATGCCAGTTGTTCAGGAGGGAGCTGAAACACCTTGGTCATGTAGTTGGCAGTTCAGGGGTTACTGTAGATCCAGATAAGGTGGAACGGGTGGCAACATGGCCTGTACCTAAGGGTGTCGAGGAACTACGTTCTTTCCTCGGCCTTGCGTCATATTACAGGCGTTTCATCTCTGGATTTTCTAAGATAGCGGCCCCTTTGCATGCGCTTACAGCTATGAATGCGACAAAAACAGGGAAGCCACCTTGGCTTGCCAGTTGGTCGACTGAGGCTGACAATGCTTTCAAGACTTTGAAAGCTGCATTGTGTGAGGCACCGGTACTGGCTTATCCAGACTTCCAGAAGGATTTTGTGGTCGAAGTGGATGCGTCCATCAAGGGTCTAGGTGCTTGTTTGCTGCAGACAGGAGACGACGGGGCCTTACACCCAATCGCTTATGCTAGTCGTGGGCTGCGAGGAGCAGAAAGGAACTATTCCGACTTATCAAGTTTTAAGCTTGAACTCCTCGGCCTGAAATGGGCAGTGTCAGAGAAGTTTAGGGATTACCTGCTGGGTGCAAGATTTGTTGTCTACACAGATAATAACCCGTTGGCACATTTGGATAATGCGAAACTGGGTGCAACTGAACAGCGCTGGGTGGCCCAGCTTGCCCCATTCAACATGGAGATCAGGTTCCGTTCAGGGAAGACCAATAAATGCGCTGACGCCTTGAGCCGACGCCCAGTTGGGAGTGTCAGTATAGATGAATTGTCGGTTGGTGGGACTTCAACGCCTCATGACATGAGAGTTGCTGAGAAGCTTGATCAGCAATGTTGTAAAACATCCAAGGGTGAGGAACTGCCATCGTCATCTGTTTTGCCGTCATTCTCTCATGCGGAGCTAGCTGTAATGCAAAAGGAGGACGAGCACCTTGGGCAGGTGTGGGGACGTTGGCTGGGCAGATGGAAGCCAGGCGAGGTGTACTCTAGTTCAGACGTTGATGTCACGAGTTGGGTAAAAGAATGGCCGAAGATAGTAGAGCGGCAGGGAATTCTCTATAGGAGAGTCTGTGATCCTGTTCTGGGAAACGTGTTTCAGTTGCTGACCCCGGTTAAGTTGCAGAAAACAATGATAGAGTCGGTCCATGACCGCTGGGGCCATCAAGGGGTGAATAGAACCCTCGCCTTGCTGAAATCTAGGTGTTTTTGGCCGGGAATGAATGGGCATGTACGTAAGCACATTAAGCAGTGTCTGCGCTGCACGGTGTCTAAGACTCCCACCCCAACTGTGCGACCACCTTTGCGTCACCTGTTGGCCTTTAAGCCGATGGAGCGACTTGCATTGGACTTTCTGAAGTTAGACCGTGGGCAAGGAGGTTATGAAGACGTCCTTGTAATGACAGACGCCTTCACTAAGTACGCATTGGCGGTGGCTTGTAAAAATCAGACGGCAGTCACAGTTGCCAAGGTCCTCAGAGACAGTTGGTTCTCTCACTATGGGGTGCCCCTTCAGATTCACACCGACCAGGGCCGCAATTTTGAGGGTAGGTTAGTGAGGGAATTGTGTAGGCTGTATGGAATTGAGAAGACAAGAACTACTCCCTACCACCCTCAAGGCAACGGCCAGACAGAACGATTTAATCGGACTCTCTGTGCTTTGATTAGATCGTTGAGCAGTAGTGACAGAAAGAAGTGGCCTGAACTTCTACCCCATGTTGTCTACATGTATAATTCAACCCCCCACAGTGTTACAGGTGTCGAGCCCTGGACTCTTCTCTTCGGTAAGCAGCCCAAGACCCCAGTAGATCACTTAATTGGCAATGTTCCAAACGACTTAGATGAAGATTATGTCAAGCAGCAAGCAGAGCTCATGGAGCGAGCTTATGGTATTGTTAAAGATCGCCTCACAAAGGCTGCGGAGTCCAACAAGAGGTATTGTGATTCCCGAGTCAAGTCTGCTGAGCCATTGGAAGTTGGAAGTCGAGTTTTGGTCAAAAAGTGTGCGTTTGATGGAAGACACAAGTTGAGCGACAAGTTCGGTGAGGAACAACATGTGGTAGTTAGAATAGGGGGAGAAGGTGATCTTTTTGCAGTGAGGCCGATGCTAGGAGGAAAGGAAAGATGGGTGAATCGGCGGCTGCTTATTCTTGATCCACGCAGTGAGTTGGTGGAACCCCCAGGTACAGAGGCGGAGTTATGGCCTGAACTACCGGATGTTGGGAGTTCTGATGAAGGGGATGATGGGTTATCCTCATCAGAAGATGAGTTGGTTGTCTGTACACCTCTGAAGCAGAACAGCTGGCCTGACCCCAGTACAGCCAAGCCATCTCTAGTTTGTAAAGATCCTTGTGCGAGTACCTCTGTGGAGCCCACAGGAGTACCGAGGCGCTCTGCACGCCTGAAACAGAAGAAGTGCTCTCGGAAATGGTCTTCTGCTGTGACCTAATGTTAAGTGTGGTGCAAGCGACATCACTTGGTCATGGTCCGAGATAGGGCTTTGTTGAAATAAATGTCATGTTTTGTGTATATAACGAATTCTGTTGTTTACATTCTTGTTAATTGTTTTGTTTTCCAACAGAATCTGTGGAGTCCATGAAGGAGTAGCCTGTGAATTTTCACGGGTCCCGGTTGTTACCGCTTCTGATTTCTGGATTCTGTACCCTTTGTAACTGTTTTGAGGTAAAAGTTTTGAATATACTGTGTCCTTGTGTTCGAGAAGCTAGACGATGAGTGATCCGAAGAAGGTATTCGTGTTCGGACATTCATTCCCTGCGCGACTTTCTAGGGCCGCAAGGAAGGCTGGCCAATCACCAAGCGCATTCATAGGTGTTGGGTCTGACTGCAATATTGAGGTAGAGGGTCATCCAGGCCTGAGCTACCATAGAGTCTTTCGTGGTTGGGACCACTATTTTAAGAAAATGAAGCTGACTACAATGGATGTATTGTGCATTGATCTAGGTACCAATGACTTGTGTGAAATTGAGGGATCCCCTTCTGTTGTTGCACAGAATGCCTTGAGGTTTATTGATTCACTTGGGGAGAAAGGTATACATCCCACATATATTTTCATCTTGAGTGTGATTCGACGCTCGCAGATTTCTCGGGTTGGTCAGGTTTCGTTGTCCACTTTCAATCACAGGGTGAATCTTCCAAAATACCTATCAAGAGATGGATGCCACCTCTCAGGGGAGGGTCTCGTTCGATATTGCAAGGGTATAAAAGAGATCATCTGGCACAAGTGTCGACCGTAAATTAATTGTGTGCACGTAGTTTTCTTGTAACATTTTGAAGAGTAGTGTCAGCTATTGTGGAGTTTATATGATCCAAAGTTAATTAGGAGGGAGTGCTGGCTTTCCATCCGTCGGATGAAAAGACAAGGTTATCCTTGCACTCTGTGGTCCTTTGCGGTTCTTTTGATTGATCTTACTCAATTGATGTTAAACACTCTTTGGTGAATTGGAGCTGAATGAAAGTATTTTGCCATTGTAATTATTTGAAGAAAAGTACAACTTCAGATAAGGAGAGTTAAAGATAGCAAAGCTTGTGCCAACAAACTTAAGAATTAGAGGTGAGATGTGTGCTGCCTGTCTGGTAGTGTTTTGATTTGTATTTTGTATTCGTGTTTCTAAATGTTCTTGCCAGTTATGTTGCAGCTAAATAACGTTTAAGGATTATGTAATTAGTATAGCCTAAAGGGAAGTACATGTAGTTACATGTGGAAGGTATCACATGGTTAATGACATGATTGTTTTATAATAGTTAGATTTTTCAGAAGTGTAATTTTTGAGCTTATGTATCATCCGAGGGCGTATGTCTTTAAAACAGGGAAGGTGTAAGGGTATGCGATTTACATCATTGTTATGGTTGTATAAGTATCATAATTCAAATCCGCCGCGTCGGGCGGGCTGTGTAACCTAGTAACAATGTTTTGGCAACTGACGCATGCGCACTAGCTCTCTCTCTCTCTCTCTCTCTACCAATACTTTTTTTGGGAAAGTTGTCAGCCAGACAAAGCTCTGAATTGCTGTTAATTTTGGATTGCCTGTTATGGTAAAGGTTGCAATTCCTTTGGTCCAGTCATCCTTTGAGGATCCAGGATCGTGTCGAGTAAGGTAATTTCATGTGATTTACCTGTATTTTTATCCAAAATATGAGATTTGTTTTTGGTTTACAACGTGAAGTTGTGTGCACATACGCTGTGTGTAAAAACACATGGACCTATTAGTATCACGCTATTCATTTTAACATGTACATGTATAAGGAGGTGCATGGTACCGTTACTACAGGCCGTTGCCAGTGTCTGTGAGCCCGGTGATTTGGGAAGAGAGGGGGGAGCAGCGTCACGCGCTGTGTGTTGTCCAGTCTGGGTGAGTTGTTAGACTGTACTAGGCTTTTAATGGGGGTAAAATTATATTTTGTTTAAGTGATGACAAATCTTTTGGATTTATGTCAAGCTGCACGTTGTTTACATTTAAGTACTGTGGAGTGTGGACAGACAGTGAATTAAATTGTCGATTGTTTTATTTTATATCAGGGGTTTTTGTTCATTACTGGATAAAGTCAAGATTGTGGAACTGGAGTGAACAAGAGGTTCATGTGACATCTATCCTAAGCATCAAGTTTAAACGAATCAATTGTAATAAATAAATAGATTATATTGTATAAGCTGCAATTTCTGTGTCAGTGAGCTGTTTTCTTCATTGTCAACTGTCTGCCGGATCATTTGGGTATACACCCAACCTTCAGCTTGACAACTCACATACGAGCTACCCTGGGAACGCACCACTAGGCGTGCCCTTACACTTGCTTGGAGTTAGGAGGGCCTGACGCGTTTTGATCCTAGCAGGATCTTTACTGAAGGCTTCGATAAAGATCCTGCTAGGATCGAAACGCGTCAGGCCCTCCTAACTCCAAGCATTTTATAAATTTCAGCTCATTATTTTGGCATCAGTTTATTACTTGTGTCTTTTGATACTTTTTAATTATCATCAATATTATTCTATTAACAGGGCAATAAAAAGCCCACTTTTCAAAGGAAAATTCTATTGGACCATGCTGAACCAAGTAGTGATCCAAAGAACCTTTTTAGCTACTAACGGACACATTTTTCTCTGCAGCTGTGTCTGTTGCCTTGGAAACTTACCACAACATCATCTGTAACTTTCATTGAGAGTTTTCCATCACCATGCCGATATTTCATTACGACCCGAACCTGGAAACAGAAAATGTCATGAAAACAAATAAAAATCTTAAATTAATCTTTGGTTTGGCTTACCTTTTGAGAAAGCATTAAACTGTAAAAATGGGACAAAAATGGAATACTGATGACTCTTGCGAGGTGAACAATAATATTCATCTCTAAAATGGTGTTTTCAGAACAATATTGTTTTGCGTCATGGTATACAAATAATGAATGTTTATGAGTGGAATGGTAAAAATAATTTCATGAGGTGACAGATGGACTGTTCCATTTCACGAGGCGAAGCCGAGTGGAATGGAACAGTCCATCTGTCACCGAATGAAATTATTTTTACCATTCTACGAATGTGAAACATTCATTATTTGTTTTATATATTCTAAGTAGATCTTTGTCATTTGATTTTGATTGGAGGATAACATTTTAAGAGTTAGCGAGACAAAAAAAGCTTAAAATCTTGGCAAACTTTATGCTCTTATTACAGTAACGCGCGTTGCACACCAACGCGTACGCGCGCACGCAGTGACAAATAAATGGAACGCCGCTTGACCAATCACGTATTAGAGTTCCTAGCGTGCAATGGTACAAATCGGATGGCACCAAAAATGCACGGTGGATGGAACAAATTTCAACGGTTGTGACGTAAGCCATGAATTGGTCTATTTATCAAATATCACGTGACATACAATCCTCCAATCAAATGACAAGGATCTACTAAGGTGTTATATAATTATCAATATTTATCAATATCAACTCTCTTTAAAAAAAAAATACTCAGGAGTATTTGAAGTCTGTGGAAAAATGGCATAAGCCTTATCGCAAATACCGCCTGGTTGATTTTGGACAATGGTGGAAAGGCACCATGGGAAGGAAAAAGGGGCATATTTTGTACCTTTTCCCTTCCCACAGTGCCTTTCGACTATTGTCCAAAATCAACCAGGCGATATTCGCGATAAGGCTTATTAGGGTTTTTATAAAGAGCATCATTGCTTGTCATTCAATATGGCAGCAGACAATGACAATAACCACACAGGCTTTCGAGCCAACTTGTGCATTTGCCAACTCATACCTTTGTGAACTTTTACCTTCAAAACGTGAATAATGTATCGGTACATGTACATGAATTTTTAATAAATGAATCGATGCTGCGACTTGACTTAGAGCGACAGTAGAAGTTGACCTAACTGAAGATACAAGTTGGGGAAGGTACAATTTGGGGATGGTTCGAGTTGGGGATGGTACAAGTTGGTTAAGGTGTGAGTTGGGGAAGGTACAAGTTGGGGATGGGGGATGGTTTGAGTTGGTGAAGGGGCGAGTTGGGAAAGGTACGAGTTGGGGAAAGTACAATTTGGGGAAAGTACAAGTTGGGGATGATACAACTTGTGGATGATACAAGTTGGGGATGGTACGAGTTGGGGAAGGTGTAAGTTGGGGAAGGTGCCAACTGGGGAGTGTATGACTGAGTTGGGCTTTGGTCAGAAAACATTAATTTTCATCAAACGGAATGATCGTGTGTACAGATGAATAAGCTGCATTTCATCCCTGACAATAGCACAGCGAAAAATTCCCCATATGCACTGTAACACGGATGGAAACAGTGCCGTGTGTAAAAAGCGCCGCGCTGATTGGTCAACGCGCGAGGCCGTGCTCGTGACGTCACGGAAACCATGTGCTGGCCCAACTCGTTACGCACGCACGCAGGGCCGTTGCAGACACGTACGGGGCACGCATTACGCGATGTGCCTATTCAAACACACGCGGTGTACGACTACGCAACGATCAACAGTCGGCCGTACGACATCTCCGGATGACCATGCAATTCTATGCATATTCATGTGGCGCTCTCAGCATACACAACCAATAGACCCAACACACGTTATATGAATATTCAACGACCCAACAATCACACTCAGACGGTGGCGCGGTTTCGCGGTAAAATGACAAAAACAAAAATACAGCTCACCAAAGTTCAAATACGATCGCGGTGTCCGTGAGTTCTCGAACGTCGGGTGACACCACCAAAAATGGTCAAAAGGTCGAAGAAATGTACAAATTTGTATGTTTTTGGTACCATTCGAAAGATCGTGGCGAGGTCTGTCGAAGTAACTATGGTTAGAGTGGGCATCGCTGAGTATGTGCCCATGCGCGTCAGTTTCATTCATGAAAACTTCCATTTTTGGTCAGTGCGATGACGTCACATAATGAGATGATCGTGACGCCCTCTTGCGACCGTTTCGTGCCAATTCGTGTAAGGGATTTTTCGCTGTGAATAGAGGCTTTTGGCTGCTGTTCAGAAGCAGATTCCCTGGTTTTAACTTAAGGAGTTAACACTAACACTAACAGAGCTTCAGCTTCAATGAAAAACCAAAATCTATATTTTCAACATGTGGATGACAGAGCCGGAGCCTGACCCTCCGTTTTGTAAACCCGAACTTGCATTTCGACCCAAATGTATCCCACAATGCTTTGCGGAAGCGCCCTCTCTTGGTGAAAATGGATTTGAAATAAATCTTATCATGCTCCGCGCTCCCAAAAATGATAGCCCAATTTATAGCCCCAAAATATTACTTTTTTAAAGAATTCTACTAACCTTTGAAGGATCAGTGAGATACAGCTTTTCTGCTGCTTTTGCAAATTCTTCCCATGAATTAATGAACGTCATGGTGTATTACAAATTGGACTTTTCGTCTGCAATTTTGTTAAAACTACGGCCGTGTCTTTCCAGCTGGTGCACGTAATGTAACGTGGACAGATAATTAGTCTGGTTCCCTCTCAACATCTCTCATTCAACTAAATGGTAAAGAGTCTAGGTAAAGACAATTTTATTGTTTTGGCGTGAGAGGGCGTTTTCCGAAGACCTTCCAAGCTGGGAAGTGTAAACTACACAACAGACAAAGCAAAACAAAAAGTTTTAAATATATTTCAGATTCTTTGTCTTTGTTTCTTATACATATGTCTGTAATAATTTCAGTGTTATAACAATTCATTTTGCACTGTCTTTTCTCATAAACACTTTGTAATGTGAGATTCGTTGCAAATTTTGGAACTGGAATATCAACAAGCTACTTTGACCATCCCCACAAATAAATGAATTGGCCCGACCAATATGGCGACATTCTGTGGGTGTTGAATGTCGAAATTCTGATCGGACTTTGCAGAGGTTTTTCCCGTGGAAAATCGTATGTTTGGAGAGAAGACAAAATCGGAAATGGACATATAGACGTCTGTGACACGCTTTCACGGGGATAAAAGTTCACTGCAAAGATATCGTCGAAGTTGTTCGGTCTTTCAGAGTTGACGACCAAAAACCAAAAGGCTTTCTGTACTGTCTGACTGTACTGACTGTATCAACGTTGCTAACGTTAGTGAGATTTGAGACGCTGGGTTTGAACCGGGCACCGGGCGGTGTGAGTTTCGTTCGTCTTATCAGTTTAGTATTTGCGGAAGTAACTTCCAGTTCCACAACTGCTGTCACTATTTGTGTTGTCAGCTGATATATTTCTACGAGTCTAGGTGACGGACTATTGGTTTGACACAATGAGGTAAGTTTTTTAAATCAAGATTTCAAAGAAAGTTCATTTTCTCATTATAAATTGCAATCGCTTTTGTTTCAGTTTTATTTGGACTGGGAGTCTGTGACTTTGTGAGTGTGACTGTGCCTCTGGCAGTCTGTGGCAGTGCGTCTAGCTTGGTCTTTTGGTGATAGTGTAGTTCAGGCCATCTATCATAGTTTAGCCCACCTTTTCATTTTGGAAATAAACCCCATTTTTGTAAAGTAACTCACCTAAATAAGTTGGTGACGATGTAACGTTAGTTGCGATGATCGTAACCCTAGGTCTGACATGGGGACTGGGATGATCTAGTTAGTTGCGATGATCGTAACCCTAGGTCTGACATGGGGACTGGGACCTCAGGCTCAGACCTAGGGTTACGATCATCGCAACTAGTGACGATGTCATCTTAAATATATTACTATCGTTAAATTTGTCGAAAGAGAGCAGAGCCTTGATATTTGAGGAATTCATTAAAAAGTAAGGGGTAAAAGAACCAAGATGCGACATTTCACAGACAAAATGTGTAGCAATTAACTGCTCATCAATTCTTTTGTTTTGCTTTCAATGGTCATACATGTCAGTTATTATTTAGGCTAGGCCCTGTCATTTATCCCAAAATCATTGTTGGATCGTTAATTAATATGATTAATAACTGTATCATGTAAATGTTTTGCCTGCACAGTTCTATGCATCCCTTTTATGTTGGTTTTAGCCGATGGACACAAATTTTAATGTCAACAATTGTAATGAATGACTGACTGGATGAATAATGGACACAGGAGGACTGATCCTACTAAAGTACAGTACCAATGACTGTACATGTGCATGTACATGCATGGCCCAGCTGGACTCAAACTAACTTAACTCAAACCAAAGATAGGTGCTGCAGTGATGCTTATAATGTACGTGTGTACATCTTTGGACTTTGGTATCATCGCGGGTTTCCAGCTGATATGCCCAGCCAATTACTGCAAATTTATGTGTCGTCTGTAGTATTTGTACGCTCATTTTTGGACTATGTACATCGTAAAGTGAAATCAGAAAAGGTTCCTCGTCAAATTGTTGAGGATACTGCGCAATGTTGGATTTTGGCAGATTCACCATGTTCACTCAGGAAGGTTCCGGGACCAAAGTTCCCCTCTTATCAATATCATACTGTCATCTCTCATCGAATAGAAAACCTTAAAAAAATTAATTATGTTTGGCTTGGAATTGCTAACCTAAAGTTTGCAGAAACTTTTTATTTGAGACTATGTTTTGTATTTATTTAGTGCAGAAATTACAAAGTTTGCTTCCAAAACAGAATTTTGTTTAAAAGCGGTTTACCAGTAGTTAGTAGCCCTTGTTACCTTCCACATTTGATATGCCTACCATCTCCACATCCCTTTGTGCCCTTTCCCCTGAGCTAAATGTTAATTCCTCTCTTCTCTTTGCAGTTTCCTAGCCCTGCTCCCCTATTTCTCTGGACACTCTGTCCCCCTTTGTTCTGCTCCTCTCATCCATTTACCGGTACATGTGTATCTCTATACTACTGTACCATGTTCTTGTCCTCTTGTCATTTAGCCTTTGAGAAAGATCCTGCTAGGATTTAAACATCTGGACCTCCTCCTCGGGTCATTATTTTGGTTGATGAGGATGAGCAGTTTGCAGCAGTTTAGTATAATAATGTAATTTCATCCGCTTGAGTTTCCATTCGTGCCATTCTTGCAGAAAATCATTAACCTTATGAATTGCATTTCTGAAATATTAAAGCAATTCTGTCCCCGAGAGCAATGTCCAAAGCAATGGACTTCACTGAACTCGGCCAGCCATATGGTTGGACAGCTGAAAATAATTATGCAGTAGACGTGTACCGATGGAATTGATCCAGTTAAAGGATTAATTGGTCAGTGTTGTTTAACTAATTTGCAATATTTGCATGCACCAGGGGCCAATTTAATGGAGCTGTTAAGCACAAAACAATTGCTTAGCACAAAAATGTCTTGCTCAATAAAACAAACCACCATTAAAAAATCCATTTGATAATTGATATATACACGTTGTATTCATGGTCAGCGAACAACAGCCAAAGAACAATCACAAGCGATACACAACACATGGGAATTTGGTTGTTAACCCTGTTTTTATTTATACGTGAAATAACCACAAGGGAAACTGACTAAGTTTTCTGGGGTTTTTTTAAGACAGAAATTTCATGGTTAGCAAATTGTTGTGCTAAGCGGGGCAGTGCAATTGGCCGCTGCTCTTCAATGGAGTTGGTTTCATATTCATTGTAAATTCCTAAAGGGTGAAGGCATTATAATGGGAAGAAGTAACAGAAGGCATTTTCACACTAGACTGCTAACCCCCAGGACTAATTCAACCTCCCCAGGGCTATCCCGGCATTTTCACCAGGGCTACGAGTTTTTTACGACTACGAGCAACAATTAATGCGTCATTGCACACTTGGGAACAGCGAAACCTACATACCCTAGTGCCAGTTCGGGCATGAGAATTTCATGTTTTGCTCGTTGAGTCATTTCATGCTAGAATTTGTTATGCTCTGGGGCCAACGGATCCCCAAGATATTTTTCTAGGACCCCTCACTCGTTACAAAAAGGCTGATTACTCTGTTCTTCTGGCAGTGGTGCAGACTTTTTCCCTCAGCTGTGTTTGCCCTCCCCGAAGTTGAACCCAGTTTTTGTTTTAAGAGAGATCCATCTATCAAGTGCCACACTTTGTGACACCGCCCATAAATATCAGTAATTTTGCACATCCTGTTAATAATAAAAGTCTGCATAATTCATAGTAGTGATTAAGGCTGTAAGTTTACGAATAATTTTGTAACCGGTTACCCGTCTGTTTTTCGGTTACGGTTACGATTACCCGTATAACAAAGAAAACAAAGAAAAACAAAGAAGTTTGGGTCTTGGTTGACAACATTCTTTTGTCACAAAATTACATTTGGCAGTGGTAGACATACATGTAGCATAATGTTTGGCGTTTGCTTTGCATACGCCTGCTGGTCCAATTTTCAAAAGATCATTGACTTTTTTCTTTGTGAACTCTAGATGTGTCTATGTTTCAAAAAGAAGAGGCCATTAAAAAGATACTTTTCAATTAACCTAACTGGGAAAATGTACCCGGGTACCCTTTTGAACGGTCGGTTAACCGGTTAACCGGATACAAACTGCAGCCTTAGTAGTGATCCTCAAGCTAGAAAGAAGTCAATTTTTGCACTTTGAGGAAAAGAATTCAATTTTTTCCTTGATCTTAACCCTCTGCATCTACCACAGAAGACATGGCCTGCATAGCAGTTACCACAGTCTCCGAAGGTGGCAACCGGATCATAAACCATGCATTACCACACAAAGTCACAAGCCATACTGTGGTGTATTGTGGTACATATTGGGATACCACACGTATGGTACTTTTAATACCCCAGGAAAACCATGTGTACGGTAAATTGTGGTATTAATGCAGTTAGGGTTAGGGTTAAAGGATACATACATCACAGGGTAGAATACATTAATTCATCCTTTAGGAAAGAATTCACGTTTGCCCTGCCCCACTGCGATAACCCTCTAGCAAGTCTAGCAGGAAGGATACCGGTACACGTCGCTAAATTTTCACTGAGCAGGAAGTCGAGGGAAACATGTCAGGCTGTGCATTTAATGCCCTTGAGGTTACAGTGACCCGTCAGGAAATATTCCATTTCCTGCCCAAATGCGGATATGGTAAGACTTTTCAACATGACTTCTGTTGTGCCTGACCAAGTGCTGCAAAAGACCAATAAATCAGAAAAAGAACAAGAAACTGGTGCAATGTTATTCTTACAGAGACATTTTTTTTAAATAAGAGATGACCATGTACTGTAGTTAAATCATTTATTTCCGCCAGCTTTTGTAATGTGTGCACTTTGCTAGCTTGAATTTAACGGAGGCCACGGAGGCCATGGCCTTCGTTGCCCTGGTTGCTGGTTCTTGGCCAATGTCCCTTCAAATCTTTCCATCAGACATGTCAGACATTATGATTTTCCAATGGAAGTGCCCCTTGCGATGGAAAAGTGGCCGTGCCCCTTTCAGAACCAAATTCAAGGCCTGCACTTTGTACCTACATGTATTGTACACATATATATTGTATGTATACGATCGACTATACATTGTACTTTGTACACATGCTGATTTGGATGTTAAAGTCAGAATCCCACCATGTGTCCAACTGTGTAACATGTTTGAAGCTCGGAGAGAGAAAAAAATGCTGAAATGTAAGGACTTGGTGTGTGAACTCTGCAAGTCATGGTGGCAAGACCTGTGACAAAGGTCAAGGTTTATGTTGTCCATGTGGTAGTGGGAGCATAGAGTACCGGTACATGTAATTTATTTAAGTACCGGTACCCTTCCCACTATTCTGGAAAAAAACAGAAAGCCTCAGGTCAAGGTGGAACTTGGAACTTCCGAAAGTTCAAGCTGGTTCTTTTCAGAGCAACAAGAATCTTTACGAAAAACCATTGAGATCCAAGGCTAGTACATGACCCCTACAACATATTGTACATTACACGAAGCTTGGTGCCAAGAAAAGCCATACTACTCTGTGTAGCTGGAATCTTTCAAAAACAAGGAAACATGAATGTCCTCGAACAAGTTTCATATATAGAGTTGCATAGTAGGTTATATGGTTGCATGTAGGATTGCTTTGAAAATATTTGTAAATGCTTCACAAACATCAGCTGGGAAGTAGTGGGAACCATTCACAAGCAATGCAGTTTTGATCGGTAATATTTTTGTACACTACTGTACAGTGTACAGTACATGTGAAGCCTGTTGCAAAATTTGCTAAGTTTTTGCAAACTGACCCAAATGAAGATCACAATTACACACACTGTATACACACGTATTGTAGTTACTAGCCCACATTTTTCAAAAACAAGGAAGCATTCATACACGTACATGTATGTATACACATGCATATGGCAAATGTCCTTGAACCCATTTTTTAGAACTGTGTAGTAAATTTATGCAGTTTTGATTGGTATTTTGCATTTGCTGAGCAAACCTAGACTTGAAGAGCTCAATAAAATTGGCCCTTGGGCCCTATAGATACATGTAGCTCAGACAGTGATTTGAGCTGCGGTCAAGTTCACTTCTGGAATTATAGGCCCTAAGCTGTTGTGGATCAATTGTGTTTACCGTTGTAGGCCTAACAAGTGATATCCTCATTTACATGTATTGTCATTGACAATGCTACGCCTACATGTTTAATTTTCACAAGTCCTATTTTTCTAAAGCTGGTGAGCTGTTACATGATGTACATGTACATTTCTAAAACCCATAGTTTCAGTGTCTGTTTTATGCCTAGATACTGTACATACATACATGTACATACATGTAGATGAGATTTTGTTGTGTTTTCATATTTTTAGCAACTGCTGTAGTTTCTACCATCAATTTTGTACATAATGTAAAACATTATCCAGTTCAGTAAACTTACAGCAAAGCTAAGTCTGCATTGTATGCACTGTGTGGACCTGTTGGAATTTCTTTATGTAATCCTTACAGTATGTATTTTTACTGGGTACATTACAACTTCAAGTGTAATCAAAATTAAGAATTCAGGTTATTTTTTTCCTGCCCAACGTCTACTGCATTATGCACTAAGAAACTTTCAAAAAGCACAAACTTTAAAGAATTTGGTTTTAAAAAACTAAAGTGGTGAAGGTTACACTATGTATTCTCAACTTCTCAAGCATGTTTTGCTTGCATATTTTGCAACCTTCAGCTTCAATTGTACTGCATTCAAGTGTAGGCGTGATCTGTAGGTAGAAATATGTCTCCAGCCGTGCAAACCCATTTGTGTGGGTTTTTGAGGTCATGCACCAATACTATACATTGTAGAATATGATTTTGACGAATAATGCATCAATTGGCATACCTGTGTGAAGGTAGCCAGTATTCAACAAGAATAGTGTCTGGAACACAATTACCACAACACACACACAGTGAAGTGGCGTGGAATGCATGCACTCCCTATATGCAGATGCTGTGAACAGTTTGTTACAGCAGCCTTTGCGCTAACTTTGTTTTCCTATCTCGCCCACTGGGCCAGCTTACTTAAGATTTTACTAACCTGTTTAGATTTTTACTTGCCCATACATACATGGACATGTATGTAAGTTGAATCCGTACCTTGAATAGGTACATGTACATGTAGGTTCTTTTTTTTTTTTTTTACTAGCCCACCGGGCAATCAAGGAAGTGAGTCTACCTAGCCCAGAGTGGTTTTTGGTTGACATTGTACGCCAGGCTAGTACTATTTCGAGCCTATGTACATTAAAAGCCTATATTCTTCAGCTGCTCAGTATAAAAGTTTATTACTTGTATTAATAATAATAATAATAATATCAGCATTTATGTAGCGCTCTTACACACAAGAGTGGTATCACAGCGCTTTACGCTATTATTATCCCTGGTCATCGGGCCCATTTGCATACCTTAAACAATCTCAACTCCCTGGGGAGTATACAGCCTCGTGCTACCATAAGGTGCACAGAGGCTAATCAAACCACAAAGCCATCTCTACCCTCGCAGGTACCCATTTACACCTGGGTGAAGAGGAGCAATATGTGACAAAGCGTCTTACCCAAGGACACAAGCACCATTAGCCTATGGCTGCATTAGAACCCACAATCTGTAGATTGATCACAAGATCTTGAGTCCGACACGCCAGACCACTCGGCCACGCCACTCTACTGTGTATTGTATTGAATACAGTAGAAAAGTCACATTTGAAAAGTTTCAAACCCCGGTAGGACGGCCTAACCGGATCAAAATGAACCCTGGCAGGCAGGTTGAAAATCTCAACCCGGTTCCAAACTGCATTTTTTGCTGTATTGAGCCGGCTCACCAAAAGCGTAACTGTGTGAAAGTTGCATCTCTTTGATCCGGTTCAAAAACTTGCCGGACTGAACCGGGACAGATCCGGGTTGGTTTCAACACGGATCGAAAAGGTCATAGTGTGAAAAGGGTAAAATGTACTTTATACGTACAGTATGTCTGCTGAGCCGTACATTGTACAAACTACATGTGAATCCGAAACTGATACATCTCAGTACTACACCTCACACCAGGAAATCCAATTCCTTGAGTTGAACATTAATTTGAATGTTTACTTAAAGAATATTGAAAGTACATACATGTACATCATATAACCACTCTTTTTCCTGGTTATAGTTTGTACTTTACCTTTTTGTAATTTCTATGTATAGGATATATAATTCAATGAACCAAAGTAGCAAAGAATGAAATTAATAAATAATAAGACTCGTTCAGAACTTGGTTTTTATTAAGTTAGTGTTTATTAACTAGCATTGATCAGAATTCCAATATTTCCAACCCTGTTGTGGATCAGAGAGTACTGTCCATGTTTGTTGGGTTTTCAGTCAGAGTCAGCGTGTGCACCTGGATCGACTTTTAGTTTTAGTTTCTTTAGCTGGCATCATTGTATAAAAAGCATCAGTTTTCCGTGCACAAGGTTTTTATTCGTTAGAGACTCTTCCAATGATATTAGTATCGGCACGGTGGAATCGCATAGCCATCATGGAGGAAGATACGACCACATTGTGGATTGAGAATCCACTGCAGCAGGTGAAACAGTTCAAACTTGCCAAGAGGATTAGCAGCACTACTACGCTCAAATCACAAGATAACACGTATGTAAATAATCCATAATTTGCTTTGATGGTTCATACTGTGTTTCTGTGGTGATGTGCATGCCCATGTACATGTACATTTACCAGAGTGCAATTATTTGACATACTGTATACCCCGGTATGTGTTTGATGTGTACACGTGTACAGTTTATATAGTGCTGTAATTGTTTTCATGCTAGAAACACAGAAACTAGGAAATCAAACTGATACCTACATGTATTTGATGAACCTCCAACAGTTCAAGTACAAAATGTAATTATCATACGTGTATGTATCTCGGTTACTGTTTTAAAGGTAAGTACAAGATTGGTAACATACCCATTGAAGCATAAATGTTCACAGATTTACATATAACTTTCAGGATATGGAGATGGTGCTGGTAGAAACATACCTGATGATGTCTCCTGATGAGGACTAGAGCAGGCTAGTCGAAACCTTACAGTGCGAATGAATAGAAACTTTGCAAAAGTACCACAATTCTTACATAGTGTTTCCACAAACTGATCCACATAGAAACATATCGTTAAAATATTTCCGCCTGAAATGGTGTACAGTGTATTTATCCAGCAATTAGTCAAACAAAGACCGAAAACAGTTTTAATCTCAGGGTAAGATCAAAACCATTCTGTATGTTTTGTAAGAAAAATTGAGTCGGATTTTCGCTATTTTCTTGTGACTCAGACGTCCGATTGAGGTCAAATTTTCACATGTTTTTTATTTCATGTACATGCTGGATTAGGCAAAGTGTGAGTGCTGTTCTGTGACCTTTATCAATCAAATATTATACCTTTAAGCAGAAATTGTCTACTTCGCCGACTATTAATTTTTGAGTATCATTCCGCGAGTATTGATAAAATGACCCTTGGGATATAGCGGTATGTGACTACATGTACTGTATGTGTGTGGTTTCATGGCTTCTCACTGCAAAATGAACAAAGATAACTGACTAGTATTAGGGACACCATCAACGTAGGCCCGGAAAACCCAGTTGGTAAAGCGTCTGTATGGTATTCAAGAGGTCACTGGTTCGAATCCCATTCCAGTAAATTTTTCTCTATTCACCTTTCAGTGACTTAAAATTCAGTCAGTTTCCCTTCTGTACTCATTCTGTACTATTTTTAGCGTAGTACACACATATTTTTGCTTTCAAGAATGAATGATTCATCAAGAGTCAAAACCAATTCATTCAAAGCAGGAAATCTTGAAACCCTGGAAATAAAAATTTGAAACTTCAACTTCACGAGACTTTAAGTATTTTACAAAACCAGAGTAGCCCAGTCAGCCAGAGCACTGCAAGGAATACATGTACATGTGTACAGTGATTACAGTCTTTAATGTTTAAATTTTCACCACCGCATTTTTATTCAAATTAGGAATACTTGCGTGTACATACAAATGTTATACACGTACTATAGATAATGCACATGTACAGTACATGTATGTGTATCCACGTACATGTACTAGGCATGTACTCCATCATGTTGCACTGCATTTTCCCATGACTTCACCTGCCTCTTTGATTGATTGAAGCATTTGGTTGTGATTGTACAATGTACATGTACATGTACATGTAGTAACATGAATGTGTCTGCTATGACTCATAATATTTCTACTCCATGGTTGTGTCTGCCCTTTTGACTTGCATAATCAGAATAAAGATGATCACAGGTTTTGGGTAGTAGTAAGTACACATATGTTTAACCCTAACTCCCTAAGTCATATTGCTGTGTACTGCCTTAATATACTACATGTACATGTGCACATGTTATAATTGAAAGAAATACAGTACCTCAAGGTACATGTATAGTATGTAAATGTACACTATGGGCGTTTACGAAACAGAGGCTTAGGCTCTGTCTCAGGCTCCGGCTCCGTTTTCATTCATCCTTTCTGACATACTGTACATGTAAGGGGAACAAAAATAGAGGCTTTTGGCAGCGGTTCAGAAGTAGATTCTCTTGTTTGAAATAGAAAACAGAGCTTCAGCTTCAATGATAAACCACTACCTATATTTTCAGCATATGGATGTCAGAGTTGGAGCCCGAGCCCGAGCCTGAGCCACCATTTCGTCAACCCCTTACAGTATATCTCTGGCCAATAGTCATTGAGCCAAATTTACCACTACTGCAACTGTTTCAAGTCTCAATTCATTGAGGATTTATGTACAATGTACAGCCCCAATTGACAGTTAATCTGATAATCAAACACAAGTACATGTACATGTACAGTGTACATTGTAAATGAGCTATCCTCATTGCTATTCAATTATTACTGTATAGAGGGAAGTAATTATTACAAAGTGTCCTGCTCAAGGACACAGGTATCTTACATCAACATACAGTACAGCCTGTTGAACCCACAGACTTCTTGGGTCAGTGTCCTGTACTAATTCTATGGGTAGAGATGATGAAGACTCTGAGTAAATCTTCCATCTCATTGCACTGCCAGGGGCCATTTAGAGATGATGCTGAAATACATGCTGTACAATTCTGTACACATACATGTATGGTTGGTACATGTACATATGATAATGGAAGATGTAAATTATAGTACATTGTAAAATAGCCTTGTGTCCTTCCTGATTTCACTGCAATACATTTATACAGGCCTATGCAATGATGTACATGTAAAATAAATGCACTGTTGTTTTGCGTTTATCTATTACACAGATGTACAGGAAATAAATCAGTTCAGTTCCTAACAAAACGACCAATAGTTGGAACCAATTGTTGAACCTACTGCAACATTCGATTTTATTTTACCTGATAACCTCAGTTAAGTGGCCAGTCCTTTTGTACCATTATAAGACATACACCTGTACAAGTACAATGTGTACATGTGCACTTAAGCAGGATGCAATAGGTTCAAATCCCACCCCAGCCAGCGCATGGATTCTTTGCCTCATTGGAACTCAAAGAAAAGAAATAATAACTTCTGACAGTACCTGTACAGTAGGATGAAAATAAACCTGGGACCAATGTCACTAACTGACTTAACGCTTTGCGATCATCGCTAAAGCCCAAATCCATCGCTAAACGGAAAATCGATTGCTACTTTGCGTAGCAATTTTCTGTTTAGCGATGGATTTGGGCTTTAGCGATGATCGCAAAGTGAATAGTGAAATCGGCCCTTGAAATGGCCATGAGAATTTGTGAAAGGAATTCATGTAAAACAGAGGTCAATATTAAATTGTTCCAAACCCCTCTTTTGTCTTTGTTTGATTTGTCTTTGCCGTACATTTCTCCAATCAGTGTTATCCGAAACTGAAAACTTGAGATCTGTTTCCAAGAAATGACACATCGTACTCATGGAGTCAATTGTGGAATTGCTACCCAAACATGAAGTGCAGTTCACATGTATACAGTTGTATTGAAAGTTACTAGGCCTCACTGCATATCTGTGCCCAAGTTAACTTTATGGAGTGTTTAAAAAAAAAAGATATTTACCCCGGTAGGTTATTTTTAGCAGTGGGGTCTGCGAACACTCTTAAGGCGCCTTTCCATAAGTGTGCTTTTTTCTTCCGCTGCGTATACGTTGCGTGTGTGTTGTGTCGCAAACAAATTATTTTAAAACATTATTAAAAAAAACAAGCGAGTGAAGCGACCCTTTCCAACAGACGCATATAGATGTGTCTCTTTTTAATGGGAAATTTTTGGCGACGCAACGCATACGCAACATGCACGCAGCAAATGAAAAGACGCACATATGGAAAGGTGTCTTAAGGGTCCATGCTGGACTCCCTCTATGCCTTATCTTTTGCGTTGTCCCGTAACAAGACGGTAAATGGGTTATAGAAATTCGGTTACAGAGGCGTAGGTGGACATGCTGGCCACCCATTGTCCACTTTACCATCATCATTTGTAGACTATGCTCAGGCCTGGACGTGCCCATTAGGGGTTCAACACGTTAGCAGGACACCTGTACATTGGAAAGGAAGTGGACCTGTAATTTAATATTCAGTGTGCATGTAGGTCAGCAGGTAAACCTACGTAGGGAGTGCGAAAACTGGATCACAGAATCTGAAGTGTCCCCAAATGACCTTCCTGTGCACTCGCACATTTGATATTCGAAGGAAAAAAAAGGATTTGGGCTTTAAATCAGTTTTGTTTGTTTGTTTGTTTGTTTGTTACTTTGGGCTTTTGGTTTTGTTGTCGCTTTTCTTGCGAGACTAAGGCACATATGTACCTCCATGGCTATAATACATTGTACATATATATACCAATCCAGTAAGCCCCTGAGCCTCCCACTGTACACATGGTCAATGGACATGCATGAATCTCCAATGTCAAACTGCATGTTCCAGATAGTTGTAAACTTGTCGGACTTTAGTTGATGCGTGTCGGACATACATATGTAAGCCACGGCTGTGATTGGTCAGAAACAAAGAAGAGGATGGCACTTAAAGGTACTACATGTATTTCGTACTATCATACTTTGGTTTACTGTACAACATACCGAATCAGAAATCTTCACAGATTTCCAGGGTATTTAAGATGGTGATGGTAGAAACATACACGTACAGTATGTGTACCTAAAAATGTTTCTGCCTGAAATGCTGTATTTATCCAGAAAACAGTGAACCCAATTGACAAAAACAATTTTGATCTTCCAAAGACCAAAAATCCTTTGAAAAAGATTTTAAAATACTGTGGGTGTTTTTCACTGTTTCCTCAAAAAGTGGGCACCGTATGTGATTTAGTATTTCACAGATGACTGGTACTGTATCTTCCTTGATATTTCTGCCCATGAATCTGTATTTCTTCTTTAAGTATGAAATTACCTGGGTGTGAAACATTGTCTGCATGCATTGTAAACGTGCATATTTTTTGATAATTCTGTTTTAAAACTGTTTTACCAGATACATGTAGTATTAGAGTAGTAGTGATATGTAGTGTAGTAAGAAACATCAGCTTCAGTAACACTGTAATTAGATAACAAGTGTAAATTTGGTGATTTCATGTGCGTGTACAACTAATTGTTTTATTTTTAGTACCAGTAGTACCTAATTCATCCAGTAATTAGTCAGATATTTATAAGTAACAGAATCCTTTTTGCTTTTCAAATTTGGACATTCGTTCAACAAAATGCTAAGCCCTCTTGCCTAATTTTACTCATCCGCCATTTGCCGAATTTGGGCAGGAAGCATTTCAAATTAAGCACTTGATCAGGTGCTAACCAATGAGGCATAATGATGGCTAAGTCCCAAGACATTCTACCCACTCCATCGGAGGGTCGCCGGCAGCAAATGCAATTAAGCAGCTTCGAGTTTGGCAGGGCACTCCCATTCGGCAGAGCTATTCTTAGTCACGATAAGACACTGGAGGAGGGTTGAACCATCGGGGGCACAGTGACAAAGGCAGGAAGTGTCATAAGTCGCTGTCTTCCTTTTTTGTTTCTAGTTGAAGGAGCCCTTCAAAATCTTGCCCATTCGAGCGTCGGATCTTACCCGACTGAACATGTCCAAGTTAAAATTGTGCAGGTAGTACCTTCAGTTTTGTACTCTAAAAACAAACAAACTGCTGGAAACGGCAACTTGACAAGTTCTGAATCGGCCGTAGTATGAGTAAGTGAACCACACCAACCCGGATCTCCGATAGGATGTCGGTAATTAGAACCGCGGCGACGTGTGACTCGCTCAGCAGCATTTTAAATTGAAACGCCAACATGTCGGAATGGAACGCTGAAATTACGGTGGAGTTCAGCCTGGGCTGGGTGAGCAGTCACCGTGACAATGGCAGGGCCCATCATCATCCCCCATCGGCAGTGAATCAGGAGAGAGCTGTGGAGCGGGCCGGCCCTCACAAGCGTATCCCCCCCAGCGTACCTCCACGACGGCGTATGCTCAAGCCCCCCGACCTACCACTGCCGGATATTCCTAAGGGCTCACCTGTGGATGAGGATAGATACTTGTCTCCGTACATACCAGCTACAAAACCTAATGCCTATGGACGCGATCCCACAGAACTGAGGTAAACTGTCATAAACCTGAATTAAAATGAAGTGCCACTTGTAGTTGTTAAATTTTAAGGATGGAGTGAATGATATGCAATCTAAACTAGTTGGCATACAGATTGAAGTGGTTTTAATAAGCTTTTTACTGATATTTGACATGTGCCTGAATGACATGTGTAAGTGTCATCAACAGCCCCTTTATCGAAGCCCGCTCCTAGTCTACCAACAAGTGCTTAAAGGTACAATACATGATTGGTAAAGGTCACAGGACAGCACTCATACTTTGTCTGATCAAACATGTACATGAAATAAAAAACTTGTGAAAATTTGAGCTCAATCTGACATCTGAGTCACGAGAAAATAGCGAAAACCTGACTCGATTTTTCTTATAAAACATGAAGAATAGTTTACTTTATGTTTGTTCCAAAAATCGTTCGGACGAACGATCTTTGGAAAAAGGCTCTAAATCTTGATTTCCTTGAAAAACCCAGCATCTGATGAACCAAGATTTCCCATGGTGACTGCTTGCACTGTTTACGAACTGTTGAGTCCATTTTCTGTCTCAAACTCAATAATTTTTGTTTGGAGGCCTTGCAAATCCTATATGCTCCCTTTAACAGATGAAGAATCCTAACCCCTCTAGAATGTCCAGGAACCTTCGGAATGTGTCCAACATGTTACATTTCCCTTATGTAGCACATCCTTAGGACTGCGAACAAAGTTTTGGTCAGCATACACAATATTACGGTGCCTGAAGTCGATTTCACGAAGCTCTACGATAAATCATAACTCTAGTTATGAAAGATATAACCCATCGTATCCTATGTAGGGCTGCAATGCGTCATAAGTGTAAGTTGGGAGTTTGGTGAAATCGACCCCAAGACTCTGAAAGTTCTTTATCCTTCAGAATCCTGCAACCAGGGGTTGATTTCACAAAGCCCTACGATTGATCGTAACTCGAGTTACGAAGGATAACCCAGCGTATCCTACGGCTTCCACGTAGGGCTCCAATGCATCATAAGTCCTACGATTTAGAGCAAGTTATGTTGAGTTTGATGAAATCGACCTCAGGATGCTTTTCTCCGACAGATTTCAGATGTCTTGAGCTGAAGGGGTGGCCCTCAGACCTAATATCAGCATCATAAGCTGATACATTTCTGATACAATCTCATCAGTAGTCAGTTACTTACAAGTCACATGCAGTCATGAACATAAAGTTGGATGAACATGTACTTCAGGTTGAGCCTAGTGCCTTTAATATTTGTGTGTAGTATGATTATTATCATACAATTTTCCAGAGAATTCACATTCATCCTTATTATTGCCAATCGGTCTGGTTTAACTTCCTTGCTTGTTTCCTCTTCGACTGTCTGTCATATGTCTGTCTGTTTAATTAGAATTGTCCACACTTTTGAATGAACAATGTACAAAGTCATGACTGTGTACATATTGATTGAATAATTTCTTTTCATAACCAAACACTTATCACATGTGCTGTATAGTATACAAATATCACATGGTTTCAGGGTGGACAGTCGATTCTACCTCTCAAGGTGTTGGAAGTTGACAAACTAAAGTTCCCGAGGCGAAGCATCTTGTCAACTTCCAACACCGAGGGAAGCTACAATTAATTACTCAAAAATTCTTTATTATGCACAATTTCGTCGATTGTCCCAAATCAATTGCCATAGCAACAGTCTGGGAATTTCAATCTGGGTTGTTTATGTGCAATGAAAGAAGTCTGTGTTCCAGACTATTAAGATTAAACTTACAAATGGCTTATTGCATTGCTGGGGCAGCGTCCAAAATTGGTATTCTGACTACCGGTAGTTAGTGTTGTTTCTGAAGGGTTTACAGTGGTGGCTTTTTGTCAGTAATGTAATTTTGCAATGGATTTTGCCCTGAATCATTGTGACATAGCCAAATCTAACTTGGCTTATACATGTACGTTTTGGGCCGGCATAGTAGACTAGACACATCATGCACAAACCTTTTCATCTGCCAATTGTAATTTGCCTGGATATTTGGACAGTACAAGAATTGACAAGCTCAAAGTTTGATGTGACTACTTGGCACCAAACATATTTATGGAATTTTGTTGTGTGATGCCAGCTGTATCACTCTTTATATTGAGATTATCATTCAGTGGGTGAATTGTTACAGACATACAAAAGTATTCCCACCGCTGTTTACTCTGGACTCATCGTCTGTGAGAATAAAGAAATGCATTGTTATGCACCTGATAACAACAAAAGCCTGGGGTGCGTTCCACTCCAGCTAGCTATGCGCGCTGCGCACAATTTGCGCCACCGTTTTCAAACCGGAACGCGCTGTTCGCCAAACAAAGCTAACGGTGTACAGGAGGTGTTTCCTGAAGTTGGCTAACTACATTGAATGAAAGATGGACGCAATATGCAACATGTGTTTGCCATTTGTTGCGTGTGCATTCCACTTCCAAGTCCAAGCGTAACGCAAACGTCGCGAACATGTTCGCGCAAGCGGAACGCACCCCAGGCCATATTTTCATCTTATGGGCAAAACGTCCCATGACTGATTGCAATGCCTGCTTGGGTTCACAAGTTCTCCGGTTGAGCACGGGCAAACTTGGAGATTTAACCACAAGCTTCTACTTTACACTTTTAGACAAGAACTGCTTACCACGCACTAAGCCACTAACCACAGTCTCCACAACTGGATCATAAACCACGCGTTCCCACGAAGGATTCCACAATAGTGCGCCGCACTTACGCTTAAAATAGTACCGGATCTCAGACAAACATTGCAACCATGCAGACGTGTGTGCATGTGCGCGTGCATGTACACTACGCGTGTGAGACAATGTTTGTCTGACAGCCGGGGATTTTGTGACGTCATTAGTGCGGAGCGCTATTACCGTACCACAGGAAAAACCATGTGTGGTAAACTAAATATTTGTAGCTGGTAGGATACCTTCACACGTAAGACTTGAGGTTGAGGCTCTTAATTGGTTAGCGAAGAATTTCTAGCCTAACCTTAATGTTTTTCTGCTAACTGCATTCTGCAAAAAGTCCTTGCTTACCGTTACCAAAAAGAAAACTCTCCTGTGAAATATGCTAACCATAAGTCAAAAAAAGTCTGCTACTGTTAGCAAAGAATTTGTGCTTTAAATGGTAACGGATTCCATGAAATTGGGCCCTGCACAAGTAAGCAGGAAGGCCCGGGTTCCAATCCCACCTTAGCAAGTCTGTACATAGATAGATGTATAAGACATAAGATACAAGCACTGAGTATGCCATGCTAGAGGTTTATGTATTGTACCATGAACTTTCTACATGTACCTTCCCATGACACACTTGACAGGCCACCCCAGATGAGATTAAATCTTTTAAGACTGAAACACCTTGACCCCTTCTAAGAATAGACGTCCCAAGATTCTGATCTGACACATTAATGCCTTGCCTGCTAGGCACTGTGTGATTTACATGTAATAAACCTTGTCAGTTTCCTGTCTTGATTTTTGTTTGTTATGGTAAGCAGAGAATTTTGACAGCTCCGGCTGGGTTAACAACTTGTAATAATTAATCTTGACTATTCACACATTTTTATTGCTTCAATTAGGTTTTTGTGTGTTTTTTTTCCTGATCAATAATTTTATACACATTAGTTTGAGACCCAATAAGATCCATTTAAATACATTTTGTTGCTATCCAGTAATCAGAAGATTTTATCATAAAATATTCATTTATAAGTAATCATTAATCTCTTGAGGAGAGTGTTAATGAGAATTTCAAGTATGCATTAGTTTTGGAGCTTTTCGCATAAATGTAGTTGTTTGTTCAGTGGTTGGTAGAAATACACTCAGATTTTAGGGTTGGGTCGGTAAAGGAACAAGATTTTATATCCTTGAGTTTTGAGCAGTTTTTGGCACATATAATGTATCTACACAGGTCCTGTACACAAACACCCTGGTGGGGAGTGGGCACATGTCTGGTGCCTTGTGTAGAATGTGCACAATGTTTTGAATGCAATTTGTCTCTCTAAGAAATTCTAAAGGTGTATCTATAGGCCTTCAAAGATATTCACGAAATGGATAATTTGGAATTAACTCAAAAAGTTTCCAAGATATACACCTGTACATACATGTACTTATCAGTCGCAAAGCTCTTGTTCACTAGAAATTTCAACCCAGAAAGTAATTCTGAATTTCTGGTTCAAATGGGAGCAATTTCAATTCTGCTCTTCAGAGATTATTCATTTTGTAAACTTGAACAAAAGCTATGTCTCCACAAGGATACAAATTGTATGTGCATTTGCCTCTATTCTTCTTTCCTTTGTTCAATCGTTTTTGTTTCTCTATCTGCCCATGGACTTAGCAGCCGTACAACTGCACTGAGGTCACAGAGGTCATAAACTTTTCTTACCCAGGTCTTGGCCTTGCTGCCTCCTTCAGTCATTTCTAAAGAAAGTTTGATTTTGACAACAAAGGCACAGATCCCCTAACAAGGGAAGAGAGGCCTTGCTTTCCTGAGAAATCCAAATATCAGAACCAACTTATTTGCGTCGGTGGCGCTAAGTCCACAAAAGAAAACAAGATGATACATGTACCAAAAGAACACAAGTTGAATTATCATTGTTTGTGTACCCCAGGCCAAGCCACAGCCAAGCCCTTTGTACGTGTACGAAGGGCTTGGCTGTGGCTTGGCATCACACACAAGGCAATGGGAAGTGGCTTCAGTTGTTACCACAGTCAAAGCCATAGCCATGTGTCATGTTATTCTAACATGGCCTTATCCTGCCATATACAATAGCATGCATAATACATGTAGTAACAATGGGATATCCCATGTGCATATGTATGAATGTGCAGCCATTTCAGTGACAAGCCTACCATTTTGTACAAACTGTACTTGTGTACCTTTCAAGGTTTGAAACTCAAGTTTTTTCAGATCTCTGGCAAGCACTGAGAAAATCTTGCTGTCCAAAATTCTAAATATTTAATTTTCTAATTGCACCACCCTCAAATTGCGGATGAAACAGGCCTTAAGATAAGAGACTCCCTTGGCTTGACAACCGTCCGGCTATCAAAATAAACCTCCTGGATACGTTGTACACTCTTTGTCTCATTCTCCACTCCTCGAAAGCATCCCCCTTCTGACATTCTTCCATGATTGGCCCATGTAATTGTTCCTCGTGTATCATTTGTCATTTTAGAAAAGGCTGCTGCTAATGATATACGATGTCACATTCTCCGAGCACTGTCCCCAGAGGGTCATGTGACACATTCAGAGACATTTGAGCACGTCAGTTTGCTTGCCAAATAATGCCTCGGTGTTATTCCGCAGAAATGAATATTCATGCTCTACAAATTACCATTTAATTGGGCGTATTTTATTACCATATTGAAAAGGGGGGGCAGCATGATTATTTTGGTATGGCATCTGTACTTTTACATGTATAAGGCCTTTTCACACTGGACAAATCTCGGGGTTGACACGGGGTTGACGCGGGGTTGAAAATGGCGGCGATTCACACTGGACATTTTTAAATCCCGCGCCAACCCAATATTTGGGCCTAGATACAGATTGCCGTGATGGATCAATTACATGTCATTTGCAAGGATCTTCTATTATGATGTGAACTGCTAATTCCGCCACACACCTGGAAAACATTCAGCTGTTGGTTATAAATCTAGATTACCTATAAAACAAATTATTGATTCGGAACTTGCTTTGGGTAATTTCTGTGTTAACTTGAATTCAATAATCTTTTGTTTGGTTTTGGTTGTTGTTGTTGTTATTGGTATGATTTTGCTACAGTAAATATCGAAAACAGTGAGCTGCCATTACATGTGCATGTACTTTGGACCTACTGTAAAAATGGAAAATGTTCTTCAATTTAGTTTCTGTTGGCCTAGCATCGCTATCCATGGGGCTTTAATTTCTTGAACAAAACTGTGGCTATACCTGTACATTGCCCAGGGGCCAATTTCATGGCGCTGCTAAGCACAAAAATTTGCTTAGCACAAGAATGTCTTGCCCAATAAAGCAAGCCACCGTTAAAAATTCCATTTGATATTCATGGTCAGCCAACAACAGCCAAAAAACATTCACAAGCAATACAAAAAACATGAACATTTGGTTGTTAACCCTGTTTTTATTAAGACAGAAATGTCATGCTTAGCAGATTTTGTGCCATGAAATTTGCCCCTGGTCTTAGCCAATGTACCTCCCTCCCCCATCAAATTTCCTCATTTAGGCATGTACTGTACATTTGGATTCTATAATAGCGCTGCGCACTTGCGCTAAAAATAGCACCGAACCTCAGACAAACATTGCAACCGGCCATGCAAACGTGTGGTGAGTGGGGGTATCGTGCATGCACGGTGTGACATCATTAGTGCGGAACGCTATTGTAATGTCCAACAGGAACTAAACATTGGCCTTAATTCTTCTTTTATGAAATGATACTATATGAATCTAGAAACATACATGTAGGATAACAGGTACACTGTACATGTACATGTACTTGACCCTCAGAAAGATACAATATGTACACATACTGATAAGAGAAGGACCAAGTCTGAACTCGATCATAGCAATTTTTGTTGAACATTTGTTATGTACACGCTGTACCTGTTACACTGTACATTCTGTACTACATACCGTTAACCTTTTTTTTAAGTCTCTGCTTGTGTACATGAAATGGTATTATTCTGTTGAATGCACAGTGAAGTATGGATGAATGTTCATGTATGAAAGGGCATGTTTGGTGTTAAATGTAGACAGGTACAATACAGTACCAATACTTCACGACAATCTGGGTTTTCAAATCAAAGTACTGGGGACTTCACGGATGATTGTACATGTATTGCACCGACATACGTACATTAGGCGCATTCCACAGTGTAACAGCATCTGAAAGAAATTCCACTTCTTTCCTTGTCAGGCATTTTGACTATGCACACAATTGAACTAGGTAACCATAACCAAACCTATTGGGCTGGCTGAGTTAGGTGTAGAAACAGGGACTTTCCCTGGAGTGTTAAGCATTGTGTGCTGTAAGGAAATACCGGACATGCACCGGGTATTTTCGCACATGTACACACATTTCCTTCCTGACAACAAAGCCAAACCTTTCCTTATTTCTTCCTTGTTTCTTTCCTTTATAAAACCCAAACAATATTCCTTGCAAAAAAAAACCTAAGAGGGACTAGTCTAGTTGTCAAGGGGGAGGGGGGGGGGGAGGTTGAGTGAAGCTAATAATGCCCACTGCACTTTATTTATGTGGTAAATGTCAATTTCAGCGATAAATTTCAAGTCTGTGGATCGGTTTGTGGAAACACCATGTAAGAATCGTTCGTACTTTTGCATTTACATGTATCTATTTTGTTCGCACTTCTCGTAAGGTCTCAACATTTCGACCAGCCTGCTTTAGTCATCATTGATTGTCACCATGCAAAGCCTCAAATTAGTCTTCCTTGAATTTCAAGTCCATTGGCAGCGCTCGAAATATCCACTAGACTGTGGACCGAGTCTAGTGATTTCAGCGTTACTGTTGGTCTACAGGTTTAGAGTGTACGGCACTAGTTCGGCTGTCGAGTGATTTTGTTTTCCTTGCGCAATTAAAATGGTGCCTAAATTGATGATTTTTGACACAATATTGCATATAATTACGGTTTTCCTACGCAATGCCACAGGTCTAGTGAAAAAAGTTCAGGTCTAGTAAAATGCTTCAATTACTAGACCTGCTGTCCAGTGCTTTTTTCATGAAGTTCAAGCCCTGCATGGTGCTATGGATACATGAACTTCTGAACACCTTACATGTACATGTAATTTGCCTCAGGACTCCTTAGCATTGTCTGAAGTACATACATGCAGAACCTTTTATCCATCCCCAACTAAGCTTGTTCAATAAGGAGATATTTAATTGATATCGGGACATTTTTTGTTTCAGATTGAAAATGCAATCGGGCCCCCTAGAAATATCGTAATATTGAGAATACCAATTACATATATGTGTACGATTTGGAAATTTCGTGATATTTTGGTGCTGGGGTAACCTTACACTGTACTTTAATTTACCGAGTAACTCTTGACCAGACTGGCCTTACAAACAAACAAAATAAAACAATGGATATCGAGCAAACTTAACTACAAGTTTCCAACTCTCTTTCACTTTCATAACAGAGCGCAGTTCTAATGTCATGTACAGTATGTTCTATGTAAATTGATATACACATGTACCTTTTACATGTGCTTAGTCATTCCTATTTAAATCAAGCTTAGCTGTAATTGAGACATTTTTGCTCTGGTTATTCTCAGATCCACCAGCAGGTTTCATTCAGCCAGTTGTATGTCTCTTGTTTGAGGAATTAGTTTTAACTAGTGGCTAGAGGTTATAAAGCTGACATCTATAGGCACATTTCAAAACCAGACTTGCGGCCAGGCTTGGAACTTATGTCGCTCACGCCATTTGTGAGGCCCAATAGGAAATGAAGGGATCAGGCCATATGATATAGCCCAATAATGGCCCCAGCTGTGCCATGAATCTCAAGCCCTTCATTTCATTTAGGACACAAAATGGCAGTAGCAAAATTAACCCCAAGCCAAGCCTCAAAGCCCATTTTCTAAAGGCCCATACAGTGTATATACATCTATGGGCAGTTCCAAGGTGTGGGACATGCACTTTGGATACTTTTAACGATGTACAGTATAATTTAAGTAATATTCATGAAGTGCATTTTGATGCTATTAAAGGATAACAGTGTAATTTTTATAAATCTTCAGAATGGGGAAAAGAAAATAATCCAGCATGAAAATGAGTCAAAACACCCTGATTCACACCCTGATTATTACTTTTTTGATGCACATTGTTGAAGGGTCCAAAATGTTCGTCCGACACCGTGGAACTGCCCCTAAAGCCATATCTACATGTATATCAGATCTAAAATGGCTACAGCTACTGCTGTTGCTAAGCGCATTCCTACCCTTGGCCTGTACATGTTGACTTTAATTATTGTAGACAGACAAATTGTTGCTCTTAGCAACAGCTGTGTCCGTGGTTGTTACCTTGTCTGACCATGGTCTGACTGTCCGACCAATAAAACTTGAAAATGCCAATGGATATAGCCCCCTCTACTGTCAGCATTTTGATCTTTTGAAGATTATTACTTTATTGTAATGTACATTTGTACATGTTGGGGTGGTTATAATCGTGTTAAGAGCCAATTTCACAGCTCTGCTGTTAAGCACATCGAATTTGCTAAGCACGAAAGGTCTTGCTGGTAGAGACAATGGGCTGGCTGCCCCAATGAACCCTTCCGGCCTGTCAATCAAACTGTATGCATTGACCAATTGGAGTCGTCATCCATGTTCCAAAGTACTCCGGTCAAACTTGGTCACATGTTTTATGTAAGACACGTGGTGTTGCTAAGGTGGGCGGGGCTTAAGAGCAAAGGCCCACAACAGTTCATTTCAAACGTGTGTTGCTTGTGAGTTTTAGCATGAAAATCAGAGGTTTGAAATTTTGGCCGGTAACTCTTTTTTTGTCATGATGTACAGTAGACTTTGCCAAGTAAATTTGTTGGGTTTAGCAGGTTCGTGTAATTGCACTCCGCACTTGTGCTAAAAATAGCACACCGGATATCAGACAAATTACATTGCAACCATGCAAACGTGTGGTATGTGCGTGTGCATGCATGGTGTACACTACGTGCGTGAGTCAATGTTTGTCTGACATCCGGGGACTCATGTGACGTCATCAGAGCTACATGTACCAAGTCTCACGCATTGTGCGTGAGACTCACGCATTTAGGGTTCGTCTCACGGTCTCACGCATGACACCCATATTTCTCACGCATCGGGACCCGACGAGGAAAAAAAAGAAAAAAGTAGCATTATTTGCATTGTTTCCCTTTTGTTTTTTCAAAATAAATAAAAAAAGAGAGAAAAAGGTCACTTAAGTATGCACCAGATCGCACCATTAAGAGCTAAACATTGAAAAAGCTCCCTACCATGGTAGGGGGGATCTCCCTGGGACACCCCCTCCCCCCACTTGGTTGCTCTGCTCCCTCACTTTCGCGCATGTGCGCGCGCTGAGACGCAGCGTCATGAAAATCTCACTCATGAAAAAATTTTGAACTTGGCATCTCTGTGTCATTAGTGCTGAGCGCTATTGGCGTGCGATAGTTCACTGTATATCTGTCCTGCTTTGAGATGACTGTGATTACTGCTGGTTACGAGTCTACAGGACATTGAAACAGTGGTTCATTATTGCTTCCTGGTTGGTATCCTGAGATAAGAATTCTGTGCACTGTGCATATCTGTGATTGTTTGTTCCTTACGTGGTTCACAGTGTACATGTACATGACCGAGGACTGAGCAATAGGCCCCAATCCACAAATCTGCACATTTGGCATTCCCATAAATATTCTAATAATTGGATGTGGAAAACAAAGTGCTCAATAGAAAAAGCCTAGTGGGTGCTGAATATTGTGTGTACATGGGATATCACAGCTGGGAAGGCTCGCACCGTAAACGCTGCGGATCAATAGGCATCGTCTGGCAATTGACAGTTTTTGATTTTGCCGCTGTGCATATATATACATGCACACCTGTATTGTAAATACTGCTTGCGGAGTGCTGGTGTGTTGTTACACGCATTTCATATACACGTACTAGCACACACACATGTGTACTGTGCCGCCCTTGTGGAATTTGTACATGTAGTTCGAGTGATAGTACAACCGTTGGGCTACTCGCTCACTCAATCGGGCAGCCAACAATGAGGTAAGACTGAGTCATCTGTTTGTTTTCATTAATTGGAATGGCTGTTTAATTAACGGATGCCTTCCGCTTGATTTGAATAAGCTGTCAGTCGATGGTTGGAAATACATGTATGTAAAAATGATGTACATATGCATGTACTGTAGTACTGTTGTTGATTATGATTGTACAGTATGTGTTATGATTTAGGGGAACTTTAACATGCTCTCTATGTATTTGTAAAAATGTGTACACTATACAGTAATGCATGTGCACATGTACATGTACACAGTATAGGCCTACACTGTGGGCCCGTTTGTTGCATGTACAGGTATGCGATATGTGATCGTGCAGATCCACATCCTATGCAGGATACGCTAAAATGGGATCCGGAGCAGTAAGATCACTGATCAAGTGTCTGAAACAAACAGGCCCTAAATGTGTAATTTATTGAATTATAGTTCAGTACTTGATTTGTGTGTAATTCACAGTACTTAACATTACACACGGAGGTCCGGCACTGGTTTTGTGTACAAAAATGTATGGCAGAGAAACATCATAGGTGAAACTATAATAAGCCGTAACCTGTTAGTCATTTTTTTTACCAGGAAACTTCCTGACTGTTGAAATCCAAACCCACTTTATACAACAGTACATTTATAGTCACATACTTTGGATTCAGGCCAAGTTGAGCCGTCCAAAAGACCCCATGTTGCGTGCATGGTTCTTGAACTTCATTGTCGTGATGAGTCCTTCAAAAGCAGGTCCGCAGTAGCTGGATTTGGGATGCATGTCACTATTGAGGGGGGGGGGGGGAAGGGGGCGGAAGGGATTAGGGTGGTGAGCCCTTGCGCCCCTCCCCCAGTCCCCCCAATATTAAAACAAAGAAGAATACATGATCATACATTATATTCTTGTGTATTGTACAGTTTGTGATTGTCCCCTCCTACCAGGGTTCTAGCCACGGTGGGCGGCGCTGGGCGGGCCAGCCCGGCACTGGAAATTTGCGCCCGGTACGTAGGTCTGAAATTAACTCTGCCGCCCAGCACAAATTTCTGCAGAGTGAATAAAAGTATTGCCAATATCGTGAATTTTGCTCACATTCCTGAATAAAAGTTCACTCTTTCTGTGTTTTGAAATGTGAAGCACTGATTCTCAATGTTTACAAGACGATATAATTTCTAATTTTTAGCGTAGGCCTACCGTATATATGTCAACTTCATTTCTAGAGCCCACCACTAAAATTGGTCTGGCTAGAACCCTGCCTCCTACTGCTGGTAATGTGTTCCCCTCCTTAATGGCAGAAGTATGTCTAAAGGCCTTTTCACACTATCTCCTTTTCGATCCGTGTTGAAACCAACCCGGATCTACCCCGGTTCAGCCCGGCAAGTTTTTGAACCGGATCGAAGAGATGCAACATTCACACTACGTTTATGGTGAACTGGCTCATACATGTACAACACACATCACGGCGCAAAATGCAGTTTGGAACGGGTTGAAATTTTCAACACTGCTCCCTACCAGGGTTGATTTCGATCCGACTAGGCCGTCCTACCAGGATGAAGAAAGAAAGAAAGTGTGAAAAGGGTTGGAAAAAATCTCAGATTTGATTTGGTTCCAACCCCGAGATTTTAGATAGTGATAGTGATAGTGATAGTGCAGTGGATGTTATTCTCATTTGGCGGGATTTGTGACACCTGTTCATAACAATTTTTTGTTGAATTTCTGCAAAATGTACCATTCAAACTGATTTTTAAAGTTGCCATTCTCAAATGAAGAATTAAATCATATCGACGTTATCACTTAAATGCACACAGAACAGCACTGTACGTGACATCTGGAACTATTGACGAAGATCCCCTGCAACATGATGCATTTTTCAATACAGCAGGGTCTGACAAATCATTTCTGTTACATCGCCGACAATTAAATCATCCTTTGAGGCTCTTTGTTGAATTGATTTTTCCCAACCTTTCACATGACAAAGAAACATTAACACATTTCCATTAGCAAAAATGATCGGTAGGCCCAAATCTATACAAGTCCAACACTGTGCTGCTGTATCTCTATGGAACAGTGTAAATTGTACATTCTGTAGCTCTGAGTACCCTGGCACTTTGGCTGGCAACTTTCATGAATCGGCCCATTTCCAGCATTGTCAAGGCCTATGGGGCTTTCTGTAATTCTAACTCTTTGGATATTTTTCCAAGGGTCCTCCATGAGTGTGAAATTCCATCAGTGGACAATATTCAATGTGAGTTCACTGTGAAATAGTGCTTTTAAAATACATTGTACGATTGTTCATGGTACATACATGTAGATTAAGACCTAGGGCCAATTTCATAGAGCTGCTTAAGCAGAACGTTTGCTCAAGCATGAAAAGTCTTCCTTGATCAAACAGGATTATCAACCAAATTGACATGTTCACTACTTTTGACTTGTATTCGGCCATTGTTTTCTGAGCATAATATTAACATTCACAAGGAGTTTTGGCTTGTATACTGATTTTATTGACCATTGTTTTAGGTGCTTAAGCAAATTTTGGTGTTTAAGCAGCTCTATGAAATTGGCCCCTGTACAATTGTACATGTTAATTAACTATACATATTGTGTACGTGTACAAGAATGTATACTGTACTACCTTTGAATTTCATCCTACATGTAAAGCTGCACTGTTAACAGGAAGTTTTAAAGCCAAGTTCATATTGCGAATAGAGATCTATACAAAGTGAATTTTGGTGAAACAACAATCAAAACGTGTTGTTTTTTCCAAATGTGATACAAGAAAATTGGCTTCGCTTCGCAATTCTCATGACGTACTTAAGTTACACTGTATGTGCATCGTACCAGGCTACACGCCATACATGTATCTTAACCTTTTCCTCTTCCAGTTAAACATAATACACGTACACTATACAAACATGTTTCCATATGTGCCATGAAGATGAAATAAAGGTTTCTAAATGAAATCAATCCCGGCGTATACTGTAGAATTAAAATGCATGGTTTCTACACTGTACCCCGGTCTATACCTTGTGTACAGTGCATATTCCACACGTGTACTGTACATGTGGAATTGTGGATACGTACTGCACATGACTATTAGGGGTGGGTTTGTTGGACTTGGATGAGTATGGTTATGAGTAAGCCTTCGCTCTCAGTGATTATAAATTGCTCTGTATCTAGTCATGTGTCATGTAATCAGCATGACACACATTGATTGATTGATTGATTAATCAAAACAGTACGTACTGTATACATGTACTTACATGTACAGTATGAATCTACATGTACATGTATTTGTTACATGCACAGAAATCCATCCGCTTGTTCCTGTTATACATAGGCCTACAGCGCATTTTCCCTTAATATGCATGATAAATGGACCCTAGCATTTATAGCCTACTTTGAGTACGGTACACGGCTGTACTTAAAAAGACTGCAGAAATGGAAATAATTTGTCTGGAGGGGCAGGGTATAAATTGCACCGTTTATGAATGACGATTTCTGGCCATTTTTGATTGCCTTGGGGTAGGGTGCCCGGTGGTTAATAAGGGATCGGATCGCAAGTAGACTGGTACTGGTCCCAAGACGTTCATAATTCAAAGAAGCCTTGCTGGCCTTGGCCGCAGTGTTTTCTTGTCGTGACCGCACCGTTGATTTTAAGTGTCAGAGCAGAATCCAGCCACAGACGGAGTTGTGAAACGTGCGACCGCAAGATGACCCATTTAATTGATAATAAACGCAACGGTGCATGTGTGTTGGCAAATTGGAGCATGATGTATCATGGAGGTTCCTTGTCTCCTCTTTGCATGGTGTCCATGGATGTATCATGTATCTCAGTGGGGGTAGGCTTCACTGCCCTCAGTGTGAGTGGCTAAATATCCTCTGTCAATGGTCGGGGTGAACGTCCTACAAAAACAAGAAGCCATGGGACAACGTGTGTTGATTGCTGGATGAGTATAGTCACTGGATGAGGTTAAGTGTTTAGAGCACTGGTCTTGTAGAATGACTTTTAAACTGGACCTACTTTACTGGACGTGTCGTTGTTATGTGGACGAGTAACTTTTTATTACATTTGTCACACTTTTCAATTGGTAAAATGAAAATGTGTACACATGAATTCCCATTTTTCGACATAAATATGGCAAAGTTAGTTTTCTATGGTTCCCTTTTTTGTATTTAAAGGTCTGGCATTTTTTGTTTGGTGTGTGTTTTTGTTGATGGGCAATTACACGGTAACGTACATATATACATGTTACCTGTTAAGTGACTTTGACACCTATTCTGTGAACAATCATTCTTGAAAGACTCCAATTTAAAAGTTTTTTATTGGAATCAGCAAGTATACCACTTATGATTCCAATGCATGCAAATATAAAATGCCAAACAAAGAGGGAACTTATGTTACAAAAATCTCCCCAAACTGTGGAATTCTTGTTTTTGCTAATATTCAGATTAAGCTTTGGGTGTATGGAAATACATGTACATGTAAGTTGTGCTATTAGCCTAGCAGTCTTGCTGTAGATTTTTACAAGAAATTAGTCGTGTCTAACATTTTAACCACTCCAAGATCGCACTTCGCTTGTTGACACCCAAGCAAACATGGCAGACCACTTCCCATTCATCCTTCTCCAAAATCCGAAAGATTTATTATAAGCAGCCGTCAACATTTTCCAGTTTGTGGTTAGCTGCATAAAGAAGCCCGCTGTGTTTTTTTTCTTTCTTTATAATATACAATAATGTAACTGAACACGCAATGTAATATTTAGTCAGACAACCTGCATTCCTGGCATATATGGGAAATGAGACCATCGTCCACACTGCTGATTTGCAGCCTTCGGGAGTTTCAGCCAAATATGTTTGTTATTTTTGAGCTCATTATTAACGTTCAGAGCTCAGGCTAGGACTCTGGAGCTTTGACTGGGAGATGCCTTTGTAGTGACACAGGACTTGGAATCCACCGCACAGAAATGGGTCAATTAAGAAGTGGAAATTAGATCGCGAAAAAGACTTTGAACTGTTTATAAATGATAGTTGTTTGTGTTTGTGGATCGGTTTGCGGAAACACCATGTAATTACATGGTGTTTCGGCAAACCGATCCACATACCAATTGTCACCATGCAAAGCCTCAAATCTTTCTTGTTTGTGTTTGTTTGCTACTTCACACCGAAATGAGTGACAAGTTAGGTACAGTGTGAGTTCTTGGACAAAGGCATGTATGTTCACAGTAATAAAACTTCACAAGTTATAAACTGCGGTGAACTACTCTGGCAGCCCATCAACCAAAATAGTCACGAAAGATTTGAGGCTTTGCATGGTTTGTCTCCTGATGAGCACTCGAGCAGGCTTACGAGAAGTGCGAACGAAATACAATGTATAAGTGCGAAAGTATGAACGAATATTACATGGTGTTTTCACAAACCGATCGACATACCAAAATAATCACCTGAAATAATAATGCTTGGAGTTACATGTAGGAGGGCCTGACATCTCAATCCTAGTAAGGACCAATTCCACGGCGGTGCTTAGCACAAACAATTTTCTAAGCATGACATTTCTGTCTTAATAGAAACAGGGTTAACAACCATGTGTTGTGTATCGCTTGCGCTTGTTCTTTGGCTGTTGTTTGCTGACCATGAATATCAAATGGAATTTGGTGATAATGGTGGTTTGTTTTATTGGACAATACATTTTGTGCTTAGCAATTATTTTGTGCTTAGCATCTCCATGAAATTGGCCCCAGATCTTTCTCAAAGTCCTAAAGCTGCATGTAGGACCGAAATGACAGGTTATAAACCTCTTATTGTTCAATAGAGCTCCGCGCTTGAGCTATTTATAGAATACGCCCTTTATATCGACAGCTATAGTTACCCAGATGTTCGGACAAACTTCAAAACGCGCGTTTACATGTAATTTAATTGGGCAACGGGCAACTTGTTTGTCCGAACATCTGGATGTGACGTCACGAGCACGGAGCCCTATTTACCTGAACTCTAACTACCCCCTTCCATCCCATCAGTGATCACAATACACTGTCTGGAATTCTGAACTCCGGATGCTATGTAGTCCATTCACTCCATTGGCAGATTCATGACTCTGAATAAATCATGTCCTGCTGCAGGATTCCACTGGATGCAAACAGAGCTTAAAGTCATGAGTCTTGTTATCCATCCAAAACATCTCCCGGATTTGGATGGGTTTCCAGGACTTCTCCTTGGATGAGAGCAGATTTCAGGACTAAACCAGCCAGTATTCTGCAGAATTGACTGAGGGATTTCAGAGTATTTTGTAAAGATTCAGCACTTTTGATATATTTGGGAGGGATTTCTTCCAGTAGTTACAGACTTTTCCAAGGGTTTACAAAGGAAATGGTTGAATGCATACTTTATTTACTTCACCAGAAGGCTCTTTTTAATCCATCTGCTGAGTATAAAGGTGCAATACAGGATTGGTAACATACCCAAACAGAAATGTTCACAGATTTACGTGTAACTTTCAGGATATATGGAGATAGTGCTGGTAGAAACATACATGTACCGTTAAAATTATTCTGCATGAAATGGTATATTTATCCAGAAATAAGTATAACAAAGACAGTTAAAACAGTTTTGATCTCGGAATGAGGTCAAAACCATTCTTTAAGTTTTATAAGAAAAAAAACAAGTCGGTTTTCCGCTAGATACATGTATCTTGTGACTCAGATGTCCGATTGACCTCAAATTTTCACAGGTGTGTTATTCTATGTTCATGTTTGATCAGACAAAGTGTGAGTGCTGTTCCGTGACCTTACCAATCATGTATTATACCTTTAAATGCTGAAAAGCTACATGGAGGTTGATCGGCTTTCCACCCAGTGTGCGCAGGCTTGTTCAATACAGCTACATAATATGCATGATTGAAATCTAGGCTTCACTTGCAGTTCATGTTTTCTGTATACACATAAATACTGTATGTACGGTACATGTACCCGGTATACATGTATTTAACTTTGGCATAGCCAGGGCACTGCAGTATCTAACCAAAGTTTATCCCTGACTTGCCTTTGGGTACAAAATACCTTTGGTATGAGTATAAGTCTTGAAGCCTTCGGCCATACATGTATGTCTCATGTTCAGGCATCCCTGATTAGTTTATGCAGAAACTTCTTTAGACATTTGAAAGTGAAGCCAGTGGCCTTTCTCAAAGCTCGTCTCCGGTTCAGGCTCCGGCTTCATCTCTGTCATCCATATGCTGAAATTATAGGTTGTGGTTTTTCATTGAAGCTGAAGCTCTGTTTTTTTTATTCAAATCAGAGAATCTACTCCAAACTACACCCAAAAGTCTCTATTTTGATACTCGTAATTTTAAAATGGATTCACAAAATGGAGCTTGAGCCGAAGCCTGAGCCAGAGCTGAGCCGAGCTTTGAGAAAGGCCCCAGTGCTAGTAAACTCTAGCCAGTGTAAGCTTAAACTCTGGACCTTTTGAAGATCAACTTATCAATATAGCCTCTGATAGGCCTAAACATTAAAATATCAACTAGTATATTTCTCTTCTTTGCCCAGTTCAAGCCGACTTCAAGGGCTCTCTCACTGCCTCAGTTTTTAGAAAAAATATCCATGACTTCTCCTCCATTCCAAGCAAATGTTGTGTTGAACTTTTAAAGTGAAACTGCAGGCCTTCAGCCAGCTCAGTCTGGGGCACAGTCTAGGGTGCAGGCTTTAATGTTTCCATCGTCTACAAGCTAAAAATACAGGCTGTTGTAGTGTTGTTGTTGTTGTTAGAAACTGTTTTCTTGTTGAATACAGTACCTACTGTAGTATTTCCTTCATTCAACAACAATGCCAAAAGCCTCTAGTTTGGTACCCCTTATATGTACTGTAAGCCAAATGCATGAATTGAAGCCTAACCCGGATCCAGAACCAAAAATGAGATTTCAAAAAAAGACCTCTATACCAACTATACCATGATCACCCAAACTGTGTTCCGCTTCTAGGTCAGTGTTATCGTCTATTCAGCCTCAATCCCTCAAACATCCTGCAGACTTCAATGGGTGGTTTTGCAGGGTTCATGAAGGCTGAGGTTGAGGGCGTATGACTTCACAATGCTGAAGGGAACTTTGTATCTAGGACCAAAATCCAAATTCTTTTAGAACATACACTGTACAGTCATTAACCACATGTAATGCTATGCTATCCACAATGTCTGCCATGGCAGTGCCAGGAGGCTGTAATGAATGATTAAAACTCAAGTGCACTTCGTTTGACATTTCAATCAAAATATCAATGTACAGTAAGCATTCCATTAAGCCGAACTGTTATGTCTAGGAATGAGTGCATCTACAGACCTTGTATATTTTGATTGAAAAGGTTATAATAAACATCTGTAGTTTAGTCTATCAGTTGATCTTGAACTTCAAATATGAAACTAAAGCTGGAAACATTTTTTGAAGTCATAATCAATTGATTGTAAATTCGACTTTTTGCAATAAATGTTATTTGATTGGATGGATCATATGTAGGGCCAATGATTTTCTGTTTCAGAAAAGGGCAAATTCCGTTTTGAGAAATCCTTTGGGCTGAAAAAAATTCTGTTTCACTTTTTTTAAGCACATAAAGGTGCATTAAAAAGGGTATTACATTGGTAAGTGTCAGGACTGCGAACGATATTGCTCAGTTCTTAAATGTTTTTTGTCGTCCAGCATAGTAATTCCACGCTGATTTGGTCCGTCTCTTCAGTCAATCATCAACATTTCATATTGGAATCAATCAATTTGACAAATTATGTGTTTAATCAATAAAATTGTAAGTAGTTATCCTAAAAATCCTATTTTCTGTTTCGAGGAGCTGATTCCGCGAATTCCGTCCATTTAACGCAATCGCGGAAAATCAGTGGCCCTACATATGATGTTAAAGGTACAATACATGATTGGTAAAGGTCACAGGACAGCACTCATACTTTGTCTGATCAAACATATGTACAAGAAATAATATACCTGTGAAAATTTGAGCTCAATCGGACATCTGAGTCACGAGAAAATAGCGAAAACCTGACTCGATTTTTCTTATAAAACATGAAGAATAGTTATGTAATACTTTATGTTTGTTCCAAAAATCGTTCGGACGAACGATCTTTGGAAAAGACACTAATTCTTGATTTCCTTGAAAAACCCAGCATCTGATGAACCAAAATTTCCCATGGTGACTGTTTGCACTGTTTACGTACTGTTGAGTCCATTTTCTGTCTCAAACTCAATTTTTTCTTTTTGGGAGGCCTTGCAAATCCTACATGTATATGCTCCCTTTATTAAAGTACTATAAGAAAATGAATCTACAGTATGAATCTAGTTCTAAAATAACAGGAAAATTGAATGTGTCTGAGGTATGAGGAAATGTGTGACAGTAACACTGCTCACATTGATTATAATCCGAATAAAAAAAAACTGTTGGCAATGTTGACTTTTCTAGTTGTACCCCTATTGCCTTATTGAATTTCCTTATGTGCAGGTGTGCAATTCAGCCATTGGACCTCTTTATTCCCTATACCAAACTCATTGATTTCGGCGGCTGTTTCAGCAATTCAGCTTAGAAATTGCCAGCAGAAAAATAGATAAATAAACGGATAGATTATAATGCCAGCACTTTTCCTTTCCTTGTTTGTGCTTTCTTAAGCTCACCGTAGTAACATGTGGTACAGTACTACCACTTTTATTTATAAGTGTTTCATGATGAAGTCATAAAGGCAACCAAAACTCACATTTACATCATGTAGCCTAAGTCTTCATTTTTTTTGTAAATTGTGGGCCATATTCTTGTATCAGGAGAGAGACTATGAAGAAAACTCCTCCAAAATGAGGCATGAGTACCAGTGAGCATGCAGTTACCCCATCCACAGAGAATACACTCCCAGTGGTTGTGAATTCACCGCGAGTGACATTGACGAAATACGCGTGGATTTTAATAGCTCAGCGGTGCCCCATTGACGGGGTTTGCGTTTCTTCACACTGTGGAGTGATGAGCCCAACGAATTAGTGACACGAACGATATAGATGTAGGACAATAACCTTGATTGTGGCCAAGATCTTAAACATACACGGAATATGGTCAAAATTACCAGGGTGCTACACACGTATGCATACAGTGTGCATTACATTTTTGATGCATGTATTCACAGGTACAATTTGTACAGTATGTAGTCAGTCTAACTGATTAATATCAGTCTAGGTGATTAATTTAATGAGGATTATTTCCCCCTGCCATTCCTGATGGGTATGCAGCTGTGCTAATCAGGCATCTGCTCTGTAAGCAGGTGACATATTTCCTTGTGGAGGGGATTTACGTCTCTTCAAGGCTGAGAAATCTTGATTAGTTTTCCCGTAAATCCCGAATTTCATTTAGCCTACTTCTAATTGTATTTATAAAGTGAAGCTGTGTTAATTTGAATTTTTTTGCTTTTTTTCCCTGCCTTTTTGGGGGATGTTTAGCTCTTGTTTGCCTTCCAAATTTTTGTGCCGAAATTTCCTTCCTTTTACCCTCCCTGGATTTGGAATTCTTCTCCCTGGTTTGTAAAAATGTACATACAGTATATGTAAAACGACTCCGAATTTAGAGACCTTATGCTCCAAGAGCCTACTGGTGGAATCTGCCAACAATCGACAATATCCGAGCAAAGGGAAGTGTTTCATAACTGAGTATGCGCTGGTATTCCCAGATTGACATTACATAATACTGGGAACTGAACCTTAATAATTAGAGATGACAATTGATAAAAGTCTGATAATTCCCGGATGTACACAATGTATGGCTTCAATGTTGTTTGTGTCAAATTGAAATCCTTCATACATGTACAATGTACACAGCGAGATTTGGTTTTGCAGAGCCATGAAACCATTGCATTCCAGCCAAATGTGTGAATTTGAATGACTTTTCAGTTCCAAAGGGGGTGGGGGTTCAGGCTCCTCCACCTCCCAACTACCTTTAAAAAAAAACATTTTCCCAGATAAAAATTGGTTTTAAAAATTTGACAGGATATAGCTTCCATAATTTCAACATTTTCTGGGAAGGACACCTTCAGCACCGTCCAGTTGACCCCATTCCCTTCGCCCTTTCTTCCTCCTCCTCCCCTGTGAAAGATCATGGATCATTCCCTGTTTCTGCTTTGAAATTTCTGCTTATTTAAACAAAGATAATTGTCTATTTTACATTGAATGTTTTCAAACCCTCCGTCTTACGGCCTTCCGGTTCCTGAGATTCCTCCAAGTGACTTCTTTATCCTAATCCCTCCCAAATTCCTGTTTTCGTTCCGGGCAGGAACTCCCGAACCTCCTCCCTCAGATCCCACACATTCGCTTAAGTATATAACGTATTCCTTGAATAAATACGAATGTCAAGCATTCTAATCAGCTCAAATTCCTCATCTTTGGTTTCTCCTTCTTCCCTCTCCTCTCTCCTCTGCAGTGTTGAGAGATCCATCTGTCAGGCTTTTGCCTCGGTGATGCTCTACGATGACAACCAGAAGAAGTGGGTGTCGTCGGGCGGCTCAGGAATGTCCAGGGTGCACATCTACCAACACGCAGTCAACCAAACATTCCGCGTGGTCGGGCGACTGACAGCCGACCAATCAGTAAGCTATTCTTGTTTTACTTGCAACACCTGGGACTAATTTTTTATTACACCTGCTTGGCAGAAAATCTTGCTTACTTTGCATTATTTTGTTCTTTAAGCAGAAATATGCTGTGAAGTTGTGAACCGGACCCAATTTCATGGAATCCGTTACTGTAAGCAGAAATTCTTTACTGTAAGCAGAAAAAACATTTTTGTTTACGGTTAGCATTTCACTGGAGAGCTTTCTTTCTCACTTTGCTAAGAAAGGACTTTCTGCATAATGCACATAACAGCTCGTTAGCAGAAAAAAATCAAGGTTAGCCGAGAAAATCTTTGATAACCGATTAAGCGGCAAAAGTCTCACTTACGGATTCATTGAAATAGGGCCTAGATTTCATGTGTAGCAGTGCCCGTAAGCACAAAAATAGGCTGTAACGGATTCCATGAAAGTGGGCCCCAGTCGCAAGCAATATGGACATTTAATGTATTTTGTTTGGTGATGACCTGTGGTTGCCTGCTAAGCAAACCTTTTTTTCTTTGCTTAGCAAATATCTCTAACTTTCAACTGTATGAAATCAGCCAGATGTTGATCAGGATACATGTACATGTATACTGGGGGAGGGGGCGGGGCATAATACGTGTATCTACATTTAAAGTCAAACAGGACGAGTTCGATTGATTTTTTTGTGTGACTTTTTACAATGTATTTTAAATTAATGGTTTTTAAAAGGATGCAGATATTGCTGGTATTGCTCGTGTGCAACTGTACATTTGGTCATAGACTTGTTCCAGTCTCTCTGTTTTTGTTTTAATAGAGAGCAAGAGTTGGGAACTTGACAGCACATTATACATGTATGGCTGTGAACCAGATTTATGGTGTCAATTTTAATGTGCATCTGCCATAATAGTTAACAAGAATTGCCCTTTATGCTCTACAGTAGCAGTAAATTTTACACTCATTCCAAGCATAGTTCACACGTTAGAAAAGCATTTCGGCTTTTTCTTAGTCGTAGGTTTACGTATTTATATGCTCATGGGATAAGTGCAGAATGTCTTTGCTAGCACCATAAGGTCCATGTTACACATGGCAATCTACAGTACAGGCAATCAATTTCAGGCAATCTCCCAGAAGAAATAACATTCCTCTTTAAATTTGCATAAAATGTTCTTGGGGAAAGTGAGAAATTGCCCGAAATACATGTATATCTTTGTTGCTTGCAAAATTTTCCTTTTGCATGTGGTGCAATAGGGCTCCACACTCATGGCGTTACATTCAGAAGTTCGAACAAACAAGTCGCACGTTGCCCCATAAACTTACACGAATTGTCCAAACATCCGGGTAACTATAACTGTCGATAACAAAGGGCGTATCTATTCTAAAGCTTGAGCGCAGAGCCCTATTGGTTGCCTCAAAGTTGCCTGTAAAAATTGCCTCATGTCTAACTTAAAGCACACATTTTGATGCTAAGCAGACAGTGAGCAATGTATGCATCATCACTCAGTTATCTGAAGCTACCCAGATGGTGCAGCACTTGGTAGGTCAATCCAGCGGTGTCAGGTTCAATTCCCTACTCTGCCATCAGAAATTCTTGCAATCTTCCTGAAGATATTGTGTGACAACAATTGATCATTCCACCGCGATGGTTCACAATGTGTGTACACATGTGTGTTGACTTGCCACATCCGCAGGATTGTACAGTATGTATATACATGTGTGCTTGTGATCTGATATGCTTGATACCATCTCCTAATGAGGATTCTTAATTGTCAAACTGGTTGAAGATGTATTTGAAGAAAAACAGCACATCATCGCTGAGCACATACATGTACGTGAACTCACTAATGATGATGACTCTCCTGATGATGACTAGAGCAGGCTATTCGAAACGTTGAGACCTAACAAGAAGTGCGACGAAATAACAGTGCGAAAGTACGAACCGTATAATACATGGTGTTACGGTAAACTGATCCACATATTACTGTACATTACTGTACAGAAGATTCAGATTGGACATGGACACTGAAACCAGAGACCAAACTCATAGCCCTGCTTAGGCATATAGCTTTGTTCTAAAGCAAAAAACAAACAAACAAACAAAGTAACAAACAAACATAAAACGTGGTTTTTGTGTTCTTCCAGTTGTTGGTGCAATTCAAGCAGCTTTCAGAAGTTGGTACTGGGTGGATTACCGGTGAAATTACCCACACACAGAAAAATGTACACAAATTTACTTACAATCAGTGATTCTTACATTTGAATCAATTATGACCTTCACAATCAAGAAAAATAAAAAGGTCGGAAATTAGATTATCGGTAAAGGTCTTGTTATTACGAAGTACCGGTATGAGGACACTTCCATAAGCTGTGCATTTAAACGACAGGTTAGTAGATTAGTATTAAGCCAAAATTTAGATTAGCTAATCCCTACTTTCAATTAAAATTACATGGAGTATTTGGCCTTGATAGTTGGGCCAATCTACTCTGACAAATTTGCTGTGGAGAAAAAACATAATACAGCCTGAAATCTACTGAGAGGGGTCTCGTTAGTTTGCCTGGGATGTCCTAAAATGGAGCTGTCTTGTACTGCTTGGTCGTTGCCCCCGAGGGGGATGAGGGGCATGCGATATATGCCGGATGTAATGTCTATCTCTACACAGCTGTCTTCTGTGTATGTTTTTACATGGAGACTCATTTATGCTGATGCTACGGCCGCTGGTGTATCTTTTTTGGTTGATGCTCAAACACAGGCAATTCTTCATTCAATCATTCGTTCATGCGAGGTCATTTGTTTGCCAGCACAAATGAATATTTGCTGGAATGCTGCATGTTTACATGTACATGTATCATGTACACAAGACATTTGTATGCACACATACACTGTACATGTACTGTGTAATAATCATCTCACAGTAAATGAAAAACTTGAGTCACTTGCTGATTCAATTTCCACGAACACGCATACATTTAGAATTTATTCACCATTTTCAACAGCAAAACAATCACCAATTACATGAGCGGTTAACAAAAACAACATGCACAATAAACCTAAAATATAGATACATTGACGTATATAATATAAAACATACCGTACATACATGCATTGCAATACATGTTTTGGAGATACAGTTGATTGCTGGTACTTCAATAATTATTTCAAAGCAACTGGGGGAAAGGGGGGGGGGGGCGCTTGGGGCTTGTCCTGGATGTGACTTATGTTGAATTTTTTTTCCTGTATTATTTTTAGGGTTTAAAAAATGTTTTTGTTGATTTTGCTGCCCCTTTTTTTAGAGGAGTGGGAAGTCGATATGGCGAAGTTCTCAGTAAATTGTGACAGAATGGAATTTTGGTTGAGCGTCGCGTCTTTTCGCACATAATTATTCTAACAATGTTGTGCTGAAAGATGAACTATTTTGGGGCCTAATGAGAGCACTCTGTCATTGCCATCTTTTGGGAAATGGAGTAACATTACGTTATCCCCAAAATGTCAAAATATTAGAATTAACTGTAATTTTCTAAATGTGCACACGGTACAGTATATATTTATACTATATTAATAGCTTTTTTTTCTGACAGTCTAGCTTTATGCACTTTGTGCATGTTGTTGGCACCTGTTATAGCGCCCTCTCTTGGTCCTCTCAAGGTCTATTGGTTTTCAGGAAACTGAATTTTTTTTTCTAGGGGAAGCTGTACACATTTTCAAAAATAGGGATATTCTGATGATTTAGTCAACCAAACAAGGAAATGTGGTACTGTGTAGAATTGATAGACCTTTCGTTTGCAAAGTCACAGCCTGATTTTCTGGCATAGAATGTATTGAACATACAAGAAATTATGCGGAGGCATTACCAGTAATATAAAATAAAGAATTGAAAATCACAGACGAATGTCATACAAATATTCAACAATTCAAATTTCTTGGAAAGAAACCAAATTATAGTTAGTTGTACATGTACATGTAATTCTTTGCATAGAAAAAATGCCATGACTGATTGCAATGTCCACAACCATGTTGAATGTTTTGGCTTTCATGCCAGCCAGCGGGCTTATCAACCAAAGATAGCCTACATATCAGATGCTTCATTCACACATACACAAACATACCGGAATTTGTATCCTCAGTGCAGTTGTACGGCTGCTAAGTCCATGGGCAGATAAGAGAAACAAAAACAATAGATCAAAAGAAAAAAGAATAAAGGCAAATGTACACGTATGCATACATGTCCACCCATACCCAAATTTGTATCCTTGTGGAGACATGGCTTTGTTCTCGTGTACTAAATTAGCACTCTCCAAAGAGCAAAATTGAAATCACTCCCATTTGAACCAGAATCACTTTCCTGGGTTGAAATTTCTAGCGAACATTCCATATATAAAATACTTCTCTTTGCGATGATAAGTAAACCTTGGAAAAACCTCTTTTTTTAGTTCATTTCAAATATCAGTTTTGTGGAAACCTTGTGGAGACCTACATATGTACACACCTTTAGAATTTCCCTGTGGAGACATATTTTCAACCTATTGTGTTAGGTCTCCACAAGGCACCATGCATTCACACACTATCACTTGTACAATAGAAGACACAATCAACAGGGCTAGACAACAAAACAATAAAAACAAACCACGTCTGAGGAAAAACAAAAATGTCCAAATGAATATAAAATAGAGGGGAGGAGTTTGTGAAGTCCCTCGCGTCAACAGAGTGAGTTAATGGCGATAATGCTTCGTGTACAAGCGCAGGGGATTCTTGTTATTGTTTCAATGTCTAATAAGTCCTCCTGGGGGATGGAGGGCGAAACAGAACCAGCTCTCTCACAAAGCCGCTCAGATCCAGTGCCGCCTTCCTCTTTTGCCCAGACGTCGTCCACCCATCTGCGATAATTTGATACGGCTGCACCGGGATTGCCAGCCAGCGCCGATAATTACTCACTTGCTCCTTAGGTTACTCACCCTCCGCAGCTTCGGAGAGAGTTGGAGGAAGGAGACGTACAGGATGGTGCAGGGAGAGAGATCACTGGAGCAAATCCTCTGGTCCAGTCATCAGCGATGAGTGAGGAATGGAGCCTGGAGTTTGAAGACGGTCGTCTTGGAGAGGTTCTTGGCTCTGTCTTGACTCAGTGGCTGTTTTTCGTTCAAATTGATGATTTGTTTTTGGCTCCCTGGGAAGCGTACTGTGGAAGTGTATTAGCCAGATTGAGATTGGCATATCGTGCAGCCAGTAATGTGAAGTGGTCATCCGTTGTTAAGTTGTCTAGAATATGTGCAATGTACCAGTAATTCTGCAGATGTCACATGGATATCGTCAAATAATGTCGCTCAAACCAGATGGAAGGCCCTGCTTAGTTTCTAGGAAAAACTTTCACATTTTTAAGAAATTAGTGTTATTTATTAGTTAAATTATTATTATCATAATGTTATTTGTTTGTTTGTTTTTAATTCCTCAACATTTTGAAGCAGATTTTATTTGGGTTCTTCATGGCTTCATAATGTAGAATTATTAATTTTGTTATTAAATTCATCATGTCTTGATTCCTCCACTAATGTATCTGCGCATATATTATGCATATTGCAGTACTTTTTAATTTCTGTGATGGTACAATTGGCCTTCGTTAGTTTGATTGACGAATCTCTTCCTGATTAATAATTTGCATTCAATTTGTAATTTACTATTTGATTAAGTTTTTTTTTTAAAGACAGTGCAAGTCATTCTGCCATGCCCATGATGATTGCTTTTTACATAAATAATGGCTTGATGCAAGAATTACCGATGTACACACTGTATCAGTGACTCAGCAGTCATGCGTAAATCTCATCAGTTCATCAGTTGCAGAGCTGAGTATAAAGGTCACTGCCTTCTACAGATGAAGAATTCTCATAGGGCCTTTATGAAACCTGACTTGAGGCTAGGCTTGGTACTTATTGCGCTACCGTCATTTGAGGCCCACAAAACGAAATGAAGGGATTGGGCCACATGACGAAGCCAAAGAAAGGCTCCAGCTTCGCCATGTATCTCAAGCCCTTCATTTCATTTAGGACACATAATGATAGTTTTAGTTTTTTGCCAATAGAGGGAGCTATTTGTCTGCCAGTAGGGTGCATAACACTAAGGCCTAAAAAAAAAAATATATGTTATGTTGACTAACAGGCCCCTGTACAGTAGGTCGGGAATTTTTATTTTTTTTTACTGCATGTTCTATCGCTGGAACTCCAAAGTTCCACGTGCGCTAGCATAGACCATGGAATACAACAATGAGAAACTGTTAGAAATGGTTTCAAACATGTTTATAACTAATTGATATAGATTTTAATGATTAAATTTCTTCCCTTCGAAAAAAATCCAGGGTCAGCCGTATTTGTGCATGTCGTGGCAGTTGACCGCTGTTTAAATAACTTTGTGTGTATATTTCGCTTAAATTCTAATTATCGCTAACTAAAGCAAACAAAGATTATTCAGAAAAAAATCATGCCACTATAAAAACACACAAAGAAAAATGTGCGCAGATTTGTGATTTACGATGTATCGTTATACGTCATCATAATGCATGTGCAAACATCGTATAACAAAACTGCGCAGATGTTTGTGAATTTTTGATGTACGATGTCTCAAACATCAGTGGGAAGATATTTCTGATGTTCGATGTTCCTCCCGCGCCACGTTCTTTGCCATCTTGCGCATGATATGCTTAGTTAATTTCACACAGTGAATAATGAAATGCGCGCCACAAGTGTCATGGCGACCGCCGTATCTCGCACTGGGTACGAAACCACACTATTCCAAGGAGAGGCTAACAAGCAATCAACCAATCATCCAATCAAGCTAGTCATGGATGAAGCAAACATACTAAGTCATTCTTCAAAGCAAACAGTTTATTTGTCATCCTCCTTCTCAGACAATTCAAAGTCACAGTTTATGGGAGTAACTTTAGATAATTCAAACCACTATAAACCAATATCGTGCATTAATATTAATATGAATCTAATCTAATGGTCCAATAAAAACAAATATTGAAAAAAGCATACAATAAACACAACCATTAAAATTGTTAATCGGTCTGTGTATAAGTTCATATAATATTGCTAAGGATTAATTAAATGAATTATACAGAGTTATAAGCAAAAAACCCACAATATGTATATCAAAATATGATTTTACATCATATCAACGCCAAGGAGATCGATCGTATACAACCCGTACTATAATTATTGTCCTTTATTTGAACATTCTAAGACTAGTCTGATCAAAAAAATAATTTAAAACAACCACCCAATGATAAACGCTCCCTATTACAGGATTGTACTAAAATTAAAGACCGTTTTACGATCAATATGGTTTTGTTCTTTTAGTTTAATTATGTCATTTAAAAGAATGATTGAAATAAAACTAAATCTAACAACCAAATGACAAGCCTATACGTACGTTCAGGCACTGTACATCAAATTACTGAACAAGCAAAATGCTATTATATACTAAACTAAAATTGCTATACCAAACCAACAGTGCAGCTGCAGATATATACCCAAATTGAGCTCGTACTATCATATGTCGCAGTGTGTTCATCTTTATATAATATTAAATATTTTTAATCATCAAATAACCACAAGGGAAACTGACTGAATTTTAAAGACATTGAAAAGTGAACAAAGAAAAACTGACTGGAGCGGGATTCGAACCGGTGACCTCCTGAATACCGTACAGGCGCTCTACCAACTAAGCCATCCAGCCCTACGTTGGTGGTGACCCCAATAGTCAACTATCTTTGTTCGTTTGGCAGTCAGAAGCCATGAAGCCATGAAACCACGCACACACCGCCATGTCCCAGGGATCGTTTCAATGATACACGCAACAATGTTGCAACCTGGGAACAGTACATGGGGGATCACTCATCTATCTATGTTCGTTCGGCAGTCAGAAGCCATGAAACCACGTACACACCGCGTAAATATTAAATATTTTTGTTATTTGCTAGTTTTCCAAATGGAAGGCGAGTATTATTTGGCAAAGCTGCCTGGTTCAATGTTGGGTCTATTGAACCAGGCTCCACTGACCAGGAAAGTTACCAAAGTCCACCCTTTTTTCCATTCAAGAGCCACCCATGACTAATAGTGTGCTCGTATATCCTACATGTACATCATAATTTAGTGGGTTCATTATTAAAGGTAGTATCATACTTTGGTAACAAACCAAAACAGAAATGTTCACAGATTTACGTATAACTTACAGGGTATAAGATGGTGGTGGTAAAAACATACCGTTACAATTTTTCCGCCTGAAATGGTGTATTTAGTAAATCAATGACCGAAAATCTTTTTGATCTTTTAATTTAAAGAGAAAAGACTTAAGAAATACTATGGCTGTTTTTCACTGTTTCCTCAATAAGTGGGCACCGTATGGGACTGAAATTTTCACAGATGACTTTATCTGTCTTGATATTTTTGCCCATGAATCTGTATTTCTTTGACAAAAACCAAGTATGATATTACCTTTAAAAGATAAACGATAATGGTGAAAAGACTTCAGAAATATACTGTGGGCATTTTTCACTATTTCTTTAAAACGTGGGCACCGTATCGGACTGACAATTTCAAACATGATTGTTACTGTATCTGTTGGCAAAGCCCATGGTAAAGTGTCATATTACCTTTGGGGGTCGTGATATGCATATATTCAAAAGCATTTTGAATGAATGTTCATGGCTTACGTGAGTTCATTGGTAACCAATCACGGTGCTTCAGTGTTAATTGTTTGCATTTCAAGACCATCTTCATTCTGCTGACGACCAAAGCAGCGGCAGCAGTTGAGACCCTGTCGAAACTCATCCAGACGCCACCAGTAGACGAACGGGTTGACGATAGTGCTCAGCATCAAGACCAGGAGAGAATACGAGTAATACACTCGGAAGTCGTCGTTCTGAAATGCCACTTCACCACCACGGGTGTATATGACAAGATTCATGACGCAGAATGGGAACCGACAAATGAAGGTGGACACCAGGATAATGGTGAATGAGACCATTAAGTGGTGTGTCTGGCGGACACGGGTACCAGTCTGTTCGTCCCTTTCGTTTATACCAGGAGAGGATGCTAGTGGCCCGGTAAACATGGCGATCTTACGGAACACCAAGAGGTAAAGGATACCAGTTGCAACCACGATGCCCAAAATAATTATTGGTCTTAAAAGGTACATACTTTGGGATCCAGAGTGGGATATTGGGGAGCAGATGGCAGCAGATACAGCCCATATTGCTAGACAGACCGCTAACATGCGGTTACGAGTCACCGTGGCCTCGTAGCTAGACGGTGATCTCGTCAGAGCTAGGAGACGGTTGATGGCAATCGCTAACATGCTGAGCTCAGATGCGACCATCGCTGTGCGCATAAGAGACAGGGAGACTCTTTCCAGTAGTTGAACCAGGATGATTTGCACAATTGGCTGAGAAAGGTCAGCGATAACGAGGTTGACAACGAAGATGTAGTACTTGATGCGAAGTTTCTTCGTCAAAGCAAGGACTAAAATCACAACCAAAATCACAACCAAATTGCAGAATATCCCCACACCGCAGGTGACTTGGAGAGCAATACTGGCTCTAATGTATGCCTCGGATTCCATTATACAGGTTGTATTCAACCCTCATGGGATCTATAACAGAAAAAAACATGGACAATTATTCTGAGAAACAAAAATTGGGTAAAAATAGCACAAGCATCAATAGAGAGCGTGCACATGACGTCACTTGACAGCTTATCGGCCATTTTGGTCGCCACGTGTACGCACGCACGCGCGCGCGTATGCTTACGTACCAGACAGCATCATATATGCACGCACTTCGGTTGATTTGCAAGCTACGCGAATGCATGTGGGTTACATACACTTTACGTACGTGCATTATACATGTGTTCAGCGTTGCCGTCCAAAATGGCGTCCTGATCACGTGACTGCACAACCTCTATAGGTGCGCTACAGCAACAACAGGCGATAAGAAGGCGTTTCTTTTCCATAGACAAAATTACATCAAAATAACAACAGTGACAAAAGAATCAGAAAATTTAGACTTACCGGTTCTGAAGTAAAATGATGTGAATCTGACTGAGGCGTGGAGTATAGTGTGCACTAACTGTATCAGTATGCACGTTTTACAGTAGTGTAGACACGTCCTCAGACCTGGGGGGTATGATCTTGTAGCTGTTTCGTACTTCCATATACTGTTCGTTTGTGCAAAAAACTCATTTTGTATATAAAATAAAAAAACGGGGGTGGGGGGGGGGGATGTAACCCCCTAGCCCCCGTGATCTAAGCCCATGCACGTTTACAAGTAACGCAATGTAACTAGCCCATTGGCAATAAATCAAGTCATAATTACATACAAAGAATTAGGTCTTATGTTTTTTATTTGCATCATTAGCAGCAATGGGGCCGATATTATTTTATATTATTTTTTAAAGCATAAAGGGTTATTGCTACATGTATTTTGCAGTGATCGTATAGGCCCTACATAAAGTTTATAGGCATCAGCAAATTTGTCATAAAACATTTAAAATGCATAGATTACCCCTTTCCCTGGGGCATAGTGTATTCCCCTCGAATCCCCAGGGGCGGGTGCATTTTCCCCGATGCAGGGCAATAATAATAATAATTTATTAATTTCTAATGCGCAAGTTTCATATATAATAAATGTTCAGATGCGCATTACAATAGTAAAAAAAATACATAGATTCATTTTATGGTAACTCACAACAATGGACTTTACGATTGCCAAGATTTAGGCTAGGATATAGACTATAGAGGCTTCCATTAAAGGTACTTATCCTACTTTGGTAAAGTTGATTAAAACAAACCTGTGAAATATTCAGCTCAATAGCGCTGCGCACTTGTGCTAAAAATAGCACCGAACCTCAGACAAACATTGCAACCGGCCATGCAAACGTGTGGTGAGTGGGGGTATGTGTGCACGTGCATGCATGGTGTGAATTGCAAGAAAGGTACCAAAAATGAGGAAACATAAAAAAAAAATCTTCTTTTTAAAAGCTCTTGCTTGACCTTTGACCCCAGGTTGTGATCAACTGCTCAATCGTGAAAGGGCTGAAGTACAACCAGGCCACGCCCACATTCCACCAATGGCGGGACAGCAGGCAGGTGTACGGCCTCAACTTTCAGAGCATAGAGGACGCCGAAGGATTTGCGTCGGCCATGATGAAATCGCTGGAGTTATTGTCATCACAAGGTACGTTTTAGTTGCCCCCTTCTTCCTATGGTCTTGGTTGGTGGTGGTTATGTCGGGAGGGTTATGGGTTCGAATCCACTCCACGTGACTGATTGATTCCTCATAGTTGCGCGCCTGCGTAGTTTAAAGTTGCTTTTTTCTAGAAGATAGCCTCACTTTGAGTTGTGATACATAACGATGCTGCACAACGGCCCATGGAATACTGCCGAGTCACTTGTTCCAGCGGTGTGAAGTTGAGTACTTATTCATATTTGAATTTTATGTCCTTACGTAGTACATTACATGTATGCACTCAGCCCTAGCCCTAGCAACTATTTGTTTCCCAGAGTGCTTTGCGCACGGCCAGTTTTGTTCTATCTTCGACAAGGTCCATGGGATTTGAACGGAGAAAGTTTTCCTTGTGAAGATTGCCTGAAACTGATTGCCAGTAACTCACCTCGTGTTGCCTGGGCCATTGACGTCGACAATGACGTTGTTGTTTCCGTCAGTTTTTCTATGGTCAGAGCTTCACCCCTCGTGAATGAGGTCACGCCGTGGATCGGACAAGGTGTGGCAAGCAAACCACCACTTCTTGAACCAGGAAATAACGATAATTTGTGGCAGCTTGCTCAGATTTTCTACCAAATTTGCAATCAGGATGTTTTAGTTTTAATAGTGACATGTGTGTTTTTTCAGTCACAGGAAATGAAGATATGGTGTCAGGCGTTGCCTTTCTGTGAAGAGCACTTTATTTGTCATACTTTGGGTTTCCAGCATTTATTCTGACTTTGCTGCAAAATATTTATTTATATTTGTATTATATATATAGCTGACTCATGTGAATTATGACTTGGCATCGTGACGTGAGTGGACAAGTTATGTGGTGTCATTCGTTCGTCCAACGAAGGCAAACTTTTCGTGGAATTTATAACCTCCAGCAAAGTTTTTGGAATAATTGTCTTAAGTTTCAAAACAAATACCGGTATATAATTTATATGCAGGCTGGAATGCACATATACTAACAAGTGTGTAAATGCCTGCAATCATGGACCTCCTACTTTTCCTCTTTTGTTTGGGCTTAAACTTCTTAGCAGCAGCTTCATTGGTTTTGGACCTGTAGGCTTTCCACTGGGTACCTTTCTGCAACCGTGGATCCCATTTCCCTTTTGTCACAAGTCCACGGTTTGAGTACCACCAGAAACTCACTCACATCCCTTCACACACATGTTTCATGAGAGGAAAAAGGGACATTGTTGAGCGAAAGTGCTTTTAAATGCCACATGTTTCAGTCATAAAGTTAATTAGATTTCATGTTCATGATCCTTTCCATTGTTTTTCACTGTTATGAAATCCTTGACTGTTACGATACTGATAGCCTTCAGGTAAATAAGTGAAAAGATTTCAAATTTGTCACACTTTCCCCTTATTGATAACATGTTTCAGTTTTGTTCAAATCTCATAATTTGTTGGAAAAAATACAAATATTTTCCACCTGTTTTTGTTGCTTTTAGGGGGAGTTCAGTGAAAAAGTTAAGAAAAAGCACTTGATGCTTTTTCATTGTCGATTTTGTTTCTATAGTTCCATTCTTTCCACTGATTTGACTGAATTGAAAGGTATATTGTGCCATACATATGTACAATTCACAAAATCCAAGTCTCCTGCCCTTCAGCTGCCAACAGAGGGCAGCATACCATGTTTCTGATCATCCCTTGATGTACACGTTATACAGTACATTGCTTCACTTTGCTGTACACTGTCAAGTGGTAATGCAGATTCAGTGTGTAAAAAACCTTTGGAAAAAAAACTTTTCCAATTATTTTCCACCAAAATGGATGGATTTGTTCATATCTGAATTTCCTCTGGAGTAGGAATTCAGACTGGGGAGGAATACTTCTTCTTCTTTTTTACAGAGCTGCAAAGTATCAGTTATGATAATAACCATTTTGAAAAAATAAAATTTATCAATTCCAAATAAAATTCTACTTAAAAGTTGTGGCACATTTTTTCCGCATTTAAGTCGTTTGTAACTGTACGTGTAGGTTCTTATGCAGTTGGCATGAAATTGAGGATAAAGTTTAAATATTGTTTGAAGGCAAAATGGATTTCTGAACACTAATTCCTGATGGATCAAATATTAATTTTCACAAGTGCATGAAAAAGTACTTTTATGGAGATGAAAATGTTACTCTGTAATAATATCATATGTTATTCGATTAATAATCATGTACCTGTACATTACACATGAACATGCAATCAAGGAGGATCAGTTTCATTGTGGAGTAATGTCGCCCTCTTGTGACATTTCTGCAAGAAGACAGATGCAATAACTAGCTGAAAAACTGATGAAGTACAGACTAATACTCCATGAAGGAACAGACATCTTCATAATGGAATGGAACTCATTTGAATGTGTTCGCTGGGGTTTTCTTCATAAAAATGTGTATTCTTAGTGATGTTTTGAAGACAAAGGAAAAATGAAGTGAACCTTCAGCTAGTTGGTATATACAATATTCAGATCTATGTATTCTAAATTAATCATCAAATAACCACAAAACGAACAAAGATAATTGACTATTGGGGTCACCACCAACATAGGGCTGGATAGCTCAGTTGGTAGAGCGCCTGTACGGTATTCAGGAGGTCGCCGGTTCGAAATTTTTCTTTGTTCACTTTTCATATTCTAAATTAAGTACAAAAGTCAAAATTGCTGCAGATCAGTATTACACGCACTAAGCAATGAAGTAAATACAGAAATATCTCACAGAAAAGAAATTGCACATAAAAGATACTGGGGGTAAATGATCTTTTCTTAAAAAGTCAGATATATACACAAACATAACACACATGCAATAAATCTGTGTCAGTGTGACTCTTGTTTATAAATTTCATTTTGTTATTTTTGGGCTAAGTCTAAAAATACAAACCCCTCTGTGAAATGAAAGTAAACTATACATGTACATGTACGCAATAGGAGGTTATGGCTGTTTATGGCACTATGGTAGATAGAACACAATTTTCCTGGTACTCCCATTTTTATCTTTCCCCCCATTGTGCATGTCACTTCCTGTGGCCCACCTTCCACATCCATGCTCTCTCAGTCCTTCTCTGGTTGTTTATAAGCCTTTCCCTCCAAAAAGACGTCATTCTAAATATAGTCCGTTTCCTGCATTCCAGCTTAAAAAGCATTGGAATGTCGGACAGGACCAGTAGCACCCTTAGGACACCAAGAGGCATAATAATATTTTGGTCCTCTTCTAAGAGAGAGAGAGAGAGCTTCAAGTATAAAACAAAAACCACAGAGACAGACCAGCTGATCTGATCAAGAGCACAGTTTGATAGTGTTGTAGTTGTTCTGCTCTGAGTGTTATCCAGGATTCCACGTCTTAGTTATCTCATTGGAACCATTTTTAGAGTGAGTTTTGGTCACTCTGTTGATAATCATGAGGATATCGACTGTCAGCATCTCCTTGGGTAAGATCATAGATGTTTTTTTATCTTCTGACTTGATCCTTGGTCTTGGGCACTTCCTGCCTAATTTGCTATTCTCATTTTTGTATTTTGATGAGCCATGAAACCAGGCACACACTGCCATACCCCAAGGATCAATTAATCGTTACGCGCAGCAATGCTGCAACATGGGAACGTGCATGGTTTCATGGCTTCTGACTGCCAAACTAACAAAGATAATTGACTATTGGGGTCACCACCAATGTAGGGCTGAATGGCTCAGTCGGTAGAGCACCTGTTCGGTATTCTGGAGGTTGCCGGTTTGAATCCTGCTCCAGTCAATTTTTTCTTTGTTCACTTTTAAATGACGTAAAATATTTAAGTTTAAAAATTTATATTGTAACTTAAACTTAGGATCTAACAATTTGAATAGAAGAGTAAGTTTACCAATGATGAAAAGGCAAGCATGCAACAGTGTCCATAGTTAGACGAGACACTTACCCCTGGAATAAAGCATGCTTTAACTGATTATGTAATGATTATGCAATGAATTTGTTTGATTTATCTGCGTCCTTCCTTCCTTGAACTATGGAGGCAGCCAGCATTTTAGACTAGGTCCCGATAATCAGGACTTTCCCTGGCAAACCCACGGTGTGGACATTTGTATCCTTGCCCCTGCCAAACATGTTGGGTTGGGGACAACTGTGCAGCAAGAGGCTTGTAATTAATATCAAGCAGCTGTTTTCATCATAAGTGCGCATGTGCTACAGCGCCACGCTCGGAAGACCTAACGCACAGCCAGAACCGCTTCAGCCGTGAATTGTCCCTGGAAAGCGGGGGAATGCGAACACAGTATGGACAGTCGGTCATAAAAAAGATAAGCCGTTTTACACCAAACTGCATGCCCTCGAATATCGGGACCTTGTCTAAACGCGAGGTATAGATAGCACATGGGGTCAAATTAGGAGGAACTTCTAGACCCAATTTCACGGACCTGCTTAGCACAAAAATTTGCTAACCATGAAATTTCTGTAATAAAAAACAAAACAAAAATTTACATTTTTAACAACCAAATTTCCATGTGTTGTGTATCACTTATGATTGTTCTTTGGGCTGTTGTTCACTTACCATGAATATCAAATTTTTAATGGTTTCTTTTATTTGGCAAGACATTTTTGTGCTAAGCATTTTTTTTTGTGCTAAGCAGCTCCATGAAATTGGCCCCAGGAAGCCTACAGATCAGATAACACCAATTATGCCAGTATAATCTCACTTAGCAATACATTTTCACCTGTCAGACAATACCAAACCACAAAAGATTTGAAAAAACCTTATCAAATGTGAACGGACATGACAGCTGCATCTTAGAAGAGCCCAATCGTTTTATCTGATGCTTGTCATTCAGTCAAATAATGGCAACATGCCAGTACACATACTCTACATTCAGCTCAGGCCTATGAAAATAAAACCCCATCCATGTTGACTATGGAAGATTCAAGTGTACCTTTGTTTCAATTGAATTGTTGTTTTTTCCTGTGGTTTAGGTTTTTGCCTTGTTTAGTTCTGTTTTGATAAATTTGTATTATAATTACTTTTTATTGTATGTCTGAAAAGCACAAAATGTAAGCTGCAATTTGAACAAATGAATGATGAGCCATTGAGTTCATGGCTTGCTGAATAGGGATGCCAGGTATTAAACTGAAAGCTGACAATTAACTTTCATTCCCAGTAGCCTATATACTCTACTGGAAGATGTTATACTCGGTAGAGTAAGGAATTGTAAGTAAAATACATGTAATGATACTAATTAGGTACTAAATGACCTCCAAACCGATAAACTTGAAATTGATATATTTTCCTAAAGGGTGCATTCTCTAGATCTCTTATATCCAAAAATGGACTGTGAAAATGTTACAATTATTTGATTTCTCCCTAATGACAGTGTTACGAATTTTATAGCAAAATGTTTCCCTCTAACTTAGCTTTTAACAATCTAATAATAATCTTATAAAACACCTAATCCATCAAATAGGTTCAGGGCGCTTTCCAGTACTAACTAACGAAATAAATAGAAACTAAAAAAATTACATAGCATTATAACCTACATGTAAGATCAAAACCAATGAAGCAAGATGTGTGCATCATTTTATGGTAAAAAAAACACATATCAAAATCACACGAAGACTTCCTACAATTTTGTTACAAAGTAAATAAAAAAACTTCAAGGGATTTTGGGAAATTGTACAATAGCATTCCGCACTAATGACGTCACACCACGCGCGACGCGCACACATACTTCCACGCATGCTTCCACTCACCACACGTTTGCATGGCCACGTTGCAATGTTTGTCTGAGGTTCGGTGCTATTTTTAGCGCAAGTGCGCAGCGCTATTCTCCTTCTGTTCCTTTTTTTCCATTGCTTTAATGAAGTGTATTTTGAAGGTCTGTTCCCCTCACTGTCTGCTGAACATTGCTGTGGCATTATTGGCATTGTTAGCATACCTTGATGCCAATCAAGAATACCAGCGTTACTCTCAGTGACAGAATTGGTTGATGTGCAGACACGCATGCACCTGTACCATAGAGCTGGCTCCGTGCCTCAACTTCCATACAAGTGCACCAGTTCCTGTTGCCAGAATCTGGTTCATTCAGTACCATGGTAATTGGCAGTTAATGTGCGAAAAGTGTTCACTCTCCTCTGTGCCGCATTTTCAGACCCGAATGAAATCAGTGTATATCTTCCATTTATATAATAATCTATTGTGGGGAGCCATGTTAGTTTACAAAATGATATTGAATTTTTAGGTAGCACTATGTAGGCCCTATATGTACATGTACTTACAGACTAATTAAGGTAATAAATACATAATAATATAAATACAAGTAATAAACTAATAAACTGCTGTAAACTGCTCATCGGCCAAAATAATGACCTGAAATTTATCAAGTGCTTGGAATTAGGAGGGCCTGACGCATTTCAATCCTAGCAGGATCTTTGTTGAAGGATAAAGATCCTGCTTGGATCGAAACGTATCATCAGGCCCTCCTACAGTACATGTAACTCCAAGCATACATATAATAATATGGATATACACATGTAATACTGTACATGTAAATACACACATGTCTGCACATTACAAACACAGGTTTAAAAGACCACAACAAGTTTTATAGACTGAGGTACATGTAATAACCACTTATATGGACATAATACATGTACAGTGTAAGTACATACCTGTACCTACATACCTGTATATGTCTGCACATGGAAAACACAGGTTTAAAAGACTAGAACTGTATCATTGACAATGATCATGTATATGCGGAAGTTTCATTCTTAAATTCCTCATTTAGGCTGTGATTCCTCATTTAGGCTGTGATTTGTCCCAGCTATTGTGTCAGCTGCGCCTGTGACACTAATCAGGGAAGTAATTAAAAAGCTCTTTTAATAGTTTGAAATGAACACAAGGAGTGTGGAATTACTTTTTCTGTCCTCATACAGGTATTAGTGTGGAACAAAGAGGTAATAATTAAATTTGACACCTTTTCCTGTCATTGTTGAGCTTGTTTGGCAAGTGTAGATGGCCAGTTTGGTAACGAGTCTTGAAAAGTCTCTGGATCTGGAGTCTTGAAAAGTACAAGTTGCAGTGGAGGTACAGTGGAACGCTGATATAACGAACACCACTGAATGTGTTTGGTATAATGGTCACTCGGGGGGCCTATAGCAATTTTCAGCCACCTGCAGTGTTCGGCGGCCATTTTTATAAAGCGCCCTCTTGTCCAATCATGGTCCAATAGAGTGCGCCCTCTTTTGATTGTTTTTTTTTTTACATAATTTCGTACATTTTCGCCGCTGTACGTACGTACGTACGTACATGTACGAAACTCTTTGAAGATGTGCGGACTAACCGACTATTGAACCATGAACATTACATAAACACGTACCGGTACTTATATTCTCTGCTTATTGATTGAAAATACACCTACCACAGCTAGTGGTTTTTCCCTTCTATTCCGTGGGTGAAACATTAGCTACTTGTACTATACATTGATAAACTTTTAAACAACGGGCCGTTTTATTGACATTCAGGAATTATACAAACGGCCAAGCAGCATTTGATTTACCCAGTAAATGTTTCCCATTTCCGTAAAATCTTGGAGTTAGGAGGGCCTGACGCATTTTGATCCTAGCAGGATCTTTCTCAAAGGCTAAATGACAAGAAGACAAGAAGATGCAATCTGAGCAGGTTTTTTTCAACAGAAATGTTCTGTATTTAAAGTTTTGTACACAAACATTGGGAGTCAAGGATGATGCTCGGTACAATTAAATGTTCGTTATATCGGCGTTCCACTGTACATGTGTCTTCCGTTACGTATAGGAATGTACTAGTGTCACCAATGTCTGTCTATTAAAACAACAACAAGATTATATGAGCGGAGTTTGCGCCGCCGGAGGTATGAACTAAGTTGCTACATTCTTAGGGATGTAGTGGGCCAATCTGAAAGAGTGTGATGACGGCAGTGGCCTTCTGATACTTATAGTCCTTCCAAGTTTCCCTGACCTGTCAACACAGAAGCATGTATGATACCACAGGAGTTGAGTCATCCACATTCAATGCCAACTATCTTAACTAGGATATCTCTAGACCGTCCATCAACCCAGTGCCCCTGTCCTCTCTTCTTAACGACGAGGACTACATGTAGTCATACAAGAATGCGTGGTATCTGTCACCAGTTCAACCAGACAGGTACGCTACATAGTGATGCAGAATTAGAAAAGACCAATGTCTGAATGCTATGGGTCTGGTTTTTATTATAGCATCATCTTCGTGAGTCGTGACGCAGCTCGCACTAAGATCAACCAATGATGTGAACGTCTTCAGTTTCCTCAATGTCCCGACCCTGCTGGAATTCGTTAATAATGTGGGGGGATTTTCTTGCTGCTTCCTTGTTAAAGGGATTTGTCAGAAAGTCCAGTCACTAGTTCAGATTATGCGGTGTAAATTCTGTAAGCTTGCGAGCAAAACAAGCATTGTTACGTTATCTTCCTCTTGCTGTTCCTTATCTCTCATGTATTATCATTTAGTACATGGTACCACATGTGATAGTGTAGTATGACAGCATTTGGCTGTGTTTTCACCCTCTAAAGTGCTGATGTACTTTCCTTTCAGTCTTGTTTTGTTACTTATCGTAATAACTATCAGTTTCATCAAAACTTGGAATGAATCGCCAAAAATATCTGTCCATCCACAATCCAGATAAATCTGTTCAAAAGATGTTTGTTTACTTGTTTGTTTGGTTGTTGTTTGCTATTAACATTGAACTTTTTTGGGAAGTACCCTGCTAGCACTGAAACATCATTAAACCTCTGAGTAAAAGAAGAAGAAATTTCTCACTTACATAGTGTATTTCTTTCTTTTAAGAACATTTTATAAAACATAGTAAGTATGAATCATTGTCAAAACCTGTTTTAAATTTCCATTCCAAATTATTCTCTTTGAGGCACTTTTTGAGGCTGGTCAGTTTGTGATTAAGAGGAATTTCTAAGGGGGGGAACAATTAGTCCGAATGAAACAGTGCAGACATTGTGTGGTCATGTAAACACATTTCCAATTAGCACAATGCACAGTGGCCAGTGTGATTGAATACCAGTCCATTGTAATGTGGGTGTTACATAATTACATAAGCTTATTGTTCCCTAAACTTTTTTCTGTGATTTTTGGAAATCTGTGTCACAAATCTTTTCCTCATTATCGCTGATGACAGGGCAAACTTTCAACCAAGCACAGTGGAATGCTGCTAAAGCGAACACTGCCATACCAAACATTAATTTTGGCTATGCTAAACATCATCCTTGGCTCCCAATTGTATGTGTACAAAACATACCGAACATTGTTGTTTACATCGCTATAATTAACAGGCATGCAACTTTTCATCAGATCAGCTGATTTCCTCTTTTTCTTTCACCTCGCCCTTATATACATGTATGTCATTGAAAAGTGGAAAAACTGTACTAAGTATGGTAAAGATTGGATTTTCCTCTCTCTTTTTTTTTTATAAAGTCCAAGTTGCATGCCTGAATTTATGACCAAGGACAATTTCTGTTGAGCCTGTCATGTTCCTCATAGTGTTGTTCGACTGGACATGTATAAGCACATATTGTTGAAAAATGGCCAATATGTTTTTTTCTCCAAACTTCCTCTTTCTCTGCTTATAATTGCATGGAACAAAGTTACATACATGTACAGACGAAAAAATACACAGAGCCAGAAAATTCCAGAGCAGGCTAAAATTGTCTCTCTGATGAAAATTCCAGAGAGCCTGTCTTCCTCACGATCCCCACGTCTACGATTCCTAATCTCCTCAAAGACTCGTCAACTGTCCTGCCTGCTGTTTTTCCCCCGAACTCACTCCCCCTAAGAATAAGATGATGACAACATCCAGTCATCATCAAGTTTCTGACCTCCTGCTTGTATCCAGCTGAGCAAACGAAGGTCGTGGTTGGCTCGTCAGGGCTGGAGAATCCTTTTACTCACCCTAGTTCCTGGCTGAGGGTTATATAGTCAGTGAGATGCGTAGTCAAGGCTCAGAGCATCATTGCAGCATCACTTCTGATAGATGTGTGTGTGTTTGTTTGCTTCTAGTCATAAAGAGGACTTGGTTTCACATGCATTGAATAAATAGAGCCAGCAGACTCTCACCACACTGAAAAAGAGCTTTTACACGGACTGATTGTCTTGTTGGTTTTCGAACAGAAAGAGGAAGTGCTTGGTACTTTAGGAGGCTAATGTGGTATTCATCGTTGGATTGATCGAAGGATAAGCATCTCTTTGGTTGTGGAAACGTGGTGAAAACAAAAATTCCATTTAGAAGCTTGTTCTGTCGTGCCAGGATTGTGAACGGAGTTGTGACCAACGAAAGAAGTGTAATCTCTACTGTGTAGAGGACCAAGATTGTGCCTGTTGGAACTCCTCTTCATCGACTTAACAGACTTCTTCGTCCTTACTTCAGTTTGATCGTTTGTTTTGGGGGTTTTTCTTTTGGATTCTCTGGAGAAGATTTTGGTGTGTCGTTGAAGATGAGTGTCAGTACCAAACTTGAGTTTCCGATGACCAATCATAATGGAGGTGGAGGAGGACCGGTGAAGATCAAGACGCGGTCCGTCCTCAAACTTAAGCTGGCCGATTCTGATGATGACATACTCAACGAAGGTGGGCTAACCGTTAAGTAGTCATAACCGTCCATGTTACAAACGGGTCTTTTTTAACAGCTTGCATGATGATATGTTATTGCAAATACATTGCGTAATTTAGATTTTTTACTTCCAATTTCCATATTTTAGCCAATGTTTGTCTTAAAAAAATGTGTTTATGGCTTTAGTTATTAATGGCAACCCAACTATACCATGGATGTGTTTGATGTTTTTTTTTTCATTTAAATATCATAGATTGGTTGTGTTGAATGAGCGAGTGAGCAGGAAATGGTTTCATTTTTAATGCTGATTTTGTCATAGCCTTCAGCAACGGATGTCAGATAAATGTGCATTCAAATAGCTGGAAATGTAGCTTAGTTGAGTAACATAAAACACATGGTGTCTGATACTTTGTGGAAGAGGAAAAACATTTTTTGTACAGTGGAATGCCACTATAACGAACACCGCTATACATGTACCAAACATTTGGCTATGCCGAACATCATCCTTGATTCCCAATTTTTGTGTACAATGTATGGACATTGTTCACTATAACGAATGACCACTATAACGAACAATTTGTGTGCATCCCAGCGTGTTCGTTATAGTGGCTTTCTACTGTAATGAATTTGAAGGGTTTGGATGTTTTTGTGCGTGATAGGTTGCCTGTTTTTACACATGGAGTCCAATAGTGGACCCAAAGTGTATGCATGGTTTGTTTTCCCAAAAACATGTTAATGATAATAATAATAAAGACATTTATAATGCTTATAACAACATATATGCACCCAGAGGGTACTCAAGGCGCTTACAGTAACAAAATACAGTTGGAAAATATACTTAGTCTAGAATGCAATTTTCATCAGGTATGTATTCAGTTTATTCGTGAATTCATTGAAGGTCTTAGTCATCAGGTCTCCTGATGAGGACTAGAGCAGGCTAGTCGAAACGTTGAGACCTTTACAAGAAGTGCGAACAAAATAAGAAGTGCGAAAGTACGAATGATTCTTACATGGTGTTTTCTCAAACCGATCCACACACAGTCTTAGATGTCCTTATGTTGGAAGGTTTTTATGAAAACATGTTTCTAAATTTGGCAGCAAAAAAGCACAGGGTGGTAAGCTTGATGGCAACCAAAGAAAAAAGAAACAAAAACAAAACTACAGTTGATCTCTTCAGAGCTTGACATTACACATCGAGATATTTTGAGCATTTTAAAAATGGAGTTTGTTGCATTGGTATGAAGGTCAATCAAAACACAAAGAAGAAACAAATGAAACCCACAAAATCCCCAGTCATTTACATTTAACTGTCCTTCCCTGATGCGTGTATCAACTTTCAGTCTTCCCAGTTGTGTCAAATTGTTCCAAGTCACCAGCCCAGTTGGTTGCCACGACGGTTCACATCTTGATATGTGAGCACAAGGACTGCGGTGTCTGCCCATTCATAATTCAACCGGTACCCACTGCTATGCAAGCTATGCAGTGAGTGCGGTTACCGGGGTAGATTGGCTCCATTTTTTGTAATGACCCCCATAATTACCTGCCTTAATAAGGACATGTGGACCAGCTGATGGGTGTGACAGATTTATTTATTTGTTTGTTTTGTTATGAGTCATATTTTGAAGAAATATATATGAATCTGGGAAATCAGTGAAATTATCAAATGTGGAAACAAATATTTGTAGGAAATGGTTGATATTAAACAGAGATAATGCCACAAACAACAAACAAGCCAAAGAAAATAGAGAGGGAACAACAAGAATGGACAGTCTTAAAAACAAACAAGGAAGTACATGTAGTCAACGTATATAATTCAGATCAGAATATCAACTAGAGTCCGGCTGGAGTTAAGAAAAAATCAATAGATAAGGAGGGTCTGACATTTCAATCCTAGCTGGATCTTTCAAAGCAGGATCGTTCAAAGATTTTGCTAGAATGGGAACGTCAGGCCTTCCTAAATCTAAGCTTTCCGTATATTTTAGTTTATTACATTGGTTGATGATTGGCTGATTGCATTACTTGCAATAAATAGTACACTGGTGCAGACTGCTTATCAAGCAGAAAAATGCCATTTAATACATGTATGTGTTATTATTATTAAGATGTGGGTAGGACTGAATCGTCCATCTCCCCAAATTCTTAGCATTTTCCAAAGTGCGATTTTCTTGTTTTGTTGTATATTTCAGTCACTCTGTAATTGAATAGTAATCACCTTTAAGATAATTAATGCAAAATGATGGTGTAGATGGAATATTTATTTGAAAATTTGTGTATATTTTTATCATGTTGTCAGGGTAACTCAAAAATACTTTCAGACATGAGGTAGATATTTTTGCTGTCAGTTAGATTCTCCTCAAGGCTCACACAAACAAAGGAACATGATTTGCCTTGCTTTATTATGTCATTAGACAGCCATTTAAAGTAAAAATTGTCTTGACTCTAGCCATTATAGGTAAATGCTTGATTTCAAATGTACAGGATGAAAATTTATTAAATGTTATCATTCATTTAGCAAAGAAATTGTCAATACTGCATGTGAATACAATGATTTCCCACTTAATACTTGGTAATAATAGAAATTCAGCACTAAGTAGAGAACAATTATCAGATCATGAGCACAGAATTCTGTAGTAAGCATGGAAGCAATAGAGCAAATGCAAGTTTCAGCCGCAAACGTTCTGTTTTTCATTTGGTGAGCTCAGACTCATAGTACCTTTCTTTCTTTTTCCCTTTCTTGTTAATCCAGCTCCTCCAAGCCAGCCAGCCCAGCACAACTTCCAGCAGCAGCAGCAGCAGCAGCAAGCAGCACAAGCACAGGCACAGGCAGAAGAAGAAGCCAGACAAAGGTAAAAGTCCTGGAAGTATTTTCAAAATTTCAATCAACCGACCCAGTTGAAATTTCTTTTTTTTTACAAGACAAACGCCTCAAACAAAGAAAGGAATATGATGCGACCTGCTTGCTGTAGTATGCTCTCTGATATATCACCAAATACTGGCAATTCCAAATAGTGCATTGCCAAGAGTTTGCAATGCGTTGGCCAATCACAATGCAGGGAATCTGTCAATCCTTTCTAGACGCGCCTTGGGTCGACAAATTCTATGAATTGTGATTGGCCAACGTGTTGCAAACTTTTGGTGGCGCACTCTTCGGAATTTTTTCAGAATTGAGTGGAAAGTTGCTAAATTTGCATCTTCCATTTAATAGAAAAGGTCAAAATTGTCTTGATTTTTGTCTGAAACAGACAGATGAAGAAAAAGAGTTCTTAATTAAAAAAGTAAGAGGACATGGCCAATGTACTGTAGCAGAATCTAAATGAATGCTTTTCATCGTTGATAATGATTGGGCTTTATAAATAAAACCTTTGGTCCCTCCTTGCTTTTGAGTATATAATGCTTTGGGTACTTCCATTCGATATACACTGTAAAGCAGTTTGCTGCTCAGCTTATTAGTTTCTACCTTTGAATGTCCTGTGAATATCTTCCCTGCGAAATTGCCATTGCCCTGAAAAGAAAAATTTTCATCAATTTTTCCCCGCCTTTGCTCCATCCCGCACGTCCATCGTTTTCCCCCCTGGCAACCAAGTTGCCATAAACTTCAAAATTATATGACAGTGCAAAATATCAACTGGCAAACTGGAGGTTAGTAACCTCGGAAAGGAAATTGCTTCGTTCTTAGAGGAAAATGCCATCTAATGACTTGAAATCAAATCACATTTAAGAAAGAAAAAATATCTGTGGAGCTAAATTTAACAGTTTAAAGCCTGAAAAAAAAAAGTGTTGGGTTTTTAGCGGGAGGTAGAGTCACTTGTTAAAAGAACCTTGCTGGGTCCAATTTTCTCGCTCGATACTGGTGTCATAAAGTTTATTCATTTTCATTTGACCGTGTCCGCCGCACATGACGCAGACAACGTCGTTTAATGTCAGCTGTTTAGGAACAGATGGCGCTGCATCAACAATCGTGCGTTTCAGACGCGCAGTGAGGGAATTCCGCAACGGCAAACTTTGTCGTGTCATGTGTTGCTCATTTGATAATTGCAGAGAGAAACACGAAGCACGTTTTGGAAATGTTCCTGTGGTATAAATTGTATCTTTATGTATTCACATGACTTTGAAATGTTGGCTTATGATTTGGGCAAACTTTAAAATTTTCCAACATTACTTGATGCACTCACATCAAAGCAGCTCATGGGAGTTACGGCACATGATTTAATACTTCAATTCCTCTCCAATATGAATATTGTATTTTTCCTTGTCATTATCAAAGATATTGCGCATGAAAAGGAATTGTCAGAAATTGATGAGATTGTTACATGTACATTACATTGATATTGTTGGATTTTAGGGGGTCGTCTGAAGGTTGTATCTGCTTAAGCAGGCTGTGGCATTCTGACATGGTTTGGATGGTGAATTCTGGACAAGTCGGTCCTAGAAATCAACTGAGGTCTCGATTGTCCATGCTTTGGTCTTGACCTCCATCAATCCTCCCTTTGACAATTCTCTCATAAGCATCTTGATGGACAAATAGCACTGCAAATTTTGATGTCAGCTTTCTGAACTTCAGTTTTAAATAATTTTTTTTATGAAAAATGGCACGATATCCTTCTATGCTATCAAGTGAGTCAAATGTGATAAAGTCACAATGGCAAAAAAACATGGTGATTGAACAATCGTACTGCCTATCTTTCTCGCTAACGTGTTCAATAGAATGTGCACTTTATAAAATACATGTAAGCTTAATACCATGAAGCAATGCAGTAAAAATGGCCCGGGGCCTGCAAGAATTGCAAACGCACACACGCACACACACGTGACACATCACATTCTCACTGTCTTTTAAGTGACAACCAATCGCACTTTGGGAATTACATTAAATACCGCAGACGTTACGTGG